>OY720675.1:77409963-78609963 GCA_963170755.1 Amphimallon solstitiale
ACATAAATATGCCCAAAATATGACTTGCTTAAAAAAACATTGTAACACTAGAGGACTAGATTTGCTTTTCACAATACATGTATTCTGAATAAAGAAATTAATATAATAAAGCGGTAAATGATAGAACTCATATCAATGGTTTATCTGAAATTTATTTTAATATTTTATAATTGTGTTATGTACAAAGTAATAATATTTTATTTATAAAAGATATTTCTGTTTGTCAGTAATGGTCAGTAAAAATATATGTATAATACGTGCAAAAAAATTGTTTGTTGCATGTTTCTTGTTTTGTGTGAGTACTATACATAGAAATAGAGTAGGAAGAACGCGTTTCAAGTATGTGCGTTGCTGGTAGAATTGAAAGCCGCCATTTTGATGGTTGGAAATTGCGGGAATTTGATGTTTTATTTTTTGGCAAAACAAACTAACAAAATTTGTTCATATCGTGCAATTCATACTAGGCTAAAATAGTGGAACAAAGTTACTATTGTAGTATTTTATTTACACTGAAATATATAACTGGTAGAATTCTAAGTAGAAATTTGGAGCAATTTGCTACTGGTGATTAAATAAAACCAATTTCGTTAATTCATGGCGAATCTTCGTTCCTTAGATTGGTGGTATATTTTTTCGCCAACTTGAAAAAGCGAATTTTTGTATAGGCTCTAACAATTGCTTGTATTAGAGTATATCCATGATGTTCTTCACGAATAGGAATCTCTCTTATATATTTTTCCGTAATATTTTTGTGCTACAGCTATTGTAAATATAGTTATGAATCCTATGTCTTCCGGTCAGTGCCGGATTAACCACGTAGCAAGAGTAGCAATTGCTACGGGCCCCGCGCAAAAGAGGGCCCCGCGTATCCAAACCGGACCACCTCTCCCTCAGCGCAATTTTTTGAGCGAAACTTATTAAGACGTGGTATATTGAAATTACTTGATGTCACAAAAACGTGAAACGTTACACCTTTTCCGACCAAGGCAATCCACGTTAAATAATCGATAACCGATTATTTCGTTGGCGAAAATAAAACACAGAATTTCATACTGTAAACGCACAAGTTCTATAAAATGTCGCTCGTATGAATATATAGAATTTGAATCGGCCCGATAATCGGCTCTACAAAAGTCTGACGTGTGTGAGCACCCTTACTCGGTACTTTGTGTGCTGTGTGTATGTGTAGCAGAATTCAAATGACTCGTTCAAAAGATTGAAATTGTCTATTTATTTGTAAGACTTACAGTCTAAATTATTTTTATTAAATTTTAGTAATCATATACCAATAATTTATTTTCAAGAATATAAGTCTATATAAGTTATAAAAGTTACGAATAAAGAAAATATTTTATTAATTTTACAGAGATTTCTTTCATTTAAATTTCTCATAACAATTTATAAAATAAACTATTTCGACGAAAGAAGCTTAAATTCCAAGGCGCGAGAGTCTCACGCATGTTTTTTTAAAACTAATGATAGGTATCCCACCACCTACCGCTATAATAGACAACCGGCCACTGGATAGATGGTGGTATCAAAAGCTATAACAATAAATTTAAATTTTAACATATTTCTAAAAGTTAGCACTGGGCACACCGCAAATTATTTGTAAACGAAGTTGGCAACATCGCAAGATTAACAAGGGATTCCCTGACATTGTCATCGAGTATCGTAACAAACAATCCGCCAGTTAGAATAAATAAAGTTCTGTTAGCTGCTATCAACCAATAAGTAATTGATGGATATTTTATTTTGTAAGTTTCAATCTTCTTATGTGAACACATGAATGAAGTTTGTTTTAGTACTATGTTAGTTATTGTTTTTTGCCGGTCGGAGTGTTGTGACTAATTCGATAAAATACTTAATTTTAAAACATCAAAAGATAGAAGAGTGATTTTGAGAATTGAATTATTGACGTCTAAGGTAAGATTTATTTTACTAGTTTATTATAACTACCCAATAATCTAAAACGAATTAACATGAATTGATTATAAAGTAGCTTCAATTCGTCTTTTTTTCATGTTTCAAATTCCTAGTATTTATTTTTTTTCCAATTCAAATGTATTTGCCAATGAAATTCTTTTTTTTTGAGTCTGTTTGACAAACGATATAAATATTAAATACCTATTGTTAATTTTAATGTTATAAAAAATAGGTGCAATTGAGATTTTTTTTATGTAAATATTTTTTAGTTTTTCTCCTATAAAAGGTATGTATGTCATCTTGTGACACTGTACTTATTTAAATGTTTCTTTCTATTTTTTACATGTATTAGTAATCAGTGGAAACTTTGCTGGATAATGAGGTACTTTTCTGTACTAAAATTTAAATTGTTATTGTATATCTGTATGTTTCCCAAATAACAAATAAATATACTAATTTCACTATCATCAAACTTGAACACATCACATCAAATTATAAACTCGTGTTTATTCCAAAGTACCTACCGTCACGCTTTCAGGTGATAATTATTAAAACTAATCGTGAATTTTGAATTCCTGGAGTAGGTATATCAGTTTATGGTGTATTTTTTTGTGTAACTTTGGTAAGATTTTTGTTTTAACATTCCATAATAAAAATCTTTATAGCTCGCGTCACAGGAGAGAGTTTTCGGTACCAAAATGACTTGAAATTATTGATGATTATTTCAGGTTGAGTTCTTTCCAATTCCAATCTAAATATGTTTCTTTTCTGTCCGATATGGCTAAACGAATTAAAAAAAAACGAGTTGAGATGAAGTTATTCACTTATTCATAAAAAAATAAAGTTTTAAATTCGTTTTCGATTAGGTATTGGGTACTACTACTTCATAGCACTATAAATATGTATATTTTACTTCCTTTTTTTCTATGTACAGAACGAAGTAATAACGAAAAGAAACAGTATTATGAGCAGCAGACTTAGAGATACGGGTCGGCACTATGCTTCTGGAAGTGCAAAGCGTAAAGCAAAAGATGAAAAGGAGAAAAAGAACGAAGCTGTTTTATCAAAAACACGTAAGCTGTCCGAGTTTTTTAATATTCAGAGCATTGTTGCTGAATCCACGGAAACGGAAGCAGAAAATACAGAAGGTGCATCTCATTGTACATATAAAAGTGAAACTGAAACTTTTGCCTGTGCAGGCACTTTTTTGGTTAGTGATACTGAAATCGAAGAGACAGCAAGTCGTCCTAATTCTGACATATCGTGTTTTAGCCAAAGAGAAGCTGAAAACCTAGCAAGTCCCCTCGACCCAAAGTCGTCTTACTTCAGCCAAACAGAAGTCGAATGTATGTTACATGATTCAACCGCTACCGCTTCTTCTAGCAAAAAACTGAATGAAAGTAAAATATACTCCAATGATATTGGTGAATGGCCGAGCAACTTTGACAAAGATTATTGGATTGCGAAAGGAAGCAGCGAACTGCAACATATGAACAGTGACTTCTTAAGTTCAAAGAAAATGTATGAAAAAGAAATTAGTCCACGATTCTGCCAAAAGTCATTTTTCACTTATAAACATAAACCTACTAATAAAACTCACGTCAGAAATTGGTTGTGCTATTCAGAAACTAAAGGGCGACTTTTCTGTTTTGTTTGCAAAGTTATAGATTCAGATACTAATCAGTCAGCACGGTTTACGAAAGATGGGTTCGATGACTGGAAGAACGCAAACAATTTGTTGAAAAGACATGAAGAGAGCACTCCGCATAGGAAAGCTATAATTTCGCTGTTAAATCGCAAAAACAAGAATGCGTGTGTCGATTCTCAACTTGTGAGCCAAATTGATACTGAGCAAAATTATTGGCAGATGCTCTTAAAACGAATTATTGCAGTAATAAAGTTTTTAGCAGAACGAGGTCTTGCGTTTCGGGGTAGTGATGAAATTGTTGGTTCAGCTCATAATGGGAATTACTTAGGCCTATTAGAATTACTTTCCGAATTTGACGTTTTTATGGCCCAACATATTCAAACTTATGCCCATAAAGGAAAAGGACACACGTCATATTTATCTAAAACAACATGCGAGGAATTTATCAAATTAATTGCATCAAGCATGCTGGATCAAATTATTTGCGAAATTAAGAGATCCAAGTACTATTCAGTGTCATTGGATTCTACTCCGGATATATCGCATGTAGACCAACTGACTCTGATAGTACGCTATGTTCTACCATCTGGGCCAGTTGAGAGATTTGTTAAGTTCTTAGATATGGAAGGCCATACTGCTGAACAACTCGCCCAAAGTTTACTAGATTTTTTAAGTAAGAATGGCATTGATATCAAAGATTGTCGTGGACAAAGCTATGACAATGCTAGCAACATGAGCGGAAAATACAGCGGCCTGCAAGCACGAATTAAAGACATAAATAAGTATGCAGAATACATTCCCTGTCTTGCACATTCATTAAATTTAGTTGCTAAGCGTGCTGCAGACTGTTGTACAGAAGCATTAATTTTTTTCGATTTTATTGAAAACCTTTATAATTTCTTTTCCGCTTCTACACATCGTTGGGGTCTGCTTACAAAAGCTCTTACTTCCAAATTTCGGATTTTGAAAAGGTTGTCGGATACTAGGTGGGCCGCTAGAGCTGATGCTACGAAGGCACTTTTATGTGGCTTTACCACTATCAAACAAGTTTTGGATGACATTTCCAATAATATAGATCAAAAGGCAGAGTGTCGCAATCAAGCTTACGGACTAGTTTCAAAGATGAATAAGTTGGAAACCGGAATAATGACAATTACGTGGAATGGAATCCTAGAACGCGTGCAAGCGACTAGTGCGTCTCTGCAATCGTCTGATACAGACCTTAATACGGGATACGCCCTTTATGAATCATTATATGGATATGTCCAAACAATGCGATCCACATTTTCAGATATTGAAGCAAAAGCCAAAGATCTGACAGGCTGTCATGAATATCAGCAACAGACTTCAAGACGACGCAAGCGAAACACAAAGTACGACCATTTTAGCGGTTCTAGTACACTTTACGAATTTGTTGAAAATGAAACACCTGATAAACAGTTTGAAATTGAGGTGTTTGTTGTCATTATTGATAACATACTATCTGCTTTAGATCAACGCATGCAAGCATACCAAAAACTAACTAGTGTTTTTGGAATATTTCGAGAGTTAAAATCTATAACAGCACAAGAGATTTTGAGAAAAACTCCAATTATGGTCAGTGCTTATGCAAATGATTTGGAAGACAGCCTAGACGACGAATTAGTGCAGTTTGCTGAGCTGCTCAAAACGGATGTGGCTGGTGCGATTGACAGTACGAAAAACGAAGCTCTGGAAATTCAATATTATAAATTCATAATTGATAATTCATTAGAATCATGTTTCCCAAATTTAGAAATTGCTTTGCGCATTTATTTGTCTCTCATGATCACTAACTGCGGTGGCGAACGTTCATTTTCGACATTGAAACGAATAAAAAATGAATTACGGAACACTATGAGTCAAGAACGTCTGAATTATCTCTCTTTGATGAATATAGAATATGATTTGCTTAGAGAAATTGATTCGAATAGTATTATTTCTAAATTTGCCCACATGAAATCTAGAAAAGTTACTTTGTAAAAGTTTAAAAAATAATACAAGAAACAGATAAATAAATATAAAAAATATACATAATATAAAGTACACCTTTGATAAAATATAACATTAGCTATTCCTAAAAATATAATATACTTTGTAATAAATATAGACTTTGAAATATGTACAAAGAAAAGATTTACAATTTTTTGTGTATTATCGTCAGTTTTAAATTGTTAGTTTCTTATCAAAATTATTCTAAATTGCCAGGGCAACGGCAACCTCATCTCTGGCTTTTTGTACTTGTTAGCGCCCAGCTGGGCCTATAGTGATCTTTGTACTATATATGGCAAATAAACGTATTGAGTATTGAATTTTTTTACCACTTTATACTTAAGAACCCATAGCAGATCAAGGGCCCCTCCGTAGAATTTGCTACGGGCCGCGCGCTTGCTTAATCCGGCACTGCTTCCGGTAGGTTGTTATTATTCAAGACGGCCATTTTTCTAATTTCAAGTGGTTGTCCAATGACAGGGACTGCATTTATTTTTAATGTTCTTTTGCCACCTCTAACAATAAAGTCCTCTGCCTTGAAATGTTTAGAACAAACCACCTTGCTCTTCGACCAAGTAAAATCACTGGAAGGTTTACCCAATGCATCTGACCATTTTTGCAGTAGTTCACTCCGGGGAAAACTACAAGCGTATTTTCGTTAAATAATATTGTAAACTTGCTAAAACGAATAATGCATTGTTTTATCATGTTACTTACGTATGAAATGAAACACCTTCAGGTTTAAACCCTCGGGCATTAGAGCAGCCTGGGGCCGAACAAGACATGCTTTACAGACTTTAAAAACAACACAAATCGATAACAAAACACGAAACACTCGTCGAAATAAAATGTCACTTCCACCAGGTTACAGCGTTTGACAATACAACCATAAAAATAGCTGCCACTACTGAACCCCGCTAAAAGAGGATGCGTAGTCGTCGAAGCGCGTTCTCCCCACTCTATTTCTATGGTACTATACCTTGTAGTGCATTCTGGGCGTTGCACAGACGGGTATTTGAGCATTCTAGGCGGCCAAAAGTGAATTTCACAAAAATGGAAAAACCAACTTAAATCAACTACCTACCTGAGTCAGGGGACATTCCAGCGAATAATGCGCAGCAACTCCCACCCTTTTCCCGTGCACGCTGTGCTGCCAACGTCATTAGAAATTTGGTCATCAAACCTAGCATACGTCACTGTTCTCGGCGATTTTGTGAAAACCTTAATTTTTAAAGTGAATAATTATTTTTCTACGTTAATTTTGTGCGGAAAAGTGATGGATTCTGATTCTACAGGTAATTTTCTATTTTACTGCAATATTGCTTTTTCTATTTTATTCTATAAATGTAGGTAGGGGAAGGGCGGGTATAGTGAAATAGACGGGCAAAGTGAAATTTAACATTAAAATGCCTGTCTTTCATAATTTTTGTCATGTATTGCCATATATAGGGACTTTTACCAGCTGAGACTTCTAGGATGGTAGTATGGCGGCGCTCTGCGAAGCAAGTGGTTTTGTGTAGAACTGTTAGTAATTTCGTCGGAAAAACTGTAAGTATATTTCAAATTTTTTAAAGCCCTATTATAGCTTTTGTAATCTTTTTCTTGATTCACTGTTTGCCTTTCGGCAAAACAGGCAGTTGAGATTATATTTACCAATAAACAGCCCATTCTCACTGTGTTCAAAATAGTTATTACCCTTCTATTCCTATTGTGTCACGGCGGGCAAAGTGAAATTTGATATGACGGGCAGTGTGAAATAATATTTCACTTTATCCGCAATGTTGGAAATTCCTTTATTTTTCTTTCTATTTTGTTCTAGTAACAAAATGGTTTACAAATATCAAAGAAAAACGAACCAACAAATGTGGGATAAAGAACAGATGAATGCGGCACTGCGAGCCGTTAATGAAGGGGCAAAAATAAACGCCGCGGCGAGGGCCCATAACGTTCCAGTTGCAACACTATTTCGAAGATTGAAGCAGCCAATCAAAGAAGGAGCAATGAAAGGATTGGAACGATTTCGGCCCGTGTTTAGTTCTGATCAGGAAAACATCCTTGTTGAATATCTCCTACAAATGGAAGCACGGCTCTTTGGTCTAACAAGATCGGATCTTAGGCATCTTGCCTTCCAATATGCTGAACAAAACCAAATTACACATTCGTTTAATAAAATTGATCAAAAAGCTGGGAAGGACTGGTTGAATGGCTTTCTGAAACCACACCCAGAATTGTCTTTACGCCTTCCTGAAAAAACTTCAGCAGCGCGGGCGTCAGCATTTAATGAAGTGAATGTTACTAAGTTCTTGGATCTTCTTGAAGGGTTGTACGAAACTCATCACTACTCCCCAGATAGAGTGTACAATTGTGATGAAACGGGAATTACGACAGTACCGAACAGACCATCTAAAATAATATCTAGGAAAGGGAAGAAGCAGGTGGGCGCATTGTCATCAGCCGAGAGGGGAACTCTGGTTACTGCCGAAATTTGCTTCAGTGCCACTGGAAATTATATTCCCCCGGCACTGATTTTTCCAAGAGTCCGTACTCATCCGATTGCTTAGGACTGACGACCAGCTTGCAAGACCCTCAACTTCAACTCCTTCAACAAAGACACTTCCGACACCGACAATTGTTTCACCTTACGATATTTTACCCATTCCTCACGAGGATGGGTCAGGCACTGGTGATGAGGCGACGCTGCGTTCTAGGGGTAAGAGGCGCAGAGGCACCACCATTGTAGCTACAACTGCACCTGCTATTGAAGAATTAAAAAGGAAAAAGACAGGACAATGAGAAAAAGAGTCAAAAAAGAGAGCCAAGGTAGTCAAAAAACACCTTTTCCCGTCAGACACTGAAACTGACACGAGCCTCAACCTAAGTAGTGATAATGGCTCTGAGGAGCCCGAGTTCTCAATAGATGAAGACAGATGTGACAGAAACAATAACCAGACCATCACATCAGATATAATTAGAGTAGATAGCTGGGTTGCTGTCAAATATGGAGGAAATCTTTTCCCAGGTTTGGTTATAGATAAATCCAGAGATGGGGTCAATGTAAAATGTATGGAAAGTTTTTCGATGGCCCGTGAAAGAGGATCTAATGACATATTCCTACAGCGACCTACACATGATCATTGGCGAGCCAAAGAAAATGCGAAGAGGTTTCTTCCTTGTTCCCGATCTTTCTCCGTTTGTCAATATTTAGTTTATTATTGAGATTATATTATTTTTTCTTCTTATTTTTTTTCTGTTTCCGTATTTTTATGACCTAAATTCAGAAGAAAATAAAAGATATTTGTTTATTTCAGTTATTATGTCATTTAACTTTGCCCAGACCCTATTTTCACTTTACCCGCATTAACTCGGGCAAAGTGAAATATTACCTCCATGCATAAAAAATAGTATTTTAGTTGAGTGTGATAAGATGCGGCAACCATTTTTTGAGGTTTTAACCACCAATAACATTCAAGCCAAATGAGCATAATTTGGCATTCTATGGAGCACATTTGAAGATGTTAGAATTTTTCAAACGTTAACTATGTCACTTTGCCCACCCTTCCCCTACTCTTTTGATGACGTAAAAGTAATATCTATAATAAGCATGATATTTCAGAGAAGTTTATGTTCATCAACGTCTTACTTACAGTATCGGGATAGATCCGGTGGCCTTTTTTATTAATATTAGAACTTTAGAGTATTGAGTAGTAGATAATCAAAAAGTTTGCCGCGGAAAAGCGCCGATAAGCAAAATCTCAGTACTTAACTTTTTTCTTACGAAAACGTCTGAATATGTGAATGATGTTGCATGTATTACAAAGCAACATTTTGCTTATTTCAGGAGCAGTGGGTGCTTTGGGAGTACGGATAGTGACCCGCAAATACTTATTCGACCTCATAAAAACTTATAGCAAGTCAAATTTCGAAAAAAAACTAAATTGCTTTAAAAGACCAACTTTTGTCGCGTGAAGAATTCACTGAAGACCAATACAAAAAATTTAAACGCAGTTTCGCACATTTCAAATCCGAAGTGAAATCAAGATGGACCAAAACACATAAAAAGGAAGACCTTTGTCTCAAAAACAATCATCTGTGGTTAGAAGGATCATTTGAAATTCCGGTGGTTACGCAATTTCAACCAGGTCGGCCTCGAATATCGTTTGGAGGGTCCAGTGAAACGAGTAAAAGAAGGAAAACATAGGAGCTTCGTTCTACTTTAGAAGACGGTATTATTGGTCACGCAGCACAAGTTGAGTTAAGTAAATCTGGAAAAAAAAATGCTTCCGATGTACTACAAGATATTACTTGCACCCCAACACGAGCAACAAAATACAAAAGAGCATATGCCACTTCCAAAAGTGAAAACGCTTTGTGTCTGACACCGTTCCAAACATTGAAAATATTTATAGATGCTGATTTAACACCAGGACAATATGAAGTAATTCGAAATACTAATAAAAAGTTCTTCCCGTGTTGTTTAATACAGCAAGCAAAAAAAGTGTTATCCGCCCCGAGAAGCATGCACAGTGACGAGTACCAACGCTGAAAGCCAATTGCAATCTTTAATCGATATTACCGTTAAACGCTTATCTGAATTCCTTGAAGAGGTGTTATCAACAATACTAGAGCAAGAAAGGGATACATTAAAAATTATATGTAAATGGGGATGCGATGGGTCGCAGCAATCACAGTTCAAGCAAAAATTTGATGAGGAAGAGCTGTTTTGTACCTGTGCGATTAGTTTGTGAAAACCAAAGACTCTGAAAGAGTATTAGGGGAAAATCCAACACCTTCTTCTCCACCGTTCTTCTGCCCAATTAGATTCCGTTTTGTGGAAGAGAATACTGATATCACAAATGAAGAGATGAAGTACGTCCAAAATTCCATAAACTCTTTAATAGCAGCTGAGGTTGATATTGATGGAAAAAAGTTTTTCCTCAAACATCTGTTCATAATGATAATGGTTGACGGAAAAGTTTGCAACGCAGTTACTGGCACAACATCTACGAATCGTTGCTACATCTGTGGTGCGACGTCCAAAGACTTCAACCAACTGGATAATAAAAAACAAATATCTATTGAAGCTATTGAATTTGGGCTGTCGATTTTACATGCCAGGGTAAGATTATTCGACAGCATTCTCCATTTGGCATACAAATTGCCCGTAAAGAAATACAGAAAAAGAAAAACAGAAGAGGAAACACAAATGGAAAAAGAGAGGAAAACAGAAATACAGGACAAATTTTGCAAAGAGACTGGTATGTTAGTGAATATGTCAAAAACAAATTTCGGTAATACGAATGATGGCAACACGAGTAGAAGATTTTTTTGAGGATCCGAAATTAGCTTAAGAGATTAGAGGCATCAGTTACGACTTAATTTATAGGTTGATAGTCATACTGGAAACCATTTCATGCAGATTCTTGATAGATGTGGAAAAATACGACAAATATCCACTGGAGACTGTTCGTTTATATGTCGAATTGTACCCTTGGCATCCAATGACACCAACAATGTACAAGATACTAATTCACGGAGCAGTCATAATAAAAAAATGCATTGCTACCTATTGGTCAATTATCTGAGGAGACAGCAAAAGCGCGTAACAAGCATTTTATGGTTAATATAAAAATTATTTTTATTTTTGATAAGTACACATATTTTTTACAAAACAGAAATACAGGACAAATTTTGCAAAGAGACTGGTATGTTAGTGAATATGTCAAAAACAAATTTCGGTAATACGAATGATGGCAACACGAGTAGAAGATTTTTTTGAGGATCCGAAATTAGCTTAAGAGATTAGAGGCATCAGTTACGACTTAATTTATAGGTTGATAGTCATACTGGAAACCATTTCATGCAGATTCTTGATAGATGTGGAAAAATACGACAAATATCCACTGGAGACTGTTCGTTTATATGTCGAATTGTACCCTTGGCATCCAATGACACCAACAATGTACAAGATACTAATTCACGGAGCAGTCATAATAAAAAAATGCATTGCTACCTATTGGTCAATTATCTGAGGAGACAGCAAAAGCGCGTAACAAGCATTTTATGACATATCGCTAAGAATTTTCAAGGAAATTTTCTAGAGAGTCCTGTAATAAAGATACATCCAACCGAGTCCTCTTGAGCTCAGATCCCTTGCTCAGTAGTATAGCCACTTTTAAAAAAAGAAAATTTACTTCGAAACCATCAATATGCTTCTGTCAGCACAGCCAAACCCAATGGTTCTTCCATCTGAAAACGACGAAGGGGAATTTATTTCTGAAGAAGATTAATTTGTAATTTTTTCCTTCCTAAACCATATTTTTCATAAAATGTATATATACATATTTACAAACACTATTGTTGTATGTTGTATCCTTTATACCGTTTAGATGCAATCTAAGCATAAAAAATTTTGGCTGCGTAGAATGCTCAAATACCCGTATGTGCGTTGGTTTATATTCCTAAGCACGTAAAATTGACGTTATATCTAACATATACACGTGAAATAGCCATACAATGGAAAATATGAATAAAAGTAATGAGTAAAATATACAAAATGTTGTGTATTAAATAACGACGTGATGGTTAATATAAAAATTATTTTTATTTTTGATAAGTACACATATTTTTTACAAAATTTCCCTCCAATCTTCCGCGGAAAGCATACAAGTGATCCATATTACTATCACCTGTCAATCTATAAGTACGAACATTATTATTAGGTAGTGTCCAAACTGTTATTAATCGTGAGAATGTGAGATAGATTATATGAGATAATTACATTTTTTGATTTCAGTTACTTAACGTTATAAATATTTCAATGCTCCTAATTCCTATGTATAATATAAATGAATACAGAAGCATTAAAGAATACTAGGAGAATTGATATTTCCAAATATCAGACTATGCCAAATTGTAGCCGTTTTGTATGTATTTATGTGTCATGAAAACTAATTTATTATGGTTTACAACTTCAGACGAATTTAGTCTGCAGTAAGACATCCAGAAAGGGAGCAAATAAAATAAAAAACTACAAAAAGTAAGAACATGCGACAGTAGAAAACGTCGTGTCCGGATGAAATGAATGGTGTACATTTTGTATTGTAAAGCTTCAGAGTTCTTTTGAGTATTATAACCACTCATTTAAATTCGCGTGTCTCAAAAATGTATAATACCCCACCACTTAAATAAAATTACATGATTTACCATAACATTTGCATTTCTTTATCGTGACAAATATAATTCCAGCCAGTTAAATATACTAAAGCTTCAGCTGACATTTACATATAGCTCCTATTTTCTAGAGACTGCTACTCCATCAAAGAAGGACATTATACACAAATTTTATAGCAAATATATTGTAATTTCATAAAGAAGGAATGAACTTTTTCAAAGTGAAATTTTATTTATGTGAAGATTAGTGTGATTTAGGAAAACTATTCAACAAACATGCACTGTGTAATGTTTTGGTATAAATAAAAATGCACTTTGTTAGTTTACTTCTATTTATAACACTTTAATAATATATAGCTTTGATATAAATTCTATCGCCTTTGTTTGTTGTTATAACTTACAACTGTCAAATCTCGTGTGTAGTGTGTGTGTGTGTGCGTGTGTGTCAAGATCACGGATTATCGGATGGTTCACTTAAATGAGGGGTTTTGCCGCTTAATCTACCTAATGCAGGCGCACCTAGAGGGCGCCACGGTATTAGAAACAAGAGACCTAGAAGTAAATTTGAAGCATGACTTTAACCGAATAATTGAGATGTCGCTACTACTGTGTTGTTTTATGCAAGCGCGTAGTGCGCGTACAGGCCGTTAACCAACAAATTTTGTATGTGTTGCTAAACATTATTTTTCTTATTACTACTTAGTGGTGTTATAATCGTACCGTAAGTCCTGTAAAGAGTAATATGATAATTTTATTAAGTTGACATAATGCATTTTTAGACTTAAAATATGGATAGAAGCTGGTGCATTGCATCAATTGTATGTGCTGCGTACAAGCAAGAGCGATGCATATTTTCCGAGAATGCGAACAAGTAACTAATGGCACTAATAGTTGACATATAACCCGAAGGTGAGCTGGAGATTTTTTGTTTGTAGTTCTGATTCTAAGTGCAACAAGGACCACCTGGTTGTTGCAAGGATTTTGTTGGTTTCCGATTACACCAATTAAAGTTTGCAATTATTAGGAGTATAATATAAGTGAGAATAATTGTAGTTGAGATGTCAGGCGATTTTTGACAAAATGATTAGTATACATTATAGAGGACCTCTAATTGAACAACTTTTTCTTACAAAATTATCAATGCAAATGTAGGGAAATGGAGATAAAAAATAAATTAGGTACTCACCGAGTTAATCTTGCAGGTTACAGCCCATGTGAGATATCCCATATAGAGCATTGATATAATGAAAATCGCAATAAATGATGTTTATTTAAGCTCACAACACAACAATTACCTTTGATTTCCACGTTCTTTGATTGAATTTTAGCAAAATTGTAAATACGAGATCACATGATATCAGCTGTTTTCGTTGACATTTGATGGTGCTTTTAAAATCGCAGAAGTCATAAGAAAACATACAAATTGACCTAAATTGTGTGTGATTATGTGAAATAAACATCAATTATAGTGATTTTCATGATTTCAATGATCTATATGGGATACCTTACATGAGATGTAACCAGCAAAATTGACTTGGTCAGTACCTAATTTATTTTTTATCTCCATTTCTCTATGTTTGCATTGATAATTTTATAAGAAAAAGGTGTTCAATTAGAGGTTCTCTATAAGGTACACTAGTCGCCCGACACCTCAACTGCAGTTTAACCCTATGGGTGTATAAGAAAGCCTTTAAACTACACGAAAAACTTACTACTTGTTTTTAAGTTTCTATATTATGTTTTTTCACAAGCAATCAATCCATGTTTAGCAGTGTTAATAGAAACTTCAGATTTCTTGGTACAGAAGCATTTATGGTTTTTCTTAATGATTTTCCTGTGCAGTTTCCTATAATGAAAATGTGCCTTTATACTATCGTTGATATTTGTTAGTATACAGTTGTAATTATTATATTTTATTATTCAGGAGCGAAACTTGGCAACAGCAAATGGGCATGAAACCTGTGCTAGATGCCAGTACAACATGTAATAAGAAACTTTGCAGCCTACATTTTGACACAACATACTATGCACACCCTCATTCAGTACACCTCAACAGAAATGCAGTGCCGACACTCCATCCCATGAGGCCACCCATGGAGCTTAAGGCAGCCATATCATTGGAAGTCTCATTTGTTTTACGACAACAATAAATTAACCAATTTGGTGTTAGTTATTGCAGGTTTAATTTTTTTGTTTTGTTCTATAGCCATGTAATTAACATTATTTAGTTTTTAAGCCCTAATTGTCACTCTTTTAATTATATATTGAGGAAAGGACGTCTGCTAAATTTGTTAGGTATCTTATGTATCCATATTTTTATTTATGTCACCTTATTTTATGTTCATCATTTATGTAATACAAGATTTTGTAAATGGTGGTAGTAAACATGGGCTTAAGTCATTGTGTATCTATCGGGTTTAATTACCTACTTTGTAGTATTTTGAGTAGGTACTTGTACTTTTCAACAGCAATTCTATCTTATTGTTAAAACTATCTTTGTAGTAATATATATTGGACACTTGTGAAATATAGAAATAGTAATGCAATAAAACACCTTTTTCACAAAATATAGTTTAATAACTAGATGTCACATTTCGTGTGCACTGCACACATCGTCAGTAGTAACTGTTATTACTGACGATGTGTGCAGTGCACACAAAATGTGACATCTAGTTATTAAACTATTTTTTGTGAAAAAGGTGTTTTATTCTATTAATAAAAATATATTTGTTAGTCAAATATTCTACTTTTGGTAGATTATGCTATTGTTCGTTAATTTATTTTTGTACTGGTAATTTAACTAAAACACATGTTGGATGTTAGTTATAATTTTTCAATAGTAATCATAAATGTATACCTTTTCTACTTTGTAGTATTTTGAGTAGGTACTTGTGCTTTTTCAACAGAAATTCTATCTTAATGTTAAAAATATCTTTGTTAGTCGAATATTCTACTTTTGGTAGATTATGCTATTCTTCGTTACTTTATTTTTGTACTGGTAATTTAACTAAAATATACGTGTTAGATGTTAGTTATTAATATTCATAAATGTAGTTTGTACCTTTTCTACGTAGCAATATTAAAGTGTAATTATTTAAGTAATTCTTTTCTTTAAAACGTTATTGTGTGGTTACAGCATTGTCATTGAATATCGTACTGTATACTGTTTAGTATGCAATTTAATTACAGTGTTATAATCATGTATCGCGAGATCAAAAATTATATTGATGAAGGTTTGTCATGTAATGTAAAACGTCTGTCTTAAGTTATATCATTGTCATATTGTCCATATTTGTCATTATATTTTCTCTTATAATGACAAATATTAATGACAGTATGACACTTAATGATATAACTTAAGACAGATTTTTACATTCCATGGCAAACCTTTATCAATATATTTTTGATCTCGCGGTATTAAACCCTAATTTTTAATAAACTTAATTTTGAATTTCCCGCTACCAAATACATTTTGAATCGCCCGCTATTTGCTTAGTGTTATTGAAAACTGTAATTTTTTGATGCCAGCGCCTTCTATATCGGCCTTCACGCAATACAAACCGCGGATAAAAATTTTGGCTTGACTGCGCCATCTCATTCTAATCTGTGGTCAAGATTCTCTTTGTTTAGAGATGTGTTTGTGTGTATGTGTTGATTTCGAGGTGTGAACGTGTTCAGATTACTACATTTCCTCCCTTGCTTTTTTAAAATGTGTAGTCTTCTAGGTAGCCTGGTTTTCTTCTAGTTCGCTTTGGTAGGAGGGGTAGGTACGTCTCTCTCTTCGTGCTCTTCTTCGTGTTCTATATCCTGTGTTGTGGTATCGTCCGGTGTTGTGGCTGGGTGTGGAAAGTCTTCATCCTGTTGTCTTTGTTGGACATTTATGGTTGGATGGTAAAGGATGTCGGGTAGGGGTATTTGTTGTGTTTGGTGGAGGTTTGATGTGTTAAATATTTTAAAGAATGAAGCATTCCTTGTTATCGTGTTGTTGTGTCTTTTAGCTGTGATTCTGGTACCTTCGATTCTTATTATTTCGTACGGCACTGGATCATATGCTGGAGTTAAGGAGTTCTTCTTCTGCTGTTTACATAGCACTGGATATTTGATTTCAAAATTGTGTGGTTTTGTTCTGCGTTTTAGGTTTGCTTTCTCGTTCCATCTCCTTCTTTTCTCTTCATCTCTTGTGCTTTGTGAGCTTTCTATGTCTGTGCTAGGTAGATATGTGTGCGTCCAAACATTAAATTGAACGGGGGATGTCCTGTTGATTGGTGTGGTGCATTTCTATAACTGAATAGAAAATCTTGTAGTTGTGAGCTGAAGTTGTTTGTCTCTAAGTGTGCACATATCAGTGATCTTTTCAGTGTTTTCAAAAATCTTTCTGCCACACCGTTTGCTTCTGGCCACATTGGGGTAATCTTCATGTGTTTTATTCCGCGGATGTTTAGGTATTCTGAAAACTGATGGATGTTGAAGGGTGGTCCATTATCAGTCTTTATTCTTTTTGCTAGACCAAATGTTGAATATATCCTCGATAACACATTTTCCGTAGTTTCAAAATTTATAGATGGTGCTACTTCTGCGAAGGGGAATCTGGAATATTCGTCTATGATTAGTAAGATATACTTTCCATTTGGAAACGGTCCTGCAAAGTCCACATCTAATTGTTCGAATGATGTGTTGGAAGGGTTCCTTTAGTGATAGGATCTCTGTGGTGTGTTGGTATAGTATTTTCATCGTAAGAATAGGTGCACGTCATCAACAGAACTTTCGGAATGACAAATATACCAAATACTAAGTACCTATAACGCTATCTCTTATAAATGCAACCTTAATACTCTACCCAACTCTACCGCACTTTTAACAGTTGTCAGTACTGAAAGTAAGCAGGGCAATGTTGTCAAATACCGTTCTGTCATTTAGGTTATAGCGCGCCAAATATTTTCACACGTGTTCTTTATTAATTTTTGCCGTTTTTGAATCCTGCTTTTTACAAAACAGTTATTTACATAACTAAAAGACGTTTATTCATATACAATTATGCCCAAAGCGTGTTGTAGTCGTTACAAATCAATGATTGCATCTACAGTTGCACAGTTTGAAGCGGAACGTGACCATGGTGAACTTGTATTACCTTTATCTTCAGTACGAGAGATAAACAGCAAAAATTCTTGTCATATACTGTACTACAATTATTTATATGTTTACAACGAGCATCTATAACTTTGGTAAGCTTGGCAACTGTAAGTAAAATTTCATCCGAGGTCAAAAAAAGAAATGTGCTTGTCAGTCTCAAACGCAAGCGTGACAAAGGGAAGCCTATTGTTGATGTTGACAACTTTGCTGAGTGCGCTATAAGAAATGCTGTGTATGATATATCCAGAAACAGTAAGTTTTCTAAAATATGTACCTATTGTACTAAAATGCACTTAATTTATAAGTAATTACAGAGCAAAATATTACTCTCAAATCCTTTGGTATTGTACTTCGTGAGAGGGATATTTTCACAGGTGGACAAACTTCATTGTGGAAAGTCCTCCAAAATATAGGCTTTTATTAAAAAAAGGATGATTCAAAACGAGCACTAATGGAAATACCACATATTGCTTTGAAACGTGTAAACTTTATCAGAATATACTGTATGACATGGAAACTGCAACACCAAGAAGGGGTGCGGATTTTTTGACCAAACTTGGTAGAAACGTATAACTAGTCAAAGGCAATAATTGATTAAAATTTCAAAGAAAAAAAACAAAAGACTAACACAATTTAACATAATTTTTATTAATAATGTGTTGAACCGCCCCTATTAGTGTCACACTCCCTCACTCTTCGTGGCATTGATTCGACTAGGTGGTCGATATCCTCTTGGGGTATGATGTCCCAAGCAACCTGTAATTCATGCCCGAGAGCTATTAGTGTCTGCGGAGGATTGGCTAAATTCATAAGTTTTCGTCGCATAATGTCCCACACATGTTCTATTGGCGAGAGGTCGGGGGATTTGGGTGGCCCTGGCAAGATATTGACATGAGCCTCTTCCAAGCGATTTATAGAAATTCTCGCTACGTGGGGAGGGGCATTATCCTGCTGGAAAAGTGGGTCTTCGAGCGTTTGAAGATATGGTAGAATATGGGGTTGTACCACCTCATCAATGTAACGCTGGGCGTTCATGGTGGTTTGGATGAACACCAATTGAGACCTACTCCCATATGTTATAGCACCCCATACCATAACACCCACTGCTCGATGCACATGCCTTTCAACGGAAAACTGAATATCACGACGTTCCCCACGTCTTCGTCTGACCCTCATACGGCCATCATGCATTGCTAGACAAAATCGAGATTCATCACTGAATACCACCCTGTGCCACTCCACGTTCCAGTGCAGTCGCAATCTACACCACTCCAAACGTTGCTGTCGGTGTTGAGCCGTAAGTGGTAACACAAGATGTGGACGATAAGATTGTAAGCCGAAACCCCTAATTCGACGATAAACGGTTCGAAGGGTTACAGGACGACCAATATTACCTAACCACACGTCAGCAATTGATCTGGTACTGGAAAACCTGTCTCTTAGTGCCATTAAGCGAAGGCGGCGGTCCTGTATCTCATTAGTTCTTCTTCGGCCTCCGGTTCCTCTTTGGCGTCTTTCCTGACCTTCCCTAGTCCATGATTGATAACAGCGCATAATGGTGGATTGGTTCCGGTTAAGGCGATTTGCAATTTCCCTGTATGAAAAACCACCTTCTCGCAAACCAACAATTCGACCTCTGTCGAATTCGCTTAATTGGCGATAATTTCCACGTTGCCGCACTCTAGGCATAATAAAACTCTTTAAACACGTTAAACAAAGGTATAATAAGACAAAACCGTTGAAATTAATTTCAAACAAACAATTAATACACCACACATTAATGTCAGCGAAAACTGAATGAAGTGTCAGATGTGCCATGACCACTTGATCTATCGCAACAAAATTTTAATCAATTATTGCTTTTGACTAGTTATACGTTTCTACCAAGTTTGGTCAAAAAATTCGCACCCATTCTTGGTGTTGCACTTTCCATGTCATGCAGCATATAGTCGTATAAAACGTCTGGAGATTATCAGTTTGTTTTTACTGATGAGACATGGATATTTCAAGATGGCACGGTGGCACGATCATGGCAAGATGAGGATGTAAGAAGCGTTCGCAAATCAAAAATTGGTGGAAAAAGGTAAGAAACTGATTCTATTAGTTAATTAATTACTAACATATGCATATATTCGAGATTTATTGTATTGCATGCTGGAAACTCAGATGGTTTTATTGATGGTGCAGACCTTGAATTTCCATCTGCAAGTACCTCTGGTGACTACCATAGAGAGATGAACCGAACTAACTATTTGCGGTGGTTTGAGCACCAACTGCTTCGCCATCTTGAAAGGCCATCTGCAATAGTTTTAGATAATGCTAGTTACCATACCACAATATTAAATAAGCCATCCACAGCTGCATCAACCAAAGCTGCCATTTAACAGTGGTTAACGGAAAACAATATTGAATATGATCAAAGTTTATTGAAAATTCAACTGCTTCAATTAGTTGACAAGTGAGTAGCATCAAACTGTTTTCATATATCTTTATCTATAAAGTTTAATTTTCTACAGAAATAAACCTTGCGCTGTTTATGAAGTAGATCAACTTGCACAACAGTATGGTCATATGATACTCCGTCTTCCACCATATCACTGCATTTTTAACCCCATCGAGCACATTTGGGGTATAACAAAAAGTTATTATGCTAGACATATTGGAGAGCATTGACGATGTATAGAAAGTGTACAACAAACATGGCAAAATTCCTTAACATCTGTCATACCAGAGACTTGGAGAAAAACAATACAACACACATAGAATGAAATATACAAATGGTGGGACAGGGAAGTTGCAGTTGATCGTGAAGATCCTGGGGAATTTATTATTAATGTGAATATGGACAGTTCAAGTGAAGATGAACTGTCAAATTGAACTTAATATTACTTTTTTTATGCTTTTGTATTTAATATCTGTCACTAATATAATAATAAAGTCTACTTCCTGCGTTTGATTATTTATTACTTATTATTAAAGTTCATTTTTCACATATTTCTGACAAATCTTTAAAGCTTATTAAGATCATACTTTTTTTTAAATGTCGATTTTTATTTTTATGCTTAGAAATAAATACAGTTTGCGATAAAATTGCCATTGAAAATCGAAAATTAGTGGATCATTTTATGAACTAATGTTTGTTTATGTAATACAATCATATTTTTTAATCGTTTAGTTTGTTTTAGTAATTAATGCATCAGCCTCGATAAAAACTTGCAATTGGCTAATTGGTTTTCGTAACCTATATTTTTAATTTGACAGTTGTTTATATCATTTTTATATTTTATATGTATCAGCTTGACAACATTGTGCAAACGTCATTGATGACGTGCACCTAATCTTACGATGAAAATACTATATTGTTGCCTGACACGCTGGGCAGTGTTTTATTAGTTTTTCGACTTTTTCATTCATGTTTGGGAACCATATTTTTGATCTGAGGAGTTCTTTAACTTTTGATATTCCTAAATGGCCTTTGTGTGCAAGTTTCATCGCTCTCTCATGGAGTGTTGATGGCATGATGATCCTGCGGCTTTTTAATAGCTCTCCTTTGTGTTCTGTAATTTCTTCTCTTATGTTTCTGTATGAAGTTAACTGGTTTTGGTTCTACATGTTTTTGTTTCTTAGCGCTTCTCTAAGTAACTGTAACGTTTCGTCTTTTCCTGTTTCTTCTTGTACTTCTTCCAGTGTTATTGAGGCGTATGTGTTGTTGTTAACAATGAAATTTACATACTGCTCAATTTTATCTACTCTGGGCGTTTCTGTCCAAGTCGGGTATCTCGACAGATAGTCTGAGGGGTTGGTTTCTCCTTTTTGGTATTTTACTGTGAACGTATAAGGTTGTATTCTTAAACATAACCTCTTATTTATTCTTAAGCTAGGTGACGATCTTGGGTTTTGAAGGATGTGTACAAGTGGCTTGTGATCAATAGATAGTTCGAAATTTGATCCATACAAATGTATGTGGAAGTGTTGTATGGCCCATGTTACTGCTAGTGTTTCTTTTTCCATCTGGCTGTATCGTTCAACTTTGGTTAGTGCTCGGCTAGCATATGCAACAATTTCTGGTTCTGACGTATTTGTATTACACTGGGACAGTATTGCTCCTACTCCATGTTGTCCTGCATCTACATGTAGGTAGTTTCGTTTGTTTGTTTACCTCAAAGTATGCTAGCTTGGTTACATCTAGTAGATCTTATTTTAACTGCTTGAATGCTTTCTCGTGTTTATTTTCCCATTTGAATTTGTTTTCTTTTAAGATTAATTCTCTGAGTTCCTTTGGTCTGCTTGCTGTGTTTGGAAGAAACTTTCCTACAAAGTTGATCATACCTAATAAACTTCTTACTTCTGATTGGTTTGTTGGTGTCTTCAGATTTAGGAATGTTTTCAGTTTGTCTGGGTCTGGATTTACACCTTTGTTGTCAAAGATGTGTCCTACGTATCATTGACTATAGTAGGATTACCGAACACATGCTGTAGCAACATTGCTTTGACGTAATAGCTTAAAAAGGCAAATTCACAACGCTTAACGCATAGCCTTAACCATAAATATTTTGACATTAGACATTATAAACAAATATGTCGTTCTAACCCCACATTTCGATGCAAGTATTCTACACATTCTCCTATACAAATATAATAGACGAAAATTAATGCAATATAGGTACAACGGTGGACTTTTTAAAGTGGACACCTTTTAGTTGCTATAGTATTTTTTTTATTTTTATGTATTGTAAATATGGTTTCAATTAGTGGCGTTTCAGTCAGTTGTGTCACTTTGACTTATACCAATGTAATGTACTAAGTACTTGTTACACAGGGTACATTAGGTGTCCACCTTGAGGAGTCCACCATAGTACGTAATATAAGCTCTGTTTAAGCACCTAGTTACTAATAATTTTGATTACTTTAGATTATTTTACATATAATCGAAAAGAAAATGAAAATAAAATAAAATACAATACAAGAGCCGTCCTCTCTAGGTTTATGCGAACAAGAAATGTGATACGATAATTTGTTTGACGTTTGGAATAGTACATTATAATAAAGAACTTTAATATTCTGTATATAGTGGCATTTGTATAACAATTTATTAAAAGCAAGCTTAAGATAGCTAAAGTGGTGAAATCAAAGAATAATTTTCTTTTAAATAAATGCACATTTAATGAATATATAGTAATTTAATTTTAATTTTTTTCGCTTGTAAATGGGAGAAATGGGAAGAAATAAAGAAAACGACAGGTTTGGAAATTTTTAATGCAATATATAAGTACACTATTAGGAGAAAATATATTTTAAGTTTCTATGATTACTTACATGATACAAAGAAAATGTGTTTATTCATTCATCAATAGATGAATTTACATATGAAAAATAAAGTATAAGAAAGCAGTGATTTACAAAAAGAGCATATTAAATAAAACAGCATCAAATTAGTCTCACTAATAATTAGTCGTCACTTGAATATGATGTAGTGGAATCATCACCTGTTATGATTAATGAGTCTGTCAAGAAGACATTAAATTATCAAGTTCCCACATTTTGTTTTCCACATTAACCACATGTTTAATTGCGTTGTTCCAATTTTCACATGAAATATTGCACACACCTTGTTGAAATAATTCCTTTACATCTTCTAGTTTGAATGATACATTGTGTCTAGCAACATACCCCTTTACTTGTGCCCATATCAACTCTATCGGATTTAATTCACAATGGTATGGAGGTAGCCGCAATACCTTTCTATTTGATGCTTCAATTATCCCATCTACTGCATATTTCGCAAGGCCGGTCACATTTTCCTTAACTAATGCTAATAATTCTGCCTTCACCATGTCATCTTCATATGATATGTTTTGATTGACAAGCCATTGTTGACTGTGATATGGTGCGTTATCCAAAACAATCACTGCATTTTCTTTCAAATTGGGCAGAATATGTGGAAGCCACTCTTCAAATCTCTCCGCATTTATGTCTTCGTGGTAATCACCTGTATTTTTAGATTCAAAAAGTAGCAAGCCCTCTTCTTCAAATCCCTCGTCAGAACCTATGTGTAATATAATTAACCTTTTCCCTTTTCCGGAAGGATTTTTAAGGCCTGGGGACAAACCATCTATAAATGCTTGTATCGCAGTAAGCACTGATGTGTCTGCCCACACTTTCTTTACTGTGTGCCCAGCGTTCACCCATGTTTCGTCTAAGTAATATATCGGTGTTTCATCTTCACGATATTTTCTTATTTTACGTAAGTATTGTCTCCTCCAAGTAATAATATAATTTTTTTCTTTTAGAATACTATTACGATTCCTCTTCTGATAACTACAAATGCAAAACTGTTTATAAAAAGAAACAAACATTTTCATTATACTTTACCGAAAGTTCAGTTCTCTTATTAATTTTCTGAGAGTTGAAATTTTAAAGTTTGGTAAATCGTCTCTTTCATTTATCACCATAAGAATTTTCTGTATAGTTGGAGGTTCGTTTTTAAAAAAAAAGGAATGAATAATTCCTCGAATGCTATTCCGCATTACATCATCAACGTTGTCCAGTATGGCCTTTTTCCTATGGTATTTCTTTGGTGATTGAAATTTATGCTCAGCACTATATTCTTGCAAAACCTTGTAAACACTACGTTCTCATATTCCTGAATATAAATCACAAAAATGCTGCTGTTGCTGTAGTTGCAATGTTATCTATTTTCGAAGTACCTGGCTGTTCTTGTAAGGTTTTGTATATATTCAAAAACCTCTCCTTGTCCTCTATTGTAAAATGTTTGGAGAGCCTCTTCTTAGGAGGTGAATTCTCCATAATGTTAAGCAAAGGGGCAGACTGATACCACAGGTGATTAAACGGAGGATTGAGTTTATAGCCTATAAAGTAGATATTTCAAAATCTTTTGATGTTATATTTCATGCGCTTACTTACGTTTGTCACAAAAACAATGTACAGTAGTATTCAGAAATACTTTTTGTTAGATATTAAGCAAAGAAACTGAGAAAGAATAAAATAATAATAATGCAAAATTGAAACTGTCAAAACACAATACTAAATTTATTCTATTGTGGGCGTCCTTGCAAACGAACCAATAGTAAGCGTTATTTTACGTATGACGTTTAAGTGACGCATTTCTCGTGCGCTGTTGCTACTGCATCTGTTGGGTAATCCTACTATAGTTGTTTGGTTTAGGATGCATTTGTGTTTGTTGATTGTTAGACCAGCTTCTTCTAGTCTGCTCAGTAGCTGTTTCAGGGATTCGTCATGTTCGTGCTGATTTTTTCCAAATACTAGAATGTCGTCGCTGTAGTTGATTGTACCTTTGATGTTGGCTATTATTCCACGTATTGTGTTTTGGAATACTTCGGCCGCTGAGTTGATTCCGAAGAATAATCTTTTGTATCTAAATAAGCCTAAGTTGGCAGAGAATGTGGTGATGTACCTGGACTCTTCATCTAATGTTAGTTGGTGGTATCCATCTTTCAGGTCAATTTTGCTAAATATTTTTGCTCCGTTAAGTGCTGAGATTACGTCATCGATGGTGGGTGTTAAGTGTCTTTCCCTTCTGATTGCTTTGTTTGCTGAACGCATGTCTATACATAGGCGAAGCTGCTGGTTATCATGTTGTTTTGGTACTAGTACTATAGGTGATATCCATGGTGTTGGGCCTGTTGCTTCTTCTATGATGTCTTGTTCTTTTAGTCTGTTTAGCTCTGTTTCTAACGTTTTCCATAGATGAAAAGGAATTCTTCTGTGTTTTTGTGCTATTGGTGGTATCTGTTCATCAATGTGTAGTTTAACGGTTTGGTGTCTCAATTTTCCTACGCCTTTGATGATGTTTGGGTGCTCATGTGCAATGTATGTCATGTCTATTTTGTTTGTCATGTTGTATGTGATGTTAATTAATTTCAAATTCTTGCAGGTGTCATAGCTTAAGAGTGGGTCACCCTGTCCTTCTATTACATACACGTCTGATTTTGTGTATTTTCCTTTGTGTTCAAAATTGCCAGAAAACTTTCCAATTACTTCTAAATTTTGAAATGTGTTGTATGGGTATATTGCACAATTGCTTGCGTACAACTTGGTGGGATGTTTTCAAATGTTGTTTTGTTTATGATATTTACTGAAGACCCTGTATCTATGATGAAATTGAGATACTTGCTATTGAGTTTGACTTTTGTTGTCGGTATGTTTGTTCTATTTACTGTTAGACTGTATCATTGTTCTGAATCTGAGCTCACCTGCTCTATTTTATTGCTATGTTTGATATTTTGTTTTGTTTTGCTTTGTCGGTTGTTGATTACAGGATTAAGTGATTGTTTATTCAGGTTATCTTTTGAACTGAGGCAAGCTTTTGCAAAATGTCCTATCTTAGAACATTTATGGCACTTGGAGTTGCCAGCTGGACATGTCTTCCTTCCCTTTTCGTGCCAATTGTTTCCACAGTTTTTGCGCAGCCTGTTTTTGTTGTTTTGTGTTTTATGGTAGCTGCTAGTTTTGTTTATGAATTCTTTTTTGTTTTCTATAGTCTCCATTTGTATTTGTGTTGTTTCCAAAGCCTCTCCATGCAACTTCTCGAGACAGGGTTGTTCAGTGAGTCCGAAGTGTCTCAACTTTATATTGTTGGTGTTTAAAATAATTTGAGATTTTATCTCAATTTCAGTGTTACTAAATTCACATGTTATTGACAGCTTTAAGAGTCTAGCATAAAATTGGTCTGTTTTTTCTCCTTGTGTATCAACATTTGATTTTATGGCATATGGCAAATGTAGAGATGGAACACTATGTTCTTCAAATTTGAATAACTAAAATATATTATACCATTTTAAATAAAAAAGTTATTTTACAATTCTATTAATTTAGTAACTTACATTTGCATCCTTTGGAAACATACGCATTTTCATGCTTTTATTGTTGTTATGACATAACGGTAGGTAAACAATAAAAAAAAACCATTATTACTTAGGTACCTTATTAGCTGCCAAACAGTGAAATATAACTTAATGATAAAAGTAACGAAAAACAACATACAACAATTGATTAAAGTAAAACAATAAATGATGAACACAAACATGACTTGTGCATTGTGCAAGCTATAGCACGCAAATCGACGAGAACACAAAACAACTTGGTAAGTATATACGCTAACTGTTCTACCGATCGACCGTATATGTCCAACGAAGAGACATCTAGCGGGGTTAGTCACGATTTTAAAAACTGTCTGGACCGGGCCGTAAGAGACAACCCGTGGTTATAACTTACAACTGTCAAATCTCGTGTGTGTGTGTGTGTGTTTCAAGATTCTCTTTGTTTAGAGATGTGTTTGTGTGTATGTATTGGTTTAGAGGTGTGAACGTGTTTAGAATGTGGTCAGATTACTACACACTGAGTGCAAGGTTTGCTATATTTAGGTGTATCATTTTGCTTTTAACTGCTTTGTGTTCATATTCCCTTCAATCATATAACAGAAAAATATTAAGCTAAATATACAGGTGTCCTTTACGTAGGTGTAAAGAAAATATAGTCAGACGTTAAGATGTCCTCAAAAGACTTTCAAAAAAATGCGGTTTGTAAAATTTTGTCGTATATTAACATAAACAATTTTTAGTAAATGGGTATATAGAAAATTCCCATATTTAGTCTGGGAAAAATAGGTAATGAAGTTGGGATAATTGAAGGAAGTGTTTTCCGGATTCTTCAAAAATATGAATTTAATGTAAGGTGTTTGGAAAGACGGCTAAAATGTAGGCTTTCTGATATGGTACTACTTTCTGAAAAATCCACATTTTTTTTAAAACGGTTTCGTGAAAATCCATAATTATTATTATTACAGCTTACACCTTTTCTCATTTTTTTCATAATACCGACAGCAACATAGATGGTTTGTTATCGTGTAAGGAGGGATTGTGGAATTACGTATATATGGTAAGGCCTTATATACTTTTTAATAGTAATCTGGTTGAGCAAATATCGTTTATTGTGGCCAGCCACAACAGCTCTTGAAAATTTAAGAAAATGTACTTATGTGATTGCAACTAGACGGTGCTCCTGTATACCCTTTACTTACCCAAACTAATTTTTTGAAGTTAATTATCATACAAATGTTAAGAAATTTTTAGAATTATTGCTATATAACACAATATGACTGAAATGTGCTGAATGTATTGCATACTTTCTAGGCGTAGAACTGCTCAACTGTTTCTAATGCTGCATCTGAAGATAGAGTAAAATGTATAGATAAAGTTGTATCTATATCTATAGAGGTACTTTTCCATTTTTAATACTTTCACAGTTTGTACCTTTTCCTAGTCATGCACAAATCTTTAAAAAATATTTGTATCTTCTGAAACTACTGTTAAGCTCAAGCTTCCTGCATTAAATAGACACGAATATCAGAGGCCAACTGATCTGCTGTGACCTGTCAAAGGCATTTGATTGTGTTGATCACGACCTTCTTTTGGGGAAAATGGAACACTACGGAGTAGGTGGCATTCCTCTCCAGGTATTAAAAAGCTATTTGAGCAACAGAAAACAACAGGTGTGCTGGAACGAACAACTGAAAGAAGCGGAGATAGTGAATAGGGGAGTACCGCAGGGATCCATATTGGGGTCTGTGTTATTCTTGCTGTACATAAACGATATTCCTGCAAATGTCCACTGCCATAAGACCTTAATGTACGCAGATGATACATCCTTCCTTCTGCGAAACAAAGGTACTAGTTTGACGCAGGATACAGAAAATGTTCTGGCGGAAGTTGGGGAGTGGTTTGGCGCAAATAAGCTCAGTATCAATGCGCAAAAAACCCAAACTTTGGTCTTTTCCACAGACAACAACCAAAAAGGATCAACGAAATTCTAGGGCATTTCAAAGTTAACATGGGCCGACCAAGTCACCAACTTGGAGTACCAGCTTTCAAAACCCATATATGCAGTACGCAGAATAAAGAAGATAGCTGGAAGGGATGCCGCACAGCTGACATACGAGGCTCATTTTTAAAGTAAGAACCGTTTGCGCATAGCAACCGCGCAGGCTATCACGTGACGCCCGCTCAAGGTCAGCCACTCTTGCCCAGTCCCCAACTACACAGTCAGTTCATATCTCTGCACGGTGTCTCTGCCACTGTTGGTTCTATCGTAACACTGCTTTGTTTGTCGCCATGTCAATCAATTAACCCGCCGATTGTGAAGTGCGCTCGGTTATTCGGTTTTTAAACGCAAAACAAATTCGTCCCGCCGAAATTCACCGGCAACTTGTTGAAGTTTATGGTGAAGGTGTAATGAATGACAATAACGTACGTAAATGGTGTAGGCTTTTCAATGACGGAATAACAAATGTTCATGATGAAGAACGATCTGGGCGACCAACTGTCATTGAAGAAGACGAAAAAAAAAGTTGATGAGGAAATTCGCCAAAACCGGCGCTTTACGATTGACGAGCTTCATGGGAAATTTCCACAAGTTTCAAGATCGGTTGTTTATCACATTGTTTCCGACAAACTTCATTACAAAAAGATGTGTGCCAAAAATGTTGACAGAAGAACACAAAAAGAAGCGCTTCGCACATTCTTTGTGATTTTTGGAGCGCTACGATAAGAGTGAGAGTGAGTTCTTGAAACATATTGTTACCGGTGATGAAACGTGGGTAGCGTACTACACTCCAGAGACTAAACGTCAATCCAGTGAATGGCATCACTCAAATTCACCGACGAAACCACGAAAATTCAAACAACAACCTTCAACACGGAAAATCATGGCCACGGTTTTTTGGGATCGGAAAGGTGTTCTTCTGATTGGCTTTCTGCCAAGAGGAATGAACATAAATGCTGAGAGATATTGCGATACACTAACTAAGCTTAGGCGCGCTATTCAAAACCGCCAGCGGGGACTTCTGTCTAGCGACGTCGTGCTGCTTCACGATAACGCTCGGCCTCACACTGCAGCAATGACAAAGACGCAACTGTACATATTTCGATGGGAATTACTGGACCATCCCCCCTACAGCCCTGATCTGGCACCATCAGACTTTCATGTTTTTCCTAAACTCAAAGAATATCTTGGTGGAAAGCGATTTGAAAATGATGACGTGTTGAAAGAAACTGTTAATAACTGGTTAAATGCTCAGGCGGCAGAGTTCTATGGTGAGGGGATCCAAAAGCTAGTGCCACGACTTAACAAATTCTTAGATATTCTTGGTGACTATGTAAAAAAGTAAAAATATGTTCATACATCAGTTTTTGATACAATTTATGTTCATAAATAAAGTTGCTGTTACTCCACTTAAAAACGGTACTTACTTTAAAAATGACCCTCGTACTTCGGAAGTTCCCATAGTAGGGCCACTTACGGAATTCTCTTATGGGGTGGATCAGCAGCAGCACGGAAAATATTTTTACAACAGAAACAAGCAATCAGAGCAATAGTGGCAGAAAATTCAACAACTAGTTGTAGAAGTTTATTTAAAACTTTAAATATACTTACCTTGCCGTCTTGCTACATCCTTTCTAGTTTACTCCACATTCATCTCACACAAAAATATCCAACCCATAGTGAAGACCACAATAAAATTATGACAGCCGTAACAAAAATAACAACGTGATCCCTTGTCACCAAGTAAGCTGTGTACAGACGGGGTCCAATTATATGGCTATAAAACTGTATAACCACATGCCATCTTATTTAAAGGCCATGCTTCCAAAGCCATTCAAAAAACGTGCGACTCAGATGGTTCTGTCCAGCAGTATAGCTACTTCATGGAGGAATACTTCGGACGGGACTACTCTGGTTGCTGGTAGTCCCTCTGTTTTTGATTACTTGCACTTGCTTTTGGTTTTTTTTAAGTATTCAATTTTATATTGACATGTATATATTTAATTAAATATATATTCATATTTTAAGTAGGTATACATAAAATTTTAATCTGTGCTATTTTGTAATGTCTTTTCATATACTTATTTGTCGATTTTATTTTTATGTAATGTTATATTAGTTATTTATTTATCCGTACACTGACAATTTCTGATACTGTATCTACCAATCTATGTCTGTTCACTATCCTGAAATAAATGATTGATTGATTGATACCTACCTATATCTACATGTAGTTTGTTTATAATCATTATTCATAACGGCAAAAATTTAACTTACGTCTTCCTTAAACATATATTGGCTATTTCACTATACTTCGTAAATCTGAAAAGCGGAAAGAAAATTCAAACCTACAACTTACGCTTTCAATTTTGTGTATAGGTCGTTAAATAAAAAACCTGGCCTCAGATTGATCCTTGAACGAAGTCCGAGATTATACAATATAATCAAGAATTATATCCATTATACGTATGTTACATATTATAGTCTGTTGTATTATTATATGTATATATTCTTACAAACGAATAATCAAAATTTTATTATCTATTCGACCGAATACTTTGGTAAAGTCGGTATATAACAGTTTGTGCTTAACTATCAATAACCTCACTCGTAAATTCTGTAAACTGACGACCGATTCTATATAAATCCATGATGTAAAAACTACATCTGAAATTTAATTTGTAAATATAGCTTTTTCATTGAATTTCGCACACAAGCAAAATTAATTGATTAGTAGCAGTATGTTGAAGTTTTTAGTGAGGTTTAACTCATTCTTCAAACAAGCAAGCGGGCATTCGCAAATGTCTCGTCAATGATGATATAACGTCGCAAAAAAAACTGACTTTTTGAAAGATTCGACCGGAATGGACTTACCTTAATTGCCTCCCGCAAATTAATTGCGGTGAATTCTTTAAAAAGTCAGATGATCTCTTGTTTGTCTAAAAACTGAGTCAGCCAAACCTTACTGAGATGCCCTGATTTTAGCAACGACTGCCATAGTCATTTACGTCAAATACAGTACTGTGCGTATCATGTGAAAACGCAATAATGTTTACACTTTTACATGTGAAATCGGCAACACGTTTAAATCAGAAGCCTCTCTAAGTTACTATTCTGACATTTAGTGAGTCAAAGCGTATTACAATTATCGTGTTTTTAAGTGTTTTACTAAGGCTGTATTCAGACTACACAAACTACGTTACTTTAAGTGAGCACATATCAATGACTCAAAGAGATAGGTATTGTCAAAGAGTGTGGTGTGAGTTTAGAATCTGTAAACAAGATTTTAAAACAAAAAAAAAGACAAAAGAACGATTGAGGTAATAGAAAAAGAAAATGTGGAAGGACGAGAAAAACAACCAGAACAGATGAAGTGTTTTTAATAAACGAAAGTAAATTAAATGTTAGAGAAACAAATCAAGATCTTCAGCAAGACTCAGCGCACGCTGATGTTATAGCTCCTGACTTCACCGTACAAAAAACACTTATTGAAGGTAAAGCAAGCAATCAAACCTCAGAAAAAATAATTATTGACCGCTGCCGTGATGAAGATATATTTGGTCAAAAAAAATATGTGAGCTGGACTTTTGAAGAGTGCAGAAACGTGTTCTATGATGTAAGCCTTTCTTTTGGTACAACGACAGGGATCGCGTTTTGTTAGAAAAAGTGACAATCACAATTACGGTAGCTCATATTGGTCAAAGAGATAAACATGCGTTAAAAATGTGTTGGCCTTGCTTTTCGTATACATCATCAGAATCAATATCTTGTGTCGGTCAAAGCCGTGAACTCTCGTAAATATACAGTTGCTAAAACAGATACTAAAAGCTGAACAAACAAAAACTGATGTCAATGGTCGAGCAGGCTTTCAACAAGATTCAAAACGATTTCATGCCTGGAATGGCCTGTGGGCTATTGTAAAAGCTAGATTTTGTAGTATGGATTGTACCATAAAAACAAAACTAATTAGGGTTGTAAATTAGATATGGTATCGACACCAGCAAATCAGAAAACTAAAAAAAAACTTGACGAAAAGCCAAAACGTGTTGAAAATGTTATAAAAGCGAGGGAGGACATATTTCCTATTGAAAAACGTAATACATTTCCCTTTTTTATCGATGTTTGTAACCAATAAACGATTTCTTTAAATTATCAATTGTGTTCACATTAAATCGCAAAACACAATATTGTATTTCACATTAAAGCGCTGCCATGTTCGATGTTCATCAAGCGGGTGGTATTCAAAAACGGCTAAAAATGTTAATTAGTAACTGCTAAAACCATCTATATACTGTTATAAATCATTTAATTTTGTTCATATGTCTTCTTGTAGAATCAACGATCAAAATATTGACATAAAATACAACTACATTAACTACTATTGGCAATTACATCAGAAAGTGTAAGAAATGCCTTCAATAACTTCTGGCCTTCATCTCGAGTTCAACAATTTCAACATCTATGGAATTACGATAATATCACAGTGAATGATCTACAGTGATTATTGTTAAACTATTATATATAACTAAAGATAAGTCAAATACGCTTTTGGAAAATAAAGACTGCTAATATCAGAAATCTGTCGCAAAATTAAATTACGATATTTTTGAGAATGCCAATCCATTATAAATATATATGAAGTACAGATTCGAGAAATAACTGATTTTTCAAGGAAAAAAGTACATAAGACTTTTTATTTAATTTCTATCAGATATGATCTATTTGATCTTTCCGTGTCTGTCAAATTACTGTACTAAATATTTTAGTGATGTGATCAATTTCAAGGATTTTCCCCCAAATTAACAATTACCGTGTCCGAAAATTTTTTGCTAACCGATCGTACAAACTTCTATTAATCACGTCAGAAGAATCATTCAACATGACTAGAAAAGACATTTTTATTAGTCCAGGAAAAAATCGTATTTACGTTCACATTCAAATGAGATACACAAAAGAACTGTCAAGAGATCTAAAATCAATCACAGAAAACTGACGAGTAATGAATCCATTAGCACAAGCTGGAGAACCTACAAAGCATGTCATATATGTGACCGAAAATAAAAACCATCTGTCATCAATGTGAGCGTTCGGAATTATCTATTATAGTTTTGTAATGTCTAAAGCATTTACTTAAACAATTATGAAACAAGGTATTAGAATTTTCATCCGTAATACTAATTAAAAATATATTTGAAGAATATTTTTCGTTTATGTCCACTTCCTTAACACATTTATGTAACCTAAAGTTTTCTTGTCTAGTTTTTAATAAAGTTAACTTTTAGTCTAATGGAGTTTAAGATAATTGACAGTTTTAAAATCTAAAAAAAACCAACAAACATTGTGAGGTGCCAAATAACCTACCATTTAGTATGCGTAGTTTGAAAACACACTTGATGATTACAATAAGTGAGAATATAGAAAAGAAATTTCCTATAGCCTTTATTTATATGGACAAATAATTTTAGGTATGCCAAGATTTAAATAACATGTTCCTTTCATTTTTTACATATTTAATTATTGATCTCATACTATGTACTTTAATATTTCTGTATTCACATGATCCTTTTAGATAATATATAAAATTAATTTAATTGTCCTTACTTCATATTTTAATTGGTGGTGGTTAGCTATACTTACTATACATTATTCAAAATATAACATAATAATAAAATAATTGGTATAGTTGATTTGACGAAAAAGCTAGGTTTAATTGCTAATGCCTATTGCTAAAAAAATCAGAGCAATAATAAGCAACAAGAAACCAAATATGCATGCAAATACCTATATTATCTGATATTCTGGTAAAAGGAAGACTATTCTCCGCATTTTCAAAAAAGTAAAGTACACTCCCTACACAAAAAACCAATGAAGAGGTAGTGCAACATCGTCGTATTTTAATCTATGTAGGTGCTATACAACTAATATTATCTTGAAATTTAATTTTACACCTCGGTAGCAGGGAGCCTCAACCAATGGGAATATATTCTACTCAAAACAAACTCCAACAGCGTCAAAACTTCCCAAAATATCTGCAAATGGAAGTATACCAATTTCACCGCAATCTATACAGTTATAAACATATTGAACATCTATCTCTCAAACTTAATTTTTTTTTTTAGTGCCGACAGGTTTTTTCATAATCTTGGCATATATTCTACTCAAAACGAGCTCGCTTCTAACTGCGTCAAAACTTCCCAAGATATCAACAAATTAAAACCAATTTCACCACAAGTTGTAAAGATATGGAACAACTGTCAAGATTTATTTATTATTATTTTTCCATAATCGCCCTTACAACGGCTTCTTGAGATGTGGTACTATTTGTTCTAATATGAATAACATAATTACATGACATACTAAAATTTTATATTGAGTCATTATAGTTAAATAGTTAAAGTAAGCACATAACACCTTACAAATGCTTATTGTAAGCATATCTACTCATTTCTTGCAGATAAACATTTTGTTGGACATAATCACGAACTCCTTGTACTTGCCACTGCCATTGTGCAAACCATGATTCAAAACTTTGGACATCCTCAAAACTTTGCAGTTTTTGTGTCAATACATCACTATAATGATCAAAAGAAGATGTGAAATGTTCATTAGCCGCATATTCATAATCAGAATATAAGCCAGCTTGATAATAGTAATTTTGGTCTTGTTGGTGTTCTGTTTCTTTTACATCTTGACAATCATAAGTATCCATATTTTGATCATTAACAAAATCACTTTTGTTTTTCTTATTTCTTTGTGTAAAATCTTTAAAAGTTTTCTTCTGTTGTGCTTTTTTTTGCTTTCTTCTTTTAGGGACTTCCAACAAAGATCCACTTGCATCACTAAATGAATGTCGGGGATTTTTGTCAGCTAATTTTTCAGTGAGTGACATTTTCTCTGATAATTCATCTCCTAAAACATCCAACCAGTGTTTTCCTCCACAATTTATAGCATAATCATAGCTTAACTTAAATATATCTTCTAAATCACCATTACAAGAATTATCAACATTTTCAACTGGTGTAGTTTTGTTTTGAACCGGAATCAACTCATCCAACAAATTTTTAGTGTCCTCATTTGCTATTTTATTCATATGTTCTTTAGAATGGACAGAAAAAATTTGATCAAATCTGTGTGTATTGGCAGCTTGTAAATGACCATGTAGAGCAGCAATTACTTCATCTGAAATGTTATTCACATCATATAATTCACATAATAATTTTGTAGCATGCAACAGAGCCACATTTTTACACATTAACTGAGTTAAATTACCTTTCGTTTCTGTTTCTGAATATTGATGCTTCTCATTTGAATCATCTGTTTGAATAACTGTACTGTCAGTGGGTCTCTTTCTTTTCTTAGATGCGGACATTTCCAAAGCCACGTCAGTCATAGGATTTTCTTGAGGATGTATACTATTGTCTGAAGTACTTGGAATTTCTGGTTCATTTACTAAATTTTGTAATAGAGACAAAGCGTTTCCTTTAATTAACTTTGCTGTAAAGTCTTCTTTTTTTATATTATTTTTCAATAGTGTTTCAATAATAGGCATATCGACATCAATGGTTTGATTTAATATTTGCTTATTTGTTTCATCTGTATGAAACGTTTCGAAAGTGTCTTCTACATTTTTCTTATCTCCTTCATTATCACAATCTACTTCTGTGTTTTCATTCATTACACTCGATTCATTTTGTTTGTTCTTTTGGGTATTTATATTTTGCAATTTCAGATTGGTAATGGACTTAACAATTTCTGATTTTGAATTGGTTTTCGCATTTTCATTAGGAATACCTTGAACCAATTCGAAGCAACTATTATCTGCATTCCATAAATTACTCAGTAAATCTCCTTCTGCTGGCAGTTGTGGTGGATTTTCCTGAGGAAGTATATTAGTGTTTGAAGTGCTTGGAATTTCTTGTTCTGTTACTAAATTTTGTAATAGAGACAAAGCGTTTTCTTTAACTAACTTTGCTTTAAAGTCTTCTTCCTTCTTTCTATTATTACTCAATAGTGTTTCAATAGCAGGCATATCGACATCAATGGTTTGCTTTAATATTTGCTTATCTGTTTCATCATCAGCATTACACGCTTCAAAAGTGTCTTCTACATGTTCTTCATCTCCTTTATTATCACAATCTACTTCTGTGTTATCATTCATTTCAGTCTTTACATTTGATTTGTTCTTTTTGGTATTTAATTTCTGCAATTTTAAATTGGTAATGGACTTAACAATTTCTGATTTGGAATTAGTTTTCGTATTTTCATTATGAACACCTTGAACCAATTCAAGAGAACTATTATCTGCATTCCATAAATCACTGGGTAAATCTCCTTCTCTTGGCAGTTGTGGTACAAACAAACTTGTACCACCAATAGTACCTAGTATTTTACAATATTTTTGCAGATCTTCACCTTGAGCAGCTATAGTTATGCATACACCACGTGATCCGAAACGGCCAGCTCTTCCCATACGATGTAAGTAAGTACTTGCGTCATATGGTACATCATAATTTATAACTAAATCAATATTTGCCACGTCAATTCCTCGTGCAGTGACATCGGTTGACAGTAGTATTCTACATTTACCTTCTTTCAATAGATTAATAGCATTTAGCCGTTCTGTTTGAGTTTGGCCTCCAGAAATATACATACTGTTCCAACCTTTACGATTTAATGTATTGCTGATACTTTCAACTCTTGCTTGATAATTTGTAAAAACTAAACATTGTGAAAAGCTAATCTCTGATATTAGCCTAGCCAATTCTACATTTTTGATATTTACTTGATGTGTAACATTTAAGTTACTTTTTACTACAGAAACAAATTGCTTCAAACCTAACAGCAAAGGTGTATCTGTATTGGGTTCTACAAAAGTTGGGACGGACATAATACTCTCTAAATATGTTATAACGTCCTCTGAATATGTAGCGCTGGAGGCTATTACTTGTCTAGTAGATGACAGCCTTTTTGACACATAATCTACGTCAAGTTTCATATCTGAATTAATTAATTTGTCGGCTTCATCTAAGACAAATAATTTAACTTTATGACATTTCAAAGCACCCAATTGTATAAGGTGTTTTATTCTACCCGGTGCGCCGACTGCTATGTGACATTTAGCAAGTTTCTTCTTATCATCATCTATAGGAAGTCCACCAATAAATGAGTCAACTCTTAAATCTATAAACAAAAAACAACAATAATAAATGATTATACATATACGCAGAAGCGAGCATATATATGCATACCAGTATGCTTACTTGTGTGTCAAAGGCATTACATTTATTAGGCTGCTGAACCTTAAAGTCCCTAGATATATAAAGTACCGCAATTACCTCCATTTTGGCGCCAAAGAAGCGGCAAATTTAAAAATCTCTCCGTTTTTTTGAACTTTACAAATTTAATACCCGAAATATTGTATTTTTATTTTCTGAAAAATTCTTGTACCGTGCGGATGCGATCCCGAGCCGACCGCGTGTGAAGCGAACATCTTACCATTAGACCAGCGCGGGTACTCGTATGTGAGTTGTCTTATCGTCTATTTATATATATGCGTACGAATTACTAAATAACTACTAAAAATCACCGCCATTTTGGCGCCGTTATAATGGGACAAACCAATTGCGGTACTTTATATATCAAGGGACTTTACTGAACCTGGAATTCAAGCGTTTGACCTTTGGTTTACCTTATAACATACGATCGAGATTGACTAACACGATCTTAGTCTGTTTTCCGCGAGCTCAGCATTAATATCTACTTCCACTTTGCAATGTGAAAATCACTAAATATTTGTCATTTCTAATTCACTCATTAGGAGCACCTTTAAAAATTTATTTTGTATTATACAGAGTATTCCATTACTTGGTGGCTGACCATAGTTATACATTTTTAAATAGAACACCATATTAAATTTATGTATTCCTCATAATTCTTGTCAAAAAGTAATAAGATAGTATAGTCCTAAAATTTAAAGTTTTCGACTTATTACTATTTTTCTTAACATTTTTTTATAAAATTATATTTCTCGAAATCGACGTATTAGAGACACCATTTTTGGTAATGTTGTATACAATAAAATGTCCTAATACCACCATGTTTTTTTCAGTTACTAATTGCATGTACAGAAAACTGGATTAAAGTTGCACGACACATTTTTGCCTAAAAGGCATTTTTTTAAAATAAAACACAGTATACTAGTTCATTTTTGAATTACTTACTATATTTCGCCCCAAAAACGCGCGAGCGTTATTACTTTAAAAGTGAGTCATAGTAATTTTTTGATATAATTTTGCGAACTGCATTTTTTTTTATTTGAATACGGTATAGTGAGCCATGATATTTGCTGCGAAATTGGCAGTCGAATAGATAACATTTAATAGATTGCCTACGAAAATTAATGGACATATTTTATTTACAATACCGTCTATGCCAGCCATATATTTCATAAAATATGTAGAATTTGGTACAATAAACAAATTTTAAAGCAAAACAAATTAATAACTTGATTATGGTAGGTAAGGAAATGTTATGTGAATGAATGAGGAATTAGTGGAACAGGAACTATAAAAAAAACAATAAATATGAACATTAAAATAGGTACAAATGATTTCAACAAGTGTTCAATTAAATATTCATTCACCTCTTATATTTTTGAACGCGCTTCCAATATGATGAATCGACATTAATAAGGCGTTGGGCACCTATATTTCCAAATATTTGTCGAATATATTCCCGCATAGGTTATTTTGTGCTTACATGTATACTGGTATATTTGCTGCTGTACCTAGCCCTATAAAAAAAATCTAACTTTGTGATGTCCGAAGACTTAACAGTCTAGTGAATAGGTCATCCACAAGCTAGCCACTTCCCTGGGAACATTTAAATTAAAATATTTCGTTCAGGCCTATCATCCGATCATCCCCATACATTTCTGCTCCTATACTGATGATGTTCTTTTATTATGAACATTCCAAAAATTGTGGCCATCTGATGCGTCGTTTTCGAGATATATAATTTTTTCAAAAGAATGAATTTTTCAGAAAATGATAATAAATCAAAAAATCACAAATCACTTTTTGACTAAGAATTATATAGGGAATACAAAAATAAAATAATATACAGGATATTCCATTTAAAAAAGTATAACTATGGTCAGCCACCAAGTTGTGTAACACTCTGTATAATACAAAATACATTTAGAAGGTGCTCCTAATGAGTGGTTGGAAGAAAACCCGCTTCGAAATACCTTTTCTCATAAAGCACAATCGGCCTTCCCCGCAAAGATGACTCACCCTGTACATATTGCACTTAAGAATACATGAAATTATGAAAAATTCAGATTTGGGAACTAATTCATTCTATATTTGTGCAAGAAAACTTCCAATGTACTTATTCTATATTTTGTGGCTAGGCTATATTTCACCTCTTCATTCGATTTTAATTAATGGCAAAGACCAGATAATTTTTAGAAATTTTAAATATTGTAGAATGTAGATCTACTTCAGTTATTGTACGAAAAGACGGTGCTTATAATTCATAAGAAAGAAGATAACTGTAATTTCCTGAAATAATTAAATTAAACAAAACTAAATTGTAATAATTATTTTCGCAACATTTTAAACAAATGTGATTAGCTTTAGCATTAATACTTAATTCAACAAAAACTATTTATTATATACGATAACCTAAAAAATAGTTCAAACAGCGCGCCATTGAAAAATTTGTAGTTTGAACCTCTATTCTTATAGTGTGGCACAGTGTAAAACTTATCGCAAATCACGGAAGCGGCCGCGCAATCAATATCGATGAGCCATTATTATAGATAAAAGATATGTAGTAAACTATACTAGAATCGCCGAAGAAATACAGTAATAAAAGTGCATGATCACAACGTGAAAACAACGTGATCAAGGCATCCTATGCATAAAAACGGTCGTCGGCAAAGATCGTTTATATTAGGTGATTAGGTAAACTGTAATAGTATTATATTACAGATCGCAGGTGTTTATTTACTTTTACGTTTCTGTTTCCATTAAATCTGTTTTGGCTGCATTTATAGCAAATTTAAGTCTGTATTGAGCCTTAAGCATAGAAATTCAATAGATATGGTATAAGCAGCATCAAAGAGTGTCACTATAAGTCATAAAATTAGCAAATTACAATAGTGCCAAAGTGGAAAGAAGTACATCAAATATGTACAAAAATACGAAGAAAGAATAAGTTTAGAGAATATTTCATTTTTAATACGTCTTATTTGGAAATATTATATATTTCCTTTTACGAGGGACACTGCTAAAGTTCGTCGAATCGAGTACTCCTTGCCTTGCCAGCGTTCTATTCGTTAAATTTGACGTTTTTCACCTTTAATTCAGTTGACAGTTCGCAGAATTTAAGCGTGGAAGACTAACGTTTGATGACGATCTTCGTGAAGGTCGTCCATACACCTCTGTTGTTGCGAAGAACATCGATACTGTTCGTGAAATGATTTTAGAAGATCGGCATGTGACATATAGTGAAATAGAGGCATCCTTAGGCATTGCAGCAAAACAAATACATACGATTTTACACGATCAGTTACATGTCAGGAAGCTTTGTAGTCGATAGATCCCACACAATCTCGAGGACGCGCAAAAACAGGCACGTGTCATTTGGTGCAAGGAAATGTTAAAAAGATTCCACGGTGGTCGTTCAAATTCCGTATATGATATCGCAACAGGGGATGAAACATGGGTGTATTCATACGAGCCTGAAACTAAACAGCAGTCGACCGTATGGGTCTTTCAATCTGAACCTAAACCAACAAAAGTGGTGCGTTCACGAAGATTTTCGAAACAGATGATTGCTTGTTTCTTCGGAAAAACGGGTCATGTAGTAACTGTTGCATTAGAAGATATGAAGACAGTTAATGATGAGTGGTACACTTCAATTTGTTTGCCGAAAGTTATCGCTGAAACCAGAAGAAACAACGTAAACCGACGAATTGTTCTTCATCATGACAATGCAAGCGCACACACAGCCCGACAAACTGTCGAGTTTTTGACCAGACACAACATAAAATTAATGACCCATTGCCCATATTCTCCCGATTTATCGCCCAATGACTTCTTCTTATTCCGACACATTAAAAATAAAATGCGTGGCGAGCGTTTCTCATCGCCTGAATTCATTCATATACTAGGCTTAAAGGCGGTGTAAATGATGCTACCGATGCAACATCAGCTGAATATGCTATAATGCAAATACTACGGTCTAGAACAGTGAAAACTGAAAAATCTTGCAATACAGTTGAAAGCGTCCATTACGTTAGTACCACAACCTTCCAAAATGCAAGAAGTCATCTACAAAATCTAAAAAAACCCTTTACAACATAATTGATCCATAATTAATTTTACTCACAATCGGTTAGTAATCTGTAGATTTGTACCCTTCGAAACAGTCGGGAAGCGACTTATTGCTTACCTACTTCACTTTCCCAGCTATAGCCGGAAAAGTGTTTTCCCAGCTAGCAAGTATCAGTTCGTTAGTCACAAATATGACATCATTGTAATTTTGGCATTAAAACATGTTTTTAAGAATAAATTGGAATCAAACTCTGTATTTATTTAGTAAAGAAACAATAATAAATCTATTTAGAGTTGTAAATATTAATGATTACATTAGAATTATCATTACTGTTAACTGTTAAAGAAAGACCATGTTGTTGCTTAAAATTATACTGTTCATTTTTAGAAATCGACGATCCTGATTGTTCTACATTTGACAACTACCTTGACGCTCGGCTGTAATAGAGCACTTCCCCGCTCGGTATGTAATATACTATTTCCTTTCGAACTATTAGAAATTACTAATTAATTAATAAATTATTATTTCCAAAACTTCCCAACAACTTAATTTTCAACAACACTTTTTACTTTCTTATACGTAGTATAAGGAAGTATTGTGATGACGAAAATTTTCGACCTCGAGATTTTTGCAGATGTCCACGTTTTGAAGTCCCCTGATACCAAAAAAGTGGTTTTTAAAAAATGTCTCTCTCTCTCTCTGTGTGTGTGTGACCACGATAGCGGTCAAACCGCTACAGATATCAATTCCAAATTTCGTATTTACGAATATAATCTCCCTCTTGGGAACTGATTAGATTTTGAGCAAAATCGGCCGACCGGAAGTAGTAGTTTACTTCAGTGAAAAAATCGAAATTTGCAAATATTTCGTCAATTACTAAGTTTATACAAATGTATAAAGAATTCATATGTACTTAGACTTAAGTTTGAAACAAATTGTCTTAAAAAAGTTTTTCGAAATTCCAACCGGAAGTAGGTCTTTTACTCTTATGGAAAATCAGTTTTTTGCGAATATCTCGCAAGTCATGCTTTTTAGACAAGTTCGTTACGAGTATAAAAGTATTTGAAACATAATTTTCAATATCTTTTATATAAAAAAAATTTCAAAATTCAGACCAGAAGCACCACTTTTACTCTTATCGAATAACGATTTTTTGCAAATATGTCGTAAATTATGCATTCTATATATATTTATGAAGAGTACAAAAGTATTTAGAGTTGGATATGGAATATTTTATGTATAAATGAAATTTCAAAATTCGGACCGGAAGTAACACTTTCATACGTATAAGAAAGTCGTGTGGTGGCCACACCTCATTTTTTTAATTTGATTTCCCTCTATTCTATTAGAAGGCGTGTATAAGGAACGATATTTTGAGGTTAGCAGCATCAATTTCAACAACGTAAATCTAAATTAAAGCTTAATATCGCGCAACGATAGCGAGATCCAGTTAGCCATGCAATAAAAACACTATTATTCACAACTACGATATCTTAACTGTAAACTGCAAAAAAAATCTCTCCCTCTCTCTCCTCTCTCTCTCTAACTAAACAAACCAGACCGGCGTTTACTTGATAGAAAAATATCCAAAATCTATGCTTGTCACACACGAATGAACGGGTGCGAAGATGGCGCTAGCAGCATATAGGCGCGGAATTTGAAATGAGCTTGTTTTTAGAATACAAATAGAAACTTATGCCACTTGTATTACTCGCGGGACGGGTAGACGCAAGGGGGTGTGAGTAGGTGGAGGTAGACGATATTCGGTTGTGTCTCAGCGCTTCGGTTTTATTCACAGATTCTGTCATAGATAAAGGAATACTATAGATGGGAAACATGATGTATAAAGAATGAGTACTTACGGAACTGTTGATGTTGTTGATGTTTTATAATAAGCCAATTTTCGCTTGCCCATAACTGTTATATTATTATACACTCGAATATTATAGGTATATATGACATTTAAATGCGAGTGACAGTTTGTAATTAAACTGTCACTCGCATTTAAGTCTGCAATAGCCGACCGATTCCGATAGATTTTCGTCTTCGCTAGGACCGGTAGAGATATCGTAAAGTGGGGATAGAGTATATCGTACATCAAATGTGCAGCTGGCGCGTAGAGGTCTTTTTTTTCTTTTGTGTACCAGCCTTAGTTAGTAGACATTAATCAAATTCATGCATTTTTGTGGTTATTTCTAAAACACATAACTTTCTTAAGAAAATAAATTAGTACAAAAACTGACCTTGATATTATAAATTTATGCCTTTTGCATCACTAACCCAAATTTGAGATTCTAAAATTACAAAATGAGTTTAAAAAACGCGAAACAGCGATGCCTTAATTTTCGATAGGTAAACGCCCCTCTTAATAGAAAAATACACAAAACTATTGGACAAATCATATACCTTCAACTTTTACATTAAAAAAAAATGAGTGTGCTTAAGACCATACGGCAGAAGTGAAAACTTCATGAAGGCGAGGTTAATAATACGAAATACAACTTTTTTTTTCGTTCTATATTCATTTACATTTACATTTTCCATTTTGCATTTTTATTCTATATTACATTTAAAAAATATATATTTATTATTATTGTGTATACATTATTCTAGTACATTTCGCTCGGTCTGATCAAGTTTTCACTTCAAAAATTCATACGTACGCATGTATATATACAAATAGACGATATGATAATTCTCATACGAGTAACCGCGCTGGTCTAATGGTAACGTGCCGGCCTTACACCCGGGCGGCTCGGGATCGCATCTGCACGCAGACAAGAATTTTTCAGAAAATAAAAATACAATATTTCGCTGTATTTATTCTAAATTTCAATTTAATTGAAATTAAATACCACTAGTCTCTCGCTCCCTTAGGCGACTCGACTCGAGCTGACTTTACCCGAACGAACGTTACAAGCATAGCTTGACGGCTCAGTCTCGTTCAGTGCCCAGCAATCAATGCATCAACGCGCCCATAGAAGTTTTCACTTCAAAAATACGAATACTTAGATTTTATTATTAATAGAAATCTTTGTTTATTAAACTTACACAATAGAATACATGAAATCACTCTAACGCAATATATTCCTACGAGTTTATGTTACACCACATTTCACTAATTTTCAGTCTGTACTTAATTTAATCATAAACTCGTGATCAATATCAACTTACTTATACTTAATATGATGTGGATTGCAATAATACGTCAAATTTGAAATATTGTTTGGAATGACATATGACATTGATTGAAGGACTAATATATATTCCTTCAATCAACGGTGGCATAACCACAACATGAAAAAAAATTAAATGACGCTAGCGCCATCTCATCTCCCGTTCAGCTAAAATGACAAAGATGGTAGAGGATTGATATTTTCATTTGTTAAACAAGGATAAAATTTGGGATTTAGTTACTAGTCTGGTTTGTTTAGTCTGTGATAGCAACCTATAATTTGTATATTAATTGGATATACCGATAGGTCCAGCCCGCGACGGGCCATACATAGGCAACAATATACGTATGGAACGTGCTATGTGGCAACGTGTGTACGATACTACTCCGCGTGCTCCTATTTTGAGTGACTTTCTTAAAATTTGAATTTATTTTGTAGAATTATTGATTTTTTTACTTTTATCTTTTAGAAAACGTTATTGTTTTTTTATTACTTAAAATTACTTTTCCGTAGCAGCTAAGAATACAATAATAATAATAAATTGGACCTTATTATGTCTGAAACAAATGGGCAAATTACGTATACAGAACGAATATGCAAACGACTATATCCTTGCGCGGTTTAAGTCTTACTAAATTCTTAACTGCAATGTGCTGCTGCTGCGGGTAGAGGGGTTTCGGTGGGAGTTTCGGTGTTGCCACTCATTGCTGTCTATGGCCCGTTCCGAGCTGGACCTATCGGTATATTTAAAAAAAAACGTCATAAATAAAGATGAGAATATAACTCTAAAATACATTTTTGCACAGGACGCCATTATGTAGGTACAATTTTCCTCATCCTAACAGAACTAATCTCATCAGTATCACCACTCTGATTATAAATGCACTCTAATATCCAAAAATATATCAAACAGTGACCTTTCTCTATAACATGTTCTGGACGAATTCATTTTGAAGCATATCAATTTGACATTTGTCATTGTTGCAGCATTTTCTGTTAATTTATATCAGTTTTTGTAATAATTTACATTTAACCAGCCTGGTTCTGGTATTTATGGTAATAGCAATTGTAATATAAAAGTAGAAATAGTTAGACATCACGAAACTATTGCATGCTTGTAAAAGGTAACGAATTCTATTAACAACTATGATCAAGTAGAATTTGTATCTGTATATAAGGATATTAAACATTAAAAGGTTACAGTTTAACGGGTTTATTAAAAAGATTTATTAAAAAGATGGTATAGCAATTATCAAGCTGCCAATTTTTAACTATATCTACATAATTCGTCCATGCATTATTATCATATAAGAGGCAACAGAAATACAGCCAAAATACTTTTCAAACTTCCCGCATTCTAAGTTACACGGATAGTATTTCAAAACAATCACATGGCTTGGTACAGTATTTGTCTTATGCCGCTTTAATATGTAAAAACTATTATGTTGTAGTATAGCACTTAGTGTGTAAGTGCATTTATTTTTAAAACACACAGTATAGTGGCCTTTCGCTCTTCTGTTCTAAGGCCAATGCGTTATGCCAAAAGTTTGCTTACATTTATTAGGTACATATTGAAGAGTAAACTTTTGAAGTGTAAACTTCTTTAGGCGCGTTGCGCTGATTGTAGGCAGTGAACAAGACTGACCTGCAACGCTCGGATATGTAATGCTCGGATATGTGTAACGCTCGTTCGGGTAAAGTCGGCTAAGGGAACAAGATAAATATATCATATAGAGGTATTTAATTTCAATTAGATTGAAATTTAAATGAATAAATAAATTCATGTCCCCGAGCAGATTCGGTCCCGGGATTTCACGGGTATGACGTCGACACGTTAGCATTAGACCAAGCGCCGGACTTCTAAGGGTTATTGAAATATTATACGCGTCTATTTCGTATTATTAACCTCGCCTTGATGAAGTTTACACTTCTGTTGAGTGGTTGTAAGCACACTCATTCTTCTTGTTGGTATCCAAAAAATATTTTAAAAGCAATGCCACGTGGTTAGAGTACCCCGTGGTTTAGTTTCTAAAATCATCAATATTCTCCTACACAAATTATCCATTTCTCAGTATGGCCTTTACTTTAAACCAGCAAACCTACAAACTACCATCAGAACTAAAATTAAATTCTAAAGTTAGTGTGTTAAAAACTAAATTACACGTAATTATTTTGAAAAACTCTTCATTTTTGTAATTTTATAGCTCCCACTTTTACCTTTCTTTGATCTTTATTATTCTCTTATATTATTTGAAATAAAAACTTCTAAAGTTCCTAATATTTGTAAGTCAAACCTGCCAGAGATATGTGCTACCGTGAAGAGATTCTCACATCCGAAAAGCATTTGTTTACTCAAGCATCTGCAATTCACTTCTTATGTTCTGTACAGACAGGCCCCATATTATAAACCAATACGAGTCGGTCCGGCTAGCTCTCCTTGGCCTGCTTAAATATTTCAATACGTGGCCTCTTGGAAGCTAGATTGTCAAGTGTAGCAATGCTATTGTTTTAAATTTTTTCTTTGTAATCGCTAATTAAACCAGAGAACAACGATCAACGAGAAGTGACAAAGACGTTAAAAGCGTGTCCCTGTTTCTTCGGTGGGCCGGGCGAGCTTGGTTGTTTAGTCGTCAATGCTATGCGGTCCCTGGTGTCTCCTGTCCTTAGTTATAGTATAGTTGGTTGTTTGTCACGTACATTCAACGAGACAAAAGTGGACCACCAAAACATCACGGGATCCGATTATACTGTCTCTTCTCGTTGATAGATGGTTGTTAGTTATTCTCTGATTAAACATACTTCTTGACGTCTAATTAGACTTTCACTGAAATCTGTAAACCGGAAGTAGTAGTTCACTTGAGCCAATAATTCAGTTTTCATTTGTAAATTTTTTTATAAAAAATGTTTTTCGGAATTCCTACAGGAAGTAGATCTTTTATCGAAAAACAGTTTTTCGCCTTTGCTTTCTAGGCAGATATATCGAGAGTATAAAAGCATGTAAATCTTCATTTCGATTTTTTTTTTGGCAAATATCTCACAAATTACGCATTCTATAAATAATTATTGCAAGTTCAAAAGTATTTAGAGCTGAGATTGGAATAATTTTTATAAAAAAAAAAAAGTCAAATGACATAAATCTGTATTAGTTGCTTTTCAACTGTTGTTAAGATACGGCAATTTTTCGTCGAAAAATTATATAACATTTAAAAAAGGGACATGAAATAACGATTAATAATGAAAGACCTATTGTGGACTTAATTAGTAGAGATATCATTTCAGTACGTTTAATGTTTATTTCAACATTTCAACGGATGTTCTTTAGAATTACATACCATTGGCTAAAGTAGAAATTCTAAAAAAGATTAAATGAAACAAAAATCTGCATGCTACAGAAAAGTACTAAAAACTTACTACTTAAAAATACCTACTTTCTTGCGTATGTGCATGATTCCTAAATTATCAAGTTTGTTGCATCAAAAGTTTTAAAAATTTAACGAAAATTACTTATTCGTAACGAAAATAATATATGTTACTCTTTCCTATTAATTTTAGTTATGCTATGTGTAATGCAAGTAATTGGTAATTCATATTTTTAAATTATTCAGATATTCTATAACTTTTGCAATACCACCCATAGACGTAAGTGCATATTTGTAAATAAGAAATTTTTAGTAATTTACATGTAAATACACCGCTCCTGTGTGACTTTTCATTTTTAGTTTAATTTAATATATTTGAAAGCTAGTGTTGTTCTTTAGATATGTTGTTATATGCTCTTTGTTGATTGAGTGATTCCATTTTCTTCACTTGCTCTATAGAAACTAACGGTATGAAGAACACAGTTTAACGTTGTGCCAGTGTACGAGGTAGGCGCCATAAATTTTCGGCCTCATATACAAAGAAGAAATTTGGAACAATTTTTTTTTCAATGTAATCTCCCCTAACTTCTATACATTTATTACAACGATTAATTAATAATTCGATACCCTTGTAAAAATAATATGAAGTTTTTCCGTCAAAATGTTCTATAGTAGCTGCTTGCAACTCACTGTCGTCCTTAAAACTACGTCCCTAAGGCATTTTTTTAAATTAGAAAATAAAAAAAATCACAAGGAGCCATATCCGGACTATACAGTGCATGTTCCAATTCTTGAAAGCCGCATTTGCGGTTGGCAGCTTGTGAAATGGCAGCAGTATGGACGGGAGTAATGTCGTGCAATAATCGCACACCTTTTGTCAATTTTCCACGTTTTGCACGAATACTGTCTTTTAATTTATGCAATAAAGACACATAGTATGTGCCGTTCACACTTGTATTGCGCTCTTTAAAGTCAATTGGCAAATTGCCCTTACAATCCCAGAATATTGTGGCCATCACATTGTTCGTTGATTGAACGACTTTCGCCTTTCTGAGACGAGGTTCATCAGGTCGCCGCCATTCCATAGACTCTCTTTTCGATAGAGAATCGTAAAACAGAACCATTGTTTCATCCCCTGTGACAATGGACTCCAAAATCGGTTTTGGGTCGTCTCCACACTTGTCTAAAAACGACTGCGCACATTCGACTCGACGTTCACTTTGGAGAGCAGAAAGAAGTCGCAGGACCCATCTAGCACTAATTTTATTCATACCCAAATGGTCATGGAGAATTCGGCGAACACTTGTTTCGGAAATGTTTGTTATCACTGCTAACTCCTTCATTTTCAAACGGCGATCTTCTAGCACTAAATGTTCAATAATTGAAATTTGTTGAGGCGTTATCACTTCAATTGGTCGACCCGACCGAGCATCTTCCAGGGATTCTTGTCCCAAACGGAAACATTTTGCCCACTTTTTTACATTTGAATACGAAGGAGATGAATCACCGTAAACGCTGTCTAAACGTTGTTTAATGTGATAAGGAGTATGCCCTTCTTTTGTTAAAAATTGCATCATCGCGCGGTACTCAATTTTCGTTACTTCAGACATTTTCGTGCGCCAATTAATCAAAATAATACATTACTTGTCAGTTTTTCTGTTGTCGCACCACGTCGTGTTATTCTGAATGATTGATGACAAGTATCAAACAACTAAATTGAGGTTCAACCACGATACACTTATACAGATATGCTCACTTTAGCTGTCAATGACGTCATTGCGGAGCAAGTCAGATTGACAGTTCTCATATCGGCTGCATTTTGACACAGTTTTAAGTTGTTTTGTCGTTCTTTTAGAATTATATTCCATTTAATATGGCTGGTTGTGTTGTATACAGTTGTCCTGAATGCAATCGAACAAGTAGAGATAGTCAGAATAAATATTACAGGTTTCCCAAGGAAGGGACGATACAAAACGTGTGGTTATTGCGTGTAAAGGCAGGATTTAATAAATTTGAAGAATGGTATTTCCTGAAATCTGATTTTATCATTGTTCATAATAAAAAAATCAACTTATTTTAGCATGTATCATTCCGTTAATTTTAAGCAATCATGTTTTCATACATCACTCCAACAAGAATTAATGCAATTTTCCAGTAAATCATACAGAGATTTAAATTCTGATGCAGTTCCCAGATTGAAAGAAAAGACAGTTTGAAGCAATAAACACTGTTGCGACCTGACAGTCTTTAACGGTTCCACTGATGCTTTTAGTGGTGGCTCGTTTCTTGTTTTTTATTTCTCGAAGGACCAGTATAACTTTGGGTATACACCATGTATTTGTCGTGGTTAGGAAACACTTACACAAACAGTTTATCCTTGTTGAATTGATACTTTATTTTAAATATACAGATAACGTTGAATTAATTTCTTATGATTAACAAAAAATAAAACAGACAGATCGCGATTGTAGGTATTAATCTCGTTGCTACCGAAAAAAGATATAATTTCGTGAACTCAAATGTACCCTTCTTAAATGCTATCGACCGTCTTGTTTCACTTCTAAAATGTTAATAATTTTAATAAATATGTGTGTTCATTTCACGAATTCCCACATCTCTTGTTTGTACAGCTGCATATGCGAGCACGCAAAAATAAGATATTAATATTAAAAGAAATACACCACTTAAAATCGAGTGTTTTTACATGATTTATGATCGTGAGAGAATACGTCTGGTACACAAATAATGCATTCATGTTCAAATAGTTAAACCTTAGTATGTTTTATAATTGTTCGGCGTTTTCGAATAATACCTACACTGTGCGATATAAATTGCATTTTACAAGATTGTGAAATTATTACAAATAATTATTGTTAAATTTTGGCATGGCCTAAACATGCCGGCCGCCTTGAAAGCCCTGACTTTCAATCAACATTAAGTGAAAACTTTATAGTGGCTTGTACTTAGAATTTAAATTGTATTACTATACTTAAGGGTCCCTAAAATCACACTAAGTACTACCCAATGCCTCGCGTGATACTATTCGTAGACAGGTAAAATACATAAACGTGATGTTGCTCGCGTATATTCACCCTTAGAAGTTTTAATTGTCACACATCTCACAACACCATCATCACCAGGAAGTAGTTTTTGAACGCGGCCCGTAGTCCATTGCAATGGGGGTCGGTTGTCGTCCTTGATGAGAACTAGGTCATTAAGCTGTATTTGTCGTTCTTGATTATCCTTCCACTTCGTTCTGGTTTGTAGGCTGTGCAAATATTCCCTGGACCAGCGTGACCAAAAATGTTGTTTAATGCTCTCAATAAGCTGATACCTTGACAGCTGATTGATTTTTAAATGTGTGATGGTTGGTTCTACGTAAGAAGTTAATGGCATTCCAATGAGAAAATGACCAGGAGTTAGGTAACACAAATCAGTAGGATCGGATGACATAGGACATATAGGGCGAGAATTAAGAACGGCCTCAATTTGTACTAACAATGTAGTAAGTTCCTCAAAAGTCAAAACTGCATTTCCGGCTGTACGTCTTAAATGATATTTGAGTGACTTAATTCCGGCTTCCCAAATGCCACCGAAATGCGGTGATCGTGGAGGAATAAAGTTCCATTTGATTTGGTGTGCTGATAGGAAATCATACAGGCCTTTGTTTGTTTGACCTTGGAAAATTGTGTATAATGTCTGTAACTCTCGATCGGCTCCAATAAAGTTTGTAGCATTGTCAGAATATATATTAGTAATTTTACCACGACGTGCAATCATTCTTTTCAAAGCATTTAGGAATGCATCCGTCGTTAAATCTGAGACAACTTCGATATGTACAGCTTTACTTGCTAAGCATATAAATAATGCAATGTATGCCTTAATCTGTTTACTTCCTCTTCTACGTGATTCTCGTATCAATAATGGACCAGCATAGTCGACACCAGTATTGATGAATGGTCGAGATTCTTGTACACGTGTTTGGGGTAGGTCAGACATGATGTATTGATACGTGTTTGGTTTTACCTTGAAACACGCAATGCATTTTCTTAAGACTCGTTTGACTGAGTTTTTTCCTGCAAGCGGCCAATAGGTGTCTCGAACAGCTGCTAACGTTCCATGTACCCCCGCATGCAGTTGGCGTTCATGTGTGTGCTTGATAATCAAATTTGTATAAATGTGATTGCTAGGTAGTATCAAGGGGTGTTTCTCAGAGAAGGACAAGTCAGCCTTGCGTAATCTACCACCGACTCTGATTAGCTTGCTTTCATCCAAAAATGGATTTAGACACAGCAATTTGCTTTTCTTATTAACAGCAACACCCTTCAATAAGTCTAAGTATTCACTGCCAAAGCATGATTGCTGTAAGTTCTGTAGTAACCGTGCTTTGGCGAGTTCTAATTCGCTAACCGTTAAAACGCCATAGCTTGCATTTGAGTGATTGAGTGTACACTTAGCTCGCACATTATTCACGAATCTAAGGCAATAAGCAGTTATTCTGTGTAATGTGTGCAAGTTTGAGTATCTTGCAAATATGTCAAATGGTTGTTGAATTGTTGCTGTATTACTTATGACCTTAGTTCGAACTTCCGGAATGTCAACTATGGTTTCTTGGGTGAACGCATTTGTTGGCAGTTCTTCATACTTGTTCAGCCAGGAAGGTCCCATCCACCAAAGATCATTAGTGATTAATTCCCCTGTTGAAGAACCTCGTGAAACTAGATCCGAAGGATTTTCCGTTGTTCCCACGTGATGCCATTCATTTATATTCGTTAATTCCTGTATCTCGTTTACTCGATTTGCTACAAATGTTTTCCAGGTTTTTGAAGTAGCTCTTATCCAGGCAAGAACTATTGTGGAGTCTGTCCAATAGAATACTTGATGAATCGGAATGGACAATATGTTTTTTACCTTGTCCATTAAATTCGAGAGTAATACGGCAGCACATAGTTCCAGTCGTGGTATCGTTATGCCCTTTAAAGGAGCGACCCGAGATTTTGAACATAACAGCTTAGATGTTACGTGTTCCCGTGTAATTGAGCGTATATATATACATGCACCATAAGCGTTTTCACTAGCGTCACTAAAACCGTGCAACTCTAATGCATTATAGGTGCGTTGATTCACAACATATCGTGGAACCTTGATTTTCTTTGCTTCTTGTAAATCTTGTTTGTATTCTAACCAGGCCGTGTGTATATTCATAGGTACTGATTCATCCCATTCAATCTGAAGTTGCCACAAAATTTGCATCATTAATTTCCCCCTGATAATTAGAGGTCCCAATAGACCAAGAGGGTCGAAAATTTGAGATATGCATGATAAGATTAACCTCTTCGTTATGTTTCCATCCATTGAGGCTGAGATTTTGTATTGCAATGTATCAGATGTTGAACTCCACTGCAATCCGAGTGTTTTAATTGTACACTCCATTGATAGTGTTAGCAATGTATCTTCTGCTTCGTGAACGATATCCTTTAATATTTCAGGAGTATTTGAAGCCCATTTTCGTAGAGTAAATCCGCCTTTTAGCAGGATCTTGTTTACTTGATAGATTAACTCCTTTGCGTCTTCGATTGTTGATGGTCCTGTTAGTAGGTCGTCAACATAGAAGTCCCGCTGAATAATTGATGCACCTAATGGATACTGCGAGGATTCTTCTAATGCCACTTGTTTTAGAGCGCGTGTTGCCAAAAAGGCAGCACTGGCCGTTCCATAACTAACAGTAGTTAGCTCGTACGTTTTTACTGCTTCATGAATATTAGTTCTCCAAAGTATTCTTTGTAGACTATGATGCTTTTCGTTCACCTTTATCTGACGATACATTTTTTCGATATCGGCTGTGATTACAATGGGATGTGTGCGAAAGCGACAGATGATGGAGAACAGATCTTGTTGAACACTGGGTCCCACCATTAAAATGTCATTTAAGGAAACTCCGGTACTCGACTTTGCTGATCCGTCAAATACTACCCTTAGTTTTGTAGTCATGCTATCTTCCTTTATTACAGCATGATGTGGCAAGTAGAAGTCAGTCCGTGGTTCTTTGTGAGAAGGGTCACGGACTAAACGCATATGATTTAACGTTTCATATTCTTGCATGAATGCGGTGTACTGTGCTTTGAGTAGCGGTTGTTTTTGTAATTTGCTTTCTACCGTGTAAAACCTTTTCAATGCGACATCCCTTGAATTCCCTAACTTTAATTGATTCCCTTCGCGCATAGGCAATTCTACAACAATTCGACCGGTTTCGTCTCTTTGATAAGTATTTATGAAATGTGTCTCACACTTCTTTTCTTCAATGTTCAATGAATTCTTTGAAATGACTTCTTCTATTTCCCAAAATTTTGTCAGTTGTTCATTAATGCTATTTTGCATTACGAAATTGCAAGTAATGTTTGTATGTGATAAATTTGCATTAGGTGCTGTACCCGATATAATCCATCCCAGCAGAGTTTTTTGCATACAAAGCGTTGTTTTGTTTGGCTTAATTTGCCCGACACACAATAAACTCCAAAATAATTCCGCGCCTATTAATAAATCTATTGTATTTGTAGTATTGAAATCAGGATCCGCCAGTTTTAGGTTTTTAGGTATAGGGATTAATTTTCTTTCAATAGATAATACCGGAAGAGGTTGTGTAATGGTCTTTAGTATCAAACAATTTATACTAGTTGTGAATTGACAGAATCTAGATTTTAAATTGATTTGCATGCTTTCATTCACGACGGATTTTGCTTGATTCACCCCTATTAGTGATATATTGGTGGATTGTTTGTGCAACTGTAATTTTTCAGCTAATGTTTCGCTAATAAAGCTTGATTGTGATCCTGAATCTAGTAGTGCGCGACATTCGATGTAATTTCCAAATTTATCCCTAATATCCACTACTGCTGTTGACAATAATACTTGCGTGGTACTTTTATTGGAATAATTAGATAAGCTTGACGAAATCACGTCTCTTGAGGACGATGCATCGCTTACCGGCAATGGTGGCTTATTTTTTGGCTGCTGCGCTGGTGGATTATTACTTGTCTGCTGCGTAATATGTAACAACGTATTATGTTTACCGTTGCATTTTTTACAAGATGATGCGGTGCATTGAAAAACTGAATGATTTGGTTTAAGACAATTTATGCATAACTGTAATGACTTAATTCTCTTCATTCTTTCTTCTGGTTGCATATTTAATAGTCGCTTACAATAATATATTAAATGATTTTCATTGCACATAGCACAGCTGGCTGATTGCGCTGTTACGTGTACTGATACATTTTTACAGGGCTTATTATGTGTAGTGATTGGCTTAGATATTGCTTCTAATGTGTTGCATTTACGGATAAGAAATTCTGTTAGTTGCTTAAATGTTGGTACTACATCTATATCTACATTTGACTCCCACTCTCTACATGTTAGGTAATCTAATTTGTTTGTAATAATATAAATTAATATATCATCCCAATGTTCCGTTGGTCTGCCTAATGCTTTGAGTGCACGCATGTGTTTAAGTGCGCCATCTACTAATTTTCGTAAAAGATAGCCGTTTTCTTTTCCTATGTTGGGTAACTCATGAATAGCCTTTATGTGCCTCTGAATTACTAGTTTTCTGTTGTTATATCGCTCAACTAACATATCCCATGCTATTGAATAGTTATCCGCTGTAGTATCTAATGATTCGATAATGTTTGCCGCATCTTTGTGAATACATGATTTTAAATAAATGAATTTTTGTGTATCCGTAAGTTGTTCGTTGTTATGTATAATAGACTTGAATGTTTCTTGAAATGAAAACCATTCTTCGATTGCGCCGTGAAATTGAGGCAATGAAATTTTCGGTAAATTGATTTGATCCTTTATATTGAGGTGTCTTTCTGATGATTCCGATTGTAGTTTGCTTTCAAGTAATTCTTGAGCTTTTGTGATAATGTTGAAATACTTTTCTTCAACAGGATCTACTTCGTTATCAAAATTATCCTCCTCTTCTCGCACACTAATCTTGGTTTGAATCTCAGAAAATTGATTAAGGAAATTTGATAATTTACCTAGCCGTATTTTTAATTGTGTTTGGTAGTTTGAATCGATTTTGATGTCATTCACATAGTTACTAAATTTGGTAAGACTGGACTTCAACGCAGTACGTTTTAATTTTAATTCTTTGATTTCTGTTTCTATATTTGCCATTGTTATGGGATAAATGTGAAATATGTTATGAAAGGATCAATTATAAGGAAACTTATGAAATGCCACTAACCTGTGTTATTTTCTTTCTTTGTTGAAATGGAGTAGCTGAATCCGGCTCGAATAGGACCAAATGTTGCGACCTGACAGTCTTTAACGGTTCCACTGATGCTTTTAGTGGTGGCTCGTTTCTTGTTTTTTATTTCTCGAAGGACCAGTATAACTTTGGGTATACACCATGTATTTGTCGTGGTTAGGAAACACTTACACAAACAGTTTATCCTTGTTGAATTGATACTTTATTTTAAATATACAGATAACGTTGAATTAATTTCTTATGATTAACAAAAAATAAAACAGACAGATCGCGATTGTAGGTATTAATCTCGTTGCTACCGAAAAAAGATATAATTTCGTGAACTCAAATGTACCCTTCTTAAATGCTATCGACCGTCTTGTTTCACTTCTAAAATGTTAATAATTTTAATAAATATTCATTTCACGAATTCCCACATCTCTTGTTTGTACAGCTGCATATGCGAGCACGCAAAAATAAGATATTAATATTAAAAGAAATACACCACTTAAAATCGAGTGTTTTTACATGATTTATGATCGTGAGAGAATACGTCTGGTACACAAATAATGCATTCATGTTCAAATAGTTAAACCTTAGTATGTTTTATAATTGTTCGGCGTTTTCGAATAATACCTACACTGTGCGATATAAATTGCATTTTACAAGATTGTGAAATTATTACAAATAATTATTGTTAAATTTTGGCATGGCCTAAACAAACACTGAGTTGAAAATCTCTAAAAAGCAAGAAATAGATGCTTTGATGAAACATATACAGATATGGTTAACGTGCTTAAGATTGAGCAGTAAAATATGTGAAACATCGACATAGACTGATTTTGAAGCTTTTAAAGTGTCCGATGCTTACTGATCACCTATGAAAGTGAATTATTCGATTTAATACCTTTTCCAAGACTGTCACACTAAGAGCAACACATTTGCATCTGCGAACATTCATACAGTATTTTGAGGTATTCTATACATCGTAGCAAGATACGTAGTTTTTTTTGCTTATTAAGAATTTTTAATTTATTGTCAACTATTTCAGGTTGCTTTTCGTTAACGCAAGGGTATAGTGAGAATAGTATTTGGATTTCAATTTAGTACAGAAGAATTGTATAGCTTTTTCTTTAATAGTTTTAAAAACATTGACTCGAACTGAATTGAAATAAACGACTTAAACTATCAAAGTCGTCTTTTATATTAGCTACCATAATTAGAATTCGTACCTTCTACAAACATTTATGCTTAACCTCCTTGGTATCTTAAGCAACATATAATACATTATCTTCATTTTATAAACATTTGTATTCTTTTCATATACAGTGTCTTTATCAAATACAAAAACAATCTTATAAAATCTCTTCAAATTAAAATTTTTGTTATAGGTACATGATAATAATAAAAGTTAAGATTGACAATTTTATTTTAATTTAATATTAGGTAAAATTTTGAAATACGTGACTACTACAAATGTTTAATCTAGAATCAAGATTAATTTACAGTTTGAAGTTAGTTTTATGCTCTTGTATTTCAATGCGTAATTTGTGATTATTGAAAACATACTTGTAAAATATGTACATTAAACATAATTACTCCAGCCAAGTTGTATTTGCTTCATTCAAATGTTGGTTTATCTTCTGTTCCATTACCCGAGACCCTTCTATTAAAAGTGATGTAGCTGTACATTACCAATATCAAATACTTCAGATCTATGCGATTCACTAAATATGATTAAATGTGTGCAAAAGAAAATATTATATGCTTCAAAATATACTTATGTTAAATAAATATCTATATTTACATTTTAGAAATGATTTTATTCAGTAAATGAAACATTTATCAATACATCATTTACAATTTTCAGTTTATATTTACACAGATCATTAACGCACAGCCTCTCGATAGCACAGTCTAACAATGAACTCACTAAAGAAACTGTTTTGCATTGAGTATTGAAAATGTAATTCAAACAAAAAAAAAATTAAAACATCTTAAGTAGTTATGACTGCATGCAAAATTATCACTTTGACTGAGTACTTCAATAATTGCTTATATTATTAATTTGTTGAAATACCATTTTTCAAATTTATTAAATCCTGCCTTTTACACGCAATTTACCATACATTTCGTACCGTCTCTTCCTTGGGAAATCTGTAATATTTAATTTGGCTATCTCTACTTTTTCGACTGTAATTACGGCACCCGTATACAGCACAACCTGGCATATTAAATAGAGTATTACTTAAAAAAAAACTATAAAACAACTTCAAACTGCGTCAAAATGTAGCCCATATGAAAACTGTCAATCTGACTTGCTCCGCAATGACGTCATTGACAGCTAAAGTGAGCATACCGGTATAAGTGTAACGTGGGTTCAACTGAGTTTCGCAGTTAAATACCTTGTAGCTAACTTCAGACTAAAGAGACCGTTGCTAAGCATTTGCTAAGTTCGCCCTGTGACTTAAGCGCACGAAGTCACGGCTTTTCAAGGTGTATTTAAAAGATATCATAGCGACATGAAAATATATACGATACGTGGTATTTTACAGACAGGAGAAAAAAAAATAAAAGTGTAGATATCATGATAAAATTAAAACAGATACAAGTATGCATACCAGTAGGAGTGTGTCATTGTAACAAGTAGAAAATTGATAATATATAATACCAACATATTTTTTCATATAAATTTGTTAACAGCTATCCTCATATTTTACATGTTACTTGACAAGAGTATTTTTTTTTTCATTTGTTATATGAAAGTCATTATACTAAAATTTAATAGATTTTAATCAGAAAATCTAATATATTTATTATTTAATCACAGACAATTACACCATCTGCATTTATTAGATTCAGAAATATTCAAACATAAATATTTCTACACCTAAATAATTGAAACTTTAGAGAGAATAGCCAACCTTCATAATGCCTGATTCAAAATTGTGTAAAAAGAAAATGCCAGAATGGCAATATGCTATCAGTACTTACTTTAATTTTATATTGACTATGAGTGCAAAGAAAGAAAATTTATATCTACATACAAAAGTTTATTAAGCATCGAAAACAAGTTCCTCACTTGTCTTTGATTAGTAGGAAACCTTTGCCATTATCAATATACAATATACTTATGATAGGGTCAGAAAGCAATCAAATCAACATGTATACCAAAAGCTTCAATAAATTACCAATTAATGCTAAAAACATCTCTAGCCAAATTACTTTTGAATGGAGAAATTGTCATCAAATTTACAACACTATTCTTTAAGTATAATATGTAACTATTGTACATATTCTCAGAAATGTCATGAAACTTTGAGATATACAACTTTTATATTTCATAAAAGTAGTACATAGTTAGGTACTTTAATTGACGATATAAGTAATTACCTATTAACACTATTATTTTCAATTGATATATGCTGTACAGACATAGCATATATCAATTTAAAACACTGGTGAATATTATATATATAATTGCTCTTGCTTTTTCTGCTTTAGGTACCAATAAATATACATTTAATATGGTATGTTTTTGCAATAATTACCTTTAAATCTTGATCCTAGAGATTTCAGAACTTGTTGAATTTGTACAGCTACTTCTCTAGTAGGTGAAAGAATTAATGCTTGAATGCAGTTTTTAGAAACATTAATTAATTCTAATGCTATAACTGAAAATACAACAGTTTTGCCAGTGCCCGACTTAGACTTTACAATTAAATCTAAAAGAAAAACATGTAGCTAAACCTGGTAACTATTAATTTTGTATTATACCAAAGCCACATCTCCCTATTGGTATAGCCTTCACTTGAATAGGAGATGGTACTCGAAATCCATTATTGTGCAAACCAGTAAGTGTTTCTTCTGATAGGAGCAATGCATTGAAGTTTATTTGTTCTTCAAGGATTACATCTTGAGTTCTAATTCTATCTTCAATATCATGAGCCTGACAAATGCTTAGCATTTCCATATATATGTGATAAATAATGTGATATATATTCTCCTTATAACCTTAAAAACAACAATCAAACAACCACAAACAGAAACAACATAAAATTTGGAAAACGTAAAGGTGAATGTAGGTATAATAGAGAACAATAAATAATGTAAATTTACATTTTCCCTATTAGAAAGCAGATGGCACAACATAATCATAGCACATGAACTTGTTAGAATCACAGATCAAGTACCAGAAATATGGCTAAAATTATACCTATACTGTATAATTGTAAATACATAGTATATAGAAATATAATAATATATATACAAACAAATATATATATATAATATATAATTGTTGTTTTTTTCTTAAAAAATAAAGTTAACAAGATGAGGTTTTTTTCTGTCCCTGATAATAGATGGCAACATATGTCTGGATTACAAATATTTCAAATTTCAAATTAAATTATCAACAAGTGTATTAGAAATTGGAGATAATTACTTGATGTTGAATTACTTTTATATATACTACACAGTATGTTTTCTAAATTACCTAATCGTGTTTTGAATTAAACAAATTTTTAAATGCAAAAGGTTGTAGGGATTTCAAAAGTAGCATAGAGGTCGCTGTAGATGAATATGAAACGGTTAAAATCTGAAAAGTTCAAATTTGAATTGCGTCCGTTTGTTATTTTTGTCAAATTTACTTTTGGTTTGTGTAAGGTATAAAACTCAGAAAACGAAGTTATAATGCATAATACAAATAAATATGCACGTACACCATTAAGACGTGAAAAAACTACTCTTTCGTCAAGTTCTGATTCAGAAAAAAAACAAGATCCAGTACATGTATTTTGCAGATTAAAACCTTTAAAGGAAGACGATGAACCATCATGTGTTAAGTTAATTTCACCAACAAAGTTATGTTTATCAACCCCGCCAGAAAACAAAATATTGCGGAAAGATGTACAGTATATATTCAAGCAAATATTTACTGCATGTTCGACTCAGAAGGAAGTATTTGAATATGTAGCATATCCTTTACTAAAAGATCTTTTAATTGGAAAAAATGGATTATTATTTACCTATGGGGTTACAGGGTCTGGAAAGACTTATACCTTAACTGGTGATCAAAATGATCCTGGTATTATGCCTAGATGCATTGATACACTTTTTAATTCTATTAGTCAGTACCAAACAAAGAAGTATGTTATTAAATCAGACAAAATGAATGGTTTTGAAATACAATCAGACAGTGATGCTGCTGAAGCAAGAAACTTGGAATCCAAGTCAAGTGCACGTTCCTTTAAGCCTGACAAGAAAACATGTGGTGAACCGAAATATTTTTATAATAATGATGGAATGACTATTGATAGTATCAATGAAACTAATTTATATTGTGTTTTTATATCTTATGTTGAAGTGTATAATAATTCTATATATGATTTGTTAGATAAATCAGGTGGTAAAATTCTACAGAACAAAATTTTGAAAGAAGATTTTCAGAAAAATATGTATGTAAATAATGTTGTAGAAGTTGAAGTTAAATCAGCTGCTGAAGCATATGAACTATTTATTACAGGGCATAAACGTAAACGCATGGGAAACACTATATTAAATGCAGAATCCAGTAGAAGTCATTCAATTTTCAATATTCGCCTTGTTCAACTTATCCAACAAGTGCAAAATAGTCAAGGCAACTTGGCTATTCCTGAGTGTAATATGTTAAAATTAAGTCAGTTAAGCTTAGTTGACTTAGCTGGCTCAGAAAGATGCAGTCGCACACAAAATACGGGAATACGGTTAAAAGAAGCAAGTAGTATTAATAATTCTTTAATGTCCTTACGTACTTGCATGGAAATACTAAGAGATAATCAATTAAATAATGCCAACCGACTGGTACCGTACAGGGAAAGCAGACTAACTTTATTATTTAAGAATTATTTTGAAGGTGAAGGATGTGTACATATGGTTATTTGTGTAAATCCAATTGCTCAAGATTATGAAGAAAATTTGCAAGTAATGAAATTTGCTGAAATTTCTAAAGATGTTAAAGTGCACAAAGGGGAAGTGCGGTACACACCATATCGTAAAAAAATAGTTACAAAACCAATTACTCAAACTCAGTCAAGTTGTAAACTACCTACTGTTACGATTCCTGTAATATTTGGTCCAAAAATTCCGTCTATACGATTGGATCTGGAAGACATGGAAGGTTGTAATTCTCTTGTTACACGTTTACTTTCTGTACTTAAAGCTCGCAAGGAAAATAAAATTGCATTTATGAGGGAAAGGACTACACGGGAACAAAATTTTAGGAAAAAATTAGTTGAAATTAATCAAGAAAATGTTCTTAAAAGGCATGAGTTACATACTATGAAAACTATAATAAAACAAGAAAAACAACGTGCGCAGCATTATGAAGCAAGAATATTGGACTTAGAAACTGTTAATGACAATATTACCACTAAATCAAATGATTTACAAGGTGTGATTAGAAATTTAAAATGTACAATAGATGAAAAAGACCTGAAAATCAATCAGAATCGTTTAGAAAAAGAAAGAAGCAGGCAGAAATTTGTATTTGAAAAAGAAAAAATAAATCAAGAAGTTGATCAACATCTCAGACGTCAAAGAGAAGAACTAGAAGCTCAAATGGAACTAAAAGATATCAAACTGCAAAGGGTGAAGGAGATCTTGGATACTGAAATCATTGAAACACCAGTCAAAGCCAAAGGAGATAATCAGGAAATATTTGATGATAAAGTGAATAAAGAAACCCCAACTATTTTAAAAACACCATCATGTTATCACCCTGTAGCTACAAAAACTTCTAGGCGTCGTTCCAGATCGGCTGGAGAGGTTTGGCTTGAACATAATGCTGTAGTTCCAGTTCCCCTAGATACAGTACTCCAACCGACAATGAAGAAAAGGAAGTCTGTCACAAAATTGAGTAAAGCAAGTGATGTTCTCAATCCGAATCAATCCAAATACTGTTTAATTTCACAAGAAGAAGGAAATGATGGAGCTCTAGAAACAAAACTATATAAAGGCGATATAGTGCAAACATGTGGTGGCGGAGCACAAATTATATTTAATGGTGTAGAAAGACTAAGGCAAGAAAGCCCAACAGGGACTCCAAGAAAGTATTAAAACTTACTATCTTATTATTTTGATTATTGTATGTACTATTTTAAGATATTTTTATTGTTTTATTTGTACAATGTATGGTATGTTCTTACATAGTTATTGCATTATCTAATACTAATATATATGTATAATTTACATTTGTTGTTTTTTATTCAAACAATTAAATTTCATAGCTGTTCTATAAAGAACATTTGCTACATAAGAAAAGACTAATCTAACAAATTACATATATGTAATAATTTAAAGTGCCCTATACTTTGCATACATTTTTCTTGTTTGAATTTCTATAAATAATATAAGTTTGACGCAGGCAGTTTTTAGATGTACCTATAATAAAATCAATATAAATGTAGCAAGATGTTAAAATTTAAGGCTGGCCTTTAGTTTTCAGTTTTGGTGGTGATGAAAAATATAATGTGTGGGGGGGAGGGGTTCATGTTGGCAAATGGTCGAACTTAATTGAAGATATAGAGATGAAGAAATAGAAATGTGATTCCTTTTACAGCAACGAATTTATATCTTGGGCTTTTAAATGAACTCGAACATAGACAGAAACAAAAAACAAACAGGCACACAAAATTATTAAACACCTTGAACACATTTTTGTTTACACAGCACTTTAAATTTATGCTATATTTATTAGGAACCTGATATACAAGCATTCATTTATAGCAATTTTATAAAATTTCAAATAGGTACGCCTTATAAGATAAATAGGAATAAAACGATTCATGTTTGGAAAAACACATTTTTTGAAGTAATAATAATAATATTTATTAGTTCATGTGACCATAAACATGGTATAGAACAAGTCAATGATATACCTATATACCGCATGTGTCAAATATCATTAGGTATAGGGATTCAATGTTTACGTGCGATCTATACGTATGAATGTAATACGTGGCAACGTGGTACCCCTACTGTCCGTCACCAATGCCGACAACAACCGAAATCACAACGATATTCTCCGATCTCGACCCAGATTTTACATTCAATGCTTAGCTAGGAACACGTTGCGGTCCCTGGCCGTCTTATTACTGGAACGGGAAACATCAAATGGCCTCCGCGATCTACTGATCTCTCTCCAAATGATTTTTTTTTGTGGGGATATTTAAGAAATATTGTTTATACCCATGAAGCTGGTAGAGCAGAAAACATAATTGCCTTGAGAGAAAAAATAATTGAGGCTGCTAATTCAGTAACTGCTCACATGTTAGAAAACGTAAGAGTAAATTTCTACGACCGTCTAGGGCAATGTCTTGCTGTGCAGGAAAGAATCCTTTTTTTATTTATTTTATTAGAGTTATTTTATTATGGTTATTTTTTAATTTTATTAGAATTACGCTTTTGTTTGTGTCGTGCAGCGGGAACGCAGATAATTCTCTGCATTTACTGAAAGGAAAAAGAAAAACAAATCCTTTCAACTCGTAAATATTATTTCTGAACGCATTAGAAACACCCGAGTCGGTGGTCCAATGGTTACTGCTAACTTGTATTTGCGAGCATGTGTCGGTTGCCGCGTCGCTGGCATTGGAAAGGAAAGTAGAGGTACAGTCGAAAGCAAAAAAAAGTAGACAAGAAATCTCGTACTTTGTAAACCTGGCTTTATTTACTTGTCATTATTCTATGGCAAATCAAATAATTATCAAAACGTCTTCTATCTGATTAATACAAATCAAAATAATAATTAAAAAACATAATGATGATATATATGCTTTAATATCTGCTTATAGACCAGTTTTTGTTTAAAACTTCTTGCAATCTATTTGGAATAGAGTTATAAAGGTTGGTACAAGTATTTTGATTTACATTCTTCCATGCTGTGTGAACTATTTCTACCAGTTCTTGTCTATTTTAAGGTCTTCGATTTAATTTCTTTGTTTCTTTGATCATCAGACACATTTTCGATAATATTTAAATCAGGACTTCTTGGCGGAAAATCGAACACGTTGATGTTATTTTCTCTGAACCATGTTTTCACTCTGTCCGATGGATGGGGCAGTTATCCTGTTGAATTATAAAATTGCGATTTGGAAAAAATAGCTCCACTGAAGGCAACATCACATTACATACTTAGAATGTTGATATAAGTCTCTGAATTTAAGTTTCCTTCTATTTCCCATAACATATTATTTCCTTTCCACAATTTCACGTATTTTGAAACAGTTACTCAAATCTGCAATAACACTGACTTTATTATCTCCATTTATGGAAGGCATTTTGATAATAGTTTAATATCAACTGTAAGGTTGTCAATTTTGATAGATAACCAAATTTTGACAAGTAACTTTGAAGTCGCTATCACACTAATCATTTTGAGAAAGTCTATAACAGAAACCTGTATTTTTGTCTACTTTTTTTTGCTTTCGACTGTACCACGTTACCATGTATTGCATGGATTGATCGCCTATGGCTAATGAAAATTGACACATGCGGTATATTTATACACAGACTAAACAATCCAAACCGGCAACTTAATCCTAGATTTTATCCAGAGTACTCATCCTTGTTTAGCAAACGTAAATTTGAATACTCTACCATCTTTGTCAGATTCACTGAACTTGGAGATGAGATGGCGCTAGCGTCAATTGAAATGTTTGTTATGCTGTGGTTATATGTCATTCAAAACTACATTTCAAATTTGACACGTTTGACATTTTTTGCAATCCTTTCTCGTACATCGTATTAATTATATGTTGATACAAATATGGTGTCCAAGTGTTTAGTGTGCGGGTTTGGACAGGATGAAGTTAACAAAAAGCACAGGTTTAAGATAAGATTGGCATTTCCTTTGTTTAAGAAGCGCATTTTTGACATGCTCTTTGCCTTGCAGGTTTGATACCTTTTGATATATGTATTAGTATTATTATTACTATTTTGTTGTTGATTTTATTTTTGGTAATCTGTATAATATCAATTTTATATACTATAGACTTGTAATATTAATTTTCTACATATGCATATTTTTCTGTTATATATTTTATTTGCTGTTAGTTTAAGGGACAAATTTAAAATCAGTATTTTAGTAATTAACTAGTGTTGAATTTGTTCCTTTTGGTACATATTAGTTTTATTTTTATTTGTCATATTACACAAGATTTGTATTATTATTATTGTCTTCTCATTATTGGTTGTGTAATTTAATTTATTATGTTTTATTGTATAAGTATATGTATCAATAAAAACTATTATTATTATATCCCTATGTTTTCCTTGACAGTTTTCACTTAATCTTATATAGAGTAGTAATTTAGTGTGTCTAATAGGTCACCGTAAGAGGGATGTTATAATACATGTAAGTAAAAGATTAATATTTATATTTCGTATCACATATTTAATATGTAACACCACAAAATTACACATAAGATGCTCAAACTATGGCTATAATTGTTACAGTAACTAATATTTATTACCATAGTTTTAGTAACTTTTGTGTATGTTTTTGTTACATAAATAACGTATTTAATAAGCGTACTCTAAAAACAAGCTCATTTCAAATTTCGCGCCAAAATGCTGCTAGCGCCATCTTCGTACCAAGTTCACTGATGTGTAACAAGGATAGAAGATCCTGGATATTTTTTTTTCAAGTAGTTGCCGGTCTGGGTTGTTTAGTCTGTGATTTATAGGTATCAAAATGCCTTTGTAGTCCCGTCGCAGAATTCCATAAATTTGTGCATCAAGAATTATTTAATTTTCTGAAGTAGACTAAGTAAAATATTACCTATAGTTGGTATACCATCATCTAGTTTATCCATGTTTATGTGTGTAAGTAAAGTTTGTTTGGATATTATATTCTAGAAATTTAACTTAATTTCTGATAATACAGTCGCGAGCAATAAATTCTGGTCGTCAATGTCATACAAAATTCTGTCATATTTTGACAAACTAGAAATTTCAGCTGATTGTATCTTTTTTCGTCAATAATAACCAACAAGCTGTCAAATATAACTTTTATTTTGAGTTGTACAGAAATTTTCTAGTCATCATGGCACCAATTTTTTACTTTAATAAAGTTAGAGCCATTTCCCTAGTAGCAACAGGATTATCTGATGCTGCTGTAGCAGGTCAGTTAGGAATGGCAAAGAGTTCGGCAAATTTAATTGTTTGGCGATGGAAAGAGAGAGGATTTCAGGATAGACAAGTGGGTTCTGGACGACCTCGAGCATCAACTGCGGTGGACGATCTTATGTTTGTTCAAAATATTAAAAATAACCCTTTTCTAACAGAGGCAATTATTCTTCCTAACTTCCCCGCATCCGTTTTCACCGCACGACGTCGTATTCAGGAAGCGAATTTCAAAAATTACCCTGCTGCTAGAAAGATCAAACTCACGGCTAGACACAAAGAAGCCAGATTGGGCGTTACATTACAGTACCTTGCGAATGACAATAACTTTTGGGAAAACGTAATATTTAGTGATGAAAAGACCTTCGAGAAACCAAGGAGTCAACGGTTGAGTTGATACCAGTCGCCGATTTTCTGTCAATATATGAGCATGGATTTCTGCAAAAAGTTCTTGCATTTATAAGAACGTGCCATAAGTGACTTCTATATTAAGGTTTTAGAAGATGTGATGTTGCCCTCACTGATGCAAGTATTTCCAGAAGGCGACTTTATATTTCAACAGGACAATTGTTCAGTCCATACCTATTGCTCATATGGTAACATAATGTTTCAATAACCATAATATACAGTCCAAATCAATTGATTTTCCGCTGTATTCATAAGTAATTCCGATATCGTCAATAGAAAGTTCTGTTGTCAACATGACATTTCTAATCTCCAAATGAAAGTTCTATTACTCAAAAGAAAGTACGGTTGCTGTCAGCTACAAAAAAAACCTAAGGCGCGATGTACAGTTTTGTGCAATAAATTGGCGTACACGTCTTATTGCTAATTTTGACATTATTTTGCCATTGTGAAAATGGCTTAAGTTAAGTTGACAAATGGAATTATAGCGTCAATTCAATTTGTCATACATGACAGGTATTCAAACAAAAGTCATATTTACATAAGCGTATATTAAGTGTACGCCAATTTATTGCACAGAACTGTACCTAATAGAAGATTAATCTTGTTATTTGGTAGAAGATTTATATTTATTATTTATGTATCTGTTATCTAAAACATATGGAAAATAAAGTGTTACTCAACAGATCCATTTTCTTATGTATTTAGGTAAACCCACGATACACTTATACCGGTATGCTCACTTTAGCTGTCAATGACGTCACTGCGGAGCAAGTCAGATTGACAGTTCTCATATCTGTTGCATTTTGACACAGTTTTAAGTTATTTTATCGGTTTTCTTTTAAATAACATTTATTTAATATGCCTGGTTGTGCTGTATACGGTTGTCGTAAGCACAATCGAAAAGTAGAGACAGTCAGATTAAATATTACAGACTTCCCACGGAAGAGACGGTACGAAATGTGTGGTTAATTGCGTGTAAAAGGCAGGATTTTATAAATTTGAAAAATGGTATATACACAATGCAAAACAATTTATTCTGTGACTTCATTTTAATACTGTGCTATCGAGATGCTAGAGTTATGCATTAATGATCTGTGTAAATATAAACTGGAAATTGCAATTGAGGTATTGATAAGTGTTTCATTTAGTGAATAAAATCATTGCCAAAATGTAAATACGGATATTTATTTAACATATATTTTGAAGCTTATATTTTCTTTAGCACACAATTAAATCTTATTTAGTGAATCGCATAGATCTGAAGTATTTGATATTGGTAAGGTACAGCTACGCTACATCACTTTTAATAGACACTGTCCGCTGCCTATCTTTTCCTTTATCTTGTTTTACATAAGTCTTCAGTGACGGGCACCTCTGGAGTGAAGTTTGTCTCCCTGTCTTATCCTTGTAATTACTTTTAATTTTTTATTTTTGTTTGATAAATATGCCTACCTGTGCGTGTTGCGGTGGCTCTGATGATGCACATAAAATTATCAACTGCTGCGTCTGTGACAGACAGTACAGGATTGATTGTGTTAATGTCTCGACTGCCGAGGCTCGCAAATTACACCTAAAGACGGGCTTTACTTGGACTTGTGGAGGCTGTATCGGAATGGGTAGCGATCTTAACAGTTTGAGGGCTGTTCTTGTTTCTCTACAGGAAGAAATCAAAATTCTTAAAAAATCCATATTGGAAACTACATCTAACTCATCGTCTTCACTTCTTGATTATGAGAAGATTATACAGGAGATTTCGGACAGGGACAAACGCAAGGCAAATATAGTCATATTCGGCTCACGTGAGTCGGGTTGCAGTAGTAATGCCGAACAGCTGGTTGTTGATAGGAAATTGATTCGTGAAGTTTCCTCGGAAGCTCAGATTATCGACGAGGATATGAGGATTTCAAGATTGGGCAAGTTTGATGCTACGGGTCCTGGTCGGTGTCGTCCGATCAGGGTTTCTTTTGCTTCTGAAGCTCATGTACACTCTATTCTTCGTAACATGGCTAAAATTAAATCCAAGTTTCCCAATATATCAATTTTTAAGGATCGCACTCCAATGCAGCTTCAATTGCATAAGGATGCCAAAGCTGAAATGAGCAAACGTTTAAATAATGGTGAATCTAATTTGAAGATCAAGTATATTAAAGGCATACCCACCGTTGCTTCTTTAAACTGAATAATCCCAACGGGTCTTCCACGCCTCTGAACATTTATTACCAGAATACCCGTGGCTTACGCACTAAGACACATTCTTTTTTTGCCGGTGTTTGTGAGAATTTCTTTGATGTAATCGTTATAACTGAAACTTGGCTTGATGATTCATTTTCTAGCTCTGAGCTGTTTCCTCCGTCATATTATGTTTTTAGATCTGATCGTAAATTCTCATTAATAAACAAATCAATTGGTGGTGGAGTTCTGCTTGCGCTGAGTGACACGATTTCTTGTCAGCTTGTTGATACTGCTGCTGTCTTGTCTCTTACCCCGTCGATTGATTTTATTCTGTGTAAATGTCGTATTCTGGCTGACCATTTTTACATAGCTGCTGTATATATTCCGCCCAGCACTAATCTACATGATTTCGAAACTTTCTTTGAATATCTCGAAATTCTTTTAGATGGCAAGCCTATCTTATTTATCGGCGACTTTAATCTAACACAATATGCAATTAACCCTACTTCTTGCTCGAAATGTTCTACTTTTTTGAACTTTTGTGCCTCGCTACGCTTACAACAATACAATTCTGTTGTTAATTGTGACGTTAGGCTTCTTGATTTGGTTATTTCAAATATTCCGTGCTGTGTTAGTGTGTCCCCAGATGAGTCTCCTTTTGTTCCCTCTGAACCATATCACCCGCCCTTATCAATAACGTTAAATTTTTCCTATTCTGCTCGTAGACCACACCTATTTCCATCGAATACTAACTTCAGATATAATTTTCGTAGGGTGGACAATGCTCGTTTGTTGTCTGATCTGGCTGAAGTGGATTGGACATTTTTAACTCATATAAACGATGTCGACCTTGCTCTTCAACAATTTTATAATACCATTTACAACGTATTGGATGCTTCTGTGCATAAGTATTGTTCTGGTAATGTTCAGCCATCTTATCCAGAATGGTATACTTCCAACATAATTAAAAATCTAAAACTGAAAGATTATTATAGACGTCATTGGAAAAGATCCAACAATATATCGTACTATAATGAATTCAGTCGACTAAGAGCTCTTTGTAAAAATGATATTGCTGCTGCTTACTCAAAATACTTGGATGAAATTCAGTCCTCAATTCTAACTAATCCTAAAAACGTTTTTAAGTTTTTACAAACCAAGAAGTGCAGTTCCAGGATTCCCAGTGGCCTGTCTTTTCTCAATGTTTTTCACGAATCTTCGCAGGACATCGTGGATGCTTTTGCTGAAAAATTTCGTACTTCCTACCATAACAGTACACCTTTTCATGACAACGCACCCAGTTCTTCAGTAAATCATTTAGGTACCTGTTGTTCTTCCATTAGTTTCTGAATCGGAGCTAATTGACATTATGTCCAAGTTTCCGCAGAATTTTAATTCTGGGGATGACTTAATTCCTAATTTTCTTATTCATGATGCCAGACATATTTTGGCGATACCTATGGCTATTATTATTAATCTATCAGTTCGTTTATCTGTTTTTCGTTCCTCTTGGAAGCGTGCACGAATATGTCCAGTGCACAAAAAAGGTGATAAAACGCTTGTTGACAATTATAGACCGATATCTATTTTATCTAACCTTGCTAAGATTTATGAATCCTTTCTTTACTCATGTATATATCATGGCACTAAATCATACATCTCATCTGACCAACATGGCTTTGTCCGTGGTCGATCGACAGTTACAAACCTTATCACCATTTGTCAATATATAAGTTGTGAACTTGATGTGCAGGGTCAGGTGGATGTTCTTTATACCGATCTTAGCAAGGCATTTGACACCTTAGATCATGGTATTTTACTCACCAAATTGTCTGTGTATGGTTTGAGTTCCTCATTACTTAGACTTTTGGAGTCGTATTTACTCAACCGAAGTACATATGTTTATTACAATGGTTTCAGGTCCTTCGAGTTTGTTCCACAGTCTGGCGTCCCTCAGGGCTCCAATCTGGGACCTTTATTATTCATTCTTTTTATTAATGATTTGCTCACCTCATTATCATGTCCTACACTTGCTTATGCAGATGACATTAAAATTTATCAATCCGTCAGGACCTGGAACGACGTATTGCTTTTGCAAGAGAATTTGAATATGATCAGCGAATGGTGCATGCATAATGGTCTGGTTCTGAATGTTGACAAGTGCTGCCACATGACTTTTACTAGGAAGCATAGAATTATTGCATCCACTTATGTGATTGACGATCACAATCTTTCTAAGGTCAACGAATTTAAAGACCTTGGTGTAACTTTTGACAGCCGTCTAACATTTATCCCACATATTTCAAATTTATGTCTTGCTACCTCTAAAACCTTAGGTTTTGTTATACGTACCTGCAAGCATTTCAACAATATCGGTTTACTGAAAACTCTATTCTATAGCTTTGTTGCTAGCAAACTTGAGTATGCTTCCCCAGTCTGGGCACCACACTACACTTACCTCCAGTTAATGGTTGAGAAGATTCAGAGAAGATTCCTGAAGTTTTTGTCATACAAAATTGATGGCACTTATCCTATGCGCAATATGGATTACGCTACGCTTTTGGCACGACATGGAATGCAGTCCTTGACGTCGCGTCGTGAAAGACATGGTGCGCGTTCTATTTGGAAGCTAGTGCATGGACTCATTGATAGTTCTTACATTCTTTCCTCCATAAATTTCCTTGTTCCGCGTATTTCTTCCCGATCTTCCCCTACTTTCTCCCTTCCTATTCCTAGAACCAACTTACTATCTTTTTCTCCTGTAACAACTATGTGTCGCACAGCTGAGCTTATTTATGGTGATACTTTTTTTTAATATAATTTACTTGTATTAACGTCTTCTTTTGTATAATTTCTATTTCTAAATGTATGTATACAATTTTTGTTTTTTTTGTTTGTCCTGTTATTGGATTGATTATCCGTTGGGCAATAAATAAATTATTATTATAAATTATTATTATTATTATAATAGAAGGGTCTTGAGCAATTGAAGAGAAGATAAACCAACATTTGAATGAAGCAAATACAACTTGGCTGGAATTTGTTATATTTAATATACATATTTTACAAGTATGTTTTTAATAATTATAAATACCCACTGAAATAAAACTGACTCCACCGTCTTTAAGCCATAAATTAATCTTGATTCTAGATTAAACAATAACAGTGGTCAAGTATTTCAGAATTTTAAGGGGCTTTGTATTATACCTAATAATATCAAGTTAAAATAAAATTACCAAACTAAACTTTTATTTCATCTTTATCCTGTCTTGCAAAATTTTTATTCGAAAAGATATTATTAGGTTGTTTTTGTGTTTGATAAAAACACTGTGCATTTGAACAGAATACAGATGTTTATAAAAAAAATGTATTATATGTTTCTTAAGAAAGATAGGAATTCTAATTATGCTTGCTAATATAAAAGAACAACCTTGATAGTTTAAGAAGTTTATTTCAATTCAGTTTGAGTAAATGTTTTTAACACTATTAAAGAAAAAGCTATACAATTTTGTATCAGATTGAAATCCAAATACTATTATCATTATACCCTTGCTATATATTAATGAAAAGCATCCTGAAATAGTTACAATAATTTAGAAATTCTTAATAAGCAAGAAAACTACCTATGGTGTCATCGATGTATAGAATGCCTCATAATACTTTATGAATGTTTGCAGATGTACAAATGTGTTGCTCTTAATGTGACAGTCTTGGAAAAAGTATTGAATCAAATCATTCACTTTCATAGGTGATCAGTAAGCATCGGACACTTCAAAGTCAGTCTATGTCGATGTTCCACACAAATTACTGCTGAATCGTAAAGTGCTCAGAGCATCTGTATATGTATTGTAAATGCCATCTATTTTTTGACTTTTAAGAATTTTTAACTAATGTTTGTTGCTTCAAGTTGTCTTTTCTTTGAATCTGGAAGAAATGTGGGAACTGCATCTGAATTTAAATCTTTGTATGATTTTTGGGAGAATTGTAATTCTTGTTGGAACGATGTATGAAAACATGATGGCTCAAAATGAATGGAACAGATACATGTTGACACGTTTTAGTTTTTTAATTATGAATAATGATAAAATCAGACTTCTGGAATTACCATTTTCCAAATTTATTAAATCCTGCCTTTTACACGCAATTAACCACAAATTTCGTACCCTGTCTTCTTTGGGAAACCTGTAATATTTAATGTGGCTATCTCTACTTTTTCGATTGTAATTACGGCACCCGTATACAGCACAACCTGGCATATTAAATAGAGTATTATTTTAAAAAAATGACAAAACAACTTCAAACTGCGTCGAAATGTTGCCCATTTGAGAACTGTCAATCTGACTTGCTCAGCAGTGACGTCATTGACAGGTAAAGTGAGCATACCGGTATAAGTGTATCGTGGGTAAACCGAACTTTATTTTGATCATAGCCGACTTTCTTTTGAATAATAGAACTTTCATTTGGAGATTAGAAATGTCCTGTTGACAACCGAACTTTCTATTGACGATATCGGAATTACTTATGAATACAGCGGAAAATCAATTGATTTGGACTGTAAATGTGCTTGAGTGGCCAAGTTTAAGTCCAGATTTGAACTCTATTAGAAAACATGTGGGGAAAGTTGGTCAAAAGAATACAAAACCAACGTTTACATTTTCAAAACAGGGAGGAACTTTTGGTCGCTATACGTTCAGCTTGGAATGATCTTCCACAAGCATATATCAGAAATTTATGCTGGTCCAACGGCTTAAATAAAATTATTCAAGTAAACGGCAAAATGATCAAATACTAACATCTTGTTTATGTATTTATTTTTTAGTCTAATAAACTGTGTTGCCTTCATTATTTAATGTCTGTATTATTATAAGAATATTTATCATATTTGACAAGTATATGATTAATGGTAAATAATGACAAAGCTTGAAAAAACTAATACCGTCAAACGGGGTTACTTTGCACTAAATTTTGAGCTTTCATGGCTGTAACATTTTCCCAATCAAAGATAGCGGTTTGATTATGACATATTTGACATTTTGATGATTCTTCTTTACATGTTCAAAATTTGGAGAGTGAATATTTACAAGAACTATTTTTTTTTAATTTTCAAAAATCTGGCAAAGTTACCTCACGATAGGGGTAACTTTGCAACGTAGAATAAAAAGCTCATAATAGCCATTTAAACTATTTAAATGGCAGTTTTAAGCCTCTATATAGGTATCTTTGCCACGTAGTAAATAAAACGTTTCATTATATTTAAAAGTTATAGTGACTCTGCACAAAAAAACACCCAATTTGAAAAACAGTTTTTTATTCTCTTAAAAATAATCATCTATTGAAGTTAAACATAAAATTTAATCAGAACATATATTGAAAATAACCTAAATAAGTACATATTTCATTCAGGTAATAACAACAACGTAATTTGCATTTCACAGCACTTTTAATAAAATACCTACCTAAAACTCTTTTAGTGTTAGACAAAGTTGAAACCAGATAGATCTGTATCAAAGACAAACAACTGCCTAGACGAAGACACATTAGTTGGCGTGGGTAATACTAGTATTATTTCTTGTTTTGAAACATAGCTTATGTCTTCCACAATCGGGAAATGAAATTTATTTAAGTCAGCTTTATTAAGTTGAGGTTTAGACCTCAGAAATTTTATTTTAAAAAGATTGTCTTCTTGTAATTCTATCTGCCCAACGTAATGTTTCGTATTCTTTTTTCCAGGGAAAGCAACCACATGTTTTCCTTCCAGAATGTCATTTTGACATGGTTCGTTTCTTTATCTGAGCAGAGCTCGTTGCCGTTGTCTGAGCCGGGTTCGTTGTCCGAGCAGGGTTCGCTGTCTGAGCAGGGTTCGTTCTCATTTTCTGAGCATGGTTCTCTTTCGCTAACTTCTTCTGGTCTTTCTACTATTTCTTGCAAAACCTCCAGATTAAGGTCCACTAATGTTACGGACTTTCTTGGTTCTACTTTTACCATCTTTTAGGCGTGGATTCATTTGGTTTTCGTTGGTCTTTCAAGTGCTGTAGGAGAGAATCATTAATCTTTGTATCGGAATTTTCATATCGTTTTTTTGGCATTCTTTTTAAAACCTGGTCAACGTCAATAGGGAAGATTCCCGCTGGTCAAAAATCGCTTTTTATATTTTTTTCTTCGTTTAATTGTATATCATCAATTAACCTTTTCAATAATCCAGGGAATGTTACTTTATTAACCGTGTTATCTCTAGGGTTTTTTGTCTTGTAATCGGTCAATATCTTTCTCCAACAGATTTTGAGGGGTCTAAAAAAACTAATGTCGAGTGGTTGTGTTATGTGAGTAGAGTTTGCTGGCAAAAATATAAATCTGATGTTGTATTTTTTACATAGTCTTAACACTGCTACATTTAGGTGGGATGCCAGATTATCGCCCACTAGCACTTTTGGACCCTCAAGGGATTTTGCCCACGGAATTATAATTTTTTCGAACCAGTCCATAAAACAGTACGAGTCAAACCAACCAGACTTTGTACGGTTATATCTGGTTTTTGGTGGACCTCCAATGCACCATGCATCATAAATCCTTTCAGCCTTATAGACGACATAGGGTGGCAGTAAGTCCCCCGCAGCTGTAACTGCAAACATGATGGAAACTGAAGTTTTCGTACTGTTTAAAATTCTTTCTGGATATTTTGTTCCACGTCTAAATATACACTTCTGAGGTCCAGGATCGTCCCTTAAGTTTGTCTCGTCATAATTTAGGATTCTGTTCGGTGGTATATCGATGACGTGCTCTTGCAAATTGTTGAAATAATTTGTCATCTGCTCTTCAGTGTTTTCGGCCCTAACTCTTTTAATATTTTGACAGTGCCGCTTCGTTAGTCTTTCTCTATGGCGCTTGAGAAATGATTCACACGAATCTTTTCCGGGAGTATTGTTGGCAATTTTTTTTATTTTAATACCTTCTTTATCTAAGTATGCTTTGACTACAAGTCGCAAATCAAGTGAGAGGGCATCCAAACTCAGCACTAGCTATTATGACATCTACCAAAGGCCTTTCTACTTCTGGAGGAAGGGCTTGTGGACATCCAACACTTTGCGAGTGCTTGCCTTTTACTTTATTCACTAATGTTCTCCGTGGCACATTGTAAACTACGGATGCTCGCTGATAAGATAATGTTCCATTTATGATGTCTCTTATAGCTGTTTCCAATGTGGCATCAGTATAATCTCTATACTTTCGAGCCCCCAACTGTCGTTTGTATGTTCTCGGCATGATCTGAAATAAAATATTTGGTTTAGCTACTTTTGGTGATCACATAAAAATGCGGGGTAACATTGCCAAACGCAATATCAATTGGTTTCTTTCAGTATAACGAGCAGTAAATACAATTTTTTGAATGCTACTGTATAAACACAAAACATGTATAAAACTCAGTTCTCAATTATAAGCGATCTCCGTTGTATAATGCTTAGCAGTAACATATTATTAAAAATAAGTAATAATGCAGTTTTACTTACGGTAGGTTATGTTAGGTTCGGCTGCAGACACACTCACTGTAACGTGTTTACATGATACACCGATGTTTTTTGAACCGACGACTGCAATAACTGGCGCGCAAACAGTACCAAAATAAATGGTGTCAACCCAAAATCTTGTGAATCCACGACTCGGCAAAGTTGCCCCTTAATGGCAAAGTAACCCTGTTTGACGGTACCAAAACCAGATATACACTAGAGCGCTGTCAAATGTATGTATTAAGAATGACATTGACGACCAGAATTTATTGCTTGCCACTGTAATACGAGCAGAAGCATTGTTTAAGTCTTCGAGATTATCAACATATAAGCTAGGTACCTCTGCAAATTTTACTTATTTCAGTAGAGTTGTAAATACACATGTAATCATAATTAGTATACATGGGCGAGATAGGGGAAGTGGATACGATTTCATCCAGACTAGACCGACTTGTGCTTTGTCGGCTCTACCGTACCGGTATTACCTACCGGTTTCCCCGAGAGCCGCCAAAACACTGTTTTTTCGGCCCTTGCGATCATTTTCCAAAATGATGGCAAGGGGCGCAATTCTCAAGATGAATTAAAAATTCCATAATTTTTCATTAAATTCTAGATTAAGATAGATTAAAATTTTAACTAGCAACATTTTTAGACGTCTGTATACAATTCTCAATTAAAACTTTTTGATCTATATCCCATACGAAGAGGAGGGTGGAGGGGAGTATGTCTTCGTACAAAAGTAGGTATAACTTGGGTTTGACCCAACGGATTTTAATATTTTTGCTCTTATTAAACAGAGAATTTACAAGGAATTGAAAGATATGTAGTATGAAATTACTTGGTTGTCAAAAAAGGTAACAGGGCGCGCTGTTCTCAATTTATGTATATTACTTATTTTTTTCTATAAAATTTTAAATGGAACGGTATATTTTTAATATCGTAATATTGAAGCACATAAAAAACCCAAGAGAGTGATGAAAACCGGAAGTTGCTACCTCCTTTCTTGACGAAGATAATCCAGAAAAGCAAAAAGAATTAAATATAAATTTATTTATTTATTGGGAGTAATCATTTTATTTTAATTTTAAGAGGGTCTCTAGACTCTTCCATAAATGTATTAATTTCAATCTTTTCACCGATTTTTTAATTCATTGTATATGTCTCCTTTTAAATGTTTTCAAATTCTCTAGATATTTTTAAATTTCATGTCTTGTCTTTTTAGACATTGAAATAAAATAATAACAATAATAATAATAATAATAATAATAATAATAATTTATCTTTATTACCCAACAGATATACATCTAATTGTAGGTAAACAACAAAAATAATTTTCATAACTCATGAACTAAGTAGACAATAACGAGAAAAAAAACAATATAATATTATGCATTAGTTATAAACAAATCATTTAATTATTAGTAACGAAAAGGTACAAAAATTGATATCTAATTCGTCCCCGCCTATAACATGAAAGTAAGTTAAAGAACCTATTATTATACCTAAACATAAATAAGAAAATATATTGACCAAGTAATATAAACGAAAAAAAAAATTATTTAAATCAGAAAGTACAAAAAATAAAGCAAAGAAAACTTCAACTTAACAAATGTTCACAGTTTTACCATTATTTTTAATACACATGTTTACTTGTCGATTAGTATAGAGAACAGTTACTTCAATTTCGGAGGCAACAATTGTTGTAATCGGCTTTTTGTGATAAACTATGTCTGCCCCATAAATAAAAATCAAGACTATTTCGCAAGGCGAATAATAACTCAATAATGTCTCCTTTCCCTATAATTTAGGGAAAATTGCCGGAAAGCAAGAATGCATTTACAAAGCATTGAAAATACATTGTGATCATATCATAAGCTTTAACGTTAGAATATGATATTTTACAAACTTAATAATTATGTGCAGGTGTCCAAAAAGGCTTAATTTGCTAAATACGAATAAAAGTTTAACTACAAGTGCCACTAATATTTTTACATTTCGATTTTCATCGCCCACCTTGGAAATCTCATAACAATGTAATTCAGTATCATGGTGCATGCGATGTGGTATGATGAAAATTAAAAAAAAAAAAAAAGCAACCTACACTGTTCAGTATTATTATTATTTTATTTCAATGTTGGAAACGACAAGAAATGATATTTAAAAAATAAGGGCTAGATAATTTGAAAACATTTAATAGAAGAATCTAACGTAACATATGCAATGATTAAAAAATCGATAGAAAGATTGAAATAAATACATTTATGGAAGAGTATGATGAACATTCAAGTGAAAACGGACTATACACTGTCTAGAAACTCTCTTAAACTTAAAATAAAATTATTTCTCCCAATAAATAAATAAATTTATATTTAAAATTTTTTATTTTTCTGGATTGATATTACGATTTTAAAAATATACCGTTCCATTTAAAATTTTAAAGAAAAAACAAGTAATATACATAAATTGAGAACAGCGCCCCCTGTTACTTTTTTTAACAACCTTGTTAGTTCGTTCTACATATCCTTCAATTCCTTGTAAAATTCTCTATCTATTGAGCCCAGAAACATTCAAATCCGTTGGGGCAAACCGAAATTATACCTATTTTTGTACGCAGACATACCCCCTCCACCCTCCCCTTCGTATGGGACTTAGATCAAAAAGTTTCTAATGAAAATTGTATGAAAACGTCTAAAACTGTTGCTACTACAAATTTTAATGTATCTTAATCTAGAATTTAATGAAAAATTATCGAATTTTTAATTCATCTTGAGACTTGCGCCCCCTTGCGATCATTTTGGAAACTTAAAAATATTTTGGTTGAATTTCGTGTGGTCCATTTTACTATCAAGATTTTTTCCACCAGGTTGTACGATAAACGCTTATCGAGATATGGCCGGTGGCCGAGCTTAAACAGACACCCGGTATACCAACACAAACTTATATTTTTTAAATACAGTGCTATGTATTCTTTTACAATTTATGATAGCCCGTAAAGGGCTGATTAAACTCACATCAATTTGTATTTGTCGAATTTTAACTGTTTCTAAGATATGACGATCTTTCGTTAAAAATTGTACAAAACTTGAAAAGTTGCTTTAAAATAACGACTGATGATGAAATGCCTATTATGGGCTCAATTAGTAGAGATGTCTTTTAAGTACGTGAAATTAATGTTTATTTCGACATATCTCTGCATGTTCATTAAAATAACATACCATTCCCTGAAGTTAAAAATTCTAAAAAAAATAAATGGAAGGACCTGTATATTTATATGTTATTGAAAAGTACTTAAAATGTACTAATTAAAAATATTACTTTCGTCCGCCTACGGGCGATATTGCAAAAGTTATAGGGTATTATATCTGAATAAACCTGATTACGACTTAAAAATATGAGTTGCCTTGACTTAATTACATAGCATAACTAAAATTAATCGAAGAGTTACTTCTAATATTTTCTTTTTTCTTTAATTATTATTAAAATTTTAAAACTCATGAAATGAAAAGTTGTTTATCGTCATACTTAGACTAAATTTATATTACTTTAAAATTAGAGAAGTCATACCTAGATTTATAACTTCATTTGAAAAACAAACCGTCAATACAAGTATTTAAATGTACGATATTGAAAACTTTCACAATATCTTGAAGAACATATAAGCTACTATTTTCAAGAATCACAGTAATTATATGTTATATAAAAAAAAACTATGGGTGTGCTTAAAACCACACGGCAGAAGTGAAAACTTCATCAAGGCGAAGTTAATAATACGAACCGACTTTACCCGAACGAGCGTTATAATACAAAGCCGAGCGTGAAACGGTTGCCGAGCGAGTATAGCAGAGACCAGCAGAGGTTAACTATAGGTTTGTTTGTGTTTAATATTACGAACGGTTCTAACACAGTTCTGTTACTGCGCAGAACTGATGCGTCATAGTACACCGTTCGGAACGGTTCCGAACGAATCTGTAGCGATTCGATGCCTTTAGCCCGAATTAGTTCTACAGTTCTAGAACGATTCCAGAACTGCCAATCACAAACCAAAACACGACATTTTTTGTTCCAAAACAGTTCCGGAAACCCAAACACCTAACATAATTCTGCGCATGACGAGAACTGTTCTAGAATGGTTCTTAGCGAAACGAAAACAAACCTTATATCTCTCTCGCTCCCTTAGTCGACTCGAGCTGATTTTACCCGAACCAGCGTTACAATCAACGCGCCCATAGAAGTTTTCACTTCAAAAATTAAAAAATTTTTGGTGTTATAGCGTTGATTGAAGGAATACATAAAGATGCGCCACTACATAGCACTGAGCGTACCCAAACTGGATCCGAGATCTATAGCGACCGCATCAGTCGTTTGAATCCGAGATTCGAAACAGCCCGAGACAGCGATGATGTTTCTCGGCAAGGGGTTTGCGGGACGACTTAACGGAAAGACACGCTATTTTACTATAGTGTTGCGCATCTTTATATATTCCTTCAATCAACGGTTATACTATGTTCATATTTTTTAGTATTTGAAATATATAAAATATGGAAACAAATACATTTACGGTAAGACAAAAATTGTTTTTGCTCACGTCAAGGACTCTAGAAGGTTTACGCACGCTTGTATGAGGATTTTCTTGAACGCATAACAAAAGAACCTTTTGTGCATCTGCGTTCTCTACTGCAGCAGTAACAAGTCTCCTTTTTACTTTCTTATACGTAGTATAAGGAAGTATTGTCATGATGAAAATTTTCGACCTCGAGATTTTTGCAGATGTCCACGTTTTGAAGTCCCCTGATACCGAAAAAGTAATTTTTAAAAAATGTCTGTGTGTCTGTGTGTGACCACGATAGCGGTCAAACCTCTATAGCTGTCAATTCCAAATTTTGCATTTAGTAGTATAATCTCCCTCTTGAGAACTGATTAGATTTTCATTAAAATCGGCAGACCGGAAGTAGTAGTTTATTTCAGTGAAAAAATCGAATTTTGCCAATATTTCGTCAACTACTAAGTTTAAACAAATTTATAAGGAATTCATATGTACTTAAAATTGAAATTGTAAACAATTTTATTAAAAAAGTTTTTCGAAATTCGTACCGGAAGTAGGTCTTTTACTCTTATCGAAAATCATTTTTTTTCAAATATTTTGCAGGTCATGCTTTTTAGACAGGTACGTTAGGAGTATATAAGTATTTAGAACTTAATTTTCAATACCTCTTGTATAAAAAAAATCAAAATTCGTACCGGAACTAACACTTTTACTCTTACCGAATAACGATTTTTTGCAAATATGTCGTAAATTATGCATTCTATATATATTTATCAAGAGTACAAAAGTAAATGAAATTTCAAAATTCGGACCGGGAGTAACACTTTTACTCTTAGCGAGTAGTAGTTTCTTTCGAATATCTCGCAAGTACGCATTCTATATAGATTTATTAAGAGAATAGAAGTATTTATAATAGGATTTTGAATAATTTTTATATAAAAAAATTCCTAAAATTCTATAATTTGAAACTTTCATATGTATAGGAAAGTCGTGTGGTGGCCACAGCTCATTTTTTCATACGGAATACTGCCAGTTCCTTCAAATCTTGTTAGCAATTTTTGAAAAGCACTCATTGATGGCAGTCGCATATTTGGATATTTTTGGTTGTACTACGTGATCATTTTGAACTGTCCTGAGTTGGCCATACTGATTTTAATATGTGAACACAGTGTAATTGGTAAGCTTTTTTATTTATTTTTGTGATTAGGTTTAGTATTTAAAATTTTCCTGTGATAAATGCTAATGACATAGAGTTAGTTTTAAGTTTAATTAACTGAAAGAATTTTTGTAGAAATATAGTAATTGCACTTTATTTTTTATCATAAACAATAATAAATACGTTACAATTTTATTATTGTAAAACATAATCCCATAATTAGGTATTTCACAAAAAGAATACATTTCACAAAAGTTGTTCGAAATGTCCACCGTTATTCTCAATGCATAGATTGACACGTATTCTCATATTATTGAACACATTCTGAAGCGTTTCTGGTGTGATATTTTGTAATTCTACCTTGTCTCAGAATAAGAAGGAGTGATTCAAATATCGCGCCAAAATGGCGTATATTTTTAAAGCATTTCATTGGTTCTTGCGTAGGCAAGTTTAACATGGGAAAATAAGTTTGACAAAACGTCATTTTATGTTTATAGCCAAGCCATAACCTAGTCTCTTACATTTTTACTTTGGTTTTTATACTTTATTGTGTTATTAAATAAAATTCGTACTGTTATGTACAACATGAGCATACGTTGATCAGAGGGCTTAAGACCTAAGGAATAAGTGATCATGATCATGCATGCATTTGAAACTTTGAATTTGATGAATCTGTCAAAAATACTGTACGTCAGTGCAAAAATCAAACATTCAACAATTAATATCATTGCAAAAATAACTATAGATTAGTTCATACCATAAATGAACTGGACAACTCACACATATTGTAGAATTGACTCATTAATTACAAGTAAGTGTTAATTAAATACTAATTATATTACCACATGTTCATATACATGTTATATTTCAGATATGTCCAACGTAAAGAAACCTGTACTAATAGAAAAAGGTGAAAATATCTGGTGGAAAATATGGGAAAAAGTTTGGATAGCCACAAGTATAATGAGTGCACGACAAGCTTTGTTGAAAACCTGTAGGATTAAATAGCCATACCGATAAAGATAGGCAATTAAGAATACTTCATATAGGATCTGAATTGATACATAAGATGAAGTTGCTTCAAAAAAAATTCCCTTTCAGAATATCACTTATATGAGAGCTTTTGACAGAAGCAATTACAAATGTTACAATAAGTATTTGGAAAAATTGTGCCGACCATGTAAATTTTTAATCTTTTTAACATGATGTGAACTAAATTATTGTTAATTTCCAATATATAGAAATAAATATTTGTTATACTTTATATATTTTCATAATAAATAAATTTTAATAGGGAATAATAATTAGTAATGTGTAGGTATATGTAGTTATCTTTGCAGTTCGTGTAAACAACTTCAGCCGATGTAAATTTTTCTATTTATTACTGTTGTAAGTAAGATTCACATTTCCAAGACTAGTTGCTTGAATTTACCTTCTCAAGGTTTGTAGCAGTAATACGAATGATTTATCTGTATACGTTCTTTATTGATATTTAAAATAGAAACTAATAAGCAAAACCTTTTCTGCAAGTTCTTAAGGACATTTTGATAAAAGATAAAAGGTTTGATTCATTCTTGCTCTCTGATACAAATATTTAATAATAAATAGACTTGATTCACAATTTTCATATTGATATCGCACATTCATTAAAATGTCCAGTAATTATATATTTATAACGGTAATCCTCCTCAAAACGCTCAGAACAAATTCTATGCTTTCATTTGTAAATTGGGTCTATATTTTAACCATAGATTCTTCTATTTTTTTTTGTAAAACTAGAATGAACAGATTTGAATGTTAAGAGATTTGTATTCATCAAATTATAGATGTATGCACCTACTTGTGTTTATAACTTTACTCTCCTGTTTCAAATTGCCGTGCACTCGTATTGCTGCTTCGACTGGTAGAATCTATTTTAACGAAAGTAGTAAATGAAACACATAACAGCTAAATCCTTAATTAGAATTAATACAGTTCTTCTAACCTCAATTGTCATGATGTCATATCAAATTGTCTACTAAATTTTAAGCTATGTGTTCCATGTTTTGGCGGGATATTTGAATCACTCCTTCTTATTCTGAGACAGGGTATAATTGATTCTTCAAGTTCATCGAGATTATGCAATCTGTTCCGAAACACTTTATTTTTTAGATGGCAAAAGAGAAAATAGTCCAGTGGGGTTAAATCAGGAGAATTGGATGGCCATCGATTTCGACTAATCAATCGGTCACCATAGTATCCTTGCAAATAATTAATAGTTTGTTGTGCAGTATGTGCAAGTTGCCCCGTCTTGTTGGAAGTACCCCAGTGTCAATTCATCTTCGTGAAGACTGTTAATGAAGGGTTCCAATATTTGTTCTTGGTATCGTACTGCGTTAATTGTGTCATGGAAAAAATGGTCCAATAATCCGTCTCTTCGACATTGCAACCTAAATACCATCTTTTATAGGATGGAGAGTCTTTTCAACAAAAACATTTGGATTTTCTGTTGACCAGGTACGGTAATTTTGAGAGTTGATATACCCCGACAAATGGATCCAAGCTTCATCCGAAAAGAAAGTGCGATTCAAGTCTTCTTCATGTAGTATTTCATAAAACCAGTTGCAATAATTTAATCTTTGCTCAAAGTGATTCGGCCGTAAATGTTGTAGTACAGAAACTTTATATGGGTACATATTGCTGTGGTTACAACAATGCAACCACAATTGTAACATTGATATTAGAATAATTGTAGCATTGCCACACGTTGGGCATAGCCATATAAATATATATGCTGTAACCTTTACGCTACCAGAATTGCATAAATATTTTTAATGAATGCTGAGAATGCATTAAAAATTATTATATCTTTACCTGTAAGTCTATTCTCTAACAGAATTTCATTTATTCCTGTGAGTTCTAGCAGTGATCTTTCTTCTTTTACTCTGGTGTGCCTCTTATTTAGTTTATATTTGGATAAGGTCAATAATAAAAAACTTGAATTCAAAAACAAAAACTTAATACATTAAATACTAATAATGAATTTGTAGTAGTGTATAAAACCCCTACTCTCATTCGCAAAAGATCTCAAAAATTTCTACGCCTAACAAATTCACAGGATTCATCTCCCTCTCCATTCATTTTCGCGGCCTTAATAATTTAAAACAAAAGATAGCTACTTATTCACAGCGCCATGTCTCTTCAACTAACATTTATGTTGGAATCGTCTGGTTCATTTTTGCTTCCCTTAAGTTTTCTCAATCACATAAACACATATCCCGCATTTGACAGTTAATGTATCTACAAATGTCGTTACTCAAAATTGTCTATTGGAAGTTCACGCACACTTGCTATTCTTCGCCTTCTGTGGGTATATTCTTCTTTTTTCTTAATACCATCCTTCACTATACTTATATACGTATGTATTGCCTCTCTTATTGTTATATATATATATATATTTCCTTTTTCCAGTGATTAAAGTTATTCTTATCTTCTTTTTGTAGATACCTTTGTTGGATACAATAGGGAACACGTTATGTACCACTGGAATTTTCTTCATGAAAATTGTATTACAAAGAGTACTCGCATCCACCGCACTGCTTACCAGCTCTATCCAAATTTTCTCTGCTTCTAGTATGTCGATTTGCAGATAACTACAAATATCAAAAATATTACGTATTTAGTTGCTAATAAAATTAGCATTGAAATGATGTGTAATAATGTGGAATACTTGACCGTTTTTTTTCCCGCTAGAGGGAGCTAAAATCAAAAATAGCGCAACCAACAATCACCTTGCTGAATTCTCCGTGCAATTACCTTTTCAATGATGTATCGTATATACTACTTTCCCCAACTTTCCCTATTTAAATTGTAATGGTTAGAGTGATGGAAGGGAGGGGAATGACGTCTCACAGTTGAAGATATGATGGAAGGGTGTCCCTCTTGGATCAAAAATCGACCTTTTTTTTGCGTTTTTTCAAAAAAAATGTTCTCCTTCGAGATATTCAATCTGTTTCGTTTTCGGTGGGGCACCCTGTATGTATGAGTTTAGATTACACCACATTCATTCACAATACACTAATTATTTAAAGGCAATCTCAAAATTAAAATAAAGAATATATTTAATATCAATCAATACCAATCTGCATTGGAGGACATATTACCCAACGTTTCCTTTTGCTACAGACGAATACATGTATTAAATTGTATAAAAACTCATTCATACATCTGGGCATAATAAGGTTTACTTGAAGTAGCTATAATACATGCATCTCTGCCGTGAATATTAATCGAAGTATAAACACTCTTCTTCAAAATATAATTAATCCTTTTAATTCGGGAATAAATTTATTACGGGATTAGATAACATAAATGTGGTAATCTATATGATGATTTTTACCGTCATCAATGGGTTTTTGTTAATCAACAACATTAGGTGCAAATCTCGTCAATTGCATCTCTATTCTACATTTCTCGCTCATGCTACAATGACGACAATGTCGACTTGAAAAATCGACGTTAAGATTATTGAAGAATATACCTACATATTTTTGTATTTTGGATTCTACTTTATCTCAACTAACAATCTTATGCCTATCCAGACACTTAAAATTAGTTTTCGTAATGCTTTTTATATATCCTGTTTCTATCTGAGCCTTTATAAATGATTATGATTTTTATGTAATTAATATAATTAGCATCTGATAGTATTCTTTATTTAAAAAAATACTTCTATACATGATGTTCTTCTTTTTGACAACAGTTTTGCTTGGACTAAAAATTAGAAGTAGTACATATTGGCATTAGTTCTGAGATTGTCCAAGAACTTAACATTTCTACTTGACTAGAATGCTATTGTTACTCGGACTCTTTATAATGTTCCTCAATTTGCTACATATTTATGTATATAAAGTATTACTCAAGAATGTAATAAAATCATTTATAATGGAACAATAAATTTTATTCAAATTAACAAGCAGTTACAATTTTATAATAATAATAACAATAATAATAAACTGATTAGTTGTATGTAAGGTAAATTATATTACAGTTATTCACTTGTAATTTTAAGTAGTCTTTCAATTTCACTTTATGGAATTATTTTTTACAAAATTACTTGTGACACGCGCTTAAATTACCATTTTTCTGTTTGACCACAATATATAGTCATTTAATTTATTCAATAACAATGAGAAGTGCAGTCTTACTTTTATGTGATGTATTTTTTGTTGAATGAATTAGACATAGAATTTTTACGTAGCTAGTTTTTAATAAATTGCAATCTCGATTGTCTAAGAATTGAAGTAAAGAATATAAGAAGATAAAATACCAAGTACCAAAATTAAGACTTATTTACATTACCACTTGTGGTAATAATACTTGAATTTATTGATATTTTATCTCCTATTAGGAAGTGTTACTGAAAACAAAGTTAAAAAGTGCATTAAAAGGAGCGGTGATGTAGAGTGCAGTTATAAAGAAAACAAGAATTATTTAAAAACTGTATAATAATAATATGAATCAAAAACAAGGAATGAAAGGACAAAGTAACATTAAAGATCGAGCTAACAAAGTAGAAAAATTATAGGTACCTATATCTTATAATTATCTACACTTGATTTTTTATAATTTTCAATATTGAAAAAAAAATTGAAATAAAATTGTCAGTAATCACATTAAATTTCTATACAGTTAGGCAAAACCAAGATGTATCTACATGAGTTTCGTAAAGCATACAATTTTCGGCAGAATTTTATGTTAATATTTGGAATTAAAACTAATACCCTTTACATATCTACATTTACGCTACGATATACATATTACATATAAATAGAAATTTCCTTTATTCTACGTTATACGTTACGCAGTGGAAAATTATCACATTCAAGTAATTTAAAATATTTTTGAATAAATTTGCCTATTAAACGCAATTAGCTACTTAATAATTTTTTTTTAATTAAAAAAGCTGGTTTGTAATATGCATTTAAAATATGCATATTAAACATTATTTAGTATTGTGTTGTATGTAATTTTATATTTCAGATCGCTCTTTTACCTTTTATATCAGAGGTCAGATCGGATGAAGTCCGAGATTTTATTTGTTCATACAAAAGTAATTACGTTGGTGAAAGCAGAAATGTGTGTGTGCAGAAATTATACGTGAAACGGCAAACGTTTGCAAATTAGATAAATGAGAACCTCAGAAACACTAAACTGAGATAAATATTATTGATACAGCTAAATATTTTGAAAACGGTTTATTGGAACTCGCTGAAATTTGGCATACTGTTAGAAGGATTTAGACTACATTATTTGAGATTTTCTCGAGTTTTACATCGTCATTCGTTTTGTAGATACAAGGCTAACTTGATGTTTTTAAAATAGCAGGGGCGTCAAATTTAACATTTTTGAAAAGGGTGCTCTTTTCTCTATTCAGCGATGTAACACATGCCTGCCTTAATTTGCATAAAAATCGCTTTTTTTTTTGTTTTTACGTATTCGAATTTGAAGAAAAGTAAAAGTAACTTAGTTTTGAAAATACTGCCATTAGCCTTCTGCCATTTGCATTATATTCAAAAAATATGCCTATGTCATTTAATTAGTTTAAAAATGGTGCATTTAAGTGAAAGGAAGCGCATAGATATCCTGATGGTGGTTGGATATGGCGATAGAAGACGAAGTTGTGCTGAGGTCGTAACTCTTTTTAATAAAATACATCCCAACCGACAGTCGATCTCTAGAACAACGGTTTCAAAAACTTTAAGAAGATTCAATGAGACTGGAAGCATAAAAAATCTTGTAAAACCCGGACGACCGAAAGCTGTTACAAACGAAGAAGATTCTTTGAATGTTATATTAGATGTGGAAGAAAATCCAAAAACTTTTTTACAGCAGTTGGCTCTAAATCATAATATGAGTAGAACACAATATAATGAAATGCGAAATATATCATCATGAAGATGATTTTGACCGCAGAATCAAATTTTGCCAAACAATGATGAACAAAATAAATTAAGATGGTAACTTAATCAATCACATTCTCTTCTCTGATGAATCAACTTTTTGTTTAAATGGGAATGTTGGACGCCATAACTGTAGGTATTGGTCTGACAGGATGGAACAAGTTCATACGCAGTATCCCCAAAAAATTAATGTTTGGTGTGGAATTATTGGTCGGAATATTATTGATCCTTTTTTAATTAATGGTAATTTAACTTCTCAAAGATAATTACATCTTTTACAACAAAACATTGTTCCCGGCTCAGAGAAATCTTCCCAAACTACAATAAACGAAATATACCAGCAGACACCATATGGTTTCAACAAGACGAGCACCGCCCCATTTTGGTCGTGTAGGACGTCAATATTTAAACCAAACGTTTTCTTATAGATGGATAGGACGGAGGGGAACAATTGAGTGGCCAGCTAGGTCATCTGATTTGACCCCACTTGATCTTTTCTTGTGGGGTCATTTAAAAAATCGAGATTTTTTAAACAGACCATTAAATATCACAGATTTGCAAGAACGAATAAGAAATGAGATTGCAATGATTTCTCCTCATACTTTGATTGACACCTTGCAGAATTTTGTCAATCGAATTCGTTACTGTCAAGAAGTTAAAGGACAGCATTTTGAGCATACTTTATAATATAAAATATTTATACAATTTAAAAATTTTTTTCATTATTCTTAAAATGCAGTCCAATTTTAATAAAATGCGTTTTTTTTATTATCGAAGTGAGGTTGTTAACAGTTGATGATAGAATAAAAACATCATTTCAAGAGCTAACTTAGTTTTACTTTTCTTCAAATTCGAATTCGTAAAGACAAAAACAAAACGGATTTTATAAAAATTAAGGCAAGCATGTGTTACATCGCTGAATAGAGAAAAGAACACTCTTTTCAAAAATGTTACATTTGACCCCCCCCCCCCCCGTGCTATTTAAAAAACATCAAGTTAGCTTTGTACCTTGGAAACAAACGACGATGTAAAACTGGAGAACATCTCAAATAATGTAGTCTAAATCCTTCTAACAGTGTGCCAAATTTCAGCCAGTTTCAATAAACCGTTTTTAAAATATTTAGCTGTATCCATACATAATCGCAACCCTGTGTATGTAAAACTAATCTGTTGCATTTTACGTAAAGCAATCCGAATAACTTTACACAAGTCGCGAAGAGCCATAATTTAAAGATGCCTACTTTGATGAGCTTAAATTAGTTAAATTTTTTTTAAGTTAGAATCCAAAGTAAGCGGGAATGCTATTTTTTGTTTCCATTTTTGATTTATAGGTAAGTCTGACATTAAAGATTTAATGTAGTAATAGGTAGTCCGTGAAACTTTTTGAGAGAAAATTAAACGTCTATACATCTTATTTAGAAATATTCATGATTACTAAAATCCGAATGAAATGTTTTCGAGCACTGCTGAAGACTTTATAAGCATGTATTCTATTGTAACCGACCTAATAATGTCTAGATATTATTTTTAGTACCTACTTTACTTTTACTAACAATATGTATTGACATACCGAAATTTGTGCAGGAGAGTTTGTACTGGTCAACAAAGGATAAACTATACGATTAATAGCTAATAACATTTAAATTAATAGAATTATCGATTAATTATCGATATAACAAAATCTGGAAATACGAGAGAACAATGGATTTCTGCGAATTTTATGCATGAGATGGAAGATAGAAAGTAACAGTAAATTGATCGAAGTATGACATCTCTAGTATTGCCATGGAACAAAACAGTAAAACATACATAATATATACAGCCATATGCCTTTTGCATGCTCGTACTTTTCTTTTGAGCATATAAGAAACACACACTCTAATACTAATACTTGAAAATGTCACGATTTGGATTTAATAACGAAGATTTGTTTTGAATCTGATAATTACATACCTATAGTGAATGCAATAGAGTTATCGATGTGTTTACGCAGAGAAATATCCAAATTGGTCAAGACCTTCCAAGACCATTAAAAAATTGCATTTCCTTCGGATCATTCTTGCCGAAAACAACCAGATGAAAACCTATTGTTGATAGTGAACATATATGGAAGTATATAACAGCACTTGCATGTTTTACAACACATCCTGGTAATTCTATAAACGATGCAGAAGCTGAATTGGTGAATCTAAGAATAAACATACATCGAATTTTGAAAAAGAACAAGTGGCATGCTTCCAAATTTCATTCTGTTCAACATATCAAAGAAGCCGATTTTGTAACAAAAGCGCAGTGTTGTGAGTGGTTTTTAATGAAATCACAAGACGACGACTTCACAAAAAATGTTATATGGACAGACGAAGCAAAGTTTTGTAAAAATGGAATATTTAATCGACACAATAGCCACTTTTGGTCGGAAGATAACCCTCGTGTTGTTAGCCAACGACGTTTCCAAGAGTCTTGGAGTATAAATACATTTTGTGTTATTAAACATGACAAAATATTTGCTTTGTATTTTTATGAAGAAAATGTAAATAGTAAGCGATTTATTTACATCTTAAGAAACGTCATAATTTTAGATTTAAATACACTGGCGGGAAAAGTGTATGGTTTGAGAAGGATGCACATAGTACTAGAGCTGTTGGAGAAGTATTAGACGAAATATTTTATGATCGGTGAATCGAATATAAAAGACACCGCGAACAACCGATTGAACGCCCTAGATTACTTTATTTGGGGCTATGTTAAGATAAAGTATACAGTATACCTGCTACCACAAAGTAGATATGATGGCCAGACTGCGAAGTGCGTTCATAATCAAGACAGTACAATGACACAGCATACCAGACTTACAAACATTTTAAAAAGAATAGGAAAGTGTTTAGATAGAGGTGGTGATGAAAACTTAAGATTATTAGAAACCATTATTATGGCTGATTCTTCTTGATACTGTATAGTTTTTATTTAAATATTTTAGGACATTATCAAACAATGACTTATTTTGTTTTTATTTGTTTATATGAATTTCCATAGCCTAATTGATTATACAAAATAAAACTTTAAAGGAATTGATACATTTTCCAAAATAACTCTGAAACTAAGACGTTTAGTTATAGGGAAGTAAATACGTACTACACCTAATCTTGAACGTGGAATCCAATGAAGTTGAAAAAAATGTAGTTTGGTATTTAAAAATAACAAGATTTTTATAATTTCTGGATGAAATGTTTAACATTGTATCCTGATCAGTTTCCAAAATAATTACCAACAATTTTAAATATGTGCATGCATTCTATTATTGGGAATATCGTTATGAGTAGGCCTGCAGCTATACCAATTTTTTTTACAAAAATTGAAATACTTCGAGAGGCAAAGTTTATTACACCAATTAGCCTTAAAGTTTGGTCGGAAATACGAATTAATCATAAAAAATGGGGTATTCCGTTCAGAGTAAAGAAGGTGATATCCATTTCCGGTGTAACCGGGAAAAGCGAAAATTCCAAACTTTTTTAAATTGAAAGAGCGTAACGCGAAACTAATATTTGTAAAATTTCAAAACTCATTAGGTATAAGCTTTCTATACTGTTCTAACGAAATTTCGTCTTGATATACTCTGTGTATACAACTCATAATAAACAACAAACGTGTTTAGAAATAGGTATTCCTTCGTCTTAACGGTGCGGTCTTCGATGCCTAACCCTAACGGGGGTCCATAGATGGAGCTGTGATTGCATATGGATTTTTTGCAGTTTTTATTATAACCCTTGATCAATTGAGAAACAAACAGAGAAATATTTATAATAAAGATAGTAATACAACAAAAATTAATACAGAAAGTGTTCCTAAATTCGAATTAAAACACCCATCTAATGGATTTTTTCGGTACCATTTTAGGCGAAACCAAAAATCAAAATTAATTTTTTTTTCGGATTCGACATCAGCATAGTGCCTTTTATAAATTGAGTTAATTTTGTTCTGCTTCTTCCAAATTTACTAATTTTATGATTTTTTTTGAAAAAACTAAATGCACTAGGATTTTCAAAATAACGCAACCTGATGAGGGTGTTTTAACATTTACTGTGTGAAAATTTCATTGTTCTTGATTTACAACTTTTCAGTAAAATGGTACCGATATTCCTTATGGACATATAACACGGGCGAACCCCAGCCTTAATTCAGTATACTGTTATAAAGGTCTCTTTCATGAATTTACCTAACAAACTATATTGGTACTTTACAGATATGGATATTACATAATGTGCATGCTGCTTCTAAATAATAAAGCTTAACGTGTAGTAGATATTTCCTATTGGCGATGGCCAGCACCATAACAATAAATAAAAACGTGTAAGTTTTGTTCTTCAGGGCGGCGATGAAAGCAATTCGCACATAGGAGCTCTTGTTAGGAAATGTCACGTTTGTATTTAGGTATTAGAATTTAGAAATGCGTCCAGTTCGTGTATATTCAAGACGACTCATGATTCAGCTCCATTATCAATATCTACTGTGATGATTTATGAGTATTAAATATTGACCTTTTTAATACAGTGTATAAAATATAAACAATTTCAAGAGGCTTGACCGATAAAATACAGATACTGAAAGTAGTATACCAAACATTTGGAATTTATTGCTGCATGATTATTAAAAAAGGTTTGTTACAGCAAGGATCTCTCCAAAAATACGTGTGATGGAAACGCATTTTCGATAATTTTGTCATCACTAGAGCCACCAACAGCAGTTTAGTAGAAGAAATAAATGCATCACAATTTCATTGGCTAGGTAGTACGTCAAAAGAAAACTTATTATATTGTGCGAATTAAATTCTGGAGTTGGGATATAACATCGTTTAGTAGTTTAAATTGTTATATGGTAGTAGCTTATCAAACAAACAAGATATATTCAGAATAATTCCAAGTAAAATTCCAACAACTTTCCCTAAAGAAGTTATATCAAAATTTATTTGAACCCTTACCTATATTCCAATAAGGTCGCTTAATGAATAATAAAATTCATTCCAAGATATTGAATGGTTCTAATTAAATAAAAAATGTGTTTTATTAAACAAAGTTTCTTATTTCATTTCATCGATATCCTCATGTTAGAAAATTATAAGTATGTTGCTAATTGGTATAGATAGCTTACTTTAATAATTAAAAGATCTTGTTAGTAACCATATGCTACTAACATCAAATATGAGATTTGAGAAAGTATCATTTCCCCTGCTGTTCTAATACTTAATTGAAATAGTTGTTCGGTATACCGTATAAACCCTTGAATACATTGGTGGTACTACAATTTAGAAGACGTGTTATTAAAACTTGCTCGTGGGCATAACTGTTTGTCCAGTAAACTCTTGCAGAAACATACAGCAAAAGTCTATTGACGTCAAATTCAAATGTGGTGATCTGGGATGCCAAAAGTTGAAATCTATTTTTTGCCTTTTGTTAATTCTTCATTCAAGCAAAAATCATGAGAGCGTCCCTTTTTATAATTTTAATTTAATATCTTATGAATATCGTTTCTATGCCTATTTAAAATTACTTTTGCTGTAACACTGATGAAGCTGTATACAATTGTTATTTTTATTCTAGAACACGTGAACGTATATCGAAACAAGATTATTGAAAAACCAAATCGTGCCCAAGGCTTTTAACTTTTGTTATTGTTAATTAAAAATTATGAACAATAATAATTATATATTTGTGCCATTCACTTTTCAACTTTAAACAATAATATACTTCGCTTTTTATTACTTAGATAATGAGGTAGGATAAGTCTAAATATTGCTATATACCGTACATATGTATAATGTGTTCTAGTAATGTAGATGGTACGGATATATTACTTGTTTTGTTTATGATTTACCCCGCTTATAAAGAATATTTTAGAACATGTGTTTAAAAGATTAGTGTAGCTACAATTAACAATAAAATTTAAATAATATAATAATATACTTATAAATTAATGTTTAGACAAGTTAAAGGAAGATATTTTTAAATATTTATTAAACATATGATGCTGTCAATTATTACTTTATTCGCGACATTCACTATTTAGAGAAACCAAATATTGTAATAAATATACTTAACGTAAATGTAGATTATAATACATAAGCTATTAAAATGCTTTGTTTTGCTGTTGGAGATACAATTAATAAATATTACATTTTAGTGTGATTTTAGTATGCAAGCCACTTGAACAACAAGAAAACCCTATCACACTTACGATTTCTAAACAGAATATTTTCTAAACAATATTCAATTACTCGCCTAAAGTATATATAAGTAATTTATGTATGAGGCAGCTGGTAAAAATACCACCATTTAATAGAAAGCGTTTTTTTTCACATTATTAATACTATATCAATGAGTTATACTTTTTATGACCAATTTCTATACTTAATGAATGATATCATGTACACGATATAAGTATTACCGTTGGTATTACTCTATTTTATAGTTATTTGTCCCCAAATGTCTACATAGTTTATTGATTTAATTTAAATAACATGCCTTTTTTAATTATTTGATTGAATTTATTAGGACGAATATAGGCGCACGAAAATTTACTTATGTTGTATAGAATTTATATACCACATACACCTATTTCTGCAAAGATTTTATTTAATATTCATTCTTTAATGGAATCCTTTAATAAAATAGATTAATGTGTTGAACAATACTTGTATTTTAGAATATTTTGATTTAAACATTTATTTTGATATTAGTGACAGCTACTGAGCATATGGACAAACAAAATTAAGATAGATACGCATAGTCTCCTGCTAGTAAAATTGCTTAAGTTTTTTTTACTAGGAAGTATAGTAGTGATGACAAACCTTTTCGACCTCGAAATTTTTGCATATGTATGTCCACGTTTTGATGACCCCTGATACCGAAAAAGTTGTTTTTAAAAAATGTCTCTCACTCTCTCTCTGCGTGTCCGTTTGTCTGCCTGTCTGCCTGTCTGGTCTGTCTGTGTGTGACCACGATAGCGTCCAAACGGGTAAAGCTATCAAATTAGATTTTCAGTAAGATCAGAAGGCCGGCAGTACTTCAGTAAAAAAAACAGAATTTACTAATATCTTGTCAGTTGCTAAGTTTCGAACAATTTATAGAGTATACAAAAGTACTAAAAATTTGAATTTTAGATAGATTTTTTAAAAAAAAACTTTTTGAAATTCCTACCAAAAGTTGTTTTTTTGTCTTATAGAAAAAGAGTTTTCTGCCAATATCTTGCAAATTACGCATTCTATACAGATTTATTGAGAATTCAGAAGTAATGGAAATAATAATCATGTATATAAAACATTTCAAAATTCGGACCGGAAGTAACACTTTATTCTTATAGCTTTTTTCGAATCTCTCGCCAATTATGCATTCTGTACAGATTTATTATAAGTGCAAAAGTATTTAGAGCTAGATTTGGAACAAGTTTTTTAAATAGAAAAAATTAAAATTCGGACCGGAACTAATACTTCTACTCTAATCAAATAGCAGTTTTTAACAAATACCTTGCAAATTTTGCAGTTTATTGCAAATATCTCGCAAATTATTCATTCTACAGAGATATATTAATAAAAAAAATATTTATTAAAGAAAAAAAGAGTTGGAGTTGAAACAATTTTTGTATTTAAATCAAAATGTGGACCGGAAGTTACGCTTTTACTCATATGTTTATTAAGAGGTTGAAAGTATTTAAACCTCAATTTGAAATAGTTTTTATGTAAAGAATTCGGAACGCACATACAAATAAGAAAGTCGTGGTGGTGTCCACAATTCATTCTTTTCTTGCCCTTTAACATACTACTTAAATAAAAGTAGGTACCCTACGTATTGCTTGGTTTACTTGAATACTCTACTACATGTTTGAAGAAATAAATCTGATATGTAGTTTCAGTTATTAACGGAACTTTATGTTTATTGAACTTTTTTAATTCAAGTTTGTTTATTACTACTAATAGGCTAACCTTCGTCTTACATAATTGTATGAATCTGGTGATAATTTAATATTCAAAGTGATAAAATGTAATAAATAAAACATACGATTTATAGAAGATAAAAATAATAGAGTATTATTATACATAATTATCTTCCTATGTATTTGAAGCATGTTATTTAAATTTTGTATGCATTTATGCTTACGGTCGTTTATATCTTTGAACGTGAAAAACTTGCTTTTATATGAAAATAGGGAAATTACTCTTTAATCAAAAATGTTTAGATTCAAGTTATACCAGAATTAGGGCAGTGTTTCAAACGGATTCGATTCTATACAATACTTTAGAACTTTGCTGATTCAATAAACTGCAAATATTCTAATTATTTGCATTGCAATAATTTTTGTGTTTATGCAAACGTTTATAAAAAAATAAAACAAAACATACATTGTATTAGTTAATAGGTTTGAACTAGACGAGTAAAACATAAAGATAATATATTTTGAAGTGCATTTTTCTAATAAAGTCGCAATGCCAAAACATGAAATATTTTGTGGATTCCAGATTGGTAAAGAAGTCGCTAAGGAAATATTATTAACTTGGAGTTTAGGCGTATCATAATTAATTGTTTGTAACTCAAAACATATACACTTTAAAGAAGTATTTCCTAGTTTTACTGGAATAATTGAATATGTAAAATATGAGAAATTCCATTTTAAAAGGGCAGGTTGAATATAATCTCTATAATACATACACTAAAATTTGTTTTAAATCAAAAAACTTTTGTCTAGAAACGGTTTCCAAATTTGGTTGAAAATATTTGGAGCTTTACGCCAGTGACTGGCTAATAATTATCAAAATTAAAGATTGAATGGGAATACTATACAGTGTGGAAACCACTTATGGAATAAATTCACTAATTTCAAGACGAATAATATTTTTGTAAAACGCTAAAACAGGTAAACTTTTATTTTAAATTGCGCTGGTTTTAAATCACTGCACTTATTAGTGACATCTTCTTTAGAACTGTGACGTCAGACGCATTCTTTTTTAATGGAATGCTGTATTATTTTTATAAATTCGTAGATAGTACTATTGAATGCGTTTTCAATGAACTTACACTAGTTAAATTTGTTTTCAACAGTTTTTGAGATTTTTACATTTTTACGTTCCAACCATAACAACAACAACAATTATAAAAACGTGAAAGTTCACTTATTCTTTTTTCATCAAAGCAAAATTATTATTTTTCTTGTATTCTACTATCGTCAGGTGCTATCAATTTTACCACACAGTTTTTTCGTGTTGACTTTTTTTTTTTAATATCTTTCTTTTTTTTGATATAAAGATATCATGTAGTACTTATTTGTTACCAAAGCTGCTAAGAGTACTATTCAAAATTAAAACAAAAATTGTTGCAATACATTAAAAAAAAAGGTGTGACGTCATAGTTCAAAAATAGATGACGCCATGAACAAGTGTAACAACTCACAATAAGTATTATGATAAATAAAAATTGACCGGTTTCACAGTTCGACGAATGTCATTAGTTTGGAAGTTAATGAATTTATTCCATAAGTAGTTTCTACACTGTATATGCCAACCTGGATGGTTCTGGGTGGAACAAACTGATACATCGATTAGTGTTTTGTGGTTTACTTCGGAATAAATCAGAACATGTACCTACGCACTATAAAAGTTGAATTATAAAACACTTCTGAAACGTTCCTCTATAAATCAGAATGTTCTACATATTTATATATGTCGTTATAAATGTTATCAAAACGTTATGTAACGGTATGTGGCAGTATATACCGTAGTAATATGAAGTATGTATTTATGATATATACAAATGTTCCCCAATGCGAACATATTTCTTTCAACAATAAACAAATACTTTACAGTTTTCGAGGCATTAAAGTTCAATATTTCTCCCTTTTTCTTGCTTTTCGTCTCTAAACCTACATTTTTAATGTATTCAAATCGTCCATAATTTTACTAAACCAATGGAAAAAACAGAGAAAGGAGCCAATTTCCCCCGTTTTTGATCTACAGGTTGTCTTTGTAGCATTCTTTGTGTCATTCTGATAGGTAACACAATCATCTCATTCTTCATTGCCCAATAAAATCGAAGACACAGTATAACAGACTGATAAAAGGCTCACGCTTCAGAATTTCACCATGTACACCTGGTCTAATAAATAATCTTAACGACGGTTAGCAAAAACCGTAGATATAATTTTGGTATATTTATGAAATATTGAGTGAGTACCAATCCTGTTCTTTCTCTCAGGTACACTAAAAATTTAAATTATTATCTCAATATGTGATTGATTTACGTGGAAGGTTGTTTAATAATTTCTTATTAATGAATGTGTAAATCTGTAATAATTAAATTCAGAAAACCTTAGCGATAAATGTCTTTGGTCTTCACACATAACAGACAAAGTTAACATACCATTTTCCGTGTTTAAGAATATACAGATTTAATTTTTGGGACCTTGCTTTGTAGTACCTCCGATTTCTTTTTGGCTAGTATCTATTTTGATTAACACGGAACTCTACTTACGTATTTACAGTATATGAATTGCAAAAAAATGTGTTAAATACATAATATTGCATGATGGTGGCCAATGTCCTGCTTGAATAAAAAACAAGAGACAACTATTATTATTACAGTTATTAAGGGCCTAAACAGTATTTTATATTATAAACATATTCTTAAATAGTTTTAGTGACCCCTATAAAGTTTATAGTCATGAAATTCCCTAGTTACAGAAAAAGCCAAGTTTTCCAATTTCAAAGACCAAATAAATATAATACAGTAAAGATGCGATAGTGTGAAAGAGATATATTGGTAATGTTCCCGACTTTTATTAGCATTTTAATATATTTTTAACATTGTCAAAAAATATTTTAAATTTAGATAATTTTCATATTATTCACTTATCTCAGAATATTCACATTATTGCTGATTTACTGTATTGTTAGTATGATCTTCCCTGTTAAACTTTTTAATGTCGTCAGCAGTTGCATACTTTCATGAGAAATTAAAAATATATTTATATATTAAAGTTTCGTATTGTGAAAAAATATATACATATCTATAATATATTATTTCAATAGGATAAAAACGACAATTTTTAGTTTTTACATAATATAATTTTTTTAGTCATCACTCCTAACAATATGTCATTCCACATCGAATAATAATATTCTTTTCCCCCAAGATGTCCGGACGCTTTCCTTCAATAAATTTGAAATAATATAACAACGAAGCGTTTATATTAAAAGAAAATCAAAAATAGTTGCTAATAATTGCATATTTACAGTAGTACATACATGGAAGAACTTAAGTGAGAGATTAATAGAAAAATGGAATTAGTTTTGTTCAACTAACAAAGTAAATGCTCTGTCTCGTAGAAGGTAATATTTTTTCTAAATTGTGAATGTAATCAGACAATTAAAATAATGCTTACACATGTGGTGGCTGACAATAAATGTAATAAAATATTTAATGGGCCCTTTTTACTAGCAGTTACCTACTGCAGAATTGTAAGTACTTAAATTATCCGTTTACTAAATGAATTGAGCACATTAAAATTAGTCAGACAATAAAAAAAACTTAGTTCTTGTGTTTTCCAGATTTACTGTCAATCAAATTAAAAAAATGCCAAAACAGCACAGTTCGAAATAAGCATATGATAAGAATATTTTAAAAAATGCGTAATAACCTTAATCATCTCAACATAAATCATATCTAGATTGATTTTATTTATTTAACGCATGAGGGCAGTTCTATTAGTTTGATCATGTATTTTTGTTGTGTATAGGAACTAGCATGAGGAAGAATTGGCAAGACGTCTGAGCATGCATTCGACGATATCTTGTCACTAATAATCGTTTTCCGCCAGAATCCAGTAGTATCTACAAAAACAACTCCTATTCAATAATTTCCCTACTCATCTCGGTTTCTTTTTTTAAATTCATGTCTAACCATAAAAGTGAGCAAGAACATGGCGAAAACTTGTATGCATATCATGCACAATAATATCAAAAATCTTCTTGAATACTTTCCAAAAGGAAATTCATAACCGACTTATGATCAATGACAGTGGCGGCCCGTGATTTTTTGGGACGGGAGGGCACCGGGGGGGGGGGGCTGAGTGTTTAATATCAACAATTAAGTACAGACAAAAAACAAACTCAATATGCTATTTCATTAACTTGTTTGAAAATAAAATCCATCCGCCGTTCCTTACGATCAGCAAAATGATTAATAACTCATGATGTTTGGTGTTGATGTCAGTAATTGTTTTTCAATGGAAAATGGAACACATTGCTAAGGCACATAGTCTGCTTTCCCGCATGGTATTTCTAGAAAATATTTTTATTCTCTTCAAAGTAGAAAAACACCGTTCACTTGATTTTTTCTATTTTGCACGCCCCCAGAGATTCGCAAAATAGCAGAAGACAATTTACAAAATCTTTCGCCAACATAGTCTCGACATATTATCAATAACAAACTTTTATAACAGTTGTACTATTCAACCTTGGAAGTAAATTACAATAGTAGCATCAGAAAACTTATCATCCAACTCTGCTTAACAATTTATATTGTTAATTAGTAAATAAAATGTTAGCATGTGTGCTTTTTATTCTTTGCACAACTTCTATTGCACAAGCTTGTTACATTAAAGACTTACATTTTGACATTTAAATATAATTTGGTTCCATTTTTTTTTTGTTACCAACGTCAAAACAACAAAATTAGCGTGCGATAAAGAAATACTTTTGCAACCAAAACGGATGTCGTAAAGTGAGCTTAGCACAGAAATAGAAAAAAAAACGTTTTGCACGTTACACCCACACAACCAGTCTGATAAACTGTAAGAGCTTCTGTTGAATTTTCTCGTCACGGTTTTATTAGTTTTCAAATTGTGATCTTCTAGTTTAATCAATAAATCTGGTCTAGGGAGACCTAGATTTTTTAATTCTGTCTTAATGTTACTAACGCAATTCATAGTTGCATTTGCACCGATAGAAATTACAACATACACTCACTGCTGTATATTACATACTGGACCGCCACCCGGACCCGGCACCATAGAGTAGTGCCCCGTCGCCTACATATATACGCGTGCTACCCGCGCCAGTTTCATCGCTCGATTTCTAATACAGACGGGGCAGTCGCGCGAGATGCCCCGGAGCCTACGTCAGACTGCGATTTTTAAACGCGTTGAAAAGACGGACTGTTACTTCCGAAAACATATTATTTGTCATCAAACAAATCAGAAAAATTACATACAAATTAGGTATTTATAATTAATTTATCTGTTAAAAGACATTTGTCACGGGGGGGGGGGGGGTAGTACCCCGTCGCCCTCCCTGTAGCAGCCGTCACTGATCAATAGTGAGCTAGGTTACTACGTAACCATCGGCGCATATTTCGTATTACACTCTGATATCTCGTACCATCAATTTCAAGGTATTTCAAGAAAGGTCGTTGTATTTTCTCGATAGATAATTGGCGATAAATAAAATGAGTTGACCACAGTGGTGAACCCACAGTCTACTTTACTGACAACTAAACTATAGAACGTGGTTTTAAGTAGGGACATATTATTGGAAAATTTGCGTCTGCCTAAAAACAAAAACTAGGCTTGTGCAAATAAAATACGGGGATACATTACATTATTTATCTTAGTAAGAACGGAATTATCAGTGCAATAACTAGATTCGATGTAGTTAATCCTCGTTGTATATGAGACGCAACAATTTGTAAGCCGGACACCATTGCGAGACTGTATTTACTTTAAATTGTAACTGATCCACATTATCTCAAGATTTTATTGATTAATAGATTTTTACATCATCCGCATAGGCAAGTACTGGACAGGTTGAAGATGTTAATAGATTAACAAGAAGTACAAATAAGAGAGGTTCTCAATGTGAGCCCAGACGAAAACATAAACTGGAGATTTATATCGTATATAAGAACATGGTTACATAAAAGAATTCAGAAGAAGTAACAGAGAAGAACTCGATTCAAATGCCGACAATTTATAAGTTACCATTATAAATCACACCTAAAGCACCGTTAAAATCTATATACATCATAGCACTAAATATGGTTATATTAGATTTATTATCAACTGATTCAGAACCACAGAGTTTCATTCAGCAAAATGTTATATTCCAGAACACACAAGAACAATCATAATTCTATACAAATGTGTGTGTTTTTATTATAATGCGCTTTCCTATTACGTAACTCATCAGTTGAACAAAACTAATTTTTTACATATGATATTAATTCTAAGGCTATATCTGATATGGGCGAAATTATAAAAAAAAGATATAAATCGTAAAGAGAATAGAAAATAATATTGTAAAATAAAATATATATTTGTTTTATTGCTTCTTTATCTATATTTAGTGATATGTCCTCTAGTAAAAATACTGGACAATTTAAAACGATACCTTTTATTCAGGTCGAGGATAACATCTTAATATAGACGCTTCTATTAGGAACAGAAATTTTGGTAATATTTGTAATTTTATTTATTTTTCTGTGCACTTACCATCTAGAATAATAATGTTCATAATTTATAAAGCATATTTAAATAAGTTTTCGATTACATTCGATAAACGAAAGAGATCTAGAAAATTTTAAATTAAACGTCAATCTCAAATATATTTCAATTTCAATAGGTATACATTTTATAGATCTAGGGTTTCCTAAAAGCGTTCTAAACAACGTTTCTTAAAAATGCTTTATAATTTAAAATGAGTACTAGACATATTTATACATTTTATTACAGAGAAATAATTGACTTGTTACGTTTAAGAAACGTTGATTTCATTGAGTATACTAAGAGTAGATTAACTATTTCGTAAAAATTTTATATCCTTGCAATAAATGACAACACGGCTTTTTGAACTGCAAATATGTACATATGAATGTAATTTTTATGATAGAAATACTAGCAACTATATGTGATTATTGAATTATAACTTGTATGAATGTATTAATTTATGTATATGAATACTTTAAATATGATGGAATCGATAATGGTTGCTTTAGCAACGATATAAAATTTCAAATGTACAAATAAAATACAATGAAAAAGTATAACAAAGTGCAAAAATAATAGTTACAGAATTTTATAGGACAATTATATATATTACTATATATTTATATTGTAATATTAGTTAGCATTAAAAATTTGTCTTATTTATATTTAACAATTATTATTACACCTCATCCACCTAAAATTAATTTAATCACAGACAAAAGAAGCTTGGCCAATCAGTTCTTTATAGTTGCATTTTTAAAAATTTATAACAATATATTTATACATAATAGTCTTTATATACAATTTAGATAAATATTATTGCTTTCTAGATGTTAATATTTTTTCAATCATTCTAAATACCAAAAACCACAAAATTTATCAATATCCAATTAAATATGCGGCACCAGAAATAAATTGTAATCTACACTCTGCTCATAGAAGAAAAACTAAAATTTTGCTTTCATATAAATGAGAAATTGAAACTACAATTTCATTTATCCTTACATATGGAATGGAAATAATGAAAAGAAGCAATTGAAGTCTACATTCCATTTTTGAGCACATACAAAATTTTATTACAAGTACTTTTTCCATTTTCTAATTGATGAGACTTACCTTGTATTCTTAGGAACATTAATTTTCTATTTGTTTGGGATTCTTTATCTCATTTAATACATTTTGAAAAGGGTCTTGTTTACATATCTAATATTATTATCTTGTAAAGCGATTGCAAAATTTTGCCAGAAAAACGAACTGAAAATGTACAATAGTCAATTCACTACATCTATAAGTATATAATTAATTAACATGTTCCCTGAATTGTACTTATGAAACACAAGTAGTGTGATTATTTGATCATAAGTGTATAATTTATAGTAGAATTTCAATACAAATAGATTTTTGTTAATTTTCTTTGAAAGTATAACTTATGTATGTCAGCAACAAATTTTAAAACAAACAAAAAAATGAATTCTTTCCATTTCTTTTGAAGACGTTGGATATTTACAATATTAGTAAATGTAGAATATAACTATGTCAAGTTGTCAAATAATGAATCTGTTTCGTAATGGGTATGCCAAAATGATAGATTTTATAAAATATATCATTCAAATTGAAAACAGCTGTTACTTTTTGAGTCAAATACGTTGACAAAACAAAAAAGGCGTATCTCCATCGCTTTCGGATTAGAAGCGGAAGCTTACGTCATGATATTCGAGCAGGTGCTGTAACATTCTTATTATTGTAGATTAAACATTAATGGTGGTATATATATATACATATAAAAAACTTAAATTTCTTGACCTTATTCACATATTCATGTGTATATATATATATATATATATATATAATCAAAAACCTTATTGAACCCGTAGGTGTAAGGTATATGTTATGCACAAGTTACTGCATCTCGTAGACGAACTTCCTCCATTCTTTCTTGTCTCTTGCCAGTACTCTCGCTCGTTGTTGTGTTACGCCCCGCTCTTCCAGTATATGCTCCATATTTTGGTTCCATGGTTCAAGTTTAAATAACGACAAACGTCATGTTTCTTCCATAAATTTAAAAATAACACTTTAAACATTAACTTTACGTAATTAATATTAATAATATTAAAATAATGAAATAGAACAAAATAAAATTAGGAAGGTGTTGCTGAAAATTAAGTCATTGGTTAGAATTAACAATTTGCTATAAATTTTTATTTGTTTCTTATAATTTAAAAGGTAAAATTAAATCGGGATCAATTGTGTTGTACACTGTTTGTAATAGTAATAGTATTAGTTTGTTTGAATTTGTAGATAACTTTTTGGATTTTGAAATAATTGCGGTACTAACAGCTCTTTATTGGAAGATTTTGAGATCTTACTATTCCACACTGCAATATTTGTCTCAAGCAGCGGTAACATCATTTGCATCTCCTTTAAGTATATCGAATATTTCAATTAACTGATATACATAGGTATATATAAATTTCTTAGAAGAAATATAAAGTATATCCAAATAACTAGAAATGTAAATCTGTATAGCGCCACTTGGGTCAAACAGCCCCTTTCGCCTTTTAATGCACTATTACCAGGCAATCACTTTAGCCTTTTAAAACACTTGTGCTCTCTCTTTCTAACGGTATTAATAACATCTTGATTGTTGGGCAATTTTAGAACAGCGACGTTGAAGAAGTTTTGAACATCATTGAAAAGCTTTGTTGAAGTGCTTGAAATCTGTTCAGAAGCTGCTCAAAAGATGTTCAAAGCTGTTCAATTATAATCAAAAGCTTTTCAAGGCGTTCAAAAGCTGTTCCAAAGTTGTCCAAGAGATTCTATAGATACTCTTATAATTAATGTGTTATTAATATGGTTAGAGTAAGAGAGCACTAGTGTTTTAAAAGGCGGAAGTGGGCAATACTGTTTTAAAAGGCGGAAATGGCTCTCAGAAGTGGCGGCATACCTACTAGTGTAATATTCTCTAAATTCACTCTTTCTTCCTATTTTGTATATATTTGATATACTTTCTTCCACGTTGGCACTATCAAAATTTGCTATTTTTTTTTATTTGCAGTGACATGCTCTTTGCTGCTGTCTATACGAATTCTTTTATTTTGAATTTCCATGCCCACATTTCAGAACAGACGAATTATACGTTATGATATATTCAACATAACAATCGAATGTATAACTTACACGTACGTCCTAATGAGATATTGGACAATTGTTTCAGCATTCAGTGTTCCATTTGCACACATTTTCTCCATAAAATAAGTTTGATCTTATATTTCCTGAACTCACTGCTATAAATTTGAATGGTCTATTTCAAATAGTAGCAAAGAAATAGTAAATATTATTATCTTTTCTACAACACAGTTAGAATGGAAAGTTGTACCTATATGCTGACAAATTAATATATTCGTATTTTTTTGCTATAAATAATAATTCTCATAAAGCAAAACCACCTTATTTACAACATCTAAAAAGCAATATTTTATACATACGTTTTCTTTAAACTACTTAAATACATCCATTTCGGAGCATAACCAATTCATCAATAAGACTTAACGTTTGTATGTGTTTGAAGCTCATCTAGGGATCAATGCCTAAATGCCATGTAAATGTCTCCATTAGCAATGGAATCAATACAAATTTGGGGTTGTGCAATCTTAACGTACGACTGGCCAATAATGTGAATTGAATCGGATTGCTTGCAGATTTCTCTCTTACTCGTGCAAAATAACCAGCAATTTGATTTGATTCTCCGTTTTTTTTAAATTATTATTATTACATTGCACTTCGATAATTTTCAATTCAGGCGATTAGAAATCACATGAACTTCCTCACATTCTAATAATGCCAGGGACACTTTACACTTTAACGTGACTTGATCTTTACGCAATGTATCCAGGGGAGATAAATTAACTTTTCCTTCTATAATCTGCATTGTTGCCCGGTAGTAGAGATAGTAGATCTGTAAATAAAATGTGAAAAAAATTAATTAAAAAAATATTATAATTCAATTGATAATTAACGCTAGTAAAGCAAGTTACACTTTTTGCAAAGTTATTAGGGTTACTTTGGAGAAACGCGTAGACACGGTTGGTGATTACCGTAAATTACTATGTTGATTGATTCAAATTTTCCCGCAATCGCAAAGACGCAAATGCGTGCGCTCCATTAGTAATAAATACATATAATGTTAAATACTTCATATACTGCAGCAGATAATGAATGGTAGTGCAGTATAAACTGAAAATATTTTTACAGGAGTACACTTTATCTCAGGTAAATTTAGTATAAATCATTTTTGTTTTTTTTTGAATTCATTCCTCTAACGTCAAAATGACATTTGTCACTTTTTGATTCCAAAATAGCTAGAAAACTGACTCCGGCAGACAAAGTGCGAATTTTGTTAAAATTGGAAAGTCGCACCATTAAATAAGTCGCAGAAGAATTTCATTTGAACAAATCCACAGTACTACAAGCTAAAAAAGAAGGCAAACGAGGAACTGGTTTTAAAATAATATCAACTGATGTAGATCACAATTTGTTTCAATATTTGAGAGAAAATCCGTTTGCAAGTGCAAGAAAAGTTATTATTGCAACAAATTTTCCTAGTTACAACAATCGATAATACGGAGACAAAAAAAGAGAATTATGTTCTCATGTTGCAGAAACAACATCTATTGACGGAAGAACAAACCCAGTCGCGGTTATTGTAGGCACTAAATCATTTATGTAGTGGCCCACAATTTTGGGAAAATGTCATATTTACTGATGAAAGAAATGTTCAACCAACAAGTAATGGTACATCGCGTGTATATAGACCCCGAAACGCCCGGTTTGAAGAGCGATACTTAAATAATAGTGTTATGCAAGGGAAGTTTTCAGTTAATGTATGGGGTGGGATCTGTTATCACAATACCGGAATGTGTTGAGAATTGATGAAAGATTTATTGCAGTGAATTATACCGGGCTCTTTTTTTATCATTACACATAGCATTTTCCCTATGTGTAATGATAAAAAAAGATTGTCAATGCATTAGCGATATAGTCACTGTATAGTAGACAACCAGTTATACACCAATGAAGAATTTACGTATAGTATACCTTAAATTTTAAATCAGGTTGCCATGACGGGAAAAACATTTTTTATGTCTAATATTTCTGAATTTTTATTCAAACATAAGTCATAAATTAAATACATTTTATTAAAAAATAGATAATTTATTTATAAATCATGGATAAATACAACAGAAATGAAAAGGTGGCAATAGTAATGTGGTACCAGAAAAATTATAGTTTAAGGCAAGTTAGAGACATGTTTTCCGTCAATTATCCAGACAGGCCTATACCTTGTGCAAAAACAATTCTGAACTTTTTTAAAAAATTTCAAGAAGATGGTTGTGTTCTAAATTCTCACAAAAAAAGAAGTAGAACCAATCATGTTCGAACAGAAGACATGAAATTAAATATGCTGTGTTACGTAGAGGAACGGTCTGTAGGATCGCTTTTAGATGTAGCTAAACATTTTGGAGTATCGTACAGTTCGGTATACAAAACTCTGAAAGAACTTAAATATAGGCCATACAAAATATCAAATCATCAAGAGCTTTTCGAAGAGGATAAGATAAAACGAACTGAGTTTTGTGAAATAATGTTTAACATGTTAAATGAAAATCAAGAAATTTTAAATAAAATAATTTTTACTGATGAGGCTACATTTACCATAAACGGTGAAGTCAACTCTCAGAACTTTCGGTTTGTACCCTACATTTATCCATGAAAAATTATTAAATTTTCTATCCATTAATCAATTAGGTACTGGTCCCGTACAAATCCTCACGCTCAAAACCTGACCTGAACACAGTACCCTCAAAAAGTTAATGTCTGGATTGGAATCATAAGCGATAGACTTATTGGCCCATTTTTTATTGACGGTAACCTCACTGCAGTGAAATATTTGCATTTGTTGAGAGACCATATCATTACATCAATTGATATGATAAATGTTGATGAACCCTGGTTCCAAATGGATGGGGCCCCGCCACAATCTACTAACATTATCAGGAATTTTTTAAATAAATTATTTCAAAGACGGTGGATTGGTAGATTTGGTCCCAAGATCAGCTGATTTATCTCCAAATGACTATTTTCTTTGGGGTTACCTAAAAAGTAAAATTTACAACAATGTACGAATACGCAACTTGAATGAACTAAAAGAGCGTATACGTACTGCATGTAATGGAATAAGGCCAGAATTTATTAGAAATACACTTCGTTGCTTTCAAGATCGCCTTGCTTATTGCCTTGAAAGACAAGGTGGACATTTCGAGAACTTGTTATGATATTAGACTTCACATTTAAGTTCGTTTAATTGTTATAATAAACCAATTATTTTGTTCCAAGTGATATTCTGCATTTTCTTTATTAAAAACATAACCTAATTCTTCTAAGCTTTATTTTGCTGTGTATCGCCCAGTGTTACCAGTACAAGTATTATTGCCGAATAAAATACTTTCGCGCTAAATTTTAACAGTTTCGTAATAAATGTAAAAGGTTTTATGTACGCTGCAAAGTTTAATTTTTCCGTACAAATAATTTATGGTAGAAGTAAGAGAAACGGATCTCCAGAATATTATTTTATTTGTATCAACGTTACGCGGACAGTGGGAAATGGCGGGAAATCCTTAATGTAGCAATTATGATGTTGACGACGTGATATATTTCGAATTTTAAAATTGTAAGAAAAATTGTACAAAATTAGTTATTTACGATATAATTGTTAAAAGTGCTATTTTATTTTGCGAGTAAGATTTGCGACACGAGGGTGATTAGGAACTGGAGCAATTTAAAATAAGCAAAATAAAATAACATTTTAACCCGTGTATCGTACAGTGTTTCTGCTACAAACTCAATTTTTATTTTAAAATTTTAATAAAAAGATCAACGAAAATTGACTGATAAAAATCTTATGACAGCTCACTGTTCCTGCTTGTCAAAATACGAGTGTATAACTGGTTGTCTACTATACAGTGACTATATCCCTAATGCATTGACAATTTTTTTTTTATCATTACACATAGGGAAAATGCTATGTGTAATGATAAAAAAAGAGCCCGGTATAAACATCTTAGAAAATGTGATGCTGCCGTCCGTAGAATAGATATATCCACAAAGAAATTTTATTTATATAATACTAATAAATGGTTTCCACGGTATAACATTGAAATTTTACAATGGCTCCCGAAAAGTGCCGACATAAGTTATATAGCAAATGTAAGGGCCAAAATGACAAAGCGAATTCATTGATCTCGTAATAGGGAACAACCATGGGAATCTATTGAAAATACGTGGGAAAACATAGTTGAAAAACCAAATTTTTTTAAAAGTCTCATTGATTCGGTACCTAGAAGGTTAAGGGCAGTAATTAAAGCGAATAGCGGATCAATTAAGTATAGTTTATTTGCGTTTTCTAAATTGTATTAAAACATTACTTGATATTTGGTTTTTCTTTCAAAAAAAGATTAATAAATACTAAGCAATATTAGAAAATTTTGACAACTTTTACTTATATTAAATAAAACACCCAATATATTTTTTAATAGAAATACATTAATCCTTTAGGTAGCTATCTTCTTTTTTTGTAAATATGTGCTATACTTGTCGTATATATGTATATATTTTGAAAGACATTCATATTTATTTTAAAATCTTATTAATGATGTAGTAAAATATATAGGTATATGGGATGTTTAAAATATATCTTTTTGTATTAGTGAATTATGGATCAGTCTGTATAAGTGCAGATATTTTTAAATTGTGAAACTATAGCAATAGTAATAGTAACTTTACTTTGTTAGGTCGTTGAATCATGTGGTATACATACCTAAAGTATTAAGCATTTTTACAAAACCAATTATGCGTCACGTTAATTTGTTTTTAATTTTTGAACTCGCCAGCTTTCGTAGTCAAGCTAGACTTCCAATGACCATCGATTTTTATTATCGAAAAGACTGTTGTTTGGAAAAATGAGGTTATAGTAAGAACGTGTTGGTTTTCTAATCACTCGCTTTCAGTTTATCGGTAATTAGTATTCACCTAGTCTGTAATTTTTATGTGAAAACACATAAATTACACATTGTTATGCAACTTTGATGAAATGAAACATTTTTTCATCAGTTCCAAAGAATAATTGAAAATTAGGAAGCAACTTCGTTTACTACACTGAAAAAAATGAAAATGTAAATTCAAGAAAGCATGTGGTGTCCACTTTTTTTGTTGAATAAAATTAAATATATATTCAAGCAACACTATCTCATTCTTCAAAGAAGCTTTCTTTTTTTTTGAATTATATTAGTTGAATAATATAATAAATTAGTTGATTCAAATAAGTATGATTCCGCTATTCCCAGTTGATCAACTTTTTTACTTCATTTACCACCGATTCTGGCGTTGCAAAATCTGTTTCACTTTCATCAAAATGTTACTTAATTTCTGATCGCACTTCGCTTATAATACAAGCATGAAATAGGGACATTAAAAACAAGATGATAGAAACTTTTATCGTTTGGAATTACTGTAATTAAAGTAAAGCTGTTAGAACAAGATAAGGAATGGAATATTGTTATTCTCATGATCAACAGAAGCGTAAATAAAAGGCACCTATATATACGTGTATCAGAGTGTTAAGTTATAAATTATTATTACATGCAAACTGAAATACTCAGTTAGATAATATAATGCACTTCAAAATTTGATTGTTTCCATTTCAAATAACACCTGTAAGTAAAATCATGGAACATTGAAACGTAAAAAAAAAACTGTAACTTTTTTTTATATCGGAAATTTGAATCATATAATGCTTAATAATACCTACAACAATATAATAATATACAACGGTATTATAAATACCTTTGACTGCTACGAAGTTTTATTAGGTCCTTTGACGATGGAATTTGCTGATTGCCTAGGTGAAATCGCGACCACTGTATTATGCAAAAGCAAGCGGGTCTCCTCAGTAGGCGAATGATCATCCATAGGTGGCGGAGGAGGACATATATACAGTGGCACTTCACCAACACTATCACTCAATTTATTGTCAATAATGTGTTCATTATTATATGTTTTCTTCTCTTTGTGTATAATATCGTCCAGAAGAAAAAGCGACGACTTCAGTGCTCTCTTGTCGTTCTCTTGAAGTTGTTGTCGCTGTAGCAGTTGCTGCTGTTGTTGCTGATAACTTGGAATGTTTTTCATCCGCTTTTGACTAAGTGTTCTGTGTGTGGCTGGCGGAGACGACAGGCGTTTACTCGGTGAAAACTCATTACCGGAACCCATATCCAACCCGTCCGATATTAAACGTTCACTTTCCGGATCGGTATTTCGATAACCACTGCTATCCGACTTTTTCAGTATCGATTTTGAACGACGATGGTGCTCTAATTGTGGACTTGCTCTGCTGTCTATAGAATCTACTGATAATGAGGATTTACTTCCTCCATTTTTTCCTGAAAATAATTCAACATTTTAGTTAAGAACTGATTCAGAGTAAATATATATACTAATTAATATACGTTTTTCTGTTAATGCCAACAAATCGATACATCAAAAAAGATATATATCGCGGATACAGAAAAAACAAGAAATAGATGAATATCGGTTAAACTCGGAATTTACCCGATATTCTTCTACTTCTTGCTTCATATATACTAGTGGTCGCCCAGTGGTCGAAATTCGACCGTAATTCATAAAATGTTTAAGTTTGAACATTACGTAAACAATGAATGTTTTATTTTATTTTATTTAATGTATTTGTAATATATATTATACATAAATTTTATCTTTCTGCATATAAACTTTAACTATGCCAAATCTCACACACCTTCGTGCGCACAGTATGCTTAAAATGGGGTACAATTTTTTTTCATCACGTATTAATATATAGATTCGCGTTGTTTCGAGTTCTGTCTCGTGTAGGACCGGTGCAACGTTTCGGTAAATCTCATTTATCATCTTGAAGCGATCGTGAATCTTTCACGATGATCGCCACTAGTTGTTCGCTTCGTATTACTTTTTATACGTAGTATAAGGAAGTATTGTGATGATGAAAATTTTCGACCTCGAGTTTTTCGAAAGTAGGTCTTTTACTCCATGGAAAATCAGTTTTTTGCGAATATTTCGCAAGGCATGCTTTTTCAACAGGTACGATACGGGTTAATTTTCAACACTTTTTCTATAAAAAAAATTTTCAAAATTCGGACCAGAAATACCTGTTTTACTCTTACCGAATAACGATTTTTTGCAAATATCTCGTAAATTATGCATTCTATATATATTTATCAAGAGTACAAAAGTATTTAGAGCTGGACTTGCAATATTTTTGGTATACATGAAATTTCAAAAGTCGGACCGGAAGTAACACTTTTACTCTTAGGGAGTAGCACGAATATCTTGCAAACTATGCATTCTATAGCGATTTATTAAGAGAATGGAAGTACATAGAATAGGATTTTGAATAATTTTTGTATAAAAAAATTCTTAAAATTGTATAGTTTGAAACGCTCATACATATAAGAGAGTTATGTGGTGGCCACACCTAATTTTTGCTATGACTTGTTTTACCAGGCACTCATTTGTTAGAAGAATCGTTGCGGCTGACTGTGCCGCGCGCCTATAGGCCGCTTGATTCGATGATTCTGTTTAAATTTTCCGGGCGTTTTTCGATTTCAATTACCTCGAGTATTATCCGTTTATTTATATGCTCAACCTGGCTAACATTTTTGTTTTTTGAAATCGATGTTATGTTCCCTGACTGCTTGATGTTGGTCTAACGACTTTCTTTTTTAGTAACTGAGTTTATATGTTCCTGTCGTCGCACATTTATTCGCCGGTTTGTTTGGAGGGTTTATCTGTAAATTCTCTAAGTAAGCCAAAAAAGGAATCTCATGACTGATCACAATGGCGGAAAATATTTGTCAAATATCCATACAAAACCCCATAATATGATAGTTTCTTTGCGAATTAACGGCATGATCATGCCGCTATTCCCAAAGAAAATATATGTTGTATTATATATATATATATATATATATATATATATATATCACAAAAAAAGGAATTAATATATATATATATATATATATAAAAAAGGAATTAATATATATATATACATCTTTATATCCACACTGAGCCAAATCAAATTTCATACTATCCTGCTCCAGCTATAAATAAGGTATTTAGAGTCTCATTTTACGCATATATCTGATGAATAGTACCTTTGTTGCTTAGTGTTCAAAAGTATACATTAAAAATGGAAAAAAAGAAACTACATATTTATACAAAATAAATAATACGTTTCTGAACCAATAGCTTTACGTTATCCTGAACCACTTTGTATATATTTTAATAAGATAATGCCATTCTGATCCACATTCAGTTTTGTGATGTGTAAGGTTTTTTTCTTGCGTGAACAGTAAAAGCAGTACAAGTATTGCATTAAAACGTTTAAGAGAAAGATGAAATTTTCAGATTATTGGGGATTGTGAAGTTTTTGTGCAGCATAGTTTTACTGCAGCCAATATATTTTCTTTTCTGTATAAATTAATAGACATATAAGAAAATATTGTACGGATTGTAAGGATAAGGTATACAGGTGAGTCGTCTCCGCGGGGAAGCCAGATTGTGATTTTATGAGAAAAAATATTTCGAACCTGTTTTTCCCTGTGATAGCCACTAATTAGGAGTACCTTTTAAATTTATTTTATAATATATAGAGTGTCCCATAACTTGATGGCTGACCATAGTAATAGTTTTTTAAAAGTATATATAAGTCGAACTTTTAAATTTTAGGCCTACACTATCTTTTTGACTTTTTGACTAAGAATTATACGAAGAATACAAAAATGTAATAATATATAGGATGTTCCATTTAGTAAATTATAGCTATAGTCAATTACCAAATTAACCAAATTATGTGTATAATACAAGATAAACTTAAAAGGTACTCCTAGTGAGTGGCTATCATAGGAAAAAGAGCGCTTCAAAATATCTTTTCTCAGAAAGTCACAGTCTGGCTTCCCCGGGAAGATGACTCACCCTATAGAGGATGCCCATGGGTAACTTTTTTTAATATTGAAGACTCAGGATCGGCTATATTAGCGATGTTGTTAAGAAATTTGAGGAGTAGTTGATCGTATTTTCAGATTTAAAATTTATTGTCAACTTTTTAAGATAGAAATAATATAAAAATGGTATCTGGTAGTAATTTTTAAGTAGAATTTAATAATCTTAGCTGAAAATTCATGTCATACTTTATTATCAAGATATAACATAAACTTGTTTTTTTTTAATGGCATCATAGTTGGCAATGACTTCATAAAAATGTTTATATTTTTTTTGTTTTCCATGGATATAAGGTTTGGTATTGTAATATTTTTAAAAATTTTATAATAGCCAGAATAATTCAACTATTGTTAATTCAATGTTTTTATAAAATTATATTTCTATAAAACGACGTACTAGACGGGCACAATTTTTGGTAGCGCTGTTCATAATAAAATGTTGTAACACAAACATATTTTATTTTTTCGCAATTACTAATTGAATTTGCAGAAAACTGGATTAAAGTTACATAACATTTTTTTGTCTAGAAGTAATTTTTTCAAATGTAACACCCTGTATATCGGTTCATTTTTGAATTGCTTACTATATTGCGCACCAAAAACATGTAAGACGTTCTTATTTTAAAAGTGATCATTACTAAGCTATTGTCGTTTCTTGATATAATTTTGCCAACTTTATGTTTTTTATTGTAATAGGGTCTTTCTGTACTGAAGGAATGTCAAAGAAATTATTTATTAGCCCAAAGAGTTTACCAGAAGCGTTACCCTGACAAAAGATGTCCCAAAACAGATACCTTTAGAAGAGTAATGGATGCCTTCATTACTACTGGTAGTATTGCTAATTCAAAAGCAAGGAAACTTAAATATGTGGTTTATGAAAATTAATTAAGCATTCTTATGGCAATAACAGAAAATCAACACGTCAGTATTCAAACCATCGTTGCAAGAACCTAAAATGAAATATCGTCCATAATGACTACATTTAAATATTGAGTTACGCGCCCATCAGTTACGGAATAGTTAACAAAGGTAATTTTAATTACTGTTAAAAGCAAAACCCTTACTTCACTAGTAAAGAGATCATTAACATAAGTGGAGCATAAATGTATGGGGTGGCATTCGTGGTGATTGGATGATAGGCCTGCATTTATTTGAAGGTCGTATTAACGGAGAAGTTTGTGAGTAATTTCCATCAAGCAGTTTAGTGGAATTTTTGGAAGATGTTCCGCTAAATTTACGAAGAAATGTAGATACAATAAGACGGTGAATCCCAACATTCTATGCTACAGACACAAAATAATTTAATGAAATGTTTTCAACGAAATGGCTAGCGCATGGAGGCCGTGAAGATCCAGCTGGGTCATCAGACATCACAAAATTAGTTTCTTTTTATAGGGATCCGTAAAAGAGCGTATATAAAATATACTTGTAACCAAAAAAGAAGTTATGAGGGAACATATTCGACAAATATTTAGAAATATAAGTACTCAATGCCTTATTAAACTCGAGTTATTATTTTGGAAGCATTTTAATTTCAATTTTTATCTACTATATAATTTCTGTCCCACTAATTACTCATCCATTCACATAATATTTCCTGATTCTACACCTACTAAAATCAAGTTATTAATTTGTTCGGTTTTAAAATTTGTTTACTGTGACATATTCTACATATTCTTTGAATTATATTGCTGTATTGTAAATAAAATATATTCATTTTTTTGTCATTACCCCAATACATAAAAATCTTATCTCTAAGCTCATTTTTAAGAAAAGCCATCATAAAGTCAAACTTGACAACTGAAAAGCAACTTATTAAATGACATTCAATCAATTGTCAATTTCGCAGCGGATATCATGGCTAACTTAAATACGGTATTCATATAAAAAACATTATTTCGAAAAACCACAATAGCTCAGTAATGGTCACTTTTAATATTAAAATGATAACGTACCACATGTTTTTTTAGGAAATTTAGTAAGCAATTCAAAAATAAACCAATTTACAGGTCATTCCGTTTGAAAAAATTCACTTTTAGACAAAAATATGTTATGTGACTTTAATCCAGTTTTCTGCAAATTCAATTAGTATGTAATTGCAAAAAAGTAAGCATTTTTTTTTATGAACAACGCTGGACACAAGAATTGTGTCCATCTAATACGTCTTTTTCGAGAAATATAATTTTATAAAAACATTGTATTTTTCAAAAAAATGGTAATATATTCAAAAATCTTAAATTTTACTATCTTATAACTTTTTCGCTAAGAATTATACGGGGAATACAAAAATGTAGTGATATATAGGCTGTTCCATTTTAAAAACTATAACTAAGGTCAAGCACCAAGTTCTGAAACACTGCATAGCAAGAAGGCCGTTTCAAAATATCTTTTCTCATAAAGTCACAATCTGCCTTCCCCGCGGAGATGACTCACCCTGTATATAAGCATTGAAACATGTTAATACTAATTAATTCATAGTAAGAATTGTTGGCTTTATAAGAATTTATTCTTTTAGATGAAAGAGAGAATTTACCGTATTGACGGGCGTATCTTTTCTAAACTAAAAATTATCTATACTTATTTTGACTGAATTTTGTTGTTGTAAGAGATACCAACAAAATACCTCTACCAATCATTTTGTTCAATATATGAGAAAACACATTTTAACACGAAATTACGCCAGGCACTCTAACACATAAATGTTGCGAAATCAGGGAACACCGCATGCTTCAGGATTGCTGTTATACAGATATACAAACAGCGTCTACAACAGCGCCCTCAAGATATGGCGCGGCAAAGGCTGGAACTTGAAATCGACGATTCATACAAAAATGAACCTTTTTAAAATTTATTCACACACGTTATGAGGTCACTACGAGTGACTTTATAAAGGTCTCCAATCCTGAACCATATATATGGTTCAGTTTTGTCAGGGAGGTTCAGGATAAACTGCTCGTAAACATACGTTTGGTTCAGCTTCATACTAAAGAGCTATATATATATATATATATATATATATATATATATCGTCTGATAATCTTGTTACTCTAGTTATTAGCGTTTCCGTAAAAGAGTTTAATTATGTTGGATGATGAAGCGATTTACCTTTCAGATATCGATTTGTGTGTGTTTTCTTGTAATACACAATGTGCCCTAGTATATTATTCGTTTTTTTTGTAAACAAGTACATCTAGGAAAGATAATTGTTGTTGCCCTTCTATCTCCGTAGTGAATTTGATTTTCCGATCCACGCGTTCAGATGTTAGATCCCTCTCTCTCTCTCTCCCGTATAGCAATTTTGTAAAAAAGTAATTAGTTGATGATAAAGATTTACTTTTGCGATTCCATTTTCATGACCAACTTGAAATCAAATCAAATCAAATCATAGTTTATTGTCGAGAGTTGTTACAACAACATAGGACATTGTCATTTTCAAATTAATGTAAATATACACATATACAATTAAAAATATAATAAGGTATACACGATACACTGCAATACTTATATTTATAATTCTCCATGGTTCCTAAGGAACAATGAATTGTCAAATTTCCAGTTTTATAACGAGTATTATCACAAACATTTTCAAATCAATGTAAATATACACATATACAGTTAAAAATATAATAAGGTATAACACGATACACTGCAATACTTATATTTATAATTCTCCAAGGTTCCTAAGGAACAATGAATTGTCAAATTTCCAGTTTTATAACAAGTATTATCACAAACAGTACACATACCATGACATACAATTCGGCCATCACCTATCCTCACAAAACTTGAAATACCTGAAATATTCATCTTCATCAAAAAATGATTGTTCAACAAAAACTTTCCTTAAGGCATTTTTAAAATTACTAAAATCCAATTCTCTAATATTTTGAGGAAGAGCATTGTATAATTTTACACCCCTCTGACAATATGCCTTTTGTGTACTACTCAATCGAGTATATTCAACACAAAGATCATTCTTGTTTCTAGTATCGTATTTGTGAAAAGTGGCACAAGTATTAAAAGACGAAATATTAGCTTTTACGTACAATAAGCATTCAAGAATATACAAACTAGAAAATGTCAAGATTCTTGAATTCACAAATGCCTGGCGACTGTCAGCACGGTATGGCAACTCATTCAATACCCTCACCGCCCTACACTGCAGACCAAAGATTCTACGCCGCGACGAACTGTCACCCCACAACACAATGCCGTAGGACATTACCGAATGAAACAATGTCCCGAGATACTGACAAAGACAGATTTCTTAAAACAAATATTACTTTCACCAGTTTATTTGCCACATGCTCGCAGTGTGGTCCCCACTTAAGTTTAGGATTCAGTACAAAACCCAAATACCTGACTTCGCCCACAACATCAATCTCGACGCCACTTCGCACGGTAAACATCATCGTAACTGTCTTACTACTATTAATCAATAACTTATTTTGCGTAAACCAAGCTTCCGCATCTTTACGAGCCACCGTGTTCCTAGATACAACATCCGCACTATCCGCGGACTTAACCAGTAATGCAGCATCATCCACGAAAAGTATAGTCTTGTCAGTCTTAACATTGCTTGCAAAGTCATTAATATAGATCAGAAATAAAAATGGCCCCAATATGGAACCTTGTGGCACACCTCCTGAGTTTATTTTTAGCTCTGCAGAAGCTCTACCCCCCACTCTAACTATCTGACGTCTGTTATTTAGGTACGACCTGAGATACCTCAAAGATAAATCATCTAAATTAAGTAGTTTAAGCTTATTCATTAAAACATTGTGATCGACACAATCGAACGCTTTACTAATATCACAAAAGGTAGCTGCACAGTATTCTCCATTTTCAAAACATGATAAAGTAAAATCTACAAAATCTAATACTGCTGCAGTTGTGGATTTCCCGTGCCTGAAACCGAACTGGTTCGCGCAGAACAATGAGTTTTTTTCAAAATAAGACACGATTTTGTTTTTAATTATTTTCTCAAATATCTTTGACAGTACCGGGAGAATAGAAATGGGTCTATAATTCGAAACTTCATTTATATCTCCTCCCTTATGCAGCGGAATAACAGATGCAAGTTTTAATTCATCTGGAAAACCACCTGACCGGAAGCTCAAATTAATCAAATTGGTAATAGGTATAATAATCTTGTTTTTTACTAATTTTAATATTGGTGAAAATATTATATATATATATAAATTATTTTCACCAGTGTTATGGAGTTTCAACAAGTGTCTCCCTTATCAATTAATTAATTTTAATATATTTGTATTTAGACCGTACACATATCTTGTATCAGATGGCTTCAGGGAATCAATCACATTGCGCACTTCATTGTACGAAACGTCAACTAATCCAAATGGATCGCCAAACACAGAATTTATTGAAATAGATGCACTGCCACTGGACGCAGGCAACTGCTCAGCAATAGAAAACGGCACGTCGCGAAAGAAATTGTTAAAGGTGTCCGCAGTCAATGGGCATTCATTTTTTCTATCTATATGTTTACGGTTTGAATTGATAAGCAACCACATTGCTTTGACCTTGTTAGAAGCATTCAATACAAATAAATCATTAGCGTTTCTTTTCGCCTCATTGATTGCACTTAAATATTGCTTCTTATAATTTTTGACTTTTGTTTTTAACTGTTCGGTGCGATGAACCTTATTCATATCGACTAACAATTTTAAGTTATCTCGCATATCACTTAGAGCGTCAGAATACCATGATTCCCGAGCAGGCTTTTGCCTGACTAGTTTAATAGGAAAGGCAAGCTCAAAAGCATCGATTATATTACTATGAAAGGTTGCAAATTTTTTAATAAAACCCATATGAGCATCACCTATGAATGCCCAATCCAAATTACTTACTATATTAAAGAATGATATTTTCCCTCTCTGTGTCATCGGTCTACATTTTAATGAAACCCTTGAATCGTTGTTTTTATTCACATGTATTCGCAAACACTGACCCGAATGATCGCTCAGGCCAGGTTCTACAATTGTAGCCATATATTTATCTACTCCAAAATTTATGAAAACATTATCTATACAATTATTATATCTCGTATTTTCATGAATAGTCTGAATATAACCGAAAGAGCCCATTGCATCACACAGCGCCTTAGCACAACAATCATGGGAATTGAATTTCACATTAAAATCCCCACAAATCAGTACGCGTTTATCAATATAAAAGTGCAACACAGAATCCATGGTCCGCAAAAACACATTAAAGCTACCACCCGGGGGCCTATAAACACAAATTACTACTACTTCATACTCCGCCAGAAACACTGCGGCCATCTCACAATGCATCTCACTAGACAATCGAATAATCTTTAAATGATATACCACATTTTTATGGCATATTCGGGCACAGCAAAAAAAAAAATCTTTTAATCATGTAACGGTTCAAAAATCATAGGCTTAATTTCTTTTATTTTTAATCAACAAATATTATCATTCGTAGTTAAGTAGTACAATGTTTGACCCGTTAAAAATTAATTATTAATTATTTTTGTATGTATTCCGTATATTAGCGACATAATTTTGGTATTTCTCTTGATTTGGTTGTTATTTTCTTTCTTAATAATTTAATAACATTTTAAATTGAAAAGTTAATTTAATTAATTCAGCTTTATTAATATTTTCTTTTAATTAATTTTGTTCTTCCTTATCGACCTTTTCCCCCGGAGAAGTTTCAATTGTCACTTGGTCGGAATTAAAATGTCATTCATTCTGTTTCGAATTGTCGTCTTGGTAACCAGCATCGTGTGATTAGCTTTTGCATTTTCATTCTATTATTTAGGATAGTTGTTAAATCTATCATCGTCATATCAACGGATGTTAATGAATGAAATTCTGTACCTGGAAATTCTGTATTTAGTATTGGATTGGTTAGAAGTGCAATTTCCTGTAACGGCCATACCGGAATTGTTGGTTAAATCACATGTTGCTTCGTTGTAAATTTACGAATGCTTTGGTATTGACGATTATTTGTATGCACCTTGGAAGAATATAAGAACATATAGTCAGGTATTTATCTATCAATTAGTTTCAGATAAGTGTTTAAATTGGTTAATTTTGTAATAATAATTAGTAGTTGTAGGAGTAAGGTCTGTCGATCCTATTGATCGGAGGACTATTGAATAGTTTTTGTTTAATTTAGTAAATTTATTACATAAAAGCCCATCCTACAGGGTGTATTTGACTAATTTCAGTAACTACGAGATATATTTTATAAATTTTCTTACATAAGAGCCCATTATACAGGGTGAACTTAAATAATCTTTGCACTTGTCATACATTTAGTAATTTTGTACAAGAGATAAGCTTACTGTCATTTTGATTTTATGTACTAGGTTAATATTTTTAATTATTTTAGTGGTCGCTTGACCTACGACATAACCGGTTGTAATCCATCAATTTGCAAATTCTTCGAGACCTGCAGTAATATTTCACCGATTGTGTTTTCTTTAAATTTAGGAGTGCTCTGATTATTTGTAACTGTAACTTAAGCATTTCTGCTTATCATTCAGAATTATTCTTTTTTTTTAAATCCGCATGGATTGTTGCTTATGTCATTGTTTGGATACACGTTGTACCCTCAAGAGCATCTATGTGATTTAGTAACATAATTTAAATTTGGTTCTTTATTTACTTCACATGATTATTTACTCGATCATTTCACAGGTGACTTTTTTTTAATTATTATCTCTTATTTTACCTTGTTTCATTATACATATATATAATTATTCTATAGTAGAATTAAATTTAGACCTTGTAGTTTTGAATTTGTTTTGCTTTATTGTTGAGTTGCTTTTACCAATTTCCACCTGATATTTCTTCCTATCTACGATCCGCGTTCGTTAACTTCGATAGGCTTTAATTTCGCGGTGGCACCCTATTAAATTTAGCTTTACGTCGTTTCGACCCACTCACTCAGTAAGTGGCAGCCTAAGTGACAAGAATAGCAGGTAGGTGGACATATAGGTTGTGACTCATTTGGAAGTATTATTTTCAAATATCGTGTATTTGTAATTTTAATTTACCCAGCGCCATATTATTATTGCCACAGGCCTTTTGACGTTTTATACGTGGCAATCAACCTATATGTTATGGGAATTTTGGAAGGAAGTTTAAATTATTTCGTCATCGTTAACTTTTCTCCGACCAAATTTTGGTTCATCTTTCACAAACCCCATCTCCTTAAAAGTTCTATCAATTCTGCTCACATTGGGTTGTGTTATTGGAGGTCCTTCAAGAAGCTCGTGATTAGAAGGAGCACAAACATAATTCCTCCATTTTGTTATGCAATCAATAAACATGTTATGTTTAAAAAGTGAATTAAAACTTGATGTGTCATAAAAAAAAATTAAACTCAGTTGGCCAAGAAAATGGGATTGCAAAAGTAAATCTTTATCGTCACAGAATGACTTTTTTACAAAATCGCTATACTCCTTGAAGAACTTTTCTGTAAATCCTCTGGGTAAACTATAAAAGAATTTATATGTTACTTTTGATGACCGTTATATATAGTCGGATGTAGTGTTCAGATATGAACATCTTCTAATAAGAGCTGCAAAGGCGGTTTATCAACCTAATGATCTTCTCCGTACTGCTCTTATCTCCAAGGATACACAACCCTATCCTATTCATCGGCTGCACTGACTGATGATGATGATTTATGATATACATACATATATTCAAAAAGAATTTCAAGAGTATAGTTGCATAAATATATAGTTTCTTATACGTCATTTTAGAATTTTTAATTACAGGGTATACAATATTTTATTTATTTTAAATTGTTATGTATACATAGAAAAATAATTTAAAGAATATAATATTTGGGGTGCACAGAATCAGATTTGTTTCAATATTCTTCTGAGAAAGACATTACATTTCTCTTCTTCTTCTTCTTCTTCTTTTAGCTAGGGTCATCCCCTGTTTGCCTGGCCTGTTTCTATTCAGCAGATGAGGAAAACCAACTTTGTCCCCATCTCTTGGGAGGTCGTCCTTGTTGTCTCTTTCCTTTGGGTCTCTCATGTTTGCGTATACGTATATGCTAGTCTGTTGGTTTGCATTCTCTCGACATGGTCATTCCATTCCTTCCTTCTTCGCTTACTCCACTTCACCACATCCTGCACTCCGCATCCTTCTCTTATGGAACTACTCGTCTGTCTATCTCGTAACGTGACATTCGCTATTTTTCTGAGAATCTTCATTTCTACTGTTCTAATTTTTAAACTCCGCCTGTGGTGATCGGGGGGTGGATTGAGTAGCTCCCCGATGCCACTGCCGGTCCCAAGCCCGGATAAAGGAGGAGGGTTGGCGAGCAAGGTTAGCAACCTACTTACCGGAAAATCAGGATTTGCTCAGAAGGATTTCGGTAGGCCTCGGAATGGGACGGATGAAATGGTAACGACACACGCGAGCAAAAGGAACAGAAAACGGAACATATTACGAATTGCGACATGGAACATTCTATCCTGGATGAATAGAGAACAAGAAATAATAACAGAGCTGGAAGAGCAAAACATTGACATATGCGCAGTCTGCGAGACGAAGAAAAAAGGTGCTGGAACAACGCAGAAAGGGAATTACGCGTTCATATATAAAGGAGTAGACAAAGCAGAAAGAGCTCACGCGGGTGTTGGCATGGTAATTCACAAAAAGTTCGCCAACGCCATAACCGACATCAAATACGTGAACGAAAGAATACTAGTGGTTTCTCTAGGGTTGGCGAGAACAAGGCTACACGTAATATCGGTATACGCCCCAGACATCAATAAAACGAAACTAGAAAGGGAATGCTTCTATGAAAAACTTCAGCAAGTTGTTAATGGAATACCTATGGAAGAAAAAACAATACTAATGGGAGACTGGAATGCGAGAATTGGGAACAAACCTATAGCAGGAATCAAACAAAGATTTAACGAGGAAACACTAAATGAGAGTGGAGAAGAATTAATAGAATTCTGCTGTATTAATCAATTAAGAATAAACAACACCTTTTACGATCACCGAATTCAACAAAAGTTTACCTGGAGTAACACTAGAGGGCGAGCATCAATGATTGACTTTGTTTTGACGAACAGAGAATTTCATCCAAAACAAATTTTGGACGTGAGAACTTTGACGTCTGCCAATGTTGGTTCTGATCATGGACTGCTGCTGTGTAAATTGAAACTAGACATGATAATCAAGAAAACCAGGCAAGTGAAATATGAAAAAATCTGCATCGAAAAGATAGAAGATCCCACCACCAGACAGTTATATACCACGAGGCTAGCACAGAGTCTCAGAAATATAAAAGGCAATAAAAATACCTCAGTTGACGACGAGTGGAACGAAATTAAAAATATAATACATTTCTCAGCATTAGCAAATAATCCACTAAAGTTATGAACGGAATTATTGCCACACACGAATGAATATTTATCATTGATTGTTCAACAAGGATCGGCCTTGAAGCGGAAGTTAGTTAACCGCTGATACAATAATTAAATATCTTCAAAATGTCACCCTAAGATTTCGAAATTGAATAAATCAACTGCAAATCTTTAAAGTCATTATTATCCATGGATTGGAAAACTCTACAGGAGCCTTTAGTGACAAAATCGTTTAGTATAGCAAAAAAAATCAATTTTCGATATCGTACTTTAACTTTAAACGTTCCGTCGTAGAGAGAAAAGCTGTTTATCTTTTGAATCAAATTGGTAAACTCAAAGTAGTACTTTACTTCAGCGCGAAAATATATGAAATGTTAGTTTTGTTGAAATTTATGAAGAATACAACAATGTTCTAAAGTCAGATTGATTAAAATTATGTATAACACATATTTCAAAATTTGTACCGAAAATATCACTTTTACCCTTATCAAAAAGTAGATTTTTGAAAATATTTTTTTAAATTATGCATCAGCACAGATTTACTATAAGAATAAAAATATTTACAACCTAAATTAGAGAAACTTTAATATAAATAAATCGAAATTTCGGATATACCTAATAAACTTCTGCGGGCACCACCAGCAGCTGAATTTGCTTAGTATTTACTTCTCTTAAGGTAATTAACATAAATTAAGTATGCAGATTATTTATTACATTTAAATCATTTGTTTGCTGAATAGATTTTATGTTTTCGTTGCTGTAAATTATTTTTACTCCGTTTACATAAGTAAAAATACGCATTCGTCACCATACTTTATTATAAAACAACCTTGTTGGTTTTCAAAATAAATATTGCCGAATATTAATATAAAATTATTTTATTTCTATTGCTATTTAAATGAAAACGTTTTAAGAAATTTTTGTTTGTACATTACCTAAGAGAGTACATAAAACCTCAACATTTCACTTCACCGTATTTCTAAGAGTAATTGTGAGTATGTGGGAAATACTGTACAGGGGCTTACGGTAACAATAAATGTATTAATACATCGTTTTACAAATATGTGTATGTGATTTAAAATATTATAGAATTCGTAAATTGATTGTAATTTAAAAAAGATAGTTTCGGGGCGAGGTAAAACTTTACAATCACCGAGAGAAGTAATTGTGCATATAATAACATTCATTATCTCTGTTAGGAAGACTCTTTTTCAAAAACCGCTTTTCTATGTGTATAAATTATTATAACAAATAAGCAATTAATATTTCTGCAACGTTAATAATATATAATTTAATGAATAGACAATACCTGATCTACTTCCGCTTATGGTTTGTAAGCCAAATAAGTGCTGATTTATAATACGTGTGGCGGACGCTAAAGGTCGAGAAGATATGAATGATGTTTTCTTTGATACTTTCTTCGCTTCTAAACTCTCCTGAGAATCCCTTTCGAAAGCATCACCAAATCTCGTTCTTGGTCTGCTAAACTGTAAAATTCAATAAATAGATTGATAAAATTTGTAGGGAAAAAGTTTATTTTCTTTTCTTTAATAATAAATGAAAACATAACAGGCACCTCCACCATATTTCACGACCAACTTGGTCTATATTATTATGTTTAGCAATATGCAAACGCTAAAATAATTTGAATACATTAAAATTCATAATACCTTTGTAATTTCTTATTTATGTTTTAGTTAGCTATTTAAATAGATTTATTGTTTTTTTTATCTAGCAACATTTTGTTTAAAACATATTTTATTTCGTCTTTAGTCTATTGGGTCAGATAATAGGAAAATGGTTTACAATATTAATCTATAAACAAAAGTATCTTTTTTTTAATAGTATATTTGTTAGGAGAATGATTCTTTTGGATAATCGATAAATCAAATATTTGGAATATACAGGGTGAGTCATCTAAGCGGGTAAGGCCGATTATGCCTTTATGAGTAAAGATATTTCGAAGCGGTTTTTCACATGTGATAGCTGTTCATTAGGAGCACATTTTAATAAAATTTTGTATTATACAGAGTGTTCCATAAGTTGGTGGCTAATCATAGTTATATTTTTTTAAATGGAACAGCCTATATATTATTGCATTTTTGAATTCCCCGTATAATTTTTAGTCAAAAAGTTATAAGATAGTATAGGCCTAAAGTGTAAAGTTTTTGACTTATTCCCATTTTTCTGAAAAATTCAGTGTTTGTATAAAATTATATTTCTCGAAAACGACGTATTAGATGGACAACATTTTGTTCAGTATTGTTTACAATAAGAGGTCTTAATAGAAGCATGTTTAATTTTTTTTACAGTTACTAACTGCTTGTGCAGGAAACTGGATTAAAATTAGATGACACGTTTTTGTTTAAAAGTAATTTTTTTTAAATGGAACAACCTGTATATCAGTTCATTTTTGAATTGTTTATTAAATTTCATGTCAGAAACATGTAAGACGCTAATACTTTAAAAGTGACTATTACAGAGTTATTGTCGTTTTTTGATACGCTTTTGTTAGTTTTTGCAAAAAAGTCAATTTTTTCAAATGGAACACCCTGTATATTATTTCATTTTTGAATTTCTTATTAAATCACACATCACTATACTATCTTATAACTTTTTGACTAAAAATTATACGGGAATTCAAAAATGCAATAATATATAGGGTGTTCCATTTAAAAAACTATAACTATGGTTAGCCACCAAGTTATGGAACACTCTGTATAATACAAAATATTTTTAAAATATGCCCCTAATGAATAGCTACCACAAGAAAAAAACCGCCTCGAAATATCTTTACTCGTAAAGGCACAATCGGCCTTATCCGCGTAGTTCACTCACCCTGTATATAAGATAATTAACAATATACATTTAAGAACAACACGTGCATAGACATGTTGATCTTTTAGTAAAATAAGCTATAGATTTATAAAACTAAATATATTTTTGATACAAGATACTAGCTATTTTGATATAGGTAGGCATTTTGAAAATTAGCTTTTAATGTGTTCAGTTGGAAAGAGCGTGGAAAATCTGTAGTTTAGTAGAAAGAAAACAGAACCGCATGAATTAATGTAATCAAAGTGCAAGGGGTTCTATAAACAAGATGTAGAACCAATCGAGGAGATAAAAACTGCTGTCAGCCTATTGGGACAACGAGTGTAGAAACCAGTATGTGAGAATTAGATGTAGAAATCAGGTGAAAGGGTGTTTCAAGATATTAGAAATATTAGATTGGAAAATAAAACAAAGAATAGAAAGAAGATGATAAATATTGTTTTATAGCACTATATATTATATATGGACTGCTTTCATTTTGTAATGAACTTTTACCATGATAAGCCAAACAAAGCTTTGTGAACTTTTTTCCGTCTTAAGTAGGATGTATAATTGTATATTTTTATATGGCTTGTTTATACTGAAGCCGCAACAAGTGATTGTCTTAAAGACCTTGGGATATGTTGATGAATTACTATTGTTACTTATTTAGAAACAAAAGTAGATAATTCTATTATCGTATTGTATATTGAAGAACTTTGCTTGTAGAAGATATTGTGGAAGTACATATAACAGTTTTTGGTAAGGTTCGTTGGTGTTTAAATCTATGCTAAAATTCAGTTGCTTTTTGCTAAATTTTCACTTATAATTACACAAGAGCTTTCCTTTTTCCGGATAAATTTTCAGTTTTAACGAAAACTTTTGTTGCTGGGTAGCTATACGAAAAAAATTCCCTATCGAAGAGGCAATTTGTTGAGTTCAGTTATCATTTAGCAACTAAATTTGAGTTTGTAAATGGAAAATTTATGCGAAATAAAAGGAAAGCTCGAATGTACTTCGGTAAGATAATTTACTAAATGTGTAAACAATTACTGAAAAATTTATTACATAGTAATTATATTATTAAAAATACAGTTATTAAAAACACAGTTCTTATACACTTTGTAAAGATTAATTACAACGAGTTTGTAGATTTTATGTTGTAACAACACTTCACAACGAACACTATGATGATAAAGTAAACAAATAAATGTCGGGTCAACCAAAGACAGTACACAAAGCTTACGGTTGCGTCGATTAATAGTCGATGTAAGTTTACACAACTTATACTGACTCAACCCACAAAGAGGAAAATCATAAAATCTGTCAAGAAAGAGATATAAATTTACATGACATACCTGCTGAAATCTTGTCCTTCTCTGCTTAGGGTAAGTAGAGTCGTTTAAACTAACACGACTACCTCTATCTATAAGCCCAAATCCTCGGTAATTTTCGTCCATGGGTGAAGTGGTCAAACTTCTCAATGCAGTATCTCCAGACGCCGACTTCTTAAAACCACTAGTTCGAGGTGGTGCTGGCGTTATTGGACTATTATCACCGCTTTTATCCAAAGGATTAACGTATAAATTACTATCTATTGCACATGAAGGATCGGCGATGTCTGACGTCAAATCTCCCTGAGAATGGAAAGGATGTGTATTACAGCTGGCGAATGTGTCGGAACTGTCTATGCTGCCCATGTCTCCATTGTTGTTGTTGTTGTTGATATTATTACTTTTACTGTTACCGTAGCTTGCAAGTGCTTTTGATTTAAGTTCCATATCATCATAAGCGCTCATCATCATAATTGTGCCATGTAATCCCAGCTCATTTTTCAATGTTTTCATCTCAAGGCAGACTGGGTTACGAAAATCACTTGTTGGCAAAGGCATTAAATTTTCTGCATCAACGAATTCTTTGAAACCCTGAGAAATTTAGAAACTGAATGTAGTTGATTGTCGAATTTATGATTTCATATTTTTTCTCTTTAATTCGCTGGATTTATGAAAAAAATGCACATTTAATTTGAAACACTAGCGAACTTAATAAATTTAACTTAATTAAAATAAAAGTATTGAGTGTAAATAGTGTATTGTTATAATATGTTTTAAACACCTTCCTAATGTTTGGTATGTTGACATCAAATTTTTTTAAAATTTAACTAGAAGGTTATTGGGCAAATAATAGATTTTACATTGGTTACCAGGCATTATGTATGAATGATGAAGAATGAGCGGCTTCCGCTTAAGCGTGGTATAAGGAAAACAAAATACAATATTACAATAGCGAGTTGAGCTTATTACATAGCACTATGCATATTATTGAAGGTATAAATAGAAAAGTTATTACTTTACATAATTTATCTACAATATGGTTTTCCTCTTATACAGGGTGAGTTTTTTTTGAATGTTTAGCATTGGGATCTCAGAAACTACTGGAGATAGAAAAACGCTTAAATGGGGAAAGATGCGCAGTTTTACGAGTTTGATTTAAAACTGCTTTTGTTTATCCGATAACTCTCATGGCTTATTAGCTTTTCAAAGAAAACTAAATTTTACGATTTTCTTTAAACATGTTTAGTATCGTTAATAGTAATTTTAGAGAAAAAGTGTTCAGACAAAAGTTTTAGATAATCTTACGCCAAATAAAACTATGTAGCTAATATTTTTCTTTCGTTCACCATTATCGAGTTATGACACAAACTTGTGTTTTTTTAAACGGAAACCATAGTTGGTTTTGACATAATTAAAAAGCTTATTTTTTGCTGATTACAATGATATACGGTTTGATATGGTTATTTAAAAAAGATAAAGAGAATATAGACATTTTTATGGTTTTTATGGAAAACAATTGAATTTCGAACTGATAAAATACAAACCAAACGAAAACTTATTTTGAAATCTTATGTAGTAATAAAATGAAAACTATAAGAACTTTTATTAAGGGCACACAACATTATTAATGTTCAAAGATACCTCCATTATTATTAATACACAAATTGCATCTCTTCACAACAGAATTTGTAGCATTGCGTATTTTACGCCTATGGATGTTATTAAAAACAACTAAGACAGCTTCTCTTAAATCGTCGATTGTTTCATATGTTATTTTGTATGCCGTGTCCTTTAGTACACCCCACAAGAAAAAATCCAAAACTGATAAATCAGGGGATCTAGCCGGCCATTCAATGGGTGCATTTCGTCCTATCCATTGATTAGGGAAGTTCAAATTTAAATAATTTCTAACATTCAGTTGATTGTGCGGAGGCGCTCCGTCATGTTGAAACCATTGCAGCATTGCTCGGGTTCTTAAATTTAAATTATCTAACATTTCCTCGAAATCTTGTTGTAAAAAATTAAAATAACGATTGCCAGTTAGTGATCCATCAAAAATAAAAGGAGGAAGAACAGTTGATCCTATAAACCCCACACCAAACATTAAACCCAAATTTAATTTGTGGTCTCCTATGTTCAACGTGAAGTGGATTTGTTTGAGACCATATGTGCTCATTGTGACTATTAAACATTCCACAATTTGTGAAACGAGATTCATCAGTCCATAATATTTTCATTGAAAAGTGTGGATCGTTTTGACACTGATCTTTAAACCATCTACAAAAAGCTATTCGTCTGATGTTATCACCTTCATGTCAAGTTTGTGATACTGATAATTTGTAGGGACGAAATTTATGCTTCTTAAACACTCTGACAATAGTGCGTTGAGAGGACCCCATTTTTGTTGAAATTTGTCGGGTTGATGTAGATGGATTCTGAGCGGCACATGCTAATATGTTTATTTCTCTATCTTTATCCATGCTTTTTTTTGATTTTGGTTTAACGAACGAACCATAATCTGCCAAATTATCCCATAATCTCTTAAAAGTAGGTAGAGACGGCTGACGTCGATCAAAATAATTTTCAAAATAAACTTCAGCAGCTCTAGCAGAATTTTTCTGGCACTGAATGTAACATTCAACCATATCACGCTTTTCTACGTTTATAGTTAAGTTACAATTAAATTAATTAATAATTAATTGTCAATGTTTGACAATTAACTTGACTTAAAAGTAAAAATTAATAGCTCTCACTTCTGTGACTCAACGTGAAAGCAATGTTAGTATATTTTTCTCGACTGCTCCAACGAACACTATTGTAACTCAGATTTTTCGTTTTTTGAATTACAAAACACCAAAAATTTTTTTTTTTTAAAGTTTATATCTTATAAAGTGAACAATCATAGAAATGTCTATATCCTCTTTATTTTTTAAAATAACAATATCAAACCTTATATCATTGTAATCAGCAAAAAGTAAGCTTTTTTTTTTGAAATACAAAACACCAAACATTTTTTTTTATGTTTATATCTTATAAAGTGAACCAACATAAAAATGTCTATATCCTCTTTATTTTTTAAAATAACCATATCAAACCTTATATCATTGTAATCAGCAAAAAATAAGCTTTTTAATGATGTCAAAACCAACTATGGTTTCCATTTAAAAAAACACAAGTTTGTGTCATAACTCGATAATGGTGAACGAAAAAAAAAATTAGCTACATAGTTTTATTTGGCGTAAAATTGTCTAAAACTTTTGTCTGAACACTTTTTCTCTAAAATTACTATTAACGATGCTAAGCATGTTTAAAGAAAATCGTAAAATTTAGTTTTCTTTGAATATCTAATAAGCCATGAAAGTTATTGGAGAAACAAAGCAGTTTTAAATCAAACTCGTAAAACTGCGCATCTTTCACCATTTAAGCGTGTTTCTATCTCCAGTAGTTTCTGAGATCCCAATGCTAAACATTCAAAAAAACTCACCCTGTATATAAAAAATTATATAAATGCCGTAGAATACTTCAATTTTAAATTTAGATACGACGCTGCATCGTATTTTATACACAGTTAAATGCCAAACTAGTAAGAGCGTATCCGTATTATAAGTATTTGGTGGAATATAACGTTATAAGTGAGTGGATGTGTCGATAATATAACCTTAATAAATTGAAAAACGTACTCTGCAATTAGCTTCTATGTTTTGGTACTGGAAATGTCAGGAATTATACTGGTACTACTAGTTTAATCTTTTTAATTATTTTCGAAAAGAGGAATATTCACCATTCAATTAGCTGACTTAAACGATTGAATGTTCAGAAGTTGAATTGTGTATATCTTACACTATTAAATATAAGAGGGTGCGCTACCTAAAATGCATTCCTCTTTACCCCTGTTATTGTTAGATTAACAAAGAAATGTTTTATATTAACATTAAAAAATACTTATACAGACTGTTCCATTTCGTATGTACTATGCCTAACAACTACTTATTTTGAAAATTTAACACATTTATTATATTCTATTTCGTGTGTCAGTTGCATGACTTTTGATTTTCTTTATAAAATATAGTCCTAAATTTTCACTTTTTTAATGGAGTACATCATCTTCTTTTTAAAGGATATATACATACCAATGCCCCAACAAAGCGACCATTATCGATATCATACTGTACACAATGAAAAATCCTTAATACAAAAAAATGTAGATAATCATGAGGTGTACAATTTTTGTTTCAACAGAGAGTTTGAGAAAGATGAACCAACACAAACTTGAATGGCATAGCGTTCCATTTATCACACTTTATGATATACCTTTCAGTTTGATTAAATTCACATCAATTCGTATTAGCCGATTTACAACAATTTTTGAAATATCGTGAATTTTTGTCGAAAATACTCCAACTTCTAAATAAATTCCTATGACATAATTGTAATGTAGTTTGTATAGGTATAATTCCACTATTTCAATTTAAAATTTGTTTCGAGATTTCTGTACATATTATTTAGAATTACGTATCAATGGGTAAACGTTCGGCATACTTTCTTTTGCCTGTAGACAATGTTGTAAAAGTTATAAAATATCAAATCTGGATACAACGATTACAACTTATTAATTACAAAATTTGATTTGCCATGACGAGCGCTGCACATAGTATAACTAAAATTATTCGAAAACAGTTACCTATAGTATTGTCTTTTTACAAATAAGTACTTTTTATTACATTTTTAATACTCATGAAGGAACAAGCTTGGAAATAAATGAATTAGGAATATTTTAATCCCGCACAAAAAATACGACGCTACAGAACAAAAAAATAAAAATTCATGTTAATTTAATCAACAATTGAGGATCTTTCATTACATATAATGAAAAGTATTAGTTTGTGTTGGTTTTTCGTTCTCGAACACGTTGTATAAATGAGAATATTTTTAAATTAAATAATTAACAATATTTTTTTTCTATCTATATTTTTAGATTGCAATAATAGACGTTTTCGCATTGCTGGTATACCCAGTATAATAATTTTACGTTAAAAAGACGAGATGACTCCCAAAGTAACAGGGATAAAACAATTTGTTTTTGCTAAATATTTTACAGAAATTCACCTTAATTTGCAAATAATATCTTGAATCGACTAAATAGCATACTTGAAAAACTTATTCGTGTTGCATTTAAAAACGTATTTGGAAATAGAAAAGTTATTTCAAATAATACAGAAACACCAAATTAAATGTGCATTTTTGTAATTACATGAAATCATTTAAAGCAATATATGTTTGGTTCGTGTAATTTTGTGAATTGACGTGAAATCAAATATAAACTTTATCTGTGAAGATATGCTAAAATAAAAGTTTCTCTTTTCATATGTACGGGTTAGAAATAACTAAACATTACAACACCAATACATTAGCCAGTTTCTATGACTCTACTAGTCACGTGCATCGGTGTAGCTAAGCAATAAAATTATTCCACTCCACCAATCAGACAAGAAATACGTTTTGTAAAAATAAGTTGTGCGTGCACAAGATGAGTGACTTATTAACTAAAACTAGAGAATAGCGTGCAGAAAATGTTACAGTTTATAAGTAGGTTATATTAGGAAAAAATTTGCAATATAAATCTTTTTACAAACCTCGTGAGAGAACACCTTTCAGTAAAGTTGTATTTTTTGTGTACCGTGTGCACAACATTGACCATATACAAACAATGTTTTTCGTGTATAAAGAAATGTAAAATAAAATTATGATTCGAATGAAAGATATGGATCAACGAAAACTAAGAAAAAAATGGTGAACGTATATACTAGCAAACATTAGCATTTTAATGTACAAGGTCACGGAAAACCTGAATACCGAAGTACAAAAGAATTCCTGAAGATATTCAAAATATGTATAGATACTTGGATTATTAAAGGTTTAAGCATTTAATTGCCTCTTAAAAAATTCAATATTTTTTACTTTTAATGTAACTTTTAGATAAATTTAACAAAATAGAATGAGAGCAATTAAAAGAGATCTGTACCCAAATGTTTATAATTGTATTATTTGTTCTAGAATCTCCAATATCTCCTATGAAAATAGCTCAAAAAGAATAAATTCAAATTCGAAACTTAATTTTCTACATAATGCTTTCGGAAATTTCGCCTGACCCCTTTAATCAGCCCCTAAGCAGATATAACATGCACTAGCGTAACAGATTTTAATCTGTTTCTATATCTAGTCACGTAAAGATTACCACTTATACCTTTAGAGCACCTAATGGGTCAAAACGAATCCTAAATATGATGTAGAATCCATTTGATCTCATTTAGAAAGTTATAATCATTGTGCCAGTTATGGACGCTCTAATGTTTATAGATAGTGTGGAGGTTGGATGATAGTAGTTCATATCATTAATGCTACACGAAAGATGGTCGGTGGACCATCTGGAATATTCTAGTATGATAGTAGCTATGGTGTAAAATAACATTCTTGCTACGACTTATGGTAACTTTGGAGAAATCAGCTGAACTCAATATTATCATGGTCAAAGATACAAAAGGACCATTGGTGTCCTGGATTATACACAAGATAACCACCCATAAAGATTACTTTTTATATTTCTAGAGCATCCAATGACACAAAGCAGGTGCTGAATATGTTATTATATATATATATATATAAGTTTTCATTACAATTGAAGAAGTATCTGGTCATTTGGGAGTTATTATGATAGTGAAGTTCTAGTGCAGAACTTCACGAATGTTGACTCTATGCTATTACATCTTAGACGAACTACTGTTTGGCACTACTCGTAAAAGTTGTTTCTGAAAATTTGAAAATTCTTGAAGGTTCGATGATGATAGTTATATTACTACTGCTATGTGATAACGATGATCTACAGACCATCTATTATAGCTTGATAATTGTGGTGCTGAGCAAAATGTCATTTATGTTTTTACTTATGTTAACCTCAGATTTCGTTTAGATAAATCAGATAAATACGATATCAAAACCAAGGTTCAGCAGAAAGCGACAAGATCTCTGCAATGTATCCTGTATTTGCAGGCAGGTTATGGGACAAAGTTCACATCAATTCATACAGCATCTTTTCAAGTTTACATTCGTAAAAGGTGAATGTTTTTTTGTACTCCTTCATATTTCTTAAATTTATTAGTATTTTTTTGTAAAGCGAATTGCTGCGATGTCTCCTATCTAGATTCGACAACAGTGGTTAATGTCACAGTTATAAGAAGTTAGTAAGGGCGACATTTTCCAGAAATACGGAGCTAATTACTTCTCGGCCTATGAATAGGGATGTGCTTTACATATACGCATTCTGATTCTTCTTTGACATTCGATATTACCGAAACCTCATGATTTTTATCGGGTTATGTTAAGGGCTATGTACACGTGTCGTACACAACAAGTGATTTAATATAATTGCAAAAGACACATGCGTTTTTTTATCGTTATGATATTAAACATGAAGTGCTAGCACTGGTACGTATGATACGATCTTGACCATATGGTTCTAATTTGTGTTTAACCTTTCGAACTCATCCAAGGTGCAACAAGGTGTTGAGAAGGACACGTTTATAATAATAATTAATTCCTTTACATTCACCAATATCGCAGTGTACAAGGCTCTCAAGGACTATAACTCATTATTACTCAAGTGGCTCTCGTGCGATTTAAATTGTTGCATCTTCCTATTCGTTCCGACTTGAGAAAAACCGCCGAAGTATCCAATGATGAACTTCCATGGAATGCTAGCTTTACTGATAAACTTTTGTTGATCAGAGAGGTCACTTAACAGAAGAGAAATATAAATTGGATTGAAACAATTTATAGCTTATTATTTTGTGGTCTGAGATTCGAAAGGTAAAGAACGTTAGGATATTTCGTAAGGTTCTAATCGTAAGCGCATTGCATGCGTCGCTCTTTTTTACAATTACCAACACTTTCGGGATCAAAATTGAGAAATTACATGAATTATTGAAAAGTTACTTTTTACAGAATGCTAATTCATAAAATTTATAACAAACAAACAGGTACATTGATCATATTAATTTGCGTCTGATTTTATTGTGATGATGCAGGAGCCGATGTAAGACTAAATTGTGATTCTTTCTTTTTTAATAATAGTGGCAAGTAAATGTTTAAACTGTATTATGAAATTTCTTTTTCAAGCAGTATAGAAGACAATTGGTAACTTTTTGTAAAACGGAAATAATAGATGTACATATACATAAGTTTCATATTATATATAAAGTATTTCTTGCATTATTTTTGTAATGTTCTTATTTCCAAAAAGTCTGTCCATAGTTGTGGTAACGATAAAGTCATATACTTATATATGTATATAAAGAAATAACTTCTTTCTTCATTTGACTATTTATATTAAAAGTACATATTCTTCCATGAAAGTTGATTTTCAACCATTATTTGTTTTGGATAATGTTTTTTACAAGCCGTATTTTTTTTTGATTTTGAGAGATCTTTCCATTGTCAAATTGGCAATAAAGAAATGTTGCCAACCAGAAAATGACAAATTTACTAAATGTTATAAGAATTAATTCTAAACAATAAAGATGTTATGTTTTTTGGTTATGTTATAAACTTAGCTTCCCAAATTCAGCACTCTAGCTTGTTTACGTGAGGGGCATACGTCCTTCACGCGTCTCAGCATGTTGGAAAATCTATATACGTATTTGGGCAACTAAGTTGCTATCTTCAGTAGAAACCTGTAAAAAAACAAAAAAGAGTTTTAAATGTAGTGTTTTTGGCTAAAATGTAACTTAAAAGATATGCTCTTCACCACATCACCAGTGGGATAACACTAGTGAGATAACACACCAGTGGGATAACACTCCGTGTTCTCCCACTGCTGATTTGGTGAAGAGCATATCTTCTAAGGTTACACCTTAGCCAAAACACTACATTTAACACTCTTTTCTGTTTTTCTACTGAAGTTGACAACTTAGTTGCCGAAGTACGTATATAGATTTCTTGTATCTTTTTAATTTGTATGGTAAGGGATTTTTCCTTTTGCATTTTGTTTCAGATATTAAGCCATAGTCTCCACCCATTATTGAAGTTTTTGTAATAGTAACTTTCTTTGTTCTTGAAAACAAACTCAAAGTGCTTCGAAGTCATAATTAAAGTTAGTTCCAAAAATAATCCGCCACCTTCAGTGGAACACTCAGTATATATCATTTTACTGTCCTCGATAATTTATTAAAGTATAATTGTTTGCGAATTTTTGCCAAAAATAAATAATTTTACAGATTGAATGAGTATTTTACTTAAGTTCATACTATACAGTTATTGATTTATTTTGATACAAAAATTCTGTTAGTTTTGTCTTTAGTATCATTAGTTATAAAGTGGAAGTGTCTATGAATAATTCAGTTAGAGGGAAATTACCTTACTACGAAAATGTAAACCATTTATTTCTTATTCTATTAAGCAACAAATTGTCTTCCTTTACTGCTTATACTAAATGGTAATAGGTAATACGACATTCTTACATATTAACCAGGAATTTGTTGAATTGCTTATTAACAAATTGTTCTTAAATACACTACTGATGAACTAAAATGGTAAATATACACATTTTAGACTTTCCTTATTTTAAGAATATTTAGAGTGTATGTAAATCAACCTTATTTCCTTCAACATGAAATTATGTACTCAAAATGGAAATTTTTATTCTTTTCCCCTTTATGTGTCTAAACGACGTATAAGTTTATTTATGGTAGTGAAGTTATTTTTAAATTGTTAATTATATTGTCGACGTACATTTAGCTTATATGTGCTTATTTTAAATATGATTACTAATAATTTTATATATTTCTAGATGTCTTTTTGTTTTCCCCTTTTATTTATTAATTCATTTTTCGACGCTTTCCCATTGTAACTCACCTTTTGTTGTTTTTGTATTAACTTCGAATGGATAATACTACACGCTTTTGGTACGAAGAGGGATACATTCGCCACGGCATCTTCTTTTACAATCCTGCAACGTACCACTAGAACTTATTTCGATTTTTAATCTAGCCTGTTTCATAAAATGTGTTTTGTATACGCACTCAAGTACGATACCTTCGCAATTCAATAATAGAATGTATTCAATGCACAAGTTTCATATGAATTGATTTTGTTGAGTTTTGGACAATCGCACAGCAGAAGTACTTGTGAGACACGACATTAAACAGAAAAGTACATATATACAGTTATAGAAACACAATTGGTAGAAATCTAAATAAAATGAGAAATAAAAATAAATACGAACACAGAAATGAAGAATGTGAAAAGTGTTGGTGTTAGTATTTAAGTATGTGATCTTGAACACGACTTTCTTTAGACAGCATAATGAATCTAATTTTGTTCGTTACTAATAGTCTACCAGTACACCTTTAATTGTTTATATCGGATAAGGGAGCATCTTTAACTCAAAAATTAAAACTTTATAAACACTTATATTTTGCAAGTGACTCAGAACCAATGTTTATATCTTACCCATATTTGTTTTAAGAGGGTGAAAATTGCCTTCAAATTTGACTGGATTTTCAGATTTTTCAAAACCCTGTAAACTGTATAATTGTGTTTAAATTTAATATCAAAGCATTCAGTCTTAAACCATCTCTTAATACATACTACATGTTCCAATATACAGGTAGGAATATCATTCCTGCCACACTCACTGAACTTATTTACTATGTCATAAACTGTTGGCATAATGTTAGCACTTTAATAACTAATTTTTTTTCTGCAACATATCAGCATATAAAATCAATTGCCGTATGTACCCTATACACGTTATGACAGGAAAAGTCGTATTCTTTTTTTTGTCAACTGATTCTATAAATTCTACATATAAAATGTACATCTCTGAATTGATACTAAGATTTGGAAAGAAAATGAGAAGATATACACTGACTGGAAAGTATATAAAAAAGTAACTGATATCAAAGATGCTAATACAAAATTTAAATAATAATAAAATTTATGACTAATAAATTTACTATTTTAAAATTACATGCAAGTCGCTATTACAACTACTTGCCTGTATCGCCATTTGGTATAATAATTAAATTAAATGTCTCTTTGTTTTCTTAGTTCATTATGCTGTCAATTTAACTTAAGGGAACAACGTCGCAAACCTGTCGAGCTTCCAGTAACAACAAGATCTACTATGTATAATAGCAACACTATTACTTCATAAGTACCTTCTAGTCTACGCAGGGAGGCGACATGCTCATGCTAATTTAACATTAATGCAGTGAATGGTAGCACAATCAGTAATGAAACTAAAAACTAAGAAGTGCTGTTGAAATTATATAATATGCATTAGAATATCGTTTTTTATGATATTTTGTTTGTGAGACAAAGATAATGAAAAGCTAGTGGATTTACGCTTTGATATCCTATTTGTTTTGTAAATATATCAAAATATTTTTTATATTAGTTTTATCTATTTTTGCCAGCATAACTTTATCGCTAAATTATCTATTTCAACTAAGAAATTTATTTCACTGTTGCTACATTAGTCATTACAGAAGCTAAGCTGTGTGTGGGTTGTTACATATTACCTGCTATTCCAAATAACTTCTTAAAATGATATACGAAATCTCTTTAAGTAAGGTAATAGTCCAGAAATATATTATTTGTATAACAACATTGTGTATTACCAACTTTGAAGAGGAACATTAATATTTAAAATAGGATCAAGATAGCCGCCGAACCATTTATGACTACATAATCTACATTCAATTACAATTTTGGAAAAATATTCAGGGTGTAATAATGCTTAAATTGGATTTTTATTAAAGGTAATATATATCATACAGTCAAGCATAATAGAGAAAAGATAAGGAGAACATTTTCGATAAAATAATATTAATTAGGTATCTATGTAAGGATATTCTTTCAACGCGGAGCAATATATCAGATTATCTATATCTCAGCAATTTTTAGTGAAATTATTTTTGTAAGCTAACCACATAAAATCGTTTCGGATTTAACCTAAAGTGTAGGCTACTTAATTTTATGAAAGAGAACAATATTCTGTTTGTTTCTATTGAAAAGAAGATCTTTTACAAATTCAGCAGTGGTAATGTACACAAATACGTTTTATGGAAGAAAGCGGATTGAAATCATTATTACTTTTTGCTGGTGTTGAATTTCATTATGTGATAGTAACGTTGTGCGCATAAGATATTCCCTAATTTAAAAATATTTATCTGCATATACAGATGTCAACCAAGTTTCACTTTATCCTTATAGGTATGTATAATTTATAAAACTAATTAGGGCTATCGCCGTGATATCAACATAAAAAATTAGCATTATGTAATGTCAATAACAAGGAAACAAATATATTGACTTTAGGCTAAATTATACAGTTCAATCAAAGTGGCCGACTTCTCGGTGCAGACATGTTCATGCCCTCTAGATTCGTGCAGTTACTCTTACTGCTAATATTTGACTTGTGGTATTTTTCTGTTTCTCTATTTTTATGTTTTATTTTTTCTAGATTAGTAATCGGCTTTATTTGTGTTTGTCTAAATATTGAACTTTTTTTTTACTTTCAGAGGACATTTTATGTATCAAATTTTTCTTATAAAATAATAGGCAGCAAAGTATTTTTTTTTAGGTGGTTGGCCCATTCAAATTTATGCCAACCACTATAATGTAAAGAAGTTCGAAACAAATTATTTTCTTAGCAAGTGTCATCTCATACTTAACAAAATATCAGATATTTTTGCAGTCAAAACCATGCCCAATGACAATGAGAAAGAAGTAGTAGCTGAGAATACAAGAACATAATATAATGATAAGAGAAATACTGAATAAAATAAAGTGGCTGAAAAAAAAGCTTAAGTACTTAAGGGATAAGTTTCCAAAGCTGTCTGATGCGAAAGTTCGCGAAGGAATATTTGTTGGTCCGCAAATTAGGAAGCTGTTCAAAGATGAAAATTTCGAACGTACCATGAATAATTTAAAGCTGGAAGCATGCATGGACTTCTATAAAAGTGTTTGCAAATATTTTCTGGGAAATCAAAAACTACCAAGATATCGTGGAATACCTACTATAAAAATTTATTGTGCCGAATGTTGCTCAAAGTTCATTTTTTTTTGCATTCACATTTGGATTTCTTTCCAGTTAATTTAAGAGAGACGAGTGATGAACAGGGGGAAAGGTTCCATCAAGAGATTGCAGAAATGGAGAAACGGTATCAATGTAGGTGGGATCCTGTCATGATGGGAAACTTTTGCTGGTTTCTCATTAGAGAAGGCAACAGGCACATGAAAGGAAGAAATAACTATATTTATGCAAAACTTTGATATATCAGTAATTTTCCTTTATAGTTAAGTGTTTTTGTATTCTTGATACTAATTAAACATTCAAGTATCTGTTATGTCAAGACTTTTGTATTTACCTATTTCTTTTTATAAATCACTCAAGTATACATACAGGAAAAATTTCGAATATGAGTAAATGTATGAATGCACATCTACACCAACCTGGCATTGCGAACAACAGCGTACATACAGCTGTTTCGACCTTACATAGGTCTCATCAGTGCACGAGCGTGATGTTCACAATGCCTTACAAACTTAGATTACCTGCATATATCGCCGAGTTACGTACCAAATGCCATAAGAGATTCCCAGCGGCAGGTAATCTAAGTTTGCAAGGCATTGTGACCAGCACGCTCGTGCACTGATGAGACCTATGTAAGGTCGAAACAGCTGTCTGTACGTTGTTGTTCGCAATGCCAGCTTGGTGTAGAAGTGCATTCATACATTTATTTATATACGAAATTTTTCGTGTAGTATATGAGTGATTTAATAGTGTGAGAACTCCAAGAATTACTTTGTTACATTGTATTTCTTTTTATAACTTCTGTATAACAAATTTTCTAAATAAAATATTATTAACTTGAGTTAAAAAAATTGTTTGGGCTATTTCCATCGTTAATCAGTATTTTTTTTTAACGATGGAAATAGCCCAAACAATTTTTTTAACTCAAGTTATACTTATCCATCGTCAACAATTTCACGTCATGAGTTAAAATATTATTGTTTATCTACTAGCGGAGTATGATTATAACTCTAAAACTAGACGTGGTTGAAAGATTTGGTTTTTGGTTATGCCTTTAGTTAAAGATTGTAAGAACTGTACACCCATTTTTAAAACAGTTATTAAAAAAAAATTAAAATTGTCGACCAGTGATTATTATTTTATTAGCATCTGTAAAAATTGCTTAATCAAATTCATTTAATGACATACTGTTTTTGCCTACATATGTAGTATATTGCTGAATTTGTGAAAGGATCTTCTTAGAAATTAAAAATATATTTTTGCTGCTTGCCGCTAGTCAATCAAATTTAATTTATCAAAGACAAGCAGGAAAAATCATATTTTCAAATATCTTTTACACCGAGAAAATAATAAATGAAAAATATTTAGAAAATATGTTCTTTGACCACGAACAGACGCATAACGCTTTAACGTGACATGCTTATAAAGAAAATAATTTTCCTAGTGTAAAAGAACTGTGTAGTTATTTAATGGTTGCTGAGATAGTGGCTGTTACCTGTTAATTAATGACTATATTTATCGAGATGTTGAAAGACGCAATGAAAATTTTGTAAAGATGGTACACGAGGTTATGCAAGAAAAGAGTGAATGAATGCGAAACAACTCTGGAAATTAATTAGAAAATAGAAAATGCCAGAGAGTACGCTTTTAATTCAATTTCGATTTTAATTAAGTTTCGCGTGAATACGAAGGTAATAACTGTAATAAGTATGTATTTCTTACCAGCCGAACACTGCATTACTATATAATTTCTGACAGATAAATCAACTTGCTTGGTTGGCTGCCAAAAACTATCTAGCGAACGTGATTGGATATTTGCTTCTTTACTAAGAACCGGAAGATAATAATAGAAAAAACCAAAATCTTAGCAGAGTGTAAAGAGAGAAAATATTCAGAAACACTTTAATTATTGAATATGTTCAAGATAGCGTCACCTATAAAAAATTAGTTTTTATTATGGGCAATGTAGTTTCGGTTAAATTGAATAAAGGGTTTATAAGTATATACACAAAAAAGGAGAAAACTAAGTACACTTCCTTATGTAGAATTAAAATATCTTTTGAGATTTCATCCTTCGCTGCGCAAAGGCGATCTGATGGAAGAATAATACACAGATAATAGAAGTTCATTAGAAGCGAGAGGGAAGAAAAAGCAGACGATTAGATAAATGGACGCAGTAGTCGTAGACCTACAAAAGGCTACAGTAATGGTCTGGAAGAAATGAGCACTAGACAAACAAAGGTAAAGTGACATTTTAAAACAACGACTCGATAACATATTTATATAAAGAGTTTTCTCAGTTTTATCATATCCATACCAGCATGTTTTTTTATTGAACGCCAGGTGCATAATACTTTGTTTAATAATATTCATCTAATGTAAGTCTGTGTATTTTTAGTCTTTATCCAATTTTCTTAACTGTAATTCGGAATATGTATTGGTGTTTTTAATTAATATATTCCAGATACAGTTCGTGTTTCTGTTGTTGTTATAACTTCATTACTCCTATCTATCTTTCTATTGGCTTAGACAATGCACGCATATCGATTTTTAAGTAATTATTTGTCTATCCTACAAAATAATAAGACATAGAAAATAAGACATTTTCAGGAGTCCTTGTTGATAAATAAAGTATTTCGTAGGTGGCCCTAATAAGTTTGCCACTATTATCTAGAAACTTACAATTCAGTTGTGAACAAACTAGTTCCGTTATGGGTATCGTTATGATTCATGTGATATTATATACACAAGGCGAGATTTATTTTTATATACCTAGCTATGAAGGAAAAAATTTCGGGAAAAAGTAGTATCTATATTTCAATGTATGATCAATTAACGGCCATACGATTATGCCAGTGTTTTTTTAAATTTTATAAAAATTCTTTTTATAACCCTTCAAAAAATGTATCCATTTCTTCTTTCAGGTATTCATGAAAAAAAACGACGTACTCATGTTCCATTTCTACAAAGCTGCACTCGTCAATTTCTTCATGGACATGGCGAGCTTTGTGAGCATTTGTAATGAAGCAACGTAATATTTTGATCTCATTTGTATGGCCTTTTGTGCTGTATGGTAGTCTTCAAGTTCCTGTTTTATTATGCTATTGTAGAGCCTTTTCTCTTGCATTCGATCAGTAAGATTCCTTCTGTATCCCAAAACACCGTCGCTATCCTGCGTTCACGTTTTCTTTAGCGGTGGAAATCACACTGCAAGGATACTGTTTCCTCAGTGGATTACAGTTATATACTCACATTTCAACTACTTGTTATAATTTCCGAAAAAAGCTCTTCGTTGTCAACCAAAACTTCATGTTTTTCGCAATGTGATGCCGACAGAGTTTATGTTCGGGAGTAAGTAATTTCTGAACCTAACGTGCTGAAGCTTTATCCATTCCTAAATCTTTGTTCAACATTTTGAATACTGTAGCTTCTGATATCACTACTTTAACGAAAATCATTGGAACTCTTATTTCTTGATCTGCAATAATGTTGATGTTTTTGTTGTTTTTTGCTTCAAAAAGCATTTCACATTTTGGACAATCTTCAATTGATTCCCTACGCCATCAAAACTGTTGAGACCAAAATGTTATTATAAAATACGACAGCGCATCTTCCTCATATACATTAATCATCCTCTGGAGAATCCTCTTAGGTATATTTGATTACGCTTCTATGTTCTAAACATACATGACCATTTTCTTTGTTGAGGTTACACAAAAACAACAAAACCGTTTGGATGTAAATCAAATTTGATCTGTATACACAAAATGTCACACCAATTTTATAGCAAAAATATGCTACCGTCATTTGTTTTCATGCCTTAATGGATGTACTTCAGTAATTTTGTAGAAATGAAAAGAACTGATCGGATTTCTTGCAAGGACACTTAATTTTCGATGAAATATGGATTCGCCATAATATATCGGATAGGAATGTACTGTTAAGATAGTCAATTCTAAAGAGTAAAACTGCTACAAGGAAGACCAAACCTCATTTTATCTGACGGAATGTGATGGTGGTGCTTTCTTTAGGATAGACATAAAATTCTTTTCATCTATTACCGTAAGAATGCAATAACGATCACAACAGTCATTATCTGACAAGCTGAATTTGCAGTTAGTAGTATGGCTAACATTCGCGAATTAGTCTTTGAACTGTTTGACTATTTTGCATTTGTTCAGGCAACCAAATAAACTTTTTGTGTAAAAGTCAGCAGCCGTCTATATCGTAAGGTGAAACGTCATTTAGTAATGGAATCCATTCGATTATCGATGTTCGAGTATTACTATGGAAAATATATAGATTTTAAATTTTATTTTATTGGAAAATTGCTCTGAATTTTGATGAAACTATACTGGTTTCTCTATTAGGCTTTAAACATTTTAAACTATCATCGTATTTGTTATATTTCTATTTATTCTGGTCAAAGAAACACATCAAAGCAAACATATACCAATTAAAAGGCTATCAAGATTGAGATATGCATTATGTAATTCAAATTCATTTCAGTAGATATAGGTTAGGAGTAGTAACATTATTAAAAAAAATTAATCAACTGGCAGCCAAGAAAATTTTTTTTGGCTATTCAATTTTATGAAACAAAATATACTGAAGTAATTAAGGAGTATGCATAAAAGAGAAAGTAAATCGAATATTTGAAATTTTTTCACATATGCGGCTTAACCTGATGCTTAAGCTGTTAAGTTTAGATCATGAACCTGTTTTAGTTTATTTTATTTGTAAATGATCAATCATTATAAGAAATTATTTTTGATTTGTTAAAACTTTGACAGACACTCTGAGGCAATACCCAACCATTTAAATTAGCCTACTCGGAAACCGAAACTTCTACACTATAATACAAATTACATTTAATTAAGTTAAAGTTGAATAAATTTATTGATTATTTTTGATTGATTATGTGCTTTTGAGTTTCAGTGTAATCAAGTATAACAAAGGAATTAGTAAGAATAATGAAATGGCACTGGCGTGTTTTCACTATGCGATGTTGTAGCAACTGGGTACTTGACATTATTCATATGTATGTATATACCAGCATGTTTTTAATAAGACAAACGAAAATCAAACTATAGAAGAGCTTACACAGTGGACCTTCATTAAATGTACTCAGTCAGGTCATCTTAATCCTATTTGCAACAAGAAAATGACAGCAATATTACATGATAGATATTTAAAATTAAAAACCTGAATATCAGTATGTTCTCTTGAATTTAATTCTTTCCTCTTAATATAATACTTTATTCAAATATTTTATGAAAGCTAATGAGAGTGATGTAATGTAACATATATGAACAATAAGCTGTCATGAATTAAGCTTTTCTTATGAAATAGAAAATACAGAGAGGGTAATACTACCTTTGAGGTGCAAAAGCAACATTCGAATTCGTTAGGAATTTCGTCAAGTTTCTCGATCTTCTTGTTTGAATCAGATTTTTTGCTGTCCGCCTACAAGACAGATCGAAACACTGAAGATACAACATGTGTTTGGCATAGCAATAGAGAATAGGAGACAACAAACATTCAAATTTATCTTATATTACATAAATAATACATATAAGTACAAATAAAAATATACACATACTAAATAATAGAGAACGTTCTGTGCAAAATATCCAGTTTTATAGGAAGATTGTCTAAATCTGTACAAATTATACTTTATAATATTCGTCATTTCATACCCAACTGCATATTTTACACAAATGTAAGAAATATTATACAATGTGTTTCAAGTAATTTTGTTTTGTTTGAAAATTGACTGCAAAATTCAATTTAAATAACTTCGTGTATGAATTGTTACTCAAAAAAAATGCATAGCAATAGTGATACAGTAAATGGCCATCAAATTAAAAACGTCTGTTACTTAATGAAGATTACAAACGATCAACGTTCTCGTTCTTACGTAGGCTAATGCTGTTTCGCACATTATTTTAGTCTCTTTGATGATTGACGTCTCGTTACACTCACCTAGGAGAATAGCAATATCGTTAAAACTAAATAAGTGTGAATATAAAACTTTCCCAAAATTGAGTATTGAGTATGTTGATTATCATTGATTAAAGAGAAATAAGTTTGTGAATTATTAAATTTGTAGATAAACAGGTATATGAATATATTTGAAAAATATAATAATAATAATAATAATCTTTATTAAATTCAGTGGTGTAAATATACATAGAATACGTCAAAAATCTGTCACAAATATACTTCTTGTATATTAAAAAGAAACTTTTTTCATTTATAGAATTATTATGAGTGTGTATACTCTGAAACAGTGTATAGATAAATTGGAGTTATCGTTGACATACATCATTAAAAAATGAGTAAGTGAAACATACACTGATGCTTTTAATTTATAGGTCTAATATCAAGAACATGAGTAAGATTATAAAATCATTAGAAGTTTAAACGTTGTGAGTTTATAAGAATCATATTTTATGAATTATTAGTACTATACAACATTTCTATTTTAAAAATAAAAGAAAATCTTTTATTATTTGCAATAAAGTAGGTCGACTATCTGGGTCAACAATCGACTACATAGCTGCGTTATCAAGACGCATCGGGCAAAAAATATGTTTTATATGAATGAGTACGATTTAACGGCTTTTTTCCCGTTTTATACAAACAAAGGCGTATTTTTCTATGAATGCGTGTTCATTTATATTTACAAATGAACATTCTTACGTGTATTTATAAACATACATTCTGTGCCAGGTGCGTAATGTATTTCTTTTATCTAAAAAACAACATAGAAAATTAAATTTTTAATTTCTTCGTTATTGCGGTATATTAGGGCTCCGTCTTTTTATTTCTGGGACCCCTGTATATAGGTACAATAAATTGTCGGCATAATTCCTATTTAATTTTTATTCTATGAAAAATATACTTCTTGTATATTAAAAAAAAAACTTTTTTCATTTATAGAATTATTATGAGTGTATATACTCTGAAACAGTGTATAGATAAATTGGAGTTATCGTTGACATACATCATTAAAAAATGAGTAAGTGAAACATACCCTTCTAAGTCAAGTAGGGAGAATTATAGGACTATTCTTTATTAAGTTGTTTTTCAAAAATTCTTGAGAAAGCGAAGTGGAATGGATTGATTATTATTTTCTTTTTTGGATAAATATGTTATTTTCAATAGCAGTTTGGATCAGTTTGGATTTCGCAATGAAAAATCGACCTCGTCTGCTATAGTTGTATTCTTGAGATTGGTGTATACAGGACGAATATTTTCTTTAAATATTGTTGTTGTTTCTAGATCTCACAAAGATATTCGATCATGATGACCATGACATCTTGCTTAGTAAGTTGTCTACATATGGTATTTGGGCAATGTTTCGGAGTGGTTTAGTAAATATATTAAACCTAGGATAAATTTTGCTCGGGCCAGTTGTTTGTGGGTCGGAGTGTTTCGTAATGATGTCATGGTCGCCTATTGTATAGAATGAAACAACCAGCAAATTGGAAGAAGTAGGGAACTATGTACGAACCAATAAACGAGTTCCTAACAACAGTATGACACCCATTTGGCAGTGGCGGCTGGTACTAAAGGGCACAAGGGCACATGCCCACCCAACCACCAAGATAAACACAGAAAGAAATTCGAATATAATTCAGTGCATTATTTAATTTTATTATTTTTACATACTTTTATAACGATGGTATCAAAGTTTCCTTTCGCACCACACACACTAGCGTATTCCAACGCTCAAAACTATGTTCCGGGGCACGATTTCGGATGTACCTCTTTCGAGTATGAATCGGCTCGCTCCGCTTATCTTTGCCATATGCGCTTATAACTTCGGTTTGGAGCATAAATTTGCCAGACTCAAGTTAACTTCTTGCATTCATTGTGAGTGCATGTTTTCGTTGCGTTACCTTGCGTGTGTGATTTCAAAGCCTTGAAGTGACGTTTATTATTAATGATGTAAGTTAATTGTGTGCAAGATCTTTTAAAAAACCCGCTATCATTTGAGGAAAAACTTTTAATTAAGAAGAAAGGAAGGGCTATTCCAGAACTTCAAATAAACTACACTTCTACACGGAAAACTCGAACTTACAATAGAGTATTCAATAAAAATATATATGAAAGATATAAGTGGATGTGCGGATGTTCACTAATAACTAAATTATTTTGCTTTATCTGCTTAATTTTTAAGAAAGAGGTTAGTACGTGGAATAAACAAGGATTGAATGATTTAAAGCATATCATAGAGAGGGCAAAGAAACACCAAAAATTCCGTTTCTCATAAGCATGCGTGGATTTTAGTGTTCTAGGCAAAGTGGACATACGTGAAAATTTTGCGGAGCTTTTGAATTGGCGTTAGGAGGCTATGATGAGACATTGACGTCGGAAAATCCAGGTGTGTATGTAGGCTTAATAAACTTTGCGGCTGAATTAGACGCTGTGCTTGTAATACATATGAAAGGTTCACAAGTGTTTGGAGGCGTCTCAAAAACTACTCAGAACGAATTGCTAGATGTAATATTGCAAATTTACAAGCAGGAAATATTAAAATAAATTAAATTTGCAAATTTCATTGCTTTGGAGGCCGATGAATCTACAGACACCTCTAATAATCAGCAAATGGTTGTTATTATTCGATACGTGTTTAATGGACAAACTTTTGAATGCTTTTGGTCTTTTTAAGCCGGGTGGACATAATGCTGAAGTATTAACAAAAACATTGCTGAATGAACAGCAAATAATTTTAAATTCTGCTTCTGGGTCTGATAACAATAAACTGGTCGCTCAAAGTTACGATGGGGCGTCCGTGATGAGCGGTAAAACAAATGGTGTCCAAACTATTATCAAAAGAACATTTCCACATGCACATTATATTCACTGTTACGCGCATCAATTTATTTTAATTATTGAACGAGCGGCACAGTGCAATAAAAATGTAAAAATTTTCTTTGCAAATTTGCAGTCATTTTCAAGCTTACTTCTCGATCGTCAAAACGAACGGCAATTCTTAATGAAATAGTCAAACGTAGATTACCTCGCGCTGCTTCTACACGCTGGATTTTCAAAAGTCGAACTGAGAACAAATTATTTGAACACCTGGATTCTTTCAAAGAATGTTCAGACAAACTTATTGACGATGATGGGATGGACTCAGTTACTATTAGTGAAGTAAGTGGTTTATTGAAACATTTGAATGGCCCGAATTTCTCTACTGGTTGAAAATATTTCATTTCATCATGCCACATGTTGAAACATTATTTAATCAGACTCAAATGTGCGGGATTGACAGTGCTCAACTGAAAAAGGCAACTGAACAATTTCAACAGCAAATTATTCACATACGAAATTTTAGAATTTCTACTTACAATGACAATCAAGAACGCAATAATGAAGAACGTGCAAGGAAAAGACAAAAAACGACTGTTGGAGATAAAAGAGCTGTAAAGGAAGTATGTAACACTATCTTAAGCCAAATTAGCGACCAATTTGATTTTAAGGATCACTTAAGTCTGCAAAATTATTTGATTCTCAAAGTTTTAAATATTTTGATGAAAGTGTGAAATCTTATCCTATGTTGGACTGTGTAAAATTGAAAAGTGAACTTTCAGCAATTTGACTGATCGCATTGGTGGTCCTATCAATAGAAAAGAAGTTCATCCAGTCTATTCCGGATTTTGACAACAAAGTCATAGACGTTTTTTCCAGCATCAAAAATAGGAGAATGGATTTTATGTACAAAAAATAGGTAAGTTTTTTTTTGTGCCCACCCTCTTTCATAACTCACGAGCCGCCACTGCTATTTGGAGCTGCTAAGAGCAATAGAAATCATTCAATTTTGATTAAATATAGTGATAGGAGTATTGTCTAGGTAGATACTGCTAGATTTCTAGGCATGATAATTGATAGTAGGTGCGGTTGGACGATTTATGTAAACAGTATCTGTGAATGGTTCGCTAAGGTGCGTTATGTGTTGCAGCGTTTACGTACAGATGTATTATTTCTCTAATTTTCACTTGGTATTGTTGTACGGTATACTGGCTACTATCGGAAATTTGGGAAAACAACCTTTTATTCGGTTTGTCAGAGAGAATATACTGATGTCATTGAACTTATAATTACACTTAGCTTTTTCGGGATATGTATATATACCTTTTTAATTAAAATAGTAATTATAGTAGCTTATGAAAGCATAAGTTATTCAGACTGAGGGTATTTCTAAAAAGTTGATAAATTTGCGTTGAATATGATCTACGGTAATCGGCTATAACTTATTGCTAGGATTTCAAATTACTGATACAAATTCATCTTACTACCATAGCAGTATACAAACATCTAAAGATACTGGTACTGGTGGTGTGATTTACAAATCCCTTTTAAAATCCAATTCATCTCTATGCAATCTCGCGTATGGTATCTACATACATGACGATTGAAAGCAATTAAATAGACCGCTTTAAATTGTTAACATTGTCAACAAAGAATTTATTTAATTGAAAGCAACGCTATTTCTAAATAACGCATTGAAGGAGCATACTTCCAAAAAGTGATGTTGGGCTTGGTATCTTTCTACACACTTTTTATCAAGAATTTATGGTGTAACAACAAACTCTAAAACTGTTGTATAACAATATCATATACAATTCTCACGTTCAAGCTCGTTTATGTTTCAGGTGATGAAAATTATTATAAAGGGATGTCGTTATCTTCAGTCAGTAGTGTTACGTTTAAAAAGCAGCGGCCAACATTTATTCATTTATCCCTGTATATTATGTTACATATTTTTAGTTCCGTATTAATTCAAATTGTATTTCACATTCCAAATAAATTACCTCTCAAAATTCTCAACATTGAAATCTGCGTCGCATATATTATTCCGTTTTATAATATTCGATAAGAAACATTTAGTTTATGAAGGACTCTTTGTTGAAATTTAAGATTGGCGACGTATGCATTTTTTTGTCCAAGTTATCTAAATGTTCTCATAGCTTGTTGTATGGAACTACGTATTTCGCAATATTGCGTATTTGGCATTTTCTGGTGACGTGATCCAACAGCGCCTTACTGTCGCGAATTTCTTTCCAAAATACCCCTCTCTGGGTCCGAGATTTTATAAGGGCGAAGCACATCTAAGTCTAAAATTATTGACTATTACAACATTCACCATTCCATCAGTGTTACATTCTTAAAGTTCAGTACAAATTAAGCAGTGAGTGGTAGTTAGATATATCGTAACTCAAGTCCCGGCGTCGGTCGCTAAGCCCTGCGATGACGATGTCCAAAGGGAACGAGATGTTATTGTCCAGTATGGATACACCGATCAGGGTGATTTAATTCTCGAATTCCCAATAAAATTGTTGGATTATGTATCGTCCTTCAATTTACGGCGATGGCCGGATCTAAGGGACATCTCACCGATACCATCAATATAGGGCCCCGCTAAACACCATCGGTAGCGACAGCAGAGATAGGCGTCCGGGAACACCAGGTATTTGAGTTTTTATTCTTGTACTACATGTGACAAGATATTTGTACAACTACCAGGCTGTTAGAAATTTTTACAGTTACATGTTTGTTTATTAAAGTTAAGAATTATTGTGCATAAGGCACAGTTTAAATTTGTTATGTTCATGAAGTCTTTGTGTTTTTGTCTAAATTTGTATATGTTTTTGAAATCTGTGTGTGTTGTAATAGTCACTATTATTTTCTTTTTATTTTATTGTATTGATGGTCAAATCATTTTGAAGTATTAATTATTTGTAAAGTTTTTAATATTTGTAAACTCAAGTTTATATAAATTCTTATATAAATTCCTAAGGTAAATAGTGGACCATGTTTGATAATTAGTTTAATCGAATTTGACCAATTAATTTTATTAAAATTATTTATCTGTCAAACCTGTTCTTATTGTTTTGTTTGTACCGTCTTTCTAAAATTTAGTTTTCTTTGTTTTCGTATTACATTTGTAATTATTAAATTTAAATGAAACGTTGTGTGTAAATTGAGTCACTTTTTTTAACAGCTAAGGTTATATTTGGTTTATTCAAGTCATTTATATTTCAACTCAATATCTTCTTTGTGTAATTAATACTTGAATTAATATTATTATATTAATGTATCAAATTTTCTCTCTCCATTTTTCTCATGTTTTTATTAAATAAATTGTTATTGTTTTTATTAATTTGTTTTCTTGAGGTAGGCCTAGTATTAGTTAGTACAATTTCCCATTTTAATTGTGCAATACTTTAACAACAGTGACCCCGCCTTATTAATTTAAAATGGGTGGCGCAACGGGCATTAGTTAACATCTTTGAGTAATTTCATGTTCTTAATAATAATCTGAGCTAGACATACAGGGTGGGTCACAGATTTAATAACATCAATAGTTCTACTTCGAGGGCAACATCTGGGAATATTATTAATCATAAGCGATTAATAATTATTTATTGAGGTAAGTGAATGTACTGATTCACACAATTATCTTGCACCCTGGAATTAGGAATTTTAAATTTATTTATATTAGGGGTTCTCCCCTATAAAGTAACAGTAGAAAAGAGTAAATAAAATTCACCGGGTACCCATTCTCCAAAACGTATACGGAATATCCCAACAGTACAAAATCTTTTTTAAAATGAATGAATTCTATTAATTTACAAAAAAATACAAAAAATAGTGTTCTTTATAATAATAATAATAATAATCTTTATTACCCAACAGCAAATAATGCCAATTGCAGGATAAAGAAATTGCAGTTGTTGTTTATGTAAAATAGGTTTCTTTTTAAGTAAGCCTTGTAACTGTATTTAGGTACTACAATAATTTTATGTAAGAGCTTTATTACAGTTCATTATCTTATCCGTCATTCAAGTGACTCAAAGCAACAACTACTTGAGATCATACTGCAATTAACAGAAAAATTCAATCTCTGGAATTATAAATTCAGATATTTGTCTTTGATCTTACACATTCTTTAAATAAAATGTTATACTTTTATTTTAATTATTATATAATCTGCTTATTAAACATGTGGCAAAAACTAAGCAATTTAACAATTCTAAGACTTTTTGTTCTTGGATGATGTTTCAGAGACATTTTATCATTATTAATAATGCTATTTAAGTTTATTGTTTACTACTCCGGGCATGGCCAATACAAGGAATATTGAGAAACACGTTTTTTATGTTTTGAACAACATTTCGATTAGAAAATAGTTTAATCGAAAGTTAGGTTGGTGATTATGTCTTCTTTGGGATTTACCATTTCCCTTCTTCTCTGAAAGAAGTGACTGCGTCTAGTATTTTCGTTAATCTGGTAACTTAGTTGTAAATATATGAATATTAAAGTTAATGTTTAGTAGTTTAGTAGTTGTGTCAAACATTTAGTTTCTTGTGCCAATAATTCTATTGCAAATTTAATTACTGAATTTAAAAGAAGTCAGTTTATAAAAGTCACATTTAAACACTGTTAGTAAACACGCGGTTTTTGTTTAAACTATTTCACACAACCAATGTAAAAATACTTTAAGTATTCAACACGTAATAAACATTAGTATCATACACTCCAGTATTTGCCAATAATGAGAAGCACATAAATTACTTATAAAACACATTGTATATATAGACATGGCCGTTTGCTAGAAATAGTCACTTATATTGTAATCATGATTTACTCGACATAGTCAAAATGCAAAGTAATAATCTAACACTGAGATATTATTAACTTGCTAAAGATATTCGAATTCATTGCAGCCTTTAGATAAATTATTATAAAGTTAGTATTCACGAAATAGCAATAATTATTAGTAGTTATTATTTCAAAACTGTTTTATTTATCTTTTCTCTAATTAGAGGCTACAATAAATGAATCGTTTCAACAAAATATAAAAATAATTTCAGTGTGCCTATAAGATACGATTAAAACGACTAAAAATATCGGAGGCATACAAAAACACTCATATCTGTTGCTATGCAAACAGGTCTTACTCGATATCTCTTCATTACATGACATTTATAAAAAGCTTCTTAATATATGAATCGTGCCAAATTATAGAGCAATAAGAGGTATCACTTTGTAGAGAATGTAATTTCTTTAAGATACGAAAGTAAATATGTCAACATTAGTTAGGTATTATATTTAGGTATATGTCGCATAAATAAACGAATCACAACAATTATTTAAAAATGCAATAGCATATCTTGTAGGATCCAGGACAGAAAACTCATCGTATGAATAAAAATGTCAACAGGCCAATAATACATATGTCCATACATACATGCATAATTAACACGGTGTGAACATACAGGCTGGCCCAGAAAAACTAAGCACATAGATTACCTATGAAAATGATATATTATACCGAAACATCCCACGGGAATATACAGGTTTGGCCTACGAATATCTTGCATGCGGCTTTCCGTACATAACACGAAAGGAGTTGCCAAACCGTTATATATTGGAATCTTATGATCGTAATGATGGTATCGACCCGTCGTCTAGCGCCGAACAGTACGTGCCCACTGTCCACATGTGTATAAATACTGACAACAACGTTCGTTTCAATAAATGGACTTTAGCTTGGTTGCAAAGTAAAAACAGATCGAACCTGTATATCTAAATTAATGTAACGTTGCAGCTTTTCCCGATAAGGGAAATTTTTACTTTTGTTGTTTTATTTTCTCTTTGGCTGTTTTATAAATGCATTATGTTGGTATTAACAAACTTTCTGGAAGCTGATAGCGAAATAGAATATTTCTAAAGACAAGTGAGTAGGGATCGTTTTTGTATTTTCCGACTGGGCGGTTTATTAATATTTTAATATATGCTATAGTAACTTGCCTGTCAAATTAAAATAATTGTAACTTCATACATTTTACAAAATGTTACATAGTGTGTGTGTGTGTGTGTGTCTAATATCTTAATATAATCCAGAAATCAAAGACAATCTTCAAAAATACTAAACAAAAACAGTAAAACATCTTTACCACACTAAATCACAAAAAGGCTAAATACGTATTTCGACAACTATGTTTTCATCAACACCAATAACAGAGTTGTCGAAATACGTACTTAGCCTTTTTCTATTAGTTACCTACATATTTTTATCAAATTAGTTTTTTTAATTCTGACAAAAAGACATAAATAAGAACGTCTACAAATATTTTGTATTATAATATTCATCACCTGATGAAGCCCTAGTAGGGTGAAACAATTGTTGTGAATTAAATAAAACTGTTTTGAACTCAATTTGAATTTATTTCAATTTTTTACTTGTAAAAATTTGAAAGTAGCTATTTATAACAGGCAAAAGTAGAAAACAATTCCTGAGTTGAATACAGTAGAATTTTTAATACTACCGAAATGAATAAGCATGGAAATTTACTGTATTTCGAGATACTTTAGGAATGTTAGAGAAATGTGTAAAACTCATTAGAATTAATTAGCATTTAAGCACTTTCCTTTGATATTATAGGCAGGCGACCTACCGCCAAACATAATTTAAACTAATCATTAATCAGAACTAACATAGTAGGGTTTCCATTTTATATAACATTGCATCGTTTTTAATCTTATGATCATGTGTAAAGTGTGACCATATTTGGGTTTGGTTGGGTTGGAATAGGAATAACACTGATAATTATTATAATCGAATTCTTTCAATTCTTTAGGGAATAGTTAATGCATAGTATAAGTACTTTTACAGATTTTCTTATTATGGGATACGTTTTTAGATCTCTTATTAGAAAAAGCTAATGGTGATATTTATAGAATATTATTAATAATAAATAGATTTTCAAATTCTCGGAATCGCAGCAATATTAGAGTATTTTCTGTTCTAGTTGTCTATGAAACCTCAATTTCATTTATGAATTCTTGTTTCTTAATTAAATGTGAAACTACACAAACACAATATATACAACTGTTATTTTTTAAGGAGAGTAGGACAAGAAAATCAGCAGTTTCATCGGCGAGATATTCCAGCCTATCAACATAAATTGGGTCTCCCTGTAGGTATACATGATTGACATATTTATTCTATTTTTCTTTATTATTTGTTATTATAAAGTTACTTGATTCGTTTATGTATTTTGACAAAATAATACAAACCGATCTTCTCCAAAAAACTTACCTCTGGTAGAATGAAACCTAAAGGCATGTTAGGAATCAACTGGGTCTCGTCTTCGGCCAGGGGAGCTGTGACAACAGTTTGTAATTGTTGTTCCTCCGAAGGAGCCAGTTCTAATAGACGTTTTTGATTTGCTGGAGACACCGGAACGGGTGGCCCTTCACTAGTAGGAAGACATGGCAACTGGGAAGAATTACTGCGTCTGTGCCGGTTTGGAAGATGATCAAAGTTGCGATAGTTCGTGTCCGTTTGCGAGGGATTTTTTGGTTCTTCTTCGTTACTGTTTGCGTCAGCCTGCGACAGGTTGTGGCCTAACCAAGAAGAAGGAAGAGGACACCGTGTGTCAATTGTGTCTTGTATCGCAGGCCACTTGATCTCAATTAAACTCCAAAAATTTTTATTCACATGTACAAATTCATATCTATACGTAACTGGAGAGATATAGATATCTACTAAGAGGACGTCACAATAATGCCACGTAAAACTATTGTTGTACAACAATTATTGTAATCAATACATCATGCCCACAATGAATATTAAAATTAAAAGGTGTATGTGAGTATATTGAATGTATTTAAACTGCATGACACAACGAAAAGAAATCTTGACAAAAAGAAGCAAGGTGACCAAATGAAAGAAAAATGAAAAAAAAAGGAAATATAATTTGGGTGCTCAAATTTTATTTTTGTGTTATAAACAATAAACCCACAAATAAAAATTGTGTGTCGTATAAGCATATTGTCATGCGCGTTCAAGAAATTTTTGCTTTTAGATTTCTTAAATTTTGTAATGTGACCATAATAATAATTTTAGGAGTTTCGGCGATTGTCTTCATTTCCATCAATTAGGACACACATATCACCTGGGAAAGAAGACATCGTCTTAAAACTCTGAAAAAAGCCGTGCGTAGAGATAAAAGCAAAGCATTGCGAAGACTTCGTCGTTTAAAGGGTAAATATGCTTAACTGTACTTTACAGCCTTGGAAGTAGTTCTTGAACAATATATTATCATAATGTTTACTTCATTTGCAGTAGCAAGTTATTAGCAGAGACCGGCAGTCAGTTAAGATGACGTAATCTTATTTAAGAGAATCGCAATATTACAATTTAAGAATTAATATTCAATTTTGAATTGCAATTCATAATAGTGCTATTCTAGGATTTAGTTTTTGTTAGTATTTGCATACTTATACCCAATGTTTTTTTAAATTTTGAAAATTAATTTTTCTAGAGCATTGACTTCAATATAATGCCGTTTTGATACAATGCCTATTTCATGTCTCTATAACTTTTCGATAAAATATAAACTAGCAATTCATAAATAAAAGAATGTTTTGTTAGGAAATTGTATTTACGTTGGTAGTAGAGACAGTAGAGAGAGTACTAAAAAGTAACGAAGAGTGTGTGTACGATCATTTTATTATTATTATTGTATTATTAAACCTAACGTGTGTGTTTGATTTCTGGATTAAAGAAGAGGAGTTAACAGTATGATATACCGTATGTGTCAATTTTCATTAGGTATAGGGATTCAATGTTTACGTGCGATTTATACGTATACAAGTAATACGGGGCAACGTGCCACCCCACACCGTCCGTCACCAATCCCGGCAACAATCGACATCACAACGACTTTCTCCGATCTTCCCACTTCTCCCGACCAGATTTTACATTCAATGTTTAGCTGCGAACACGCTGCGATCTAGTCTGCAATAAAAGACGTCTTATTACTGGAACGGGAAACACCAAATGGCCGCCGCGTTCTCCTGATCTAGTAATTTATTATTATTTTCAGAATCCTTTTTTATTTACCTTATTTTTAATTTTATTAGAAATACGCTTTCGTTTGTGTCATGCAGCGTCAACGCAGCTTAATAATTCTCTGCATTTACTGAAAGGAAAAAGAAAAACAAATCCTTGCAACTTGTAAATATTATTTCTGAACGCATTACAAACACCCAAGCCGGTGGTCGAAGAGTTACTGCTAACCACGCTAACTTGTATTTACTTACGAGCATGCATCGGTCGTGCTGGCATTGGAAAGGAAAGAAGGGGTACTATGTTGCCACATACTGTATGGATTAATCGCCTATGGCTAATGAAAATTGACACATGCTGCGTAACATAAGGTATAATTAGATTAGATACGAAATAACAACCTTACTCTGATAAAAAAAAAACTTAACTTAATGTAAAAATATGTATGCCGAACACCTTTTGAAGTTCAATATACTTGAATGTTCAGGAAAGTGTCGAATTTATGTCAGGAATATTGAATTAATATTTGAAGAGTTTTAAATAAAAACCATCTCTCATAAATTTGGCAAGTATACCTATAGGTATACTTTCAATCAAACTTCTTATTAGTATTACATGGAAAGAAGAAAGCACTAAACACGTGTTCCTATTTATTTTAAGTAAAGAAACAAAAATACAGTTGTTGTTAAAACTACCTTGCTTACTACTACTACTTTTGTTACAACAAAGAATTAAAACTTTTCCCAACTCTCCGGTTTTCTACTTTTAATATTCTAATATTATAGAAATTCTTATTTAATTAATTGAACAATTTTACTGCCCAGTTAACAGTTTTCAATTTAATATTTGGAGGAAAAAATCTAAAAGTAATTTTGCAAAATAAATCTTTTTAATGAATATAATTTACTAGGAACCACCTGAAACACATAACATCAGAAAAAGTTATGTTTCAAAAAATAAAATATAAATCTCACAGAAGCGTTAGCAGCATTAATTCCTGGAGAATTAGAAAATACGTTGACTGAAATGTTTGTGCAGTATTTAATAAAAACCTTGAATAAATATATTACGTCAAACATGTATAGTTGCGGCAAGAAGTTTTGACGGGTTCTAAGACCAGCCATAGGAAGATATTTCCGGTAAACTGTAGTAATTCTCAGATTATTCTAAATATTTCACACTAAATTTTTATACGAAGTAACGAGAGATTGTATTACATTTGTCTAGGCGTGAGTTTGACAATTTTCATAGACTTCAAACAAGCTTTTGCCAAGTTAAGAAAGAAAACATGAATCAGAGCCGATAAAACATACCAAATAAACTTATCAAACTACTTCAGATTACAAAGGAACATATAAATGCTGCCGTTCTTACTCAAATAGGTATGTTAAAAGAATTTAACTTCAGTATAAGAGTAACATAAGGTAAGGGATTATCTGCATTGTTGATTAACATAACATTAGAAGGAATTATAAGAGAATGCAATATCAAAGGTAGCATAATAGAGAAATCTCATTAAATAAAGCCATGCGCATATGATATAGCAGTAATTGCGAGGTACGGAAAACGCAACACTATTAAATGTTGACGAAAAAAGAAATAAAAAAAGTAAGTCCATAAAAATGGATAGAGGAACTACCAACGAGAAGCTAACAGAAAGATAAATAGGAAGATATGAAATAAGACAAGCAATAGGATTAACAAATATGTTAAAATTCACAAAGAGTACGATTAGTTTATGGAACCTATTTCAAATTTAATACATTCATGAGAAGCAAGTGAGTAAACAGCAACACACACGAATATATAGAACGGCAACAAGGCCGGTCGTGATTAATGCATCCGAGGCTATGAGTTTAACCAAGAGAAATTAAATAAGTTTGAAAGAATAATTATAAGAATATATGGACCTAAAAAGATTGGGTAAAAATATAGGAACCTGATAAACTTGGAAGTGAATGCATACTAGGTGGAAGAAACATAGTAAGATATATAAAAGCACAAAGTTAAGACGATACGATCTATATTGAAAAATAAATATGAAATGGAAACCAGATGGAATTTGAATATAAGTACTATTTATACAATTTGGAAGAGGCCTTGCTGCCACATTCAGACACTAAATCCTTCTGATTTTCCGAGGCGTATTGCATTTTCTTATTGGCTTCACATATACAATGGTTTAAATCCATCGACTATTGGGACTTATTCTTTTTACCGATGAAGCACATTCTTCAAGAAATACAATGAAAACTATCATAATGACTGAGTGAGCTGACGAAAACCCATATGCAGTATATGAAAATTGTATCAATTTCCCTCAAACATTGCTGTTGGACTTTGGTTGACAAGCTAATTAGACCAGTGTTTCTACCAGGAAGGTTTACAAGTGATGTTTATCATAATTTTGTGAAAAAATCACTACCTGATTTTTTGGAGGATGTACAACTGGCAACACATTGCATTTAGTATAGTAGCTGAAGAAATTATAAACGCTACATCTGATAATCGCTGAGCTGGCCGATGTAGATCTCACTTTTGGCCTTTTCAATCCTTTTTCCTGTGGGACCATCTGAACAAATTACTGTACACTACTCCAATCGAAACCAGATAATTAATGAGAGTAATGTTAAACCCTTTGTTTTTGACAAAGTTCGGCAGGCAGTGAGGAGAAGAACGAATATATGCATCCTAGCTGATGGTAGTCTGTTTCAGCAGTTTTTACAAATTAAGTACCTGTACAAGTAATTATAAGTAAAAAAGTGATGTATTCTTTTAGAAACACCTTTATCGCCCTGTAACATCAAAGCAAAGCGCCTTTCCCAAAATCATCCGGGCAGAACAAAAATATCCCAAGAAAAAACCCTTCAAATATTGCAGTATGTTTAGTAAAATTGAAAGTGCTTTCTTCCAGAAGTCAATTAAATATTTCACATATTCTAAACAATTTTGTATTAATTTATATTCATTCAACTTTTGTAATTCATTAAGCTAATGCTAATAGGGAAAGTTTCAATCAATAAAAGTTATTTAAATTGAAATATCAAAGTAAGCTTTCTTAATTTTCTATTTTACTATCAATTATTTGTGCTATCATACGAAAGATCCATCTCAAGTGAGGTGTGGCGGTATCTTAAAATTCCTTAGATAATTTTTTTTTTTTTAGACAAATACCTATTCTGAATCACTGTCATTTTGTTTGTGTTTGTTGTGTTTTTATTATTACATTTTACTTGCGTTTTGTTTCTGTTACCTTGTGTCGTTATAGATTAATACAACGGTTCATGTAAACAGTGGAATGTGATTCTGCACCATCGAATAAAATAGAAGGCAGTTCATATAAGTCTACAAAAATTGTCTGTACAATCAGGTTTGTGTTAGTTAATTCTAAACTAGAAGAAACTTATGAAAGATATTATGTTTAAATGTATCATAAGGAAGTGTTCATACCGCTCTTAGAAAATAGTTACACATGTATCCCTGTATAGTATCTGTAAAGCAGCAATTATATCCTATTAACTTTGAGCAGAGCATAAACTATTGTGAGTGGTTTAATAATACAATCAATATTGACGAAAGATTAGATGCAATTTTTTTTCTGATGAGTAGTTCCATTTGACAGGTTATATGAATAGCAAAATTATACAAACTAGCATACTGAAAGACCACACGTTTTCCAAGAAACCAGTTTATATACGGGAAAGATTGGGGTTTGGATTGTCATCTCACGAATACGTATAGTCAGATCAGTTTCATTTTTTTTCAATGGCACAATTAAGATAATTCATTAATGATTTACTTAAAGTCGAACTATACAACATTTATTTCCAATAACATCATGCTACACCACATACAGCACAAACTAATGTAAATTATTTGTATAAAATTTTCAATGGTAGGCGTATCAGGCCAGCTCGCGCTCCATCTTACACTATTAGCATGTTTCCTCTTTGGATACTTAAAAACAGAGTTTCTTTCTAATAGTTAATAATTTATGTAGAAGAATTTCGCAATATAGGTTTTTGAAAAACCTCTTTGCCTCTCTCTCTCGCTCCCTGTGCGTGTGTCTACCTACCATAACGGCCAAACGGTTAAACGTCATGTTTAGAACGGTAGACCGGAAATGGCAGTTTACTTTGTGCAAGAATTAAATTTCAGCAATATCTTGGGAACAACTAAGTACTTAAAAGTAAATCTGAAACATTTTCTATTAAAGATGTTTTTCGAATTTCTTACCGGAAGTATGTCTTTCACTCTTATCTAATAGTAGTTTTTTGCAAATATCTGGTAGATTATGCATTCTGTACTGATTTATTATGAGTATAAAAGTAGTTAGAGTTGGATTTGAAGAGATTTTTGTATAAAAACAATTTCAAAATTCTGACCGGAAGTAACACTTCTACCCACAGGTTTATTAAGGATGTAAAAGTATTTTAAACTTAATTTGAAACAAGTTTTATGAAAAAAAATTGGAATGCAATACGTATAAGAAAGTCGTGTGGTGCTCATAATTTTAATTATTTTAAACGCTAACGCTTTCTAGCATTGTATGTAAATGATTTTTGTTACTATAAATAAAATTAAATAACTTTTTTGTTTTCTATTCCTTTATTGATATAAATACAACATATACTATGATTTTTGTCCTTACCCTGACATTTGCTTTAATGATTTGTTATATTTATTTTGACTACACACATACTTTACTATTTATTTCAAACACTCGCGCCCTGTAAGATTCTGATCTAAACAATTTTTTGGTATAAACATTGAAAATATTATTTGTTTGATTTTATTTACTCCATCTTACGTGTTCGTAAGATAGAATTCATTATAGGCAATGTGTTTTCCAATACTACCAACTGGTCGATGTTGCTTTCTTAAAAATTTATACCATGCAACCTTCACTTGAGACGGATCATCTTGTATATTACAATTGTAGTAACTTCTAAGCAGTTTCCGTATTCTCGAACTGGAATATTTAATATACAGTGAAAGTAATTGTTAATGTTGAATGTACACATATAATACAATTGTTTATATATTATGTGATAAAATGAGAATCGAATATTTTTCATTGGTACTTTAGAAAATTCCAATAATTTTTTTTAAGATGGCTCAACGGGCTTAATGTACACTTATACACCTTTGGCAAATAATTCCAAGAAATAAATAAGTCAGTTTGAAAGCCTTTTTTATGATAGAAGGATTCTTAGTAGATGTATTAGAAAAATTATATTCTCCAGATTCATGTCATTTCAAGATCTATTAAAGAATTTGATATTTATGTAACAATTTATGAAGAGCAAACTAAAAGCACTGAACATACTTACGTAAAATTTATAGTTCTCGAAAAATTATTATTTGGTTCAGAAAGTAACATTAAATTATGTAAATGGAATTTTTCCTTATAGGAGGATAAAGACTTCAGTAATGCAGCTTATAAAGTATCACAAAAATTTAATATTGGAAGTAGACGTGGTGGTTACCTAATAAAATCAATACTTCTTTCAATACTTTGTCCATACAGACGCCTTGAAGCACCATATTTTCGAAAATTTCGCTATATCTGGACAAAACATAAACATTTGTATTTATAATTTTTATATCTCCTTGACGCTTGTTTTCGGACGAGTCGGCGCGGCGGCTCTCCATGCTCGAGGTACAGCAAACTATTATCACTTATATCTAATTATTTATTTTAAAGAAATATAGTGCGATTTACTATTTAAGTCTTTTCACAATAGACTGTACAACTTGAAAACGATAACACATGTCACAAATTTTAAATTCTAAGACTTTTTAAAGATAATCACGGAATTTCAAGGATATTGCAAATAAAGTACATGTTAGCAAGTTAAGTTTCGCAAATACTAAACAAATTTAGTTTTAGCATTTTTAACAAAACTATAAGTAGCTAAACAAATAATCCAATATCTCGGTCTCTTTTGATTGGTTTCCCAATATGTATACAGCTAAAAATTTTTGAAATTATCGGTTAACACAATCATTTATTGAGCTAGCAAATATTAGCGATATTATTTTATTTTTTATACAACAGATGTTAGTTAGTGTTCACCTTCATAATACCATGGAGTCATTGAGGATCTTATGCGTATTGCGAAAGAATCTATCAAAATCTTAAACCTAAAATTCTTAAAACAAAAAATACCTTAACAAGTTGTTTTTTAAGTTTGACCAGGATACACATAATAACATTGCGATTAGCAGTCATCCCAGTTATTAAATATGATATTTTATTATGTCTGTTCTTTTCTCAATTATTCAGACATTTTCCCTGGTGTCGTGCGAGTAATAGAATTTCAGTATTGTTTACTAGGGATCATTCACCTTTCTACTTGTCTCTGTCTGCTCGGTGCTTTTCTTAAGTTAACCAAAGTGTTGAGAGCTCTCTATCGATACCATTCGTACCGCTCTCGTTCATTTTTCAGTAACCATTGCTGGAAGAAGTTTGGTTTGTGTAACTGATGACGGTGGCGAAGATATTTTATCACCAGGTTTGGAGAATCTGAAAGTGATGGTAAAACTGGCGATGATGTTACTACCAATGCAGATCGTAGCTATGAAGAGCATTTTATTGAAGCACAGTCAGAGTACGAGTCTGGAAAAGAGCCTGACGCAGATTCTACATTCAGTGATAATGATAATCAGTAAGACAATTTTTACTTGTAAGTTTCTACCTTATGTTTACAAAAATTAAAATAGAAAATATGTGTATGGGATTAGAGGGTGCAAAAAAACTTGAAAAGGGGACTTACAGCCACAAACACAAAGAACGGGATATCAATTACTATAAAATTTTATGCATCAAGGACAACCTACAAGCTATGGTAAGCGAAACCTAGCAAAGATAGCACTAGTTTTCGCTTGTTGTTTAGAGATATATTGTAGACCAGTGGACTAATACAATAGATAAACGAAAGTATGGAGATTTAAGAAGAAATCGGAATGCCGAGAAGTTGCTACGTTTTGCTGGATCGTTGATATCGGCAGGACTTTACAAATCTCATAACAAAGGAATTAAAAGTTTGTGAAATGTAATAGATGGAAGCCCCAATATTCAACAAAACTATGAGCAGAAACAGGTTTACTACAATTTTCCAATGTCTGCATTTTGATAATGCTAAGGCCAGAAAAGGAAATTGCCATTCAGCTGATAAATTGTCGTCGATGAAAGCTTTTTTTGAATTATGACTAACCACACTACAAGATTCATACATGTCCATGAAAGTCTAACCGTCGACGAGCAGCTGCTTACTTGCCGTTGTAGGTGGTAGTACATATCTTCTCAACCAAAGAAATACCGCATAAATATGTAGGCAGCTTGCAACAGTAAAGCTTCATATGCTTACAATTATCAAATATATTTGCGAGTTGTCAAAGAGTTTAGTAAGATCAGGGACAAATGTGACCAGTGAAATTGTTTTACTGCCTTGATGATGAAATGGAAAGCAAATGTGAACGTTGTTGGGGACAATTGGAAAAAACAAATCAGAACTCCCACGAACCAGTTAGTACGCGAGGGAGGAATTAATATTCTAGAAAATGTTGTTATCAAGACGAAGTCATGTTACGCTACTGTCCAAAAATGGGAAAATCGTTACTTTGTTATCAGTTATGCATGACAGTGAAGAAATTTCTGAAGGTGAACAGACACACTGTTAATAATAATTGGTTACAATAAAACAAAACCAATGGTAGACACTAGATGCTCCGAACGTACACCGCGAGAAGGCCGACAAGGAAATGGCCTGTAACAATATTTTTTTAAATGATAGACATTAGTGTTCTCAACTGCTATGTTACATGAGTTTACCTAAACGAAAAGTTGAAAACATGGAAGGTTACAAATGACAAGTATTTCTTAAGCAGCTAGGAAAGAAGTTAGTTGCTACAGATGCAAATGAGGCGTCGACTATATTAGATCATCCGCAAGACAGTCGAGAATTAAAATGCGATAGATGCTGGAAATGCCGCAGAAATTTGGACAAGAAATATTCCAAGATGTGACAGAATTGCAATCGATTTGTTTGTAATAAGGCAAGTAAACATAAAATTATCTATTCCGTTATTACTCTTTAATATTCAAAATTATGGCTTTATAAAAAAAAAATTAATACTTTTTGTATCTGTATTAAATAAAAAAAACTTCAAATATTATTAACCTATATAGTGGAAGGCTCTACGGTCATTATTGACCCCACTGGCATTTTGAGAGTTAAATATTAATTTACAAACAAGTATGTGTTTGTATTTTTAGTTTACCGAGAATTCAAATAATACTGCACTCTGCTTTGAAGTCAATAAAATTAGAAGAATATCCACAAAAAACATTTACGATAATTTCCTAGTGTTGACAAAAATATTTGAAGGAAAAACCTGCTTACAATAATTTTCTATTAACTAAATCATAAGGCTGCAGTATCTGACAAATCTACGATAGTTATACTGAATTTGCAAATTTTGAAATTAATAAAAATTGCCACTGTAAGCTGATGATGATGGTCGCTCATTTTTGAACCAGTGTATTTTAAAGATATAATGTAAGAATATTTGGCATTAATAAAATCATTCTTACTAAAATTGCCCAAAATTAGTAAATATTTCGCAATTGTATCTCTTCGAAGATAAAAAGGCTCCTAATGCGTTTTGTTATTGCAACTGTAATTGGTAGCATTGTAGACCAATTAGTTCACATTACTTAGTTAAATTATATATTGTTTTTTTATATCAGAACAGAGGAAGAGGTAAAAAAAACACTATTGATACTTGATATTGCCAGTATTTCTTTCCTTTTTGAAATACAACAACAAAGCAATAAATATTTTATGTCATGAAAATATATATAAATAGATATATATATTTATATGAAGTACACTATATGCAACATGTATAAAATTACAATTAATTCTTCAATTTGTATATAATTTTGATAAAAGCCGTCATCATGTACTCTGCCCAGACACAACTTTGAAAGCAATTTGGAAATTAGAGCAATAAATTAAATTTAAATGTCACATTCTTTTCTAAATTAAATTAAAATACATATAGCTTAAAATTAAAGGAGTTGGGTCAATTGTAACATTTTTAAGAGTGAAATACAGTTTTTAAAAGTTTTAGAAGAAAGGTAGATGTTTCTACTACGCCTCTATTAAAGTTGTTACATTCTTCCTATATATTGGACAATTGTAACAAAACTTAATAGAGAAAACATAATCACAAATGACGCTTTATCTACATTAATATTTATGATTTACTTAATAGCATGCAAGCACATAAGTTATTTGCATATTAGTGATTTATATTTGCTTACACAGCTTAAGGCAATAATAGAAACATGTTAAGTTCATATAGATTATTAATATATAAAGACGATAAAAACACAACAGAAAATACGCTTACCACTTTTAAAACTGACAGATATTGTATGATACAATTGACTCCTCCTTCCATTAATATTTCAGAAAATATATGTACTCAGTGAAAAGCAAAACTAAGTGTTTTTGAATAAATAGTTAATTTTGACAAAATAGAATATCTTGAAAATTGTCAATTTGCTTTTTGTTGTTATATTAACTTTTTCTGAATTTCTTTTGAAGCATTAATCTTCTTCATCTTCTGACAATGGTTCATCTACTGTACAATAGCAGGTTTCGGTTTTAGTATTTGACATTTTAATATCTGTATTTAAAGAAGAATTATAATTGGATTTGTGCCTGGTTCTCTTCCAGTGGTCTGTAAATAAAATAAAATAAAATATCAATCAATCCATGTCGATATCGTTTAGCTTATTTACAACGAAGTCTTCGATCAAGAACATCGCGTAGCTGGTGAACAAATAAGCTTAATTTAAAGAAGGAATAGTAGGCAAACTAGATTATACAATGTGTTAGTCATGTCAACAAAAATTAGTCATGTTGCTAAATATTTATGTACCTGTGTCAACTATGACGTCGATGAGGTCCATGCTCTTCGCAAAGGCATCTCTTAAGTTGATGTGATGGAAAGAGACGATACTACCTTCTCTCTTGGCCCTCTCTAAAGCTTCTCTTCTCTTCAACGCCTTCTCTCTTCTCATTTGATTCTTGTAAAACTCAGCAAAATTATTAACTATAATAGGAATGGGCAACGCGATCACCAAGACGCCACATATACAACATACGCTTCCTATAACTTTTCCGAGAGGTGTGGTTGGGTAAATGTCCCCGTAACCTACAGTAGTCATAGTAATTCCCGCCCACCAAAACGTTTCCGGAATGCTAATGAATTTGGTACCTGGTTCCTCTTTCTCGGCGAAATACGCCAGACTTGAAAATATTAGAACGCCCATGGCCAGGAAGAGCATTAACAAACCGAGTTCTTTATAGGAGTTTCTCAGTGTGAAGCCCAATGATTGTAGCCCGGTGGAATGACGTGCCAATTTTAAGATCCTCAGGATCCGCATGATCCTGAAAACTTGGACGACTCTCCTAACGTCTTGAAATTGGTCGGTAGCGTTTTTGTTCGTCTCCAAAAGGAACAGTGATACGAAGTAAGGCAATATGGCTAGTAAGTCTATAATATTGAGGCCACCCTTGAAAAATTTCCACTTGTCTGGCGAAGCACTGAATCGTAAAATATATTCGAGCGAGAACCAAGTGATGCAAACTACTTCGACCATGGCTAATTGAGGATTATCCGAGAAGTTTCCTTTTTCGTCATTGACCTGCATGCTTGGTATCGTATTCAATGTGAGTGCTATAGTGGACAGGACGATAAATAAAATGGAAACGATGGCGATTACCTGGAAAAGTCAGTAAACAAGAGAACTTTTTTGATATATTCCCCACCACCGTCTGATGTTATCGTTAGCATTAAGTTCAAATATACACATTTGAAGTCTTGTAAGTGTCAGACAGTAGTGTGTTTTAGTGTTTTTGGTAAGTTTTTAATGCATTTCAAGTGTATGTGTGTATATTTGTGTACGTGTGTGTGCATAATGCTTGCTATTAGAAGAATGTTTACATTTCGCAATTCTTATTCCTTGTTGGAAATTTGTGATTTCCCTCATTGGATATTTACCTTTGAAACGTAAACATCTATAGTATATAGTTACTGATATACATAACAAAAATTTTAAAAAGCTTCAAATAATATGTATAGCGTTGCACTAAGAAGAATATGGAGTAAATAGACACCTAGATAGTAAAAAGAAGGTGTAATTCAACATCTAAAGCTTTATAGTTATAGAACAGTGTACCTAGAATAAGAATAAAATATGTAATCTTAAAATTAAATATATTAGTATCAGTACATGTTATTAGTGTTACAAAAGTGAAGAAGAGACAGTGCTAGTGTGCTCAGGAGTCTAAAATGAACTAGTGCCATTGGCTAAGCACGCTGTGTATTTAATATCAAAACACCAAAACACCAATACTTTATTAAAAGAGTTGTGTTAGTCATTTCAGTCAAAGGTTATTCAGCCAGGGAGGATGGGATTCGAGATAGGAAGCAATGTACAGAGCACGAACCTAAATGCCAATCGAAATCAATCCAAAGTAATCGGCAAATATGTATCATATACAACATGGCATGTATGTAGTTTAACTTAGACCATATAGTATTTGCATAAATTATAAACCGAGCAACATTTTTTGCAGGTGCTTATCCAGAAGTTTTATAGGCCCATTAGTTTGTTATACTTGTAAATACTTCAAAGTAACTAATTTTTATACTCAAAGAGAGTGTTTCTCTCTGACAAGGTGCACTTTACACAATAATAAATAAAAGTATATTTATTATTAATTAATTTAACATTGTACATAATAATATAAAATATTGTGCAAAATTATCGCAAACCTAATTACATAGTTTATTTTTAATAAACTATAAATGATCAAATATTAATAAAAATATAATAAGTACAGATATATACGTATTTTTAATGAATACCAAATATGTTAATGGGTAACATTAAAATGAAAGCTTTTTACTCCAAGTCTTATGGGAAAACTATTACTTATTCAAATAATTACAACTGTTGCCAACAATAGAACAGCAATATGCAGTCCAGTTCTTTCGGGTAATGCTGACGATATATCTATATATATGCAACGATGCGTTCATAAATAATTTTCCCGTGTCCGATTATAATGACGACCATCAGAAAAATGTGACAATCTGGGCACCGTTTTGGATTTTACAACAGCTCCTTGTAATATAGTCACAAAATAACTCTTAACCATTAAAAGAGGGACTATGGGTGTTAATGGAATTGAAATAAATGTTTTGCGGCTGATACATCTCCACGCATTTTCCTATTTAACTCATACGGTAAATTGTTGTATTGAGCAAAACTAGTTTCCGTGTTTATTTAAATCTGCGTGTACGATAACCAGTAAACTGCTGGCGATGCTAATGCAAGAAAAAATATGGAAGCACCGTGGCTGTTACAATATCATTCCTCAATGTTAATCTGAGATTAAATGTGGACATAGTTGTACCACTGTGTGTGTAGATTTCATCAAGGTCTTTGATACTATAAATCTTACAATGTTTCTATCCTCTATTATATTTGATGTAGCCACAAGGTGATAAATATGATACAATCATACTTAGGTGATCGCTACAAGTCGTTCGTCTCCCTTAGAGCACTTCTTCATATTATCTGACTCGGCAGGACATACCTCAAAGGTCTTAGGACTACTGATATTTGTCATTTTTCTAGTCTTATGCCTAGGAGTATTAGTTATTGTAACCTCCATATGCATGTGGATGACAAATATATGTTTGTCATTTCCAACTTATACCGTTAATATGGCCTTATGTAAGATTACTAGTAATTTAAAACTTTTTGATCAATTTTCTATTGATCATTTACTAAAGTTAAAGCCTGCCAAGACTATTGTGGGTTTTTGGTGAGAAGAAGACAGATCAGACCAACGTGTTAGCGTCGAATTGAGAAGCGATGGATACTACTAGCTTAGGCCTGACAATACTTACAGGAAATACATGCATTACCAATAACACCAGATTGGTAATGCATATAATAATTTAAAGTAGCCTTCAGATCTACTTCCTGTTTAAAACTATAAACGGTTTTGACTCAAAACTATGTTTTTTCGTTATTTACTGTGAGCGTCATCTATGGCCCTGTCTGGATTGTGTGGACGCTAGCAAGGTGCAAAATGTACAAAATGCTTAAATGCGATATATTTTTTGATGTTCGGATGTATAATCGCATATCTCGCACATTGATTGAGTTCGGATGGGTCAAGTCGCGTAGTGTGTTATTCCTTAATTAATTTCAAAATATTCTACGGGGTCATACAGAACATTCTTATTCACTAGATATTTTACGTGTACGATTTACTCGTTATATAATCTACTACAGTATGGATATTAATTTACAGTACTGAAACTTTCAAACTTTATTCAATTAAAATAATATGTAGTAATAAATTAACACTTAAGTATTAGCCTTACAAATATAATGTTCCAAGTGTCCTCCATTACGTTGAACGCACAGTTCGTATAGTTCTTGCATGTTTGTGACCATATTTGCAAATAGAGGCTGTTGCATTTATTGTATCGCTTCCGTAATTTTCTCTCTTAACTGTTGTATTGTAAACGGAGGGTTATCTCGGAAACCCATCGTTTCAACATACCCCAAACATATGCATCCAATGATGTTAAGTCCGGAGAATGAGATAAAAAAGAAAAATTGGTGAAACGTAAAATTGAATTGTTTCCAAATGTCTCCCGCAGAAAGGTTCTTGTAACATATGATGTGTGGCACGGCACGTTCCTCCATCTTGCTGAAAAAACTGGCCAGCGAAGGATAAGTTTCTTGAACTGCAAAAACATTCGAAGGTCATCTACAAACGGTGTGAGAACTTGAGTAATATAAGTGCTCTTGATTAACAGTTACTGGACGTCCGTTTTCGTCAATGAAGTGAGGCCCTATAATTTCTCGTCCAGAAACTGTGCACCGGATGGTCACTTTTCACTACGCAAAGGTATTTCTTGCACCTCTTCTGGTCGTTGGAAACCTAAAAATCTATTGCTGCGCCTATTTACATGATCCGACAAATGAAAATCACATTCGTCGTTGTACCCGATGTTACTGATGAAACTGGGATTATCATATTGCAGGCCAAGGATTCTGGCACAATATTCAAATCTTGCAGCATAATCACTCATTCTCGATTGTTGGGTCGCCTGAATAACGTATTAAGTTGTTTCAATATCTCCTGCTTCAATATCTTTTGAAGAGTCCTCCTGTTCATATTCAATTATGCAGGGGATCTCCGTTGACTACGACGTGATGAATCCATAATTTGATTGAATACTCGTTCGTGGTTTTCGTTGGCATCCACTGTTTTTTTCGTCCGGCTCTAGCTTTTACACTTTTACTATCGGCTACTTTTCTACTCTTTGCCTCAAAATGTATATTTTCCTTTTATGATATATTTGATTTTTTGGGAATACACACACACTGGTACGCACAGATTCAGGGTTTAGTGGAAGAACAGAGCTCAGAGTATGCTGTGCATCTGAAATACCCCTTATGATTTTATCCTATTTTATTATTTATTTAAAGTTCGTAATTTGCTTGCTTATGATTTGTGTAGCACTGGAGAGGAGGAATAATGTTACAAAAACCTTAAAAAAATTGGCCTCTTCTGTTCACCTCTTTCACAGACGACATTTTCTTTTTCACTTCTGGTATTTTTAGTTTTTTTTCTCGTGCTTTTGTAGTTGCTTAACCCAATTTATAAGTGCTTTTATGTTTTCTTGTAATATTCCTTATAAGGTTTTCTGTGAAAAACATACAGAATCCTATATCTATTCAACAATCTTCACTTCTTTTCGTGGTGCAGTTGCTACATAGTATTTTCCTATGGCAGACCTCTATCCTTTGTTAAAAGGAATGAATTGGAGAAACAAAGGATTGTATATACTGCCATTTCACTACGGATACACCTAAGCATATACAGTGCGGCTGTAAAACATGGAATGTGGTACGGGAAAGTCATAATGGTGATAAAAATTATGGGAATCAAGAAATATTGTAGGAAAATATATTTAGACATGAATTCACCAAAAAGGGAAAATGGGGAGAATACGGACAGGAAAACGAGTGAACGAGAGCGATGAAAAAATTAGTAGCAAACCTGGTGATGCATGTCATTAAATGACATCTTGGGTGTATCAGATGGCTTAGAGGGAAAGGGTGTTAGTGGGTGAAAGTTCCACCATACATTTGCCTTTACCAAAAAATATCTCTATGCTCTATTAATTCTGACAATTCAAAACCCAGATCTCTCATCCTATAATGCTATAGATTTAAATATTTTTATGTTTTGGTAAATTTAGAAATTCCGTTTAAACCCCCCATAAAATGTTGTATTTCACTATAAGTATTCAAATAAACTATAATTAGTGTCTAGTCACGATATTGCTTAATTAAAACAGGCAAACAATAAGTATATATAAAGCATGCAGTTGTTATCAGTAGGAACAACGGAAGCGTTGTTCATAGAGGAATCGCAAACTTGTCAGAGGGAATTTGATTGATGGATAAAAATCCGAAACTATTCCCTAACTGGTCGCTACTGTCAAAAATTTGTTACGAATTTATTTAATAAGTACGGTCATGATATAAGTAAATAAGAAATATGCTAAGAAAGTTGTATAAAGTTATCTGAAACTTGTAAAAATTTTGTGCTGATTTGAAGAAAATATACATATTGATGCGACAATTTTGCACAGGTGTTTGAATATTATTAGTAGTCAATCAACAACGTAGCATTTCACTAGATTCTTGTTCATTTACTTGTATCAGGCCATTGATCAAAATAAAATTGTCATGAAATTACTTGTAATTATATTTAGTAAGCTCTCATAAACTCAATATATATGTTTATATACTATTCTGCTAAAATTAAATAAGTCTCAAATTCTTCAGTATTTTTCTGTAATCTGCACATATACATTATTTTCTTAAAATATACTTTAAAATAATGCAAAAGCTATATTGTATATGACACATACTGTAGGTTAAACGAATCAACTTCCAAAGGCATCGCAACATTTAGGTTCGCCAACCAGCATGTCTAGTCGTCGCGTTTGCCCATCACCATCTAGTCATGAATACAAGCAAAAGAATAATATTAAAAATGAAAAAGAAATAATGAAAGAAAAACATCATATCGTTTAAATTATGTAAAAGAAATTTTTATAGCAGATCTTCGTCTTCGCCGATTTTTCAAGTAGACATCTAAAACACAATTGTACAAGACTTAAATTCGGTGTTCAAAAAGAAAGTCTAATATATTAAGCTGAAAGGAATCAGATAATTTGATCACCGAATACGAACAAGCTTGTTGCCTAAAGATATTCGTCAAATTCCATGCACTATCAGACAAAATAAATAAAAACATCGAGAGTATGGCCAAACATATTGAATTTATGGCATATGAATGATTATTTTAATATTTATTAACTCTTAAATTTAACCAAATGCAAAGTGTCACTTTCTTTTTATATTACCTTGATTTGCATCCAAAAAGTAATTGTCATAATATGACTTTTAATTAGAGCTATCCAAATTTAGACATATTCTATAAGAGTGCACCCATTAAAAAGAAAATTAATTCTGTAATTCTGTAATACGTATTTGTCTAAAATTCATACTGTTGAAGGCTTCAATGAAATCCTTCATCAAATATGCAGCCACTAAAAGTTTGTGCTATTAAATCTAAATATAGAAAGACATTTTTCGTCTAACAAAACGCATTTTCATGGTCGAAACGTATTTTAATAAACTGAATATTGGTAATAGTGTGCTGAAATGAATAGTGTTCACAATATACGTATTACCTATGTAAAAACACTATCATTTAAAATATATAAAAAAAAATTTTCTTCGGTAAAATGGACGGAGACTAAAATAAATAAATAAATAAATAAATAAATAAATAAATAAATAAATAAATAAATAAATAAATAAATAAATAAATAAATAATTAAAATAATCTTTCGCTTAATTCAAGGTAACAAAAAGAAATTAAATCTGAAACATTTTTCTTATGAACATACTCCTATAAATTTATACACATTATTTAAGATGGCCATAGGACAACTCTAGTTTTCACCAAGTAATTTTACATGTAAAGTAAATACTTTCCTTGATGTATCGTTTCGCCGTGAAAACTAGACTACTTATTATTGAATATTTTGCATTTCATATGTAAATATTTGGTTTGAATTACTTAATTTGGATACCTCTGTGTATGAACAATTCCTACATTCTCAAAAGTTGGTCCCTTTATTATTAATGTATATCTTCTGAATATGAGCTCAATACCTATATATATTTATATATATATATATATATATATATATATACCAGTTTATATTTTTGCAAAACAAATGTCATCAGCTCTTCAATTTTCAGAGGTTTTTGACGTAAACATAATATAGGTAAGTAAATAAATAAAATAGATACAAACATTGAATAAATACTAAAGATATAACACATTATTCAGAAGAAAGTATATTTTCAATGGAACTACATCAAAATTTTACACGTTCTTCGTAGTTTGCTCATACGTTAGCTCAACATTTTTGCAATAAGAGAGAAGTTATTAAAAATGTTTGGTTATAAACTCAATGAATACCGCACTGAGCCCACCTATTGTTTTCTTTTTGTTAATGCTGTAGACAGAAATAGAAAATTACGAATATTCTAACACAATCTATACATAAATGAATATGAATTAATCTAAAAATCGAATAAGAGGAAAGGAATACCTAACTAAACTAATGCTAGTACTAATATCTTCATTCTTTTCTCTATTTTTATAGGTATATGCATCATCAATTAAAGCAACTAAATGTTAATTTACGACGTAAGGGTTAGTTTTCGCTCTAAATGTATATATATATATATATATATATATATATATATATATATATATATATATATACGGTAACAACTTACACGATACTTAATTTTTATTAGTACGAGGTACATGTTTATAACGGAAGTAATTTTTGAGGTGTACAGTTAGAAAAAGTCGCGGGTTTACAAAAATGAACATTTAGTTACTTAAAAGTAGCATGCAATACGCCCTATATTTCATTTCAAAATATACATTATGCATATCTAAGCAACCATTTATACATGACTTCATCTTTAAATTGGAAAATATTATTAACAGCAATTTTGAAATAGAGTAATAATAATATAATGACAGTAATACTTCCCATAATATATGAATTTAAAGGTTTATTTTAGATAAATTAATTAATTATATTTTGTATAAGATATAAATTGAGGGCTTTATATATTCAACAAAACAGGTATTTAAATATAACACACTGTTACAGTATTTGATAACATATTAATAGATATACTGCTTTCAGTTCAACTTTAGGTCATAGTTGATGATAAAAGTAGAGACGATGCGAATACTAACCAACACTTCACAAACAATTAGTAAAATAAATATATTTTTAATTGCTTATATTTTTTATAGGTGGTTTTTTATAGGTGTAAGAAAAAATATGTTATTGTAGCATATTCTTTTCAGCCAGTTTTTGCATTCCATAATATGGTTGTGACATTTTATTAATTATATATATTATCAGCTCGTATAGCGCAATGGAAAATATGTCTCTCCGATTTTTATTACATGAATAGCGGTTGTAAAATGGAACGCCACAAAATTATGCGTTTAAGAGGACTTACGCAGAGGTCCCAACCAACTGCCGTGAGGTAGGACGTAAGGGGGTGGCGCCATATGTGCTAATATAAATTCGGGACTTTACAGGCTTTCGTTAAAACAATAGTACCGCTTTTATTTACGAAATATCAAAACGAAATTTAAAACACAAATAAACAAAGGCTCAATCCATGCTCGACTGGAATTAGTTTTCTGAAACTGTGTTATGATGTTGTAAATTTTGCCAACTTTGAGAGTGAAATGTAAGAGTAAATAATTTGAATTATAAGAAAGTACTACCAACGAATTATTAATCTTTTGTATTAAATTTAATGCAAAAACATAATACATGCTGTAAGTTGCTAATATTATCAGAAGTATTTAAATATTAAATTTAGTAAAGTAGAAATGTCTTATATAATATCCTCACAGCTATGGTTAGTTCGTTTTATATTCTTAATTACATTTTCAAATCTATATATATATATATATATATATATATATATATATATATATATATATATATATAGATTTGAAAATTATATATATATATATGGATGGTCATCTGTTAATGGATGGTCATCTGTTAATGCGATTTATGCGTCACATAATACTTCAAGTATTCAAAATTCACGTTTATTCTATTAGCCATGGAGATAAGTAAACAAAATATCTGAAATATCCAAGATGATCGCTTCTGTATTTATATTGAGTGTGTATTGTTGGTTGCATAGATATAACATCAATACGTGTCTTGAACAGAGAGATAGAGTAGTTATTTGCATTTATGCCACGGCCCATTAAAAATGTGGAATTTTGTGAGGGCCTCCGTTTTGAAGTAACTTTGAGTACATTTTCAAATGTTGTAATTGTAGAATCGTTTGGTGAACTTCAGTAATTTTTTAGACTGTAATCATTCTAGAGATTTTGGGCACACTTGATTTATTAAATTATTGTGTAAAAACAACATAAAACGTAATAAGAATGCAATTTTAAAGGCAATGAAACTTTTTTCTTCTTTTAAATTATATATTCTATATATTTTACAGCTAATGTTATTCAGATTGAAGCTCTGTTGTAACTAAAATTATTGGAATAATAAAAGAATTTATTTATAATATTTCTTCATTAATGGTTTGTCTATCTGTGTGACTGCTCGTAGTATACATATAATTGTTAACTCATACTATTTTCATAACATTTAAAGCAGTCAAGCAGTTTCATGTAGAATGAAATTTCAAAAATGCTTCATGTGTATGTAGATATTGTTGCTTTGGGCAAGTAATATATACAAGGGTGCGATTTTGAGTTCGCAAAATGGAGGAGTTGGATGGTAGTGAGAGACCTCTTGCGTGTCGTACCGTGTTCAGTGATTTGTTATTAGTATACTTTTAAAGTTTTAACATTATCGCGTCTGTAGTCTTTTAGCTATCGTCGCCCAAGGAACTTAATCGGGAATAAATTGTAAAATATGGGGAAAATTCAAGGGATTCTTGCCCGGAAAAAACTTTGGCTTTCAAGTGGCACAGTTTCTTTAAGTATGGTGGCATATCACTTGAAGATGACCCCCGACCGGGTCTGTTTATCGAAGTGATCTTTCCAGAACTTTCTAAACAAGTCGAGAAGTTGATAATTATACATGATCATCTTGGTATGATTAAGGTCAGCGTAAGATGGGTGCTGAGAATGCTCAAGCCGTCGTAAAAACAACAGCGCATGGAGTTTTTCCATTGATTTTTGGACCTTGTGATAAAGACAAGGATGATGTAATGAGGCAAATTGAAACATGGGTTCATCATTACGAACCTGAGTCCATGCAAGACGCCATGCCATTGCATAGAAAGGACACATTAACGTCCAAGAACTCTAATGTGTCACAGTCGGCCAGAAAACTCATGGCTACTGTTCTTTGGTACTCTTTGATTACAACGATAAAGGCGTTTCCATAACTGGAGAATACTAAGCTTTGATTATGGAGCGGTTAAAAGAATTCATTAAGGAAAAAAATAGTGGGAAATTGGCGAAAGGTGTTCTACTTCTGCACATGTTTACAAGAGTCGTGTTGCGATGGCTGCCATACATAAATTGATTAGACATCTTAAATCATCTACCCTATAGTAGAGACCTGGCTCCTAGCGATTTTTACTTATACTAAGAACGCAGTTTTGGCGTGCTTTAAAGACAAAGATCAAACTTATTTTTATGAAGGCACACACACGCTAATTGAAAGATCTCAGTAATGTATTAGGGTTGCAGGTGAACATATTGAAAAAGAAAAATAATTTTGTTTTTTTTATTTTCTCTCCTTTCCCCCCATTCCGCAAACTTTAAAACTTTCCCTAGTATACCTATGTATTCAATAAGAATTCATATTTTCTACTTAACACTTAACAGAATTATAACATTTGCTTCTAGATATTAGTTACACCAGACATAATTTATTTAAATTCACCGCTATAAAGATATAATATACAAAAATCTCAAAATATTTCTTAAAATATTTTATTTATAGCTCATCTTCAAATGCAATTTCCCTACTCCATATCTTGGGCGTCTCCGCATCCGCTTCAATATAGGGATATATTGCATAATAAATAGATAGCAATGCATATACATACATTACAGCTCATAAGTTTAATCGCGCCACGCCAGAATTTGATTGTATCACTAAATCATGCATGCTAAATTATCTTACTACGTATCAGATAAATAAAATGTATGGATAATTCACCTTAAATTTAATGAATTACCTGTTTTGATAATAATTGCTTCAAAACTACATAACATGCTCTGAATTAATCTTTCCAGATACAACTCGTATATCCTTCGTATGTATTTTCTCTCCAAATGGCTCTGTAATATCTCGATTATTGTTACAGCCAGTCAGAATATCTATTGATAGATAGTTTTTGAAGATATTTGAAATAATTTTAGAAGAGTATTTCGATATCTTAAGATAGCACCCTCACCAATTATTTTGATCCAATCAGTACGACGCCATTTTACATTTGTGTTGAAATTCTTTCATCTATTATAATTAATTATTCAGGTGTTTTATTCTCCAAATAACCAAAAAAGCAATTATATTTTCTTCATCTTGATCATTTTAATTGTAATTATCTAGGTTTTTCTGCCTATACAACGTGTCACAAACGTAAGGAGTTCTTTACCAAAGAAGTTAAATTTAGATTTGTCAACCTGTAATACCTTTCTTTATCTTCGACACATCAATTTTGTTTCTTTTGTCAAGGACAAACATGTTTTTCGCTTGATATTGAAGTCCTATCTCTGTTAAGAGATGTTTTGTTGTTTTAATCTTTTCAGATGTTAAACACAATGACATGTCTGTTATTCGTCAAGCAACCGCCCTGAAATAAGGTCTAATTATATCTATATGTTTACATGTTAAATATATTCGAAAATGTTTGCCTCAAATGGTTAAAATTCCTTCTAATTTACTAAAATTTTCATTGATTAAATTGGATCAACAACTTATTGAAATCTTAGATTTGCAACAGAATTTGAACATTTTTCCTTGTAAACATATTATAATATCCAAAGTTATATTCTAATTTTTGCAACTGTTCTTTATTATTTATAATTTTAATAAGCAGCGATAGCTACGATTAAACTTATGAACTTTTCCCTCCTATAAATATTAGAAAGAATCTCAGTGTATTAGCCCAGAATAACTAAAACTGTAATTTTTGTGAAATTATTATTTTTTTTATGATGTATTTTTTACAAGCATTTGCTGATAAGTAATAAGTTACAGAGTTGAAATGAGTATATGCCATAAATTCTTTGCAACATGTGAATTCCATGTATATCCAATGTAATACGATTAAAGGCCAACTATTATTATGAATGCACTTGTCAATTCCAAAATTATGTACAATAATCAGTCATCACGTATATTCCCATGCATAAGCATAACATACATCGAAATAGTTAGCGGGAAATTATTTAAAAATAAAATACATAAATTTAATAGTATTAATTGTTGTATTAAACTTTATAAACACACACACACACACATTAGTCGTCGCATATAACTGCAAATTATTACTCAAATATTTCCTGTACAGTAAAAAAAAGAGAAAATAAATTAATAACTTCTATTATAAATACAATACAGTAGTTTGCTTCGACAAAAGTGACGAATTGCACCTATGATCGGTATTCAAACATAATAAAGTAAAGTTCACTAGTTAAACTATAACTAAGTACATCTACTTCCAACATTTTCTAAATACCATGTTGAAATTAATCCGTTTCATTTAATAAAGCTGGTAGGTTACAAGCGAATGTTCTTAACCGAACTTGTGACTTACATATATACATTAATACGTCAAACGTATATGCTATATATCTCAAATACATGCATATATGGTGGAAACGCGTTACATTCAGTTGCACGTCATACTAGATCCATGACGACTCGCTTTGTATATGTTGCCGGATCTATTTTTATTTCTGTCAGTGACATTTGATATAACCAAAGAAAAAAATTATTCACCATACAATAACTATAACGTAATATATTTAGTAATTGAAATGCTCTAAGACTTCAGTCTTTCTCAACTTATTTATTATATTGATTTAGATTGTCGAAAAACCTTAAATGTTTCGTTACGTATCCATAATATAATTTAAAATAAGCAATACTTACGCTACTCACATTAAATTTAACACATGATTATAGAAAAGTTTGTAAAAAGCCTCCACTGTTTACAGAAACCTTTCGGCATTGTATTCAATGGACGCAAATAAATAATAAATACACTTCTAAGAAGCACTGTTTTAAAACAATTTATATCAAAGCAAAAATAACCATGAAAAATTTGACAGGAAGAATATACACAACGCACGTCTTTTTGACAGATCTGATTTATCTGTCAACACCGAATTGAACTATTAGTCTATTAAAAATATGTAATAAAGAAATTTAATATTGAAACGGAAATTATGTGTTTATTTGCCATGAATGCGTATATTACGATCAATTTATAAATCTTCTATTTAAACTAGTGAAATAAATGCCCTCAAGTATAATTTAACAAAGTAACTTTTTTAGTTTTTCTAATACAGTTATTATGACAACACGTAAACGTCATCGATGACGTGCAACTGAACTTAACGCGTCTCCAGTATATGCATATACGTCTTACGTATAAATGTATATATGTAAGTCACAGTATTTATAAAACTTTATTGATGAGTAGATTACCCTAGTGTGCCATACAGTAATTTCTTCTAGATACGTTGTATCTGTAATGACTACCTGTGATTAATATTTATTTTTACAAAATAGTATATTAAATATAAGTATCAAAAGGCATGATTTTTGTACACGAAGTTAAATCTAGGAAACTAGCCGCTTACGGCTTTCTTAAGCATCGAGCGCACAAAATAACTATGAAAAGTGCATTTTATACTATTTTTTAAGAAGAACATGGTTCGTTCATCGAAATTTAGCTTTTTGGAATTTGTTACACTGACTTACAACTAGAAGATTTTAAATATTTGGTGTACAGAAAATAATATCCCAAAGAGGAAACGACGAGGAAAGCAAGATAAAGGCGTGAACCAAATATTCTATGTTAAGATGTTGTTTATATATTAATAAAAATCTAGATATATCAAAAGATTTCTTAACTACTTCCATTAAAAATTATCTGAAGTGTACGTGTGTAAGAAATTCAAGATTTTAGAAATATAGCATATTAACCGTTTTATAATAGAAACTGATGATATAACATATTTAGCAATGAAAGAAAGTAATAAAGACGTAATTGTAGTAGTATTTTACTAATTTTCTACATTATTTGGTTATAATATAATTTATTATAAAGGTTATTGACTGATTTGTTTAAAAAACATTCTCTTCGTCCCAGTCATGCTCACACACAAACGTTTCTTCTTGCAAGATGGACATATTTTTTTATGTAAATAGGCCAACGGAAAAGTATTCAAAAGCAGGGTTGCTTAGTTAAAATTACCTAACGTAACACACTTCGTTAATAGTGGAACTGACATATCTAATATTACTAATTAAGGGCAAAATCATTAGTTGTGGCTGAAAGTTAAAATAATCGGTCCACCAAGAAGGAGATTGAGGTTGCTCAAATACTCTGTAATGCATCTAATACATCCACTAAAATCACTTAGAATCCAACGTTAATGCACAAATAGTCAGTATTGTAAATGTAAAGAAATTCAAGCAAAATATACGTTCTCATCACCTGCCTGAAATTTCCATTAATGCACATTATTTTTCTAATGTTACAATTTCTCTATTCAAGATGAAAACTCTGTTTAAGAATTTATATTGTTAATTAGTATAGATATAAATTTAGTAATTGGCTTTTTTATTCTTTGCATAATTTTTACTTGATAGCATCTTCAAAAAAAATAGAGTTTGTTATGAGTAGGGGGCGGACATGACCGGTTTAAACTACGACGACGAAGTTACAACGGAGCAAAGAAATAATATAAACAACACCCACTTACTGAATAGCACTAATTCATATGGTGAACTGCAACATCTGTTTACACTCAAGAAGTGCCCGAGAATGAGAGCAAATAATGTCCATAAAATAAGGAATTTATGAGTAAAATCCTTTCTACATCGGCGTAGATAGGAGCGTGAGGGGTTTTTAAAATTCATTATATTTACTTTATATTTCGCAAGAAAAATAATGTAAATATGTATTTACTTACTGTATATTTAGTTTCAATAACATACGCCTACATTTTCAGTTATCATTTATTTAGATCTAGAACGTTGTTTATGTTACTTTTTCTGATATGAAAATGAATTGTCAGTGATTCCGAAATTTATTACAAAGTCTGTAAAATATCGTTACAGAATGCCAAAATATCGCACGTTCGTCACTTAGCTTTGCTAAAACATACACAGCAATAGTTTTTATGCAGAGAATTTCGGTAGTTTACAAAATTTCGCTACATGTTTAAATGACGATGCTCGAAGTATTTCTGAGTGCAAGGAACTAACACAAATCCCAAATTTAAAAAATTAGTTGTTATTCCTTCAGGAACACTTTGGAAATTTGCCTAAACTAATCACATATTTTGAAAATCGAATCTCAAATTAAAAAATGGATTAACCACATTAGATGTGGCTATTAATAATTTCAAAAGTATTCCAAGTGACTTCGGATGTGGCCTTGGGCAAAAGTAAGACGCAGTATTTAATAGAAATCCATATTTAATAACATTGCGGCAATTGTGTATGCTAAATACGCTGAAATAAAAGAATATTTTCAGTACGCACCTATAACCAGTTGCGATGTAGAAACAACGTTTTCTGTCTGCAAGGATGTACTTAATTCAAAGAAAACAAGTCTTACAGAAGAGAAAATGAAGAAATAATAAGGTATTTTGTATTTTATAGAACACCAGCCACTTGTTATCCAATTATTTAAATAAAATTAAAACCTCTTAAAAATACATTTCAATAATGCGCCCATGGGCGATGAGTCATCAACCGCTCGTGTCCGCCCCCTAGTTATGAGATAAGATTTTATACAACCGAAACGGGTTTCGTAAAGTCAACTTCATTGGATTGAAATAGAAAAAGACTATGTATGATTTTTAAACAAAAACATAAAAAGAAAAAAAGTCAACATTGGTTTATTCCAACATATTAATTCAGAACACTATTCTTAAATAACCGTCCAACAAAATATATCAATCCCTTATTTAACCCAGTCCATTAAGTTATATAACATATTTAACAAAGGAACAACAAAATATAAAAAATAAAATATATATCATATGTGTTACGTACCTACACCTGTTGGCCGACCGTACACCTGTTCGGTATGTTAAAATTAAATTAGCTTACAAGCTGAACTATTTTTTTCACTTCAATAAAATATATAGAGAATTACATGTTTCTTTACTTAAATCTTAACAAGCAATATTTGAGTAATAATTTGTCGCAAACACATCGTATGATAGGCAAATAGATGATTATTATTGATTATGCAAACATCATACCTGGTCGCCACAAATTTTAAGTCGAAATAGTATAATAGTATAAATACGACCCACCAAAATTCTATATTACAATTGCATTTCTAAAAGACAACTGCTTAGCGCCTACTCCAGAGAACAGGTGCTTGTAATCATGTTCTTGACTCCTTTCTACTTGATAAAAGTAGAGTAAATATGATCTGTAACATCTATTTGTCTACCGCTTATTGAATGGTGTATAATATATGTAAAATTTTACATTATTTAAAATCCATCTTAATACCGGCGTTTAATAGTAATACCTGTATTACGTACATGTATTTAATTCTTGAAAGTCTTATGTGCATTGTATGTAGTATGGCTACGAGCACACTGGTTAGTTTCTTTAAGTATATTTTGTTTATAATGTAAGTTGCATATGCTTATGTTATTTAAATAAAAGTACTTCTTATTTTCTTTCAATTTTAGAGGATTGGGAAAAAATATAAACATACCCTAGCGGCTATGGACGTAGTCGGTTTTTCCAACATATCCCACAACCATTTTTGGTACTGTGAACACTTATCATCACCAAACTCCTCTTCATCTCTTTGTCGCAACGATTCCGCTTCCTTCCTCATTTCCTCATGGACGTGCTCTTTTCTTTGATGGTATTTGTGCTGACAACACGACTCTAAGTATAATTCGTCCACACCCCAATACTCAAGATCATCACTGAAGGCGAGTACGCACATCTCATCTACAAGATGTAACTTCCCAGTCCGATAGAAATTCAAAATGGAACTGAAAGATTTCGGATGACGATCGAAGAAATATTCGTTATCTATTAATGAGTAATCATCGCATAGCTCACTGAGAGCTTCATGGGTATTACAGTCTCTTAACCGTCCTAGTCTTGTGTGCGGTAAACGTTCTAATGTTCTCCACAGTACTTCGTGTTTCACACCACCAACGTTAATGCAAACCCTCCTGTTCAGCGCCTTGGAGCGTACGATCATGAAGGGTTCTGGTGGTAGGGATGACATGGATCGAGAGTAGGGTCTTTGGAATTGCAGAGGTAGAGATGGAGGCATGGGAGGTATAAGTGGTGGCTGCTGTAGTGGCGGAGGAGAGGTTTGTGGTGGATAGGAAGAGGTGCTAAGACGGCCATCGCGACTAGAGGCGGCCGATTCGGGCGCAGCCGACGAGTCCCACCGCACAACCAGACCATCGCTGTCTCGATCGCCCACCATCGACGGCTGCTGCACCGGAAAACTAGTACTGTTCGCCGTGCTAATAGTCGGGGGTGGTTGAGCGCACCCTCATCCGCCTTCTTTTTCACAACTACTCCTCTGAACCATTCTGATCTGAAAAAAAATACAAATATTGGTCTAAACAAAGATACATTTACTGGGATATTTATTTTTTAATTAAATAATATTAATAATAATAATGTCTTTATTAACAAAGGCGAAGTTTAGCAGAAGCTATTTATACTTAACCTTACCAGTAACAATCAATGTGTACAAAGAAACAAAAACATACATACGTATAGAGGAGACGCATTATATTCAATTGTACGTCATTGGTGACGTTTATATGTTGTCATAACTGTATTAGAGAAACTAAAAAAGTTACTTTGTTAAATTATATTTTAGGGCTTTTATTTCATTAGTTTAAATAAAAAATCTATAAATTGGTCACAATATACGCATTCATGCCAAATCAACACATAATTTCCGCTTCAAATGTCAGTGACAGAAGAAATAAAAATAGATCCGGCAACATAAACAAGACGAGTCGTCATGGATCTAGTATGACGTACAATTGAATGTAACGCGTGTCCTTTATATGTATGTATGTACTATGGTGGAACTCCCCAAGGTGGACACCTAATGTACCCTGTGTAACAAGTACTTAGTACATTACATTGGTATAAGTCAAAGTGACACAACTGACTGAAACGCCACTAATTGAAACCATATTTACAATACATAAAAATAAAAAAAATACTATAGCAACTAAAAGGTGTCCACTTTAAAAAGTCCACCGTTGTACATATAATATTGCTTCAATTATAACAAAAACTAAGTTTTAGCAAAAAAATGAAAAGCAGAATTCTGCAGTATTAGTTGCTAGGTAGTTCTTAAGTGTGAGCTAACAGGACTTTAAGCCTATTAGATAAATAACGTTTAATTTGTTATTTCTTGATTTTAAATAAATATTGTTGATACTGTGAATTTGACTTGTGGTTGAACACCCTTGCAATCTCCTTATCTGCTTCTAGGGTAAAAATACTATCGGAAAGCTTGTCAATTAAATGAATGAGAAATGGCGTCTTTTCGAATATTGCTGCAATATCTTTGTACCACCTCTTCACTATAATGGGCATGGCAGCGTCGAGCGACTCTGTATTTAAAATTGTCAGTAGTGTTTCGGCCTGGTAGAGATTTGAGCAATAATACACGGATAGACACACAGAGTTTGAACACACTATTTTTATCAAAATTAGACGATCGTTTTTGCGAAGCGCCACTTGCTCTTGTTTGCGACGTGAGCGTAGCAAAATACAATTCTCTAAGAAAAGTAAAATTTTCTGACAGATTTGCCGAATAAGAAGTATTCAACTTAACCCCGAACTTAAAAAGATATCTGCACCTTCGTAACTTATATCTTGAAACGCTTTGAAATAAATATAGGGAAGTAACTTTACAAGTTATACAGAATTTAAGAAGAAAGTCATATATGATGACATTAAATCTAGGATGTATCATAAAAAAGTTGATACCTAATTGGGGTAAAAGCGATAGCACTGTATGCATGAACATATTTTACAAACGTACCTCGAATTGATACCAAATTTGAATTAATTCTGGTAATAAGTTCTTCATATCATTCTAATACGCCATCCACATTGTTTTTCATATTTTCTCAAAGGAACTGAACCATTAAAATACATAAATTCTCTAATTACCTGTCTTTGTAGGTTGAGTATCAGAATAACAACAGTAATGGTGTAATATACCGATCAAGAAGTAAATTTTTCATATACCAAAGAAGAATCCGAAATTATGTAAACAAAACAGTTAATCTCTACGATAAGTATAATTCCGCTTAACTATAATTGCCACTATTATTATTACACTATAATACTGAATGAAGAAGCTATTAAATGACCAATTTGTATTTTTCACATGAACTGCATTTTGCTTTTGGGAGTTGCTACTTGTTGCATGTGCATATTCTCATAATTTTTATAGACCATTGTACTATTGACTGAAATCTTGGCATTTGGTCAAATAATCAACAAGTATAACAATTATACACCGTGAAAAATTGTACTAAAGCCAATTTCACTTGAGGTCAAAAATTGGGTTACATTGCTCATTTTTCTCGGTATATACTTGAATAATTACAATATCTAAGAGCAAATATAGATATGGTAAGAAATAATGTTCAAAATTACACCAACTGTGTCTAATTTCTAAATACCAATATTATTCATCAACTATCATTAAATATTTATATATTAGATTAGTAGATAAATTTGCATATACGAGTGATTTTATATATAACTAGTCATTTTAAGTCATTATTGTATAATCTATCACTTAGATAAGACTATGTTCCCGTACATTGTTCTCAATATTATCATTTTTGGCGGGTTTCGGAAAGGAAATTGAAATATCAGCAGTTGAATTTACAACCTCCAAACTAATAATTATTGCATTGTATAGGCCCCCAACGGAAAGGATGAATATATTTACACAAAAAATCAATGAATTGGTCTTCCTATTAAATATGGAAAAGATACGAAAAGAAGTTTTTATAGCGGGTGATTTCAATGTTAACTTTATCATAAACACCACAACAATAGAGAACTTGCGTAATCTACTTAACACTTATTGTTTAGAGCAGATCTTTGAAGAGCCGTCCAGAATAACGAATACGAGTTGTACTCTCATAGATAATGTTTTCACAAATGTTGAAGCTCAAAATCTAATCAAACAAACAATTAATCTCCATCTATCTGATCATATGGCACAGATTGTTCAATATAATGGTTCGACCACTCCAAACGAACCCACAATTACAGTAAAAGAAGTAAGAATTATGAACAAAATATTGTAGCATTCAAAGCACTTATTAATGATGAAGTTCTCTTGATGGACGAAACATTGGACGCTGCCAGGATGTTCGAACAATTTCATGGGAGATTCGTTCATGCCTTTGAGTACTGTTTTCCTGAAAAAAAGGTAAAAGCAAAAAAAGATACGCGAGTGAGTTGTGAGGTGAGCGATGAAGTCATTAAGTTGAAGGACACACTGAACGCGTGGGCGAGTGTAGCAAGAATAACTAAGAACCAAACTATCTACAAAATATATCGAGAGCTCAAGAACCAATATTGTAAAAAAATGACAGAACTAAAACAAAAAGCTAATACTGACTATTTAGAGAAAAGCGACAACAAAATAAAAGCGGTCTGGAAGTTGATCAATGCTGAGAGAAGGCCTGCAAATGTAGAAAAGCCAGTAACTTCGTCATTATCCGCGGAAGACATGAATGAATATTTTTGTGGCATGAGTGAGGAAGTGGCTAATGGCATACAACCAACACAAGCGTACAGTGAGTTACTGTCTGCTCTGTCTTTAAACACAGCTGGCTCATTTTACTTTGCCCCGATAGCACCTGATGAAATAGAGATGATCATAAGGAACCCTAAATCCAAGAATACAGTGGATGTGTATGGCATCTCGACATATTTTCTTAAGGAAATTGTTAACGAACTGAGATCACCACTGACCATACTTTTCAACAAATGTATAGAAAATGGCCTATTTCCAACACCTTTAAAAGTGGGAAAAGTATTGCCTGTGTTCAAGAAGGGTGACAAGGGTGACTGTAACAACTATCGCCCAATATGTATTCTCCCAGCAATCTCCAAAATCTTTGAAAAAGCGATAGCATCGAGATTGGTAGGCTATTTGGAAGCAAAGGGATATTTATTTCCCGAGCAACATGGATATAGAAGGGGTCATTCGACGACTACTGGAATAATGCAAATCACCGAATACATATATCAAGCATTTGATTTGACAATAACAACTACGCTGAAATCAACCTACTGGATCTAACCAAGGCGTTTGATACTGTGAGTCCTGATGTTTTATGCGAGAAGCTTATGTATTATGGAGTAAGGGGGTACCTCTGGACCTACTGAAATCCTATATGGCAAATAGAATGTAATTAACGGAATGGAACAACAAACAATCACAGCTCAAGAGAATACACTTTGGAGTACCTCAGGGTTCCATACTGGGCCCTCTACTATTTATTATATATATCAATGATCTACCGTCTAGTGTGGTTGGAGCAGAGCTGTGTCTTTACGCGGACGACACTTCTGTTGTGGTGCAGGGGAAAACCAATCAGGAAACTAAACCAAGATCGGAAAACGCAGTGCAAGTCGTGAGTGATTGGTTCACCGCCAACAAGTTAAAGTTAAATATAAATAAAACTCAAAACGTTGTCTTCAGTACCAGAAATACGAACTAAAATACTTCTGCAAGGTTTCTAGGTGTCACTATTGACTCGCATTTGAGATGGCATCAGCACATAGATGGTTTGGCTCGCACTTTGTCCTCAGCACTGTATGCCATCAAAAGATTAAAATATATTGCAACTCATGTGGCAGCAAGGCTGGCTTACTTCGCGAACTTTCATTCGCATTTGTGCTACGGGATACTATTCTGGGGAACATCTGCGGAGGTTCGGAGGATCTTTGTGATACAAAAAAATGCCATCAGAATGCTGTGTGGCTTGAAGGTGAATGAAACATGTAGAACACGATTTAGGGAGGAAGGAATATTGACATTAACATCTATCTACATAGTTTCAGCAGTGGTGTATGTACACAACAATAAGGAGGCATTTACCACGAATGGATACAATCATGGGTATTCAACGCGTGAGAGGGACTGGCTGAGGATCCCACATCATAGGGTGTGTTCCGCGCAGCAATCCATCTTCTACTGGGGGTCGAAATTATACAATAATCTGCCGCCGAGCTTTAAGGGCCTCCCAATCAGCTTGTTTAAGAAAAAAGTGAAGAACCACTTGATTAATCGAGAATACTACACAATAGAAGAATTCCTTAGACACTAGTCATTCCTCTTCAATATACAAATGATTTTATTTGATTTGTTATTTGATTTTATTATTTTGTGTTTTTTTTTCTGTCTTCTTTGTTATTTGTTAGGAGTGTTGTTAGTATTAGTATACACTACACTATTTATTTATACTTATCATGATCTGACAATTGTAATGGATTACAAGTTTGAGAATATTGACAATTTTATGTAACGGAGGTCTTACAAATACATAGTCTATTATTATTATTATTATTATTATTATTATTATAAAATTCTACCAATTTATGTGCTTGCCTCGCCTGCGTATGATAATACTACTCGTATTTCTTTAACGGATACTTTATAAATGCTAATCTCGCCGTCTAGGTATACATCTTCTCATCTTCAGATTAAATTCCATAAGTAATCTGTCATATGTATGCCTTTCAGAAAGCGTTCTTAAGTAAAGATTTGAATTATGTGATATATAAATTTCATTTGATCACTAGTTCGCGTTTTGCAAATGTTTTGATATTTAGCTACTGAGGAATATATAACACTCAATACTAAATATTCTACTGAGATAGAAGAGAGTGAGAGAGTTTTGCCAAAAACTGAAGCATTTTTATTTACATATTCCATATTGGCTAGTCATAATTTATTCGTCTGATTAGCAATCACGGTATTTTCTTTTTGAATGTATTTGGTTTCTATATTGATAGGTATATTGATTTAATAATGAAATTTTTAAGCACAACAAAAAATTTCTAGACTATTTGTGATACAATTGCAGTATGCTACGTGCCAAGGTTAAAATTGTAAACAGAGCATTTAGTTTATGACATTGTTTGTATTTTCTTTTCAACTAGGGATTATACTCCAGTCAAACTGTGACTATAATTTGTTAAAGGGGTACATTCTGAGCATAATTGTAGATTTGAGGGGTTCCCGGAGTGTGAGTGGCGCCGCTATCGCGAGTAACGCGTTTAATTCTATATCTCGAGAACGGTTCGGTTTACTCAAAAAACTATAGAAACCTTTTCTTTTATAAATTGAATTGCTTAACTTTTTTATTGAAAATGTTTTTTCTAGCATCGATATTTTCCAAGTTATTTCGTTAGAAATGTCAAAACTTCCCTACTTTCATCTTTTTGTCGCCTGTATCTGCCTAACCGTTCCCTTTTTTGGTATCTTACCTATTACCAAACTTATAAATCATTTGATTATCAACGTCTTTGGTCTGAAACTTTGTTACCTACTGATAATACTTTGGTAGTTTTGCTTAGTTTATGATCTAACTCCGCGCCATCAACGCAATATGATATCAGTTCCTTGTTAACCTAATCCTCGAACACGCGTAACGACGATAGCTCGGAGTTCGATCAATAAACTAAGCAATAACTACCAAAGTATTGTAGTCGAGAAAGAGGTTTCAGACAAAAGATATAGATAATGAAATGATTCATAAGTTTGATTGGACGAAATTAGAAAAAAGTGAACGGTTAAGGAGATAAGGGCGAAAAAAGACGAAAATAGGGAAGTTTGTACATTTCTAACAAAATAACTCGTAAAATATCGATGCTACAAAAAAAAATATTTCGAATAAAAAAGCTAAGTAATTCAATTTATAAGAGAAAAGGTTCCTGTAGTTTTTTGTGTAAACTGAACCGTTCTCGAGATATAGAAATAAACGCGTCACTCGCGATAGCGGCGCCACTGACACTCGGGGAACCCCTCAAATCTACAATTATGCTCAGAATACATCCCTTTAACATATTACACTATCGAGAAAATTACGCTATTTTTTGTAGATTTTCCTCTTCTGGAAAATGGTGGTCTGTACCAGTGGCGGCTGCTGCAGGGAGGGCAACGGGGCACTGCCCTCCGTGATAAACTTCTTTTAACAGATAAATTTAAATACCTAATTTGTATGTAATTATATATCCCTAGCAGCAAAATCAGTATATGCACACTTGTCCTACATTAGTAAATATATATTTTTATCCTTCTCTAAAATTGTGATTTTGCTGCTTGGGTATTTTTTCGGAAGTAACAGTCCGTCTCTTCAGCGCGTTCAAAAATCACAGTCTGACGTAGGCTCCGGGGCATCTTGCGCCACTGCCCAGTTTGTACTAGAAATCGTGCGTATAAAAAGTGTCGCGGGGCGAGAGCGGTATATGTCACGATAGGGCACTAGACTGTGATGCCGGATGACATCCAGTATGTAATATCACAAAATAACAGAAGTGACAAAAGCGTCACTTGCATAATTCCGATATTTGTGCGCAAAATCAAACAAAATGGCGTGTTTTGTTTTTGTTGTGTATGCACTTGTATAAATATAACCTGTCTTAATTTTATAACTTATAATTTACGAAAAAATAAAGGTGCCAGTTAAATTGTTGTTGATATAAATAATAGAAACTGTACGAAAGAAGAAATCCGGAGTACATAGATGTTGCATTTTGCATGTAAAAATGTTTAGCAACAAAGTATATTCTACAATTTCTTTTCGTTTCCTAAAGAAGAAAATCCGTAAGTTTTATAACAGATAGTTTGTAATAATTCATCTTTGTAGTAAACACTTTGAATGAAACTTTTTATATAGTGAAGGAACTTCCTTCGAAAATAAGAATTTTAGAGAACATCGTTATCTCTCACAGCCATAACCATAATGAAAGGAAACCAATTCAAACCTCACTGGTTAAGAAACTATCTAAAGGTAAATGTTTATTATAAAATGTTATTTTATAAGAACTAAGTATTATTTGAAATTTTAAAAGCATACTAATTTCAAAATGTATTTTAGTATGTGTGGAAACTATGAATGTTCATAGCACAAGTGAACGTGAACCCACCTATAGGTATGATAATTAATATTTACAATACAAAATTATTTTATGAGCAAAACATAAAATACGTTTAGTTGTTAACTGAAGAATTCCAAGTCATTTTTTAACAAAAATTCAACACATATGTATTTAAACTAGTATAAAGTAGAATAATTTAAAACTTTTCAATTACAAACATACAATTAATTTGTTTTAACGAAATATATAATTTTTTAATTTTATTTTACCAGTTATGGAAATGCCTACCCTATGTTGGGGTTCAAACAGAAAAAAAATCTCTGCCCAAACACCCACAAAGGAAAGACAGAAAATCTCTAAAACAGCATCGAGTTATAGCTACTAAATCTAAAATGAAATCCTATCCTAAACAGGAGAATTTACAATATTTTCTAGGGCTTTGTGACAGATATTTATCAAATGAACTGGCAACTGTTGTTAAATTTAATGCGGTTAATAAAAATAAGAATATTGCAAGATACAGCATACAGTACAAACAATTTGCTTTAAATATCTATTTTTTGAGATCAAGAGTTTATAAATACTTAAGTAAAATACTTCAATTGGAAAGCGTAAGAACATTACAAAGATTAACACAGAATTGGAATATAACTCCACGAGTGTTGATTTTGTGTATTCTGCAAGTGAAATAAAAACTGCTCATTTTACACCATAAGCACGTGAATGCATTCCACGCATTGATGAAATGTGACTAAAAGCTAATTTATTTTATAATATAACTAAAGACGAAATTGTAGGATTTCATAAAATAAATGGTCAAACAACATATAAACCAGCAAAATTTGCTATGGTTCTCTTTGCTAAGGGCATACCATACTTTTACTTAGAACATAAAATATTTTATTCTTTTGATGTATCACATCTTGTTAAAGCAACTAGGAACACATGTTTTAAATATACAATACAATTTGACAATTTTACAGCAAACCAAAAATATCTAGATGAATTTTATAATAAAGATAAACTCATGAACACCAAACTTCAATGAATTAGTTATTAATCATTTTGCTAATCGTAAGGAACGGCGAATGGATTTTATTTTCAAACAAATTAATTATATAACATATTGAGTTTATTTTTTTGTCTGTACTTAATTTTTGAAATTAAACACTCAGACCCCCCCCCCCCCGGTGCCCTCCCGTCCCAAAAAATCACGGGCCGCCACTGGTCTGTACCAAGTATCAATATATAAATCGTGGGAGCAAAAAGCTTATAATATACTTAGACACTGAGATGAGTAAATAAATATATCTATATTAGATAATTCAAGCCAATAAAGAAGTTGGATGCTAATTGCTAACCGAAGGAAATGCAAACCCAAATTCATCATAATTGTTGATTGCCATCTCTTTCACTTATATATATATATATATATATATATATATATATATATATATATATATATATATATATATATATATATATATATACTTTTGTTGTTTCTTGTTGCCTGAAGATTAATATTCGTGTGTTTACCCACGAAGAAAACACACGAATATATATATAATAATGGTATATACCGGGTGTCTGTTTAAGCTCGGCCACCGGCCATATCTCGGCAACCGTTTATCGTACAACCTCGCGGAAAAAATCTTGATAGTAAAATGGATGACGAGAATTACAACAAAAATATTTTTAAGTTTCCAAAATGATCGCAAGGGGGCGCAATTCTCAAGATGAATTAAAAATTCGATAATTTTTCATTAAATTCTAGATTAAGATAGATTAAAAAATTTACTAGCAAAATTTTTAGACGTTTTTATACAACTTGAATTTGAAACTTTTTGATCTAACTCCCATACGAAGGAGAACGTGGAGGGGGGTATGTCTGCGTACAAAAGTACGTATAACTTTGGTTTGCCCCAACGGATTTTAATGTTTCTGGGCTCATTAGATAGAGAATTTTACAAAGAATTGAAGGCTATGTAGCACGAATTTAAGAGGTTGTCAAAGAAAATAACAGGGGGCGCTGTTCTCAATGTATATATATTTCTTGTTTTTTCTTTGAAATTTCAAATGGAACGGTATATGTTTAATATCGTAATATTGAAGCACATAAAAAACTGAAGAGAATGTTGGAAACCGAAAGTTCCTACCTTTTTTGTTGACGAAGATATAGTCATACGAGTTTTTTATCTTGAGACAACGGAATATCTCTAAACCACTGCTTCAAATCAAAAAAATATCTTAATAAGATTTGTTATAATGTAGGGGGCTCATTGAATGGTGCCGAACTCGATCCCCCACCTCACCCCTCCAGAGTGGGAGGGGGGACAACTTTGAAATATTAAATAGGAACCCCCATTTTGTATTGCAGATTCAGATTCTACACCATCAAGTATGTACGTTTTGTTTGAAACTTTTTTTGCTATTCGTTATGGATTTCGGTGTAATCGCAAAAAACTTGGTTGTGAATGTCTAGAGGAAATACACAAAAAAGAGAAGCAAGCAAACACGATTTTATGTTTTTTTTTATTATAACATAAACTAACATTTCAAAAAGTCATGTGCTCGAAACTGTGCCCCTCCACTTCGAAACATTTATTTATTCGCAATTGGAATGCTATTCAACGATACAAAACCGTACTTTATTCAGTACATGACAAGTTACGAATCGGAAAAAAAGTTTCAAACTAAAACTACATACTTGATGGCGTAGAATCCGAATCTGTAATAAAAAATAGGGTTTCCCATTTAAGATTTCAAAATTGTCCCCCTCTCAATCTGGGGGGGGTGAGGTGGGGGATCGAGTTCAGCACCATTCAGTGAGCCCCCTACATTATAACAAATCTTATTAAGGCCATGTTCAAGACCTCTCGAAACTTAAAAATGGGATTTTCGTACAGACGGCTATAAACCTGTCACTGCGGCGGTTGAAAGCAACCGTACTAACGACCCGGCCATAAAATGCTATAAAATTCAGGTACATCGGTTGGGTAGGTATAAAGTTTTGCTGCAGTTTCGATATTGGTGACAAGGGAGTGTTTTTGCTTCTATAAGTCTATTATAAATACCTAATAATTAGAATAATTTATATTTATCAAAAAATAATTCCTATAATATGTACGATATATTTACAACTTATTACAAGAAAATACAGTATGGCAGGTAAACTCAGCAGCTACAGAGATAGAGTCAACGTATTATACAATTTACTGAAGTGCCAAATACTTATCTAATAATTTTTTACAATCAAATTTACAACAAAAAAAGAAAAACAATGACAGCGACATACTTATTCTTACTCCTATTTTACATAACTACTAATAGTCGTTTTACACATAACAACCATAACAATTATGCTAGTAAGAAAGTGGAAATAAGAAATAAAATTGTCAGATGTAATCATTCCCTACTGCGGTCAATTTCTGTGAATAAATTTGTTAATTTATTAATGACTAAAATGTTGACAATTTCATTTGATTTCGTATTCAAAAGTGAATGAAAATGTCGTGAAATAGTCTGCCGAACGTCGTACGTGGTAAAATTTTGTCTTGGCGAAATGTCCCGATTGATTTACTCGAGTTTGTTGCCAATTTATCTCGTGGCATTGTCACGCGATAAATTGCCACGCAACAAACTCTCGTAACAATCCAAACATTTCGCAGACAAAATTTGACCACTTGCGATATTATAACTGAATAAACTGACAAGTGTAAGCTCTAAGATATAAACTTGTTGTACATACACAATCATAAAAATAATTATTTACAATCCCGAATCGGCATATTTCGAGTATGCCTGGGATCTACTAGCTCGGGTAACATGCAATTAAAATAAAATTTATTTAACTGAGGTAACATGTCGGTGCTCCAAAAAGTGTCGTCTTTTACAATCCATTGAGATTTCATTTCTATCTCTTCCCCCAGCCAAACACCTAATAAACATACATCTTTGTCAGCAATTTGCAATTGCCCCTGAACCTGGTAGAACCAATGATGTTTTCTATTAATTTTTAGAACGTTTGTTCTTTTACACCTCTGCCAAAATGGCAGTTTCTTCTGCTGGCATGCTTCCTCAAATGTCATGCCGTATGCTCCAAACGGGCATTTTATTTCGGCAATTCCGTTCACCTCGTCAATGAATCCATCGGGTGTGGCACCAAGATGTTTCCACTTCTTGTTGACTATTAGGCCGCATTTTGTGAATACGACATTTTCCTGGAGAGCTAGCTTTTCTCGTGCTTCTTCCTCGTAGTCTCTACCATGTTTTAGTGATGGTATATTCATCGACTTGACATCGAAGAGAAACTCTTTCAGTCGGTTCGCAGGACTTGTCGCTGGTAACATTCGGCAAATCTTTCCAAAATTTGAAGCTGTCAACAATTTTCTCCTTTCCTCCAACCATAGAGCACTGGAAGCCTGCTGTCTTGTTGCAACTTCAAGTTCCAAGATTTCCTCCTCGGATCTCTCAAGAGAGTTCAAAAAATCCTCTTTATTTTTTTCATACACGTCTGGGGGCATATCCGGTTGTTGGCAATTTTCGCCGTAATCACTATTCTTTTGTTGAAAGTTGTTTGCCTCCAAAGAGATATTTTTCGTTTTGATTTTTTGGCGATTTCTGACGACTTTCAACCTCCTCCGGTTCTCCATGGTGTAGATAAGTTTATTTCTGGTTTTTTTCATAATTTTTCTCAGGTAAGTGTGGGGCATTCCTGAGGAGTTGAAGGAAACTGCAGCAGCCACGCATCTGCTCTCGTAGGAATTGCTAAGAGCGTAATTTATCCGCTTTCCTCCAATAAATTTAGCTACAATGGAGTTATACCTCTCTACGACATTATTATCCACATCATATAAAAGACTCCTGGAATGGTTAGATAGTCGACGAACAACCTGGTTTATCTGGGCGATAAACTCCTTGGGTAGATCGATCAGCAAATTGGTTTCGACTTTCTTATCGCAAAAATAATTTGAACAGGTTCCATGGTCTCCGAAAACGTGTTTGGTGGAATTTAAAATATCCTGACGTAAACTTTCTGCGGCAACAATCTTATTTAATTCTTGCGATACTTTATCGCAGCCCAGACACCCTTGGATAATCTCATAATTCTTGCATCAAGCATTTTCCGAAACTGGAGGTTGAAATCCCTGTCGGTGGTTATGCTTTTCAAATTTTTTCGAAAATTCCGAAATAAGTGATTTCGACACTCTATTTTCTCTACCGTCAAATTCTTATAAGGCCGGGATTCTATAACTTTTTTGTAAGTACTAGAGTCTTGATCACCGATTAAGACGTTGAATTTTATATTAAACATTTCCACACTCGATTTGAATGCTTCTACGATAATTTCAGACTCCATGCTTCCAGAACTTCCGGTGTGATTTTTTGTGCACTTGTGCTCGGGAACATTCTCTTTATATCTACCACAAATCATGCAGAATTTATTTCTAACACCCAAGTAGATCACTTTTCCTGTATGGACACCAACGATTGCCGCAGCTCCAGATAGGGAATTAAAACTAGACTTATTGGATCTCTTTCCCCATGTTCCATCCGCCACAACAGGAACCAAAGCACATCCCTCCTCATCAATCAAATTCATTTTTCTTGCGTGTTCTATCTCTTCTTCGGCCGCTTTTTTCATTGATGTCATTGCAGACAGCGCCAGATCTGAAGATACCTTGTCATGATGTTTTTTATAAGTGGGATATGACATCGATGGTATAGTCAGACACGTCATATATTCTTCTAAATTGTAAAATCCTCCACCAATTGCTTCGTTTATATCTACGTCTGAGCTGAAAGGATCTTGGGTATGCAAGTTGAAAATTGCCTGACACATACTGCATTTCATAACAAATTTAGACGTTAAACCTTTTCTTATTTCTTTTAGAATCGACATATTGTCCCACGAACAATCGAATTTCCTCCCGTGAGCTGCTATATCTTTCAAGTTTTTAAAAAAATAATTTATATCGATAACCCGATTGCCAGTGAGCGATTCTGAAACAAAAAGAAACAATAAATTAAATTACATATTATGTTGTCCGTTTATACAAATACCTAAATAATATAGTAGTTTTCATAACAAGTGTCGAAAGTAGCAAATATCGTGCGAGTGCTGAATAGATACAAGAGGGCGTAGCGTAGCGCAGCCCGAGTGGATCTATTCAGTACGAGCACAGATATTTACTTTCGAACGAGTTATGAACACTATTTTTTAAACGACTGCAGCACAATACAAAATTTGAATGACAGAATTTTTTGACTTTTCAAAAATGTCAAACCCAAGGTCGTTGCTAGGCGTATCTAACGTGTTATGAATGTAAACTGTTGCGATATGAACCATAACACAACAGTTTTGAATTGTTTTGATATTTTGAATTTTCGCGCATAGGTTGCCATTGCGATATGTGTCACTTTCGTGGGCAGTCGTCTAAAAACATTATTTACAAACTTTTCTCCTAAAAATTGATGAGCATTTGCTTCAGTTGGTTACTTTCATAAATTGATTGTATGCTACTTAGTTTCCGAGAATTTGCGCCTTGTAATTATGTGATAATTTAGTGTAATTTGCATCAGTGCAACTTCCGTAAAGAAATACTCTACAGGGTGTGTAATGCTATCTTGTCATTATAAAAAAAAAGAAATAATAAAAAAAATAGGTAATTAAAATTCATTCATTTGTAAGTCACCTGTGAAATACATAAATTTAAAACTTTGGTACTTTCAATTTTACCCAATTGCAGACTTTACACCCGCATTGAATATGGACTACTTACTAAACATTTATTATTATAGTTAAATATGTACAAATTATATTATAAATTACCTTCTTTGTCTTGCACTGAGTCCGACATTTCTGCGTCACTTGTATTTGTGGACAGAACTTCAACAGGAGCCGGTTGATCGTTCGAAGATGACGACGATGAAGGTGCATCGGAAATGTTATCCAGAACATTAGTGGCGGCGGGAGGATTATTACTCGCAGTTTTTTCTTCGGATAATTTCTAAACAACATAATAATAAATTTGGTACATTGAGCTTTTTCGGTAAAGGGCATTATCACTTTATAGGTATATTTGCCAAACAAACAGCTTACCTTTAAATAATTTCGCAAGTTTTCAATTTTACCACGATTTCGTTTTTTCGAACTAAGGCGTTTTTTCTCTTTGTTTTGTTTCGCCATTTCCACTAACTAGGTACGTATTTACTTTAGCACTTCACCAATAAACAGCAGTCAAAAAAGTACTAAAAGTTAGGAGAAGGTATAACTTTTATAAATACAAATTCTCCCTCCACGTCATTCGGCGCAAAGATTGTGGTTTTGTATATTTTTGTTTTGGAAATTAGTATCTAGCTACCTGACTTGACTTTCTGAAGGCAGATTAGAAATTCCAGAAAATAATTATTCAATAACCTGCCGCAGTGTTTGTGAAAGTCCAGGTAAGAATTTTTAAGAAGGTAATAATGAGGATTACCATCCACTATGGAAGGGAAATTGATGGTTTAAATTACTAATTACTTCTGCTAGCTATAATCTATTGTAATCGAGGAAATAATTGTCAATACGTAGAGCTGACAAATACAAACATTAAGAAACCTCAAAACATGTTTTTACTGTGGCTGCAATAAAGACGGCGTCATAAATTATCGTCGTCTTAGACGTCATAAATTATCTAAGGGCTGTAAATCAAAAACTAGTGCCCGACGATATCTTGCCGAGTGATGCAGTTTTATCGCATAATTTTTACGGACCTACAGCATACTCATTTATCAATTTTTCAGCTTGCAATCTCAACAGGACGTCAATTAAGAGTTGATCTTTAGTTTAGCGGAAGAGAAAATTGATTAGCTCTTATGGTTTTCGATTTAGAGCAACTTATATACGGACGGCTCGACACCGCCGAATTCACATATTTTACAACTTGATTTAAACAAAAATGTATCATTTTTTTTTATTTTTGTTTTCGCCCGTTTGTTGCCAAATTCCCCAGAATAATATACGTTTTTGAATCATTATTATATCTTTTGAAATAAGGAAGTTACAGGTCCGCAAGTGTATATTGAAATCCCATAAGAAGATTTCTTTGAACATGGCCTTAAGATCTTTTTTTGATTTGATGCAGTGGTTTAGAGATATTCCGTTGTCTCAAGATAAAAAACTCACCCTGTATAGATATATATATATATGTATATATAGGTGCGAAATATTGAGAAATAAAACGTTAGACTTCCTATAAAATAAGTCTTTTTATTGCCGGATTCCCCAACACTCTTTTCTGGAGTGTGGAGGACACTCTAGCTGAAGCCTCAATTGGTAGACTGTCCCTTGTGTATGTCTCTGATTGATGTTTTTCAGCTCCAAGGTTATCCCATCCTATTCCTTGGCTACACTGCGCTGACGAGAACCAAGTAGTTCGAAACACGTGTCCGCAGTTGCATTTTGAGCGGAGTTACCCCATGAAATTCTATACCTTATTATTCTATAATCCGCAATATTTCTTTTCTTTTTTGTTATCCTGTGGGTTCAGATGGCTTGCAGGTGGACAATGTCTACCTCGCGGCGACGTTAGATTCATTCTCAGTATCGAGGACACTCTAGCTGAAGCCTCAATTGGTAGGCTGTCCCTTGTGTATGTCTCTGATTGATGTTTTTCAGCTCCAAGGTTATCCCATCCTATTCCTTGGCTACACTGCGCTGACGAGAACCAAGTAGTTCGAAACACGTGTCCGCAGTTGCATTTTGAGCGGAGTTACCCCATGAAATTCTATACTTTATTATATATATATATATATGGATATATACATAATTTTAGCACGAATCCCGATATTAGTAAATGAGCGGAACGTTGAAGACACCGGTGAAATCATAAAGGCTATGGCTGTTAAATTTTAACGACCACGTCTGTTATGGATAACATAATATTTAATAGTCATGGAAACATTGCATATAAAATAACATTTTAATAGCTATAATATAAAGTTATTGAGTTCTCTTTTCGGTGTTTGAGTATCTTTATTGTAGACTCAAAATAGAAAAACGTTATTTAAAATCTAAACTAATGGGATTGCATTATATCTATAAAAAAACAAAACAACTATTGACACATAGGTAAATCAACACGAAATCATCCCTATATACTCCCGGTATTATCAACTTTTATAAAAGCAGTGTCCTTGAAAGGCATTGAAATTAAATCCCGTTTAAGTAGCAGTTCGGTTTTATGAACCGAATTTAATCATATAATAATCAATAAATAATTTGAATTTAGCATATTTGAATCTATCTAAGCTTTATATTTCTATCTTTGTCTACGTTACTTATTGCGAAATTTAATATTAGTCAATGGCAATTGTGCTTTATATTCTTGTACTGCTATTGACAATTTATATGCTCATTGTTTTTCTTTAAATAGCAAAAACTTTAGCGAGATGCACGATTATAGTTAAATAGAAACTATACAGTATTCAACTTGAAATTACTTGGATTAACAATTAGCAATAACTTGGATTATTACCTGCATCCAGAAATAGCAGTTTAAAAATCTTGGTTATTTGAAGGAAAATGAAAACACGTAGAGAGATATGGATACCTTAAGAATCATTTATCATCAACCATCAATTTTATTCTATGATCACATATGGTCTATTATGTTATGGCATATCGACAAACATGAACAAAATATTGAGTACTGTTGTCCAATTTGTTTAAATTCGTAATGTCAACCATAGCAAACAATGTTCTTTTAGTTATAACGAAAAATACAACTAATCCATTCAAACTAGCATTTAAATATTCTAAATCATTTTGAAAGATTCGGCAATAAAATGTTTAAATTTAAACAGCATACATTTTAAAAACAAAATATACTATTCATTACTCTGAATGTTAGGTTTAAAATATTTTGAATATATTTCAGCAAGAATATTAAAAAGTGCTAGTTTTTCACTTGCTTAGCGAAGTAAAAACAGACGTTGCATCTTAAGTCTATAATGATAACATTCAAATAAATGATCGGATATTAATATTATTCTCAATTATTGTTGTAATGTTTGCCTATAATCTATGAAAATGGCAAATGAAATATGATTAAATTAATCATCTTTCTAAAACCCTACTTAAGAGGAGCGTTTACCTGTCGAAAACTAAGGCATCGCCGTTTTGCGTTTTTTTGAATTTATTTTGTTGTTTTAGAATCTCAAATTTGGGTTAGCAATGCAAAAGGCATAAATTTATAATGTCAAGGCCAGTTTTTGTATTAATTTGTTTTCTTAAAAAAGTTATGTGTTTTAGATATAACCACAAAAATGCATGAAATTGATTAATGTCTACTAACTAAGGCTGGTACACACAAGAAAATAACAACCTCTACGCGCCAGCTGCACATTTGATGAACGATATAAAAAAAATCAAATTTATATAATTGTATTTGAAGACAAAAAACATTAAATAGTGAACATTGTCACAAACATTTCACACGAGTGTTTTTCGAAGCTATCGCATCGTCTATAACCACTTTACGGTATCTCTACCGGTCATAGCGAAGACGCAAATCTATCGGAATCGGTCGGCTATTGCAGACTTAAATCCAGTTTGTAATTAAAAAGAAATGTCATATATAGCTATAATATTCGAGTGTATAATAATATACTTAACAGTTATGGGCAAGCGAAAATTGGCTTACTATAAAACATCAACAAAATAAAAAAAGGAAATGTGCAAGTGAAATGTAAAATCAAAATACGACATAAGTTATTTTGAGTCTACAATTTTATTTTATTTTGACATTTGTTAATCTGTGAATAAAACCGAAGCGCTGTGATCGAAACCGAATATCGTCTACCTCCACCTACTCACACCCCCATACGTCTACCCGTCCCGCTAGTAATAGTTGCATAAGCTTCTATTTGATGGTAAACGCTCCTCTTAATGTGTTTCTAAAGTGTACAAAAACATATCCGGTAATTGAGCGGCCTCAATCAGGGTCACCCCAGATTAAAACAATAAGAAAAGTAATGCGTTAGTAATGCAAATGCGATATCCAAATGATTGCAGATAACATAGATATGCTTATTTTTGCTAGTGGTTTTGAATAGAAAACACAAATGTTAATAATTGATAATAATTCCTGTCTGATTTCGCAATATCCGAATACTAAATATAAGGATATTCGTAATCATGAATTATTACCATGCGGCTGTGGTTCGGCTTAAGTTTTCACCTTTCCACATTTACCAAGAAATAAAGAAAACCACAACAGAATATAGACTCAGATATTTGAAAACTGCTCATGATTAACAACACAGTTGATCTTGATATAATGAAGTACAAGTTTCTATTTTAAATACTGGTTCATGTGGAAATTGAACCGGAATGGTTTTTACGAATTCTATGGTAGGTGAAAAATATATTGGAGAAGCCGCACCTGTTACTGATATGTATTTCCTCGGTTGCGAAATAAGCATTGTAAAATTGAAAGCATGCTTTTATTGCACAATGTAAACACGCATATTCACCGACTATAATACAATAATTAACTAATGTTTTTCAGTGAATAAATGTTTTTCAAGATAGTGTTTTAAGCAAACATTTCGTAAATTCTTGGCCATCGATATCGCAATATATTAAATCCGCTCGATTAAGATAATGCGGTATCGGCTGGGAGATGTACTTCTAAAAAGGTGTTTTGAGCTAGATCAAAGACGCCTCAAATATTAAAAGGCAATATAATCGAACAAGACTCGACTTTCCAGTTATAAACGTGGAATGGTATTGAACATATGCGTGAACTGGGTTTAAATACATAGAATCCGTTCAATGCAGATATTTACAACCTATAATATGTATATACCGGGTGATCCAAATTTAATGTTCACTATTGCTATCCCCGTTATTGTGGGTACTAGTAGTCGGTTAAATTAGGAAAGTTGTAGTGTTTTCGTCCGCTGATTACGATAGTGAAAACAAAAAAAAAACAATTGAACGTGTAGGTTCCCAGTTATTTTTAAAAAAATATTTTTTCTAATAGATCACCCAGTATATTTTTATACCAATCGATGCAAAATCAGTTGATTAACCAAAGTGTTCATGAACATTTTTAACAAATGTTGAGAATAACCGATGTAATTCAAAAGTGACAGTGTGACCAAAGATTAGAAATACTTAGAGATTCGACTACGCCAATGCTACTGAAAGTACCACTATCATCACGCCATCTAACGTTATTAGTCACCCATTAGTCTCATTTATATTTTATTAATATTTTTTTAAAAATAACTGGGAACCTACAGTTATTTTTAAAAAAATATTTTTTCTAATAGATCACCCAGTATATTTTTATACCAATCGATGCAAAATCAGTTGATTAACTAAAGTGTTCATGAACATTTTTTAACAAATGTTGAGAATAACCGATGTAATTCAAAAGTGACAGTGTGACCAAAGATTAGAAATACTTAGAGATTCGACTACGCCAATGCTACTGAAAGTACCACTATCATCACGCCATCTAACGTTATTAGTCACCCATTAGTCTCATTTACGGCATTTCATAAAATTGTTTAAAGTGTATATTTTATTTGTAACATTAAAAATGCTGAATACAATAAAAATAATTTATATTGTGTTTAGCAGTTTTAATGTTACAAATAAAATTATTGCATAAATATAATGTAGAAAATACAATAAAAACACAAGAAGTTAACATAAAATTTATTGTATGTACATATCTAATTTTACATGAACTTACAAGAGATAGATATTATATTATTAACAAAATATATTATTAAAAAAAATTACATTTATTATTAAAATATTAATAGTTCTTGAGTAATTTTTTACATGCTCTTATATGATTGATTCACAGGTGTTTGGAAAAATGTCTCTGAAAATGTTGTATTTAATTATACGTGTAACTCTTTACAAACTATATCACCTACCTGTGGCAGCTGTTGATGTAGTAACCGAATTCATTTCTGATGATACTAAATCATACACCTGTGTGTCTGTAAAAATTTAGTAATTTTGATATATGTTAGAAACAATAGACTGGTGATTAAAATGTTGTTATTGAATTTTATTTATTTATATTTATATTTATTTTATTTTCACATTCTACTGTACTGACAGCTGAAGAAGTATGTGCACACTCTTCATATTGTTTATGCGATACATCTAAAATAACAACAACATTCACTCTTGCAAATATGATTTTGTATTGTCTGCAAACCTACCTTCGATTTCACAAGATAAAATGTAAAGCAGGTACACATTCCCCCTTTATGTTAGCACCACGTCAACCAATTAATCTATCTTCAGATGGAAAATGTATATCACAAACTCTATAGTTTCTTCTAACTTTAACTGGATTTTCAGACAGAAGTTTAGAATCATTAACTCTTTCCAGCCATATTTTGTATAAATAAATGAATATTTTAGTATTTGTAATTTATATAAAATATCATACTCATATCAACATCTGCTGGAAAAACATACATGTTACAATTTTTATCTCTATTATGGCACTGAACAACACAACAATGGAAAACCATTTTGGCCAGTATATATGTTATATTGTAATGTCCTCTTGCTGCTTCTATTTGCGGGATAATCCGCAATAAATACTTCTAATTAATTATATAATTAATTCGGGTAGCAAGCGCATACAAGAATTATATCTCGTGGATTTTGGAATCGGGCGCACATCCAGTTGCCTATATCGCAAGGCGGCTAGCCACTGTGAAATCTCTTTGACGTTTGCTCCGGCAGATTACACCTCTTGTCGATCGCATCGGAGTTTTGAGTGGTGAACGTGTTTGAATTTTACATGACAGATAACCTCAATTCTTTACTGATTGTGAAATGAACCTTTAATTAGCGGTGAAGGTGATGTGCTTATTAATTGTGCCAAAAGAAAACCTTTATTACGGGTAGCTTTACAGCGATAGAATGAAGAAACGTACTTAATAGGTGAGTATTCATTCTTAATAACTGATTGCTTATTGGCTTTGAACATAGAAACACACGTGGATTTTAATTAGTTTTATTTAACAACGTTTCACGACAAGGTAAAATATATACACACAATTTACATAGTTACACACATTGAACACACATCTAGTTTCCAGAGAAATATATTTACAAAGTATAAAATTGTCCTATAAAGAAAAATACAATTCGGAAAATGACATGTAACATTTGAACATAACCTTTTACGACGGGTTGAGGAATAACAAATTTTACTATATTAAAATTGGTTTCAACATAGCCAAGTTTAGTTTTATTTTAATGAGAATTAGTTTCACTTCAACGAAACTTAGTTTCCTTTTACCAAAAATTAATCTTTCTTTTTAACAAAGTCTGATTTTACTTTATCAAAAACTAACTTTATTCTAATAACGTCTGGCTTCACTTTATCGAAAATTTATCTTAATTTAACAAAGTCTGGTTTTATGGTATATTAAATGAACATTATTTTTTAAAACAACATCTTAAAATAATCAAGTAAATTTAGTTAGTATTCAAATTTTACGAAATACTTTTCAATTCGTGTATACGGATATCAGCTTTTATTCGATTTGTTAATTGATTCATTTCTGAAAAATCATATTATTGACTTCTTAACTCTAGCCTTGTAATTTTAAATAACGGATAAAATATTTAACATACTCCAATACCATGATTGGTGGTTTTGTCAAATTTAAGGAAATTCACCACTCGTACCAAGACGAGCGGACGAAGATTCGGACGGACAGGGCCCCAAAGTGTCTGAACTTGGTGCTCTGTTGCGGGAAAAGAACTTTCTACTGGACGTAGCAGGTAACATTCCATTCTGCACACGGAGAATATTAACAATTTAAAAATCAATTTAAATCAATTACCAAATCTTTATTAGACATATAAAAGAAACATTTGATTGCATATAAAATATCAAGAGAAAATTAATAAAGAAGTTATACATATCATCAATGAATATCTATAGCATGAAAAATATGTACAATATTGACTTACTTATTAATTTAACGATGCAACATCGTTACAATATATAAACAAACTATAAATTAGTATTATTTAGAAGGACAGTAAGTACCTGACTATAATATACTTTACTGATATGTAATGAATATCTTTATCGATATTTTAAATACTTTACTATACTTTAAAATGTTTTAAATTATCTAAGCGCAAAACAACGTATGCACCGAAAAACAACAAACAAACGACTTGCTGATATGTATTGATTCTTCCTTATCGATATTCAACATTTTTTTTTTCATGAAGCGACCTCTAGCGTTCTTAGTGGGCAATTTCACTTAAATTCCCGCTAAAAATAATTGTCCAATTCTTTACCATTTACGTGTCCTACCCCTGAGAGTGACAGAGGTTGTCAAAATACTTCCCATTGTGTGTGAGAATATAATAAACTGTGCGCTTAATAGCAATAATTTATTATTAATTGTTTTGAAAATGCCTTTCTCACATATTGAAAAATGTGATATTCTGGAAACATATTTTATGCGTCAAAAAAGTGCGATAGAGCGGTTCAACGATACAGTGAATTATTTCCTGGTCGACAAGTGCCATATCGGTTTTACTTTTTAAGACTTTATCGACAATTTCGTAGTAACAAAAGTGTTTCTGGCAAGAAAAGGACAATTAAGACAAATATCATTTCAGAAGGAACGGAAATTACCGTATTAACGTATTTTGAAGAGCATTCTAGAAATTCGATAAAACAGTTATCAAGAGAAACCATCTTTAACAAATATTCAAAGAATTTTGGAGAAAAAATTTGTTGTTGTACCAGTTCAGATGTTAGAAGATTAGGGTTTTGTGTGTGGTTTATTCATAAATGTACTGAATACCTAAACTTTACCAAACAAGTACTGTGGACTGACGAGGCGAATTTTTCAAATAGCGGTATAAACAATAAAAAGAATAATCATTATTGGAGTATAGAAAATCCTCTAGTTTTGGTGTGGTTTGATTGGATCCACAATTGTAGGTCCATATTTTTATCACGATACCTAAACAGGAAAACGATATATAGAAATTCTAAAACGTTTTATTTTTAGGCATATGTAAAAAACGAGGCATACAAAGCGAGATACAATACTGAAAATATACTCCAAGAATGTATCCGCAATATTACTAATTCTATTGATGGAAGAGTTGCTTTTAATGCAACACGAAGTGTTATGAAAAAAGTATAAAAATGTATCGAAATAAGAGGCAATGTCAATTTCATTTAGAATATTTTTTTATTGTACTACTATTTTACTCTATAAATAATGTTCATCGACGTTCACTACACTTTGTTTTTGAATTACATCAGTTATTCTCAACTTTTGTGAAAAAAGATATATGAATACTTTTGTTGAGCAATTGATTTTGCATCGATTGGTATAAAATTATACTGGGTGTTCCATTAGAAAAATATAAATTTTGAAAAGTCACTGGGAACCTACATGTTCAATTGTTTCTCTGTTTTTACTATAGTAATCAGCGGAAAAAACTCTGCAACTTTTCTGATTTAACCGGCTACGTAGGTCCTACAATAATTGAGATAGCAATGGTGAACACTTAATTTGAGTCATCCGATATAAAAGCAGTTGCATTTATCGCAGCGAATACAATGGGACGTGGAAGTCTACACATCTACTCGCATCTAAGAGACTAGCCAAAAACTAATATCATATAACGTAGCTTTGTGCTTGAAATCACATGGAGTGAAAAGCACGATAAATAAAGAAAAATTGGTGTTATTTGTAACAGATGGAGCTGCACATATGAGGCTGATATTCTCTTACTACAAACACACAGTAGTAGAACGCATATTACATGTTTCGCATGTTTTCTTCGTCAATTCTGTTGCGTGCTTTTGGCACTTCACAAGTAATAATTAATTTAATTTCAAAATAATAAATAATATCTATTTGCTTAAATTAACATTTAGGAGAGTACACGCGAATTTCAAATTAATCGTAATATTTTTCTTTTGGCTCACGCTGTATGCAGTTATTATTTCGGCTACGAAAAATTATATTTTAATCTTAAAAATAAATGTATTGCAATGTCCACAGCCAAGCTTATTTTTCCTTTTTGAATAAATGGTTCTTTATAATGTATTTGCAACTACGTATTAAAAATTCTTCTAAAAGCATTTTATCGAAGGTAAAAAGAATATTTACCTTGAAGACTAAAATTTGGCGTCGCAAATCCGAGTATTTTATCAATAGCCCTTTGTATGGGGAATGGCGTGAGAATTGAAATAGGCCCGACTTTGAGACGCCTTCCATGCACGCGTTACCGAATATTCCAGAACGAAATGACGTATCATCTTCCGTGCCGGGGATGAATCTTTAAGAAGGGCAAGCGCTACCAAATTAGGATTATTATCCGTCTAAAAGTACCCCAAGAGAGTCAAACTTAACTAGTGGCCGAGGGTTAGTCTTCGCGGTTCGAATGTTTAAATAAAGTCTAAAGTATTCCGCGGGAAGCGAAAATTGTGTTTAGCTAGAGCACATAATTAAAATTCCATTAGTGAATTCGTCACAAGACGATCTAAGTGCTCTTGCTGTGTAACGTCGGTTGGGGAAATCTGCTGATCTTTGGGACAAGCAGTACCAATCCGAGCTACCCATTTTGGGGATATAATTCACATTTCGATCTTTACCCGACGGGAGAAGTACTCCATAGAAAACCAAGACCTCTTCGAAAAGGACCGCTGACAGCCCTGGCCAGGCCGCTATTGAAGCTACAAATCAGTTTGTCTCAAAGGTATTTACGCTTTGTTTTTCTACTGAAACACGACCAAGAACTGTTTGGTTTTATTTGTCATTTTATTATTTGAACATGTTACTCATTGTAATCCGACGGAGAAAGTAGGATCAGATTTAGAAGTTTATTTATTTTTCTTTTTAAAGTAATTAGTCATTTATTACCGAATATTCAGAGTATGTGTTATGTAATAGTATCAGTCATAATATTTGTCATATAATATTCATCACTTAGTAATTGTAAATTAGGTTACGGTAATAAAATTAGACATATATTTGTGTGCTAGAAAAGGCTGGCGTATTGAATTATAAATTTAGCAATGTAATATTATTTATCAATGAGTTAATTATTTTAACTGAACCAGCGCCCCTTTTGTATGTACTATTTTACTTGTTAAATGTTTGCGTAACTTTCAACTATTGTGTAGGATATTCTTACCTTATTCTAATGTAGAGAAATTCAAAATCAGGAAAATTACAAATTATTTATTTACTGTTATATATTACCTTTATTGCATTTGACGTATGTGTTATTTTGGAATTTTGCATATTGTATGTTACCAATTTTTCTTTTATTTTTGTAATAAACGTTGTTAACTTTTCATTATATCTGTGTTGTCAATTTGATTCCTCACCGTTCATTGTGGTAATAATAATAAGCTCAGTGAAATCTTCTCGCTTCTTTTCATTGACAGCCCTTTAATTGGGAATTACTAATTAATGTGATACTTAATTAACATTTTATCAAACGAAGCGAGTGGCGCCCTAAGATAATAGCTTACTTTACAATAAGATCAGTGAAGCAATTATTCATCAACCACCTAGAGAGTTCAATTAGTAATTTCAAATTATCCATATCATCTATCCGACGGGCGAGGAACAAGTGACAGAGCATAAGGCTCTAGGACCGTAAAGGTACGTAAGTTTTGTTACCTTTTTAACAGCACACATACACACCTAATTAGTCAATTAGTAATAATAGAAATCCCCTTATTGTATTAAGTTTAAAACGACCCCGAGATCACTGGGTGCAGCGTGAGCGGCCGGCATAAGTAGTTTTGTTCTCTGCATCCAGTACTGTTGCGGATTAGTGGAAGTTATTTGATCTTCAGTAATTATCATCGTTAATTAAATTTATAGTAATTACCCCGCGACAATTCTTTTTCCAATTATCCGATGCTGCTGTTGATAATGTCAATCAAAAACATGAAGCAGTTCTAAGTAACAATCCAGGAATTCGTACCGTACGCTGAATTGTTGACTTGTTAGTGGAAGTAGTTTTTTTCCGAACGGGGGATAAACATGTCAGCATTAAAAAAAATGTATGTATTTTAAGTATGCCCCCATTACAACGGTAGGTGTTGAACGGTCCTTTTAAATGTATAAAAGTAAGAGACAATGATTAGCACCTGAGCATATGGAAAAATTATTGGTGATTTACATGGTAAGTACTTGTTTCTCTATACGTATTATGATTTGCGTGTGAAACATATCAAATAGGGATTCATGGTGTCCTCAATCCATCCCTGGAACTCACGTCATGTAGACTTGACTTCCGGTTCATAGTGATAAATATTTTGTACATAATATGGGTCTCGACTTGTCATGGTCTTTTATATTCTTTTAAATGGCGTTTATCGTAATTTTTCTATTAATAACACGTTTCCGAAAATAACAAATTTATTAACATATTGTAATGAAGAAAACTAACACGAACAATATAAATACATATACATAAACGAGCTTTGAAAGTGTATAATGATGAATCTTTAATGGTTTATCGACCGTAAGAAGTATTTATTACAATGTATGTTTTTTTTTACTCTATGGAATAGAAAACAATTTTCTTGCTGTTGAAAGTGTCGAAAACATGCCCGCTGGTATTGCGACATGGCTGTATTCATTAAAATTGCAAATACTTTGTAACGTATCAGGTATAATAGATTCGTATGCTCTAGTAATCGAGCATATCTGGTATGGTGGTTGGAATTCTTTTGAAAATATTTTCTTATCTCTTTAATGAAAATATAATGGATCTAAGTCGTAAGATTTAGCTGATCAACCAGCAGGAACTCCTCCACACATCGATTTCTAAATAATTGAAGTTTGTCTTGCATTAAATTAACATACTGTTTTGAATTTTGTGTTTTGTTTAGTCGAAACCAGAATGGCTAACGTAATGTTTGTTCAAATCATTTGCTTCCAGAAAGGTTGAAACTTCATACTACATTTATTGTTAATGTGTAATATTCATTAACGTGTTCTGAAAAACTAGTATGGATTTATATCATTTTATGGGCAATAGTTAAATTGCGTTTGGTGAGGGGCCATAAATGGGAAAAATATTTTATTATAAAATAATAGAAAATAGTTTCCATTTTTCTAATAATACAATACAAATTTAAAAAACATAAAAAAGCACTTTTTTTTAATATAACTTATTAAAATTTTTAATCCGCAGATTTCCTCCAATCAGTTACATAATTTTTCACCTTCTTCAACGGTCGTGGATTTCTGGCCTTCCAGATAACATCGAAATTTATCTTGGCCTTTTGACTCCTTTGCAGTCTGATCGCGTAAGACAGTTATAATCTTTTTTATCGTCTCTTATTATGTTTTTCAGTGGCATTGGTGCCATGCATATATTGTAACGTTTTCGGGTTCCAATAAACAACTCGTGCAATTATTTATTTAAAACAGTCTGTATATTTATATAACTTAAAATTATTGACAATATGAAAATGTAAAATTAATGTATCACACTTTAATTACTACAATCTAAATTAACGCAGGTATTTATTTATTTCTATTACTAATATCTCTGTCCGTATTTATGTAACACTTCTATTTATATAACACGGCACTACTTATTTATTTCTTTGGCTACCACTATTTATTTCTTCGCACTCGAGACTACTTAAGGATTTCCTTTCCCGAAACTATTCCGCAATTACTCATCCCGCAATGAATCCATCCGCCTTATATACACATGCGAAGATTACTAGAACATACGAGCACAGTCCCGCTTTTTCTCCACATGTACGAGAAACGTTCTAGTCCTTTTTCGTTATGCAAGCCGTACGGCGTGGAGATGATTCATCGACTTGTTTACATATCGTTTTTATACGTCGCGCCGAGATGATTTATGGTCTCTGTTTTTTTTATTGTCGCTCGAATGTCTGCTGGATCCGTTACAATATTTTAAGCCGTTTCCATTTTTTTGACCGTGTTTCATAAGTTTTATTAAAGTTGTCGTTTATGGAAAGTGTTTAATTTGTAACCTTCATAGTCTCGGTCCTCGCTTTCTTAATGAAGTGAAACCTTTTTGCATAACTTATACTTAAGACGTATACATGCAATTGGATGGTTTAAAAAAAATTGAAACTCGCTGAGGTAAATGTGCAAACTTTCAAAACAATTATGTCGATAAATAAAATTTATTTTTTACCGTATAATATTTTTATTATTGGAAAGCTAACTCTTCCGTTAAAAAATTCTCGTACATATCTACATACGAGGGTAGAACTAAAAATAACCGGAATCGTAATTCTCGCCATAGTGTACCTGTAGTACCTGATTGCGCTGCTAGGGAGGCCTTGTAGTAGCGTCACCTGACAACGACGAGCGTGGTTTCTCTGTGAGTTCTGTTTGTAGTGCACTCGTGACACGAAAAAATGGCTGATTCTCATGAACAACGTGCGGCTGTGACGGCAAGAACGCAGTGGATATTGTGATGATACAAACAGCTTACAAAGCACATGCTCTTAAAAAAATCAAGTGTACGAATGGTGTTCTCAATTAAAAAGGGGGAAATGGCCATTGAAGATCAGATCCCCAAACCGAGGACAACCTCGGCAAAATCGGTAATTTCATCACTGAATATCGACGTAGGATAATCGATCAACTCGAAGACTTCATCAGGGTTATCCTGGAGCTCAGTTCAGCACAATTGACTGTTGATTTTGGAATGCAAAGAGTGGCAGCAAAGCTTGTGTCCAAACTTTTCACAGGGTAATCAAAGTCGTGATGCTGTGGGTATGATCTAGAAAGTAAACAACAGTCAAGTGAATAGAAGCCACCTGCCTGGCCTTGTCCAAAAAAGACTCGTTGGGTGAAATCGAATATGAAGAAGATGCTGATCTGTTGACATCAAACGGATCATACACTCAGAATTCAACCCTAAAAACCATACACTAAACAAACAATTCTATTTAAACGTTATAAAATGGCTGTGCAAAAGTTTAACACGTCCTGTTTTGTTGAATTCCCGAGAGTGGCTTGTGCATCATGACAATGCTCCTGCGCACACGGTTCTCAGTGTTTGACAGTTTTTGACATCAACAAAGACGAATACCTTAACCCACGCGCTATATTCGCCAGATTTGGCTCCCTCGGACTTCTGCCTGTTCCCTGGGGTGAAAAGGAACTTGAAAGAAGAGCATTTTTCCGATGTCAACGACGAAAAACAGCAATATGACGACGGTATTAGCAGGTATCAGAGAGGACGAACTTCAAAGGTGCTTCCAACATGGCATTAACGTATGGACAAACGTATTAGGGGTAGAGATACTTTGAAGCTGATTAAAGTTGTATTTAAATAAATATAAGGTACATGCTTTTGCGTTTTATAGAGAAATTCCGGTTATTTTTGGATCCCCTCTCGTATATTCCAGATATGAATATTATATACCATTTTAATGGATTATGAACATCAACTTTGAAGTATATTTGGCGGAAATACCACAAACATACAAATATGGTATACAATAATATGCTAGTAGAAAGTTAAGAAGATCGAATAAAATTATCACTGGGTAGAAAATATATAACCGCTTCATGTAAATTAGCAAACTTGTGCCATTCCTTGTTAGGCTTAGTTCAATTCTCGCCTCAGCTTAATTGCCGCAGTCATTCTGTTGAGTAATCACTAAAAATTCATATTTTAACTTACTTGCAAGCGATACCTAAACGTGTCACTGGGAACTTGAAATATTCGCATTTATTAGTTAACGGCTCCTAAATGTTTTATACAACACTCAATAAATATCGAAATGTTCGAAAACAAAGTGGTCTAATATGTACTGATTAACTATTCTTAGAAACCAAGTACCTTCTGGAATTGTTTTTTTCTTTCCTATTGAGACTTACTATTGAAAAGCTTATTCGTTTATACTTATAATACAAAGCAATTATTATTACTAACTGGTTTTAACAATTCAAAAACAATTCATAAGTAATTGCTCATTAGTTTTATTCAAAACTTTCTTTTCAAGAAAAACAACTATAAAGAAAACGTAAATTAGATAAATCTTTAACAATAAACTATTTTAAACTTACCCAACTGCATAAACGGTAAATCTTACGCGTCCTTTAGTCAAATCAGTAGCACTAAGTTTTAACGTAATGAACTCTACTATTATCTATATATAAGTAATTAAATTAATTGATATTAAGTTATTTTATTAACACAGTATAGCGCAGATTAATTGTAATTTCAAAATTCGATGCTTGATCACGAATTCCTCTATTACATACAGAGATAAATATTTGTGTATGTCGTAGCTTATCACAGTAAGTTAAATTAATATCAACAAAGAAAACATAACAAAAAAACATGAAATTTATTATAGAATTGCGAAACAACGATGACAAATATATGGTTAGCGGAATATACATTGAATAGTAATTAGACTGTATATAGACTATGATTACAACAACCATAGATATATGATGGAATCAAGCGGCTATACCTAGACTAATTCTCAATTTTGCTTTAGCTCTTGCTTTTAGAAATAATTATGTGAAAGTACTGAAAATACTATCTTAGGCCATAGATTATCGACGACATGCGATTAGTATTGCATGTAATTCTCCTGTAAATAATTTATAAGTAAAATTACGTTGTAGTAGTAGGGAACTAGCAAAGTATCTTATCTCTGAAAAGAATATTTCTGCTTTGAAACTTGTAATTTCGTGATCATATTGCAGTAGCACTGGTAGCATAATTATATGAATAAAATAAATGTACTATTGCCATACATTGGGTACTAATGATAAAAAACCATATATATTTATTTATGAATGCAGAGATTGTATTCTTTTAAATTATAACTACTCCAACAAATATTTTAATCTTAATCCCTGTTATCATTCACATTATTCTTGTAGGTTCTAGCAGTGATCCTTCCTTTATTTGTCGATAACATTTCTTATTTAAAATTAAATAGGATAACGTTAATAATAAAAAATTAAATCTCATAAAACATTTGTATTAAACGCAATATTCGATAACAACAACAGTAAAGAAATTCTTTTGCCACATGTGGCTGTAAAAGAAATTGTCCTTTTATTTTTCCAACCACAAACAAAAAAAAATATATTTTTATATATGCGAAACACAAATTGTTTTAATATATTATATGGATTTAAATAAAAATATTATTTCTTGCTATCTTCAAATTTTTAAAATCGTATAATTTCAAAGAAATAAATTTTTTCCTTTACGACGCTGAATTTTATTTCAACAAAGACATTCATTTGCACGAAATGCCTCTGGAGATCTAAAATCTCGCAAAGTAGAAAACACCTTGATAAGAATCTCACCAATCGTCATATGCAAATATTCACACGTTGTACATACCACAAATTGGCTATTTGTCCATAAAAAATGCTTATACCTTTACGTTTTCAAATATGCTTGAAATCTTTATTAAATTTTTATCTGATAAATTGTTAATACTGCACAGTAAACATTGCTAGCAAACATTCTCACGTTGTGCCATTAATGCCCTTTTTACATCGTTAACAATACTCCCATGATTTGCAAAATTAATCTACTATAGCAAAGAAAATAATATTTTATTCAAAATATTGACGATGTTAAACGCTTTGCTAAAAATGAATATTCTCACATAGCATCTTTAGCACACGCCACACATCTTCAAATATCTATTATGAATTTATTTCAAGAAAAACTTACTTATAATATTTAGATACATTATCAAATTCCTCTTGATTTATATCTATCATTTTGATAATAAAAAAATAATGAAATTAAACAAAGTAACAATGTATTAATTATAATGTGATAAACTAAACTACTTCTTGAAATCAAAAATAACTTGATACATTTAACTAAAAGGATTTTATGCAGTGTATTAGTACGCCTGCAATTAATTCAGTATGAAACAAAATGTTTACGTTCGAACAATACAAAAGATCGGCAGCTTCTCCTTCCCTATGGTCGTTCGCGGCTTTTTATCATCTTGGTCATCGAAAAAACACGACTATTCATCTGCAGCGCCACAACTCACACACTAATGTTTATGTTGGTATTGTCCTGTTCATATTTGTTCTCTTCAAGTTTTCCCCCAGGTTGAACTATACCTATATTGTTTTTGACAGTTAAAAATTGCACAAAAATATACACAAACAAGTTGTTTATTATTAAAGTCCGTGCACATTCGCGATTCCTTGTCTTGTGTAGGTATATTCTTCTTCTACTAACGCCATCCCTCATTGTATTTGTAAATGAATTTGTTGCCTCTTTCATCATTGTTTAAATACCTCCTTTTCCCATTATTTAACACTATCCGTATGTTCTTTTTGTAGATATCTTCGTTAGAAATAATCGGAAAGACATTGCATACAGATGGAATCCTTCCTTTTACGATCACATTGTCAGGAACATGGACCACGACAGCTTTATCCCTGTCTTCAAGCCACCTTTTCTCATCTTCGTGTAGGTTGATTTGCACGTAGCTGTTAACAACATTAACATTATTCTTTTTCTTTGTAGATTTATTCAGATTAAACCAAATTTATCACATTATTTCTGGAACTTTTCCGGATTAAACCAGATTTATCCTGCTATTTCTGAAGTGTTTACTGTATTATATCGTGTCGAATAAAGAACACCTTTTTATATATCCTTTTTAAAATACTATTAAATATAAGTATCAGGTATTTATTGTATTGTTAAGTGTGACCATAAAATGTCTAACAGATAACAATCTTTTATAAACTTATTTACTACGTCTATTCATGTTGAAAGATGTTTTCATGTCGCGAATGTCTAATTTCACCTTTTTCATACAATTTTACAGCATTCAAATGACTAACTGTTTTCACTATTCCATCTTTCATCATCACTCTCTCTCTGTTATTTATTTTTAACACATTATTAAGCTTGAAAAGTGGTTCACTTCTCAATATATTTAGTGTCACTCTTACACAATGCAAAAAGTTTGGTTCGGCCTTTGTATACTGAAAATACATCTTGTGCTCCTCGTTTCTGTAAATATAGAATACATGAATTTATTTTTGTACCTTTCATATAAATTTATTTCAATTTCAATTACCATATACCCCTCATCATAATGTTACGCCGTTGCGGTTATGCAACTCATAATTCGTTTTTTAATAATTATGTTTACTACTAAAAATTATTTTCTTATTCTAATATTCAATTGTCTAACTATTTTATAATGCTTAAACGATAAGGATCACGGCAATATGTACTATTTAGAATATTTCTTAAAATTAATATTTAGTTAGTTTTAGTATTAACTGCTTTTGTATATAATCAATATTGCCAATCTCTGAAATAATAATGCATAATTGATTATTACTTACGTATATTAAAATGCAATTCTGCCTTTTGTTAATATGCAGTTCATATTAGAAACAGAAACTAAACTTGGAGTCTGTGGCTTGGAACTACACAAAAACGCTAAAGCATCTTACCACACGCGTACAGAACAACACTGATTTCCAATTTACAGGGATGGTTACCATCCCCCTAAATTGGAAATCAGTGTTGTTCTGTGCGCTACAGTGTGTAGACAGCGCGATTTTTAATCAGTGCTACTGATGATGACAACTTAGTTGTTGAAATACGTATTTAGCCATTTTTGTGCTTTAGTGTGGTAAGGTGTTTTAGTGTTTTTGTATATTAGAAACATTTTAATAAGAATATGGAAGAATACGAATTTTAAAATATACTAGATTTTGAATTAAGCAGTGAGACGTCGATAAAAATGATCACATTTAAAGTTTTTATTTTGTCTAGCGTACGGAGACTATATTAATAGTATTGGTATAAACAAAATTATGCATATTGCTGTGGTATCTACTTTTAAATTGACATAAAAGTAATGGTGATACCTCCACGTATGATTTTAGTGTAACAGCATAGATATTAGAATTTTTACGGGGATTCGAACAGCGGTTTACTCCTTGCTTTATAGCCTTTCTCTTATCTAGTCTATTATGGGATAGGGCAAGGAAATTAAACACAATACTAATAGTAGATATATTCCAAATAACTATAATGATTAACATTAACACATTCTATCAAAATGATACTTTATAGAATTGTTTATAGGCGTTATTGTTTATAAAGAAAATATATGAGATTAATATGATTGTGATTTAATAGATGTATTTGTTTTTCTTAAAAAGAATTATTAGTGAAAATTGAACACAATGTAAGCACTATTTCACCAAAGCAAACATTCGCACGTAGTACTTTGATAATCTAGTGTCTTGCTACTTAAATATTTCGAAATCAGTTTACACTAATTGCTAGGAGCAAACATTTTCACATAGTACTTCTAGCCACATAGTATTTGCACATCAAAGTATCCTCGTGTATTCGTGTTTAGTTATTTAAATAAATGTCATGAGATTATACAAATCTTTAATGATGATCAACAATCCATTTGAGGCAAACATTCGCACGTAGTACCTTTATGGTAGATCCAACATCATTAAACATATTTCTAATTAATAATGAATAGGCTAAATATTTAAAACATTTTCATTTTATAAAACAATTTAAGATAAAACAATTTAAGATTTTTCGTGACTCACTTTGTTTGATTATACAATTCTTCAAATTCCCTTTTATAAATATCTTCCATTTTGTTTTTAAATCAAAATTTTTTTATAGAAATACAAATTAAATATTAAATTCTATTTTTTTAGTAATACAATTTTTCAATTTTTAATAAAACAGATAGTGCGTATTGCTCTAATGTATATGTTATTCGGTATCAATAAATATACTTTATGCCGCCGAAACGATCGGTACTTTCGCGCCCTCTGTCTTGAATTTTGAGTTGGCCATACTGCCACACATAGTTAAATTTCTATCTTGCTGATTTTAAGTTGTCATTTCTTGTTCATACACTTTGACAGCTATACAACAATGTCCGCAATCCAAATCTTGCTTACTTAAATTTACAAATTTACCTCATCTTATTCCAGGTAAATGTGTTATAACGTTTTCTCTTTTAATGTAAACATCTGTTGTATCTGTATATGAACTCATTACTCTTGTGATTATTTGATAAGCATTTTCTTTCACCATTTACTAATCGTATTCTAATTTTTTGTTTACCAGTTTGTCTATTTGGGAATAACGGAAAAACATCGCAAATAACTTCTATCTTCCTTTTCAACCCCTTACCAGGAGGACCCGTCGCTGCTTCCTTCACTTTACCTTCAAACCAGTTTTTCGTCTCAGGTGAAATTGTTATTTCTAATATGCTACAAATAAAGTATTGACATTTTATTTTACTTTTGCAGGTGTATACCATACATAATCGTCATTGATGCCTCGGAGACAGGACTACAAATACAGGAACTTAAAGAATACACTTTAACATTTCTTTATTGTATACAAAATGTTTTATTTGCGATTTAAAGTCTCATAAGATAAATATCGTAGTTATACTCTTTTTTATTAAATGTACGTATTTACAATCTTTTTACTTTTGTTGTTAGAGTCATATTAATGAATTGATACTATTCGTACTAACATTCACATTTTCCTTCAATACTATTTCATTTGCTTTAGCATACCTGATTTTATTTTATTGGTATAGTAGCATTTAAATGCATCGTTTTCTACACAATAAAGCTTTCTTAAATAACGTTTATTAATAACAATTTGTATATTTTATTTACAATATTTTCAATGAAGGAGTTTATCCTTTAGGGTTCTGCAACCCATCTTACTTGAGTGATTAATATAGCTTTAGCTATTTAAACTTAAATAAATATTCAATTGAATTATAAGGCTTATTCTATAACTAAATTATCCCTTAATACTATTTTCAAAATGTAAGGTTCACAGCAATATGTTTCTGTCTTTTTTTCTATTTAAGAATATCTATTCTGATAATTTTCCTCAATGGTACTTAAAGCAAAATAATTCTTATGTTTATCTTCATTGCTATACCTACTACAGATCTAAAAACTAAACAAGAAAAACAAAATATATTGAATATTATAAGTACTTTAACAAAAACTAAAACATCTCAGGAAATGTTTAAAATATGATATCCATTTACGGCTGTCTAATATCTACACAAAATGCTATTATCTAGCAAAATCTAACAACTTTCACTTAAAATCATTTTATTTAAGGTTCACAAAGGTATCCGAAATCAATTGAATTTGAAACATTCCAAAATAGAAGATGCGTATGGGATCACGTCACGAACTATAAAACATGTCGCGTCATTTACAGCAGAATCTTTGTCAAGGTTATTTAACAGATGTCTATATGATAACCTGTTTTCAATGGAAATAAAAATAACAAAGGCTATTCCGTTATTTAAGCAGAATAATTAGAATGACCCAGGATGCTACAGGCCTATTTCTATCCTACTAGTCATTTCCAAAGTTTTTGAAGTCATTTTGAAAAATAGGTTAATGGAATAAATCCAAAATAAATCTCTCTTCAGCAGACATCAATTAAAAAACAGATCGCCTACAGCTGCTCTCATCGATATCATAGAACGTTTTAAGGATGATCTTGATCAGTAGGCGTAAGGCTTCTGTATTAACTTCTAAAAATGCTTACTTTCGATAAAAGTTTGTAACAGAAGATAGAATCTTCATCGGCCAACTAAAAAATGTTGGCACAATATTTTTTTGTTTACTTTATCTAAGAGTTGGCAATGACTTTTCTTCTGTAAAAATGAGATTTCTAACGGTATATGTTACGTGCTTCATCGGCCTGATTCAGTAAGACAGGACAAATAGAAACTATTAGAAACGTCTATCTCTTATTTAATTGGGGAGCTTACCTAAATTTTATGTCGCATCTTAAATTATGACTAAACATCATTAAGAATATGAAATACCCTTTTATTTCCTCTATTTTATAAATTTTTAGGTTCTTTGTGTAGATTTGGTATCTTGTCATTAATAAATAAATACATATGTTTGCACACTAGGATTTCCTACTTTTACAATTGCATTTACTCTTCAAATGCCAAACGCATCATATAATCGCCGTAAACGAAAACAAACAACAATTGCACTCAATATTCCATCACTATGATCTGTTAGCCGCAATGACTGGGCTCATCAACAAAAACGTACTTTAACAAACGTACAAATAAAATTTGTATATTTAATTAATATGATTTGAACATTATTTCGTTCGTTAAATAATACATTCAACTCTCTTATACCGCGAGGTTACGCCTGTTATTATCTGGCTGCATAACAATTTAATTGTGCTATATAATTTTATTATGGCCATTTACAAATCGCAGCAATTAATTTCTGGTTGGTAGGAATACTAACAAAATGGATCTAACAGTGCGCACATAATTGTAGCCCGAAATGGGAACATTTTTCATAATTAGAATAAGAACACGTTTTATCGATTTGAACCTTTCATTTAGGTTCTTATTGATTTGAAGTTATATTATGTATTCATAATAGGTACATAAATTATTTATTTGGCTTATTCACAAATATATTTCGGAATTTTATGTCATGCTTTTTGAATGGAATGTAAGCTATTATTATTGATTATATCATTATTAAGATGACATTTATTAAATTACTATTTACATATAATTACTGAAACTTATATAAAATTCGGGAATCAAATTAAAATTATTTACTTTAAATAATTTGAAATATAATTGTTGCAGTTTCAATGTAAGATATATGAAATAAAGATATACTGCAAATATAGTACGTTGATTATTGACCCTTATAATTTAATGAAGCATTTTCGCAGACCTATGTAGTAAGTTGTCAAAAATAAACTAGTATTAGATTTTCTTCTAATATTCTAAAGAAATGGTGATTGTTGCCTTACACTGTTAAAAATGCCTGTAATATTTCATTACATATTCGTCAATGTTTACATAATTTGTGATGGGATTAAAGAAAATCACATAATATGCTACGCGATATGCAAATACATAGTAAATAACAAGTACTAATTGTGTACTATAAATTTTACAACGAAATGTTCTCTAAAACATAGTAAAAGAAGATAAGGTGTTAGCGTCTTTTAAGTTAGAGCATGCGCTTAAAAATTAGTCGCCATTAATCCTGTTCATTTCTACATAACTGTGGCGACAAAGTAATAGTGTCTGTGCTTTTTATTGTTGTAGTTGTTGCAATAGATAACCTTATATACTATAACCATGATTACTTGCAGAATTTGGAAATTTAACTGTGCTACACAGAGAAAATACGATTTACGTCAATATTTACATAGAAATTGGAAAAATGTTTCTTTCTAGTGCACACGTGAGAATTGTAAATGATATTTATGACATATATATTATTTAAGCAACATTCGTATAGTAAAACAGTTTTTTAAAACATCTGAAAAAATTGAAAAGTTCCTGAATAATAAATCAAAACTAACATTGGAAGAAAATGGAAGCGCTTCTACTAAAAAAAATTTGGAATCAATTACAAAATATTTTCAGGGGGACTTGTGCGATTTACAGATTTACAGAGGTTAAATATTATTAGGTTTACATGATTTTATAAAAATAATATAAAATTTATTTGTAGAATCCGTCAGATGATGTCAGTGAGGCTAACCTGCACGCTGCAACATGTATAATATAAGAAAGTAAATTTGTAAATATGATTTGTATGTTAAATGGCTTTAATTAGCTATTGTCAAAGCAATTACTATTGAAGAATAGTTTTACTATAACCTTTTTCTCGGTGTACATTTTTATAAATATGGTTTTATATTTTATGCAGGACAAGAAGATATCCCGCCTATATACTTTATTTATATGGATCATCAACTAATAAACTTGGATGCTTACGAAGATTTCGAAGATGCATTCCCGGTCAGTTGTTCGTTATATTATATATATAATATAAAATTCCTCAAATCATGTAGTGCAACCCTAGAATTAATTCAAAGACTGGTACTCAAAATACACCCAGATAGCAAATCAGAATGAAAAAAAGTTTATCCTATTAGAAAGAATGAATAAATACAGAGATTTTTAATTTTACGTGAAAACATATTTTGAACTTTAAATTTATTTTGCGTTTTACTATATGTATTGTACTTATTGGAACTTAGTTTAGATTCTGCTTAGAATAACTTATTTAGTCTTGTCGTTCAATGTTTCCCAAAATTAAAAATTAAATATATTTATACTTTATAAAAATTATTTTTAGCTTATTGTCAAACCAATCCTTAAATTTAATTACAGAAAAACATATCACATATCTTCTATAATTCACCAGTTAAAATGTACACATTAGAATAAATATTTAGCATCCCTAAAAAATCGCACTTGGAACTAATGTTTTATTGTCGATGATTCGTTTTCTATTACAAAAGACATCCTAGATATTAAAAGATGCATATATATCATCATTGTTATGACTTAGTAAATATTATATCTGATGTCTTAAATATTCATGGTAATCAAAATAACACGCCCTTATATATAATTGATACAAATATTGTTTTTTGATTATTCTGATGCATCAAATATAATATAAAGTCGAAATAATTACAAAATTTATGTGTTTATAGTCACATAGTCAATCATTTTACCATGTAAATGTACATATTGACGCAATATATTCCGTTTTGGATCTCTACTATGTGAATGTGTATACGTAATTATGTAATTTCACAAAGAAGTAACCAGTGGCGGCTAGTGAGTACTTTTTGTTGGGGCACTACAAGACTGATTCGTTTATTATCAGCGGTGTACTCCCGGAGTATATCAAGAATTTACATACAAACGTGTAACTTCCTTTACTATTTGCTTTGCCCGTAATGAACGGTCATTAATTAGGTTAATTACGTAAGGCCATTTCTTGCTTTTTTTTGTAGGGTATATCGGGAAAATTAGGCTCGGACTTTATTCTGCCCATCAGTTTGTATTTTTTTTATTATTTTTCGTCCAAAGTGATATACGGAAATCTAAATATTAATGATATTGTAAAAAACAGATACTTTCGCGATCGACTATTTTCTGTCTATAACCGCATTAGGTTAGGCGTAGATGCCGAAGTTTTGCTTAATGGTGCTAGAGACATCTCAAGGGATGCTTGTAGATGTTGATCAAGCCGTTATAACATGAAAATGGCTATGACTGGAACCGCTGCGACAGGAATCGTTTCTTCTTCTGCTTTTTTGGGAGTATGTGTTAAGCTCCTTGCTTTTTACAACTAGTCTAAATTTGGGCCACCTAGTAATTAGGTGGGTGCTAATGTAGCTGCATTATGCTTCTTGCGGAGGCTTTTGAAAAATATCGATGAAGTAAAAATCAATAATGAAAGAACACTTAATTCATAAAGATTTCATTACATTATGTAAATCTAATGCTTGTTTCGATATTTCAACGAGGGTTTTTATTTTTGAATTAGAATTCTAAAAAACATAAATGGCACATCCGTATATTTAAAATACTAAAAATTTACTATTAAAGTATATCTATTCGCTTACGTCTCTCGTAAAAGATAGATAAAACCGATTAAAACTTATCGATTTTAAAATATGAACTGTAATAACTTGCATTATATATCGCATACCTAAAAAACTTATTTTGTCTCAGTTTAAAAAAGAATGATTCAAATATCACGCCAAAAGGGTACATACATAGTTTAAAGAGATTTCATTAGTTCGTGCGTGGGAAAATTTAATATGCCAAGCCATAACATGGAAACATTCTCTTATATTTTGCTATGGTTTATTATGGTTTACTGAGCTATTAAATGCAATATTTAAATAAGTCACGAACATTAGTGATCAGGCAGGTGGAACCAATGGCTAAATTCACCACTGAAACAGTGTCCACGATTTGATACAATTAAGATGACGAAAATCAGTTTTAAATAACGCTACAAACTCCAAAAATGGACACAACAGGAATTATAATGAAAATCTCTAAAACACCAAGTAAGATAAACATATTACTCAATGTCAATATGTTATAAAGAATATATGTATTTACTATAGGGCTGGTAAAATCAACTATATATTACATAATTAAAGAATATAAGGAAACAGGCTAACTACGACCTGTTAAAGAAAGAGTGGGCAGGCATTTGAAAATAAGAGAATTTGATAACTATGTCAAAATGCTAGACTCTAAGCAGTTTCTTTTCTAAAGATGAACCGGTCCGATACAAAAACAGCCGACTATCATGATGAAAGTTTATTTAAACAATGAATCATAACTAACTATTGTCTCCTAGTTTGACTTTGTCTGCAAAGCTCTTTGTTACAGAAATGGAAACGTTTCACTTGGGAGAGTGTTTATAATCGTCACTGCTGTATTTCTGCAGGGCAGCTCAAATTACATTTATTGAAGGAATTCAAATGTATGTATTATACGAAGTTTTTTCCGAAGAAATTTTTAATAAAATAATACTGATATTTACTGTACTATAATTAACACACTGAACTGAAAATTACATACTATAAGAGATAGACAAATTAAACAGTATACAACTTTTCTTAGTGTTAACTTTGTCTGCGTGACTGGAATCGTCTAATTTGGAAAAACAAACAACAAGTTAATTAATAATTTGGTTATGTTCAATCATTACTGCCTTAAGTGGTGATTTCTTTTCGCAGAAGATTTACTCCAATGAGAACAAAACCTGTAGTATTATGACTATGACAATTTAGCAATATAAGTTTCACTAGCATTTAACAATTTTCGTAAAGTATGTATCAAATTAAGAAATAATGTATCATAAAAGAAACAATTATTTGATTCATTATCAGTATATTGCAAAAGTATACATTTTATAGGTATATACAGCGCGTATTTCAACACGAAAATAGGAAATATAATTATGAAATTAAATTTCTAAAATTATTGAATCGGTAATTTATAAATGATGTATGGTGATACAGCTTATTTCTTACTTTTTCAATTTTAAGTTCAAATTAGCTTTATAACATTTTAGAATAGTGTTTTTCTTTTTAATCTCCAAATCTTATCAATCTCCAATTAATATTGAAGTATTGGCAGTCCCGGTAGACGTAGTTCTCCCCTTTCCGGTGCGTGGCGCAATAACAGACAACAATTGACACTTAATATATAATACAAGCCAGGGAGTTAGGACATAAGATTTTTTGTTCAACACCAATTTAACTTCGAATTTTTCTGAATACTCGATATATAATAACTCGGCCACAGCGCCACCTATGGGGTCCAGATTTTGTGATTTTCTTTTTTGGCACTAAACTAAAGCCTTAATTGGTAGGCTGTCCCCTGTGAATGTCTCTGATTGATGTTTTTCAGCTCCAAGGTTATCCCATCCTATTCATTAGCGACACTACACTGACGAGAACCAAGTAGTTCGAAACAGTGTTACCCCATTAAATTCTTTACCTGTTTATTCTATGATCTGCAATATTTTTTTCTTTATATATATATATATATATATATATATATATATATATTGATAATGATATATGTTCCATATACATATATCATATACATATATATATGACAAATTGATATTTTGGGTTATTTCCCGTGTTAATTCAAATCAAGTGTACATATACGAAATAATTCGTATATGGATAAATGATATGAAATTTAATGTATGCATATCTACACCACCATTGCTGGCATTGCAAATATCAACGTGTGACAGCTGTTTCGATCTAACCTAGATCTCGTCAGTACGTCATGAAGGTGATATTTGCAATCATAGATAAAAAAGAGGGAGTATAGATGGCTTACTCTCTCACTAAAAAGTGAACCAAACGTCAGCACCATCTATAATTCCCTCACAGGTACTTGGAATCTGTAGAGATAACTCTCTAACGAGCGGGAACTTTGAAATTTCTTGATTGCAAATTATTAAAGTATAAAATTCATGTGAAAATTAGCATCAATATATTTTGGCATTATATTTCCTGCAACATTAAACGTCGAAATATTTCATGCTAATTTTACGTAAAAAAACAAATTAGTATACGTAATGATAGTGAAGTATCGTTGTATGCATACATTAAATTTCATATCATTTATGCATGTACGAATTATTTCGTATATGTACACTTGATTTGAATTAACGCGGGAAATAATCCAAAATATCAATTTGTCATCACATAACCGCGAGAACGTCATTTTTTGATATATATATAAAGATTTTTCTCCAGATCTTCCAGATTTATTTTCAATTGAAGGCATTCAATTATGTCGTTAGTTATGATCAAGAGTGCATAAAAAAAGTTATGATTTTTGTACTTTTTCCCGAATTTCCCAATTTTCCGGCAACTTTTCCAATTTTTCTTTCTACAAAAACCATATTCGGACTATTATGAACATATTTATTTTATTAAGAGAATACAAAATTTAAAACTTCATCTGGAAGAACTTTTTTATACTACGTGAGCATTTTGGACTGTCCTGGGTTGCCAACAAAAAAGTCCTAGTTTTATCAAAAACTAGGAAATATTTACTTCCGTGAATTGCCCATACTAAATTTACATGTCATATGTCAAAACCATAATGTATTGAAGTGTCTTGTAGTTTCATATTTTCATTGTTTTATTATCGATTTTCTGTCTATTTCAAGACAATATACCTCGTATACCATGCCTTTTACGATATAACAGGATACGTTTACCATAATGTCGCACTTTCGCAGTGGAATATTAGAAAAGGATAGATTATGGAAATATTCATTGGGATCGTGTTTTCAACAATTTGTAATGGAAAATGGAAATCTGGAAATAAACTTGGACACATTCACTTATCATTGCAATAGGGTGAATGAAAGGTTTAAGGAAATCGGGAGTGTTTGTAAATGTAAACCTGAAAAAGTGTTACAGTGTTAACTGAAGATGTTGTCGCACACATTAGGCAGCGAATGTAAGTTAGTTCCACAAAATCTGTACGAAAGCTGTCTGCTCAAACTGGTAAAGAGATCTAATAAACTTAAACGTAATATGTTATACAGCATTATGTATTTAAATTGTAGGTATTTCCTACGGAAGTACTCATAAGGCAGTGAAAACAAACTTACATATGCAACCCATATAAAGTTTCTGTACTACAACATTGACTTTGAGCAGAGATTGAATTATTGCAACTGGTTTAATAAAATATTACATGAAGAAGACTTGAATCGCACTCACTTTCTTTTCGAATGAAGCTTGGATCCATTTGTCGGAGTATATCAACTCTCAGAATTACCGTACCTGGTGATCAGAAAATCGACATGTTTTTGTTGAAAATAATCTCCATCCTATCAAAGTTGGTGTCTGGGTTGCAATGTCGAAAAGACGGATTATTGGATTCATTTTTTTTTATGATACAATTAATGCAATACGATACAGAGAGCAAATATTGGAACCCATCATTAACAGCCTTCACGAAGATGAATTAAACCTGGGGTACTTCCAACAAGATGGGGCAACTACACATATTGCGCAACATACTATTAGTTATTTGCAAGGATACTGTGGTGACCAATTGATTAGTCGAAATCGATGGCCAGCCAATTCTCCTGATTTAACCCCACTTGTTTCTCTTTGGCCATGTAAAAAATAAAGTGTTTCAAAACAAATCTCGATGAACTTGAAGAGGCACTTACAATAGAATTGCAAAATATTACACCGGAAACACTCCACAATGTGTTCTATAACATGAGAAGATGTGTCAATCTATGCATTGAGAATAACGGTGGACATTTCGAACAACTTTTTTAAATAGTATTCATTTGGTGACATAATTATGGGATTATTATGTTTTACAATAATAAAGTTGTAACGTATTTATTATTGTTTATGATAAAAAATAAAATGCAATTACTATATTTCTAAAAAATTCTTTCATATAATTCAACTTTAAACTAACCTTATTTCATTGACATTTATCACAGGAAAATTTTAAATAGTAAACAAACTACAAAAATAAATAAAAGAGGTTTGCCAATTACACTGTGTTCCTATATTAAAACTAGTATGGCCAACTCAGGACAGTTCAAAATGCTCACGTTGAACATATTTCGGAACGCACACACGTATAAGAAAGTCGTGTGATGACCACATCTCCTTAATTTCAGTTTTGTTTTAGTATTAGTTCGTAGTTTCTACGGAGCAGCTGCTCATATATTTTTTTGAGACATATATCTAATTGTCCTGTAAGTGGACTGTATTTTCTGTTGGGTAATGATCGTATTATTATAGTCCAGTCGAATTAAATTAAGTTCTATTCTGGAATATGGTTTTGTCGCCGATTTTTTTATAGGTACATTTGACCCCCACGAATATACCCTGAAAAATGCCAACAGTTTAAGGTCCGGGTTTGGCCGTGAGAAATTGTTAAACAATTGAAAAGTGACATTTTCCGGTTAAACTTTTTTCCTGTAGGTTAAATGTGAAAACTGTCCGTACAAAAGTTGTTCGCCCCATCATTCTCTAAAAAACAAGCCATTGCACGATTGATTTTCATTATTTGTTTAGCTGCAAAATGCATAAAACCATGGCAATTTTTATTTTTTATTTTTTGCATTCAATCGATGAATAATCAACGTATGGCTTTGAACCTCATGGTGCAGGCAATATAAAATGTCCCCCAGAGAACAGTGCAAAGTTCACTCACCTGTGTTGTATAGTTGAGCTACAATAAGCGACAAGCCAAAATTCCTAAATTAGCTGCCCCTTCCTTGCATATTGTCGCACATGGTTCAAAAAAATCATGGTTTTAATTCATTTTGAGGTCTTTCCGAAAATGGAAAAAAGTATTTTTTTTTCTCAAAAATTGCCATTTTTTGGAGGTTCGAAATTATTTGCTTATAAACAAATGAAATATCTCCGACAATTGACACATTATCGTAAATATTATGGTAGATTCTGCTTCCTTTCTCTTCAACGAGTAATTTGAGACTAACTTTATACGAATATATTGATTAGAACTGGAGATAACAACGTTCTAGTTTTATTACGTTTATTATCGTTCTGGTGGATATTTAAGGAAAAAAAAATATCAAATTTCTCTCAATACCCCAAGGAATCGCCGTGAATTTTTTCAGATCTGTAGGAGCACTCTATGTAAGTCAAAGAAATTAATGAAGTTCGGCGCGTGCTGGCGGTGGGAAAAATTGCGGCCGGGGGGCGTGGTGGGGTAAGCCAGAAGCTCCGCGCGCCGCCCGCGCCGAGCCCGAATCGCCGGTTATTTAACAAATATATAACTCCAGGCAGCGCGCGGAGCCTCTGGCTTACCCCACCACGCCCCCCGGTCGCAATTTTTCCCACCGCCAGCACGCGCCGAACTTCATTAATTTCTTTGACTTGCATAGAGTGCTCCTACAGATCTGAAAAAATTCACGGCGATTCCTTGGGGTATTGAGAGAAATTTGATATTTTTTTTTTTTTTTTTCCTTAAATATCCACCAGAACGATAATAAACGTAATCAAACTAGAACGTTGTTATCTCCAGTTGTAATCAAGATATTCGTATAAAGTTAGTCTCAAATTACTCGTTGAAGAGAAAGGAAGCAGAATCTACCATAATATTTACGATAATGTGTCAATTGTCGGAGATATTTCATTTGTTTATAAGCAAATAATTTCGAACCTCCAAAAAAATGGCAATTTTTGAGAAAAAAATACTTTTTTTCCATTTTCGGAAAGACCTCTCAATGAATTAAAACCATGATTTTTTTGAACCATGTGCGACAATATGCAAGGAAGGGGCAGCTAATTTAGGAATTTTGGCTTGTCGCTTATTGTAGCTCAACTATACACCACAGGTGAGTGAACTTTGCACTGTTCTCTGGGGGACATTTTATATTGCCTGCACCATGAGGTTCAAAGCCATACGTTGATTATTCATCGATTCAATGCAAAAAATTAAAAATAAAAATTGCCATGGTTTTATGCATTTTGCAGCTAAACAAATAATGATAATCGATCGTGCAATGGCTTGTTTTTTAGAGAATGATGGGGCAAACAACTTTTGTACGGACAGTTTTCACATTTAACCTACGGGAAAAAAGTTTAACCGGAAAATGTCACTTTTCAATTGTTTAACAATTTCTCACGGCCAAACCCGGACCTTAAACTTTTGGCATTTTTCAGGGTATGTTCGTGGGGGTCAAATGTACCTATAAAAAAATCGGCGACAAAACCATATTCCAGAATAGAACTTACTTGATTTCATGTCTAATTCGACTGGACTATTATTATGATTATTATATCATGGTTTAAGTTAATATCGAAATCGTTTGCATACTAATTTTAAATAAAAATTATTTATTACTAAATTAAATTTACAAATTTTGAATATTTTTGTTTCTTTAAAACAACTGCACAACTCATGTTCCAGTAATGATATATAGATAACAAATATTGGCAGTCTTATGTGGCGCCACCTTCTGTGAAATAGTGGTAAACATTTTAGACGCGTATTTGTCTCAGCCGCTTAGCGACAGTTGTTTGTGTTAGTTGTGTCGCGTTATTTTTCATAATGTTGAAAACCGCATATCAAGCAGTGATTAAATTTCTGACAATAGAAGGTGTTAATCCTAAGGATATTAAATAACGCTTGGATGGTGTATACGGTGAATCTGCCCCTTCCCTTCATGAACAGCTTAATATGAATAAGGTCCCCAACCCAGAAACATCAACGCGTGATATATTGTGAGCACTTTTAATCTCTGACACACAACCAGGAACAATTTCTTCAATCCATTGTTACAGGAGATAAAACTATGGTTTTAAACTAAGATCCCTTATCGAAGAGGGTATCAATGGAGTGGAGAAGGCCAGGCGACAAGGCGGCTAAGGAAGGCAAAGGTGGCTTAATCAAGAAAGAAAGATCATGCCAACAATCTTTTGGGATTCAACACAGTTGTTAATGCACAATATTACGCTACTTTATTACATAAATTGCGAGACGCAATCAAAGAAAAGAGACGTGAAATGATGCGCCGTACTATTCGCCTTCTTCGCGACAACGCTCCTGTCCATATGGATACAATTGCGCAGGCTGATGTGCAGGACGTGGTTTTGTAGAATTTTCGCACCCACCTTATAGTCCAGATCTCGCCCCCAGCAATTATCGTTTGTTCTGAAAATTGAAGAAGAAAATTTGAGAGTGATGAAAAAGTGCAACAAGCGGTTTTAGACCATTTTGCAGATAAAACTCCAGAGTACTTTTCTGATGGTATTAAAATGTTAATTTCACGATCCGAAAATTATTATTTTGTTTTATTTCTATCTCTTCTAGTATATAGGCTGGACGGAAACTTCTCTCGCTTACCTCGTATTTTAAAATAACAAATAACAATTCAAATCAATATTACTGTTGAATTAAAGGAAATTCGCCTGTAATACAAACTAATCAATGTCTCGAGCTTATCTAGGCGATATCTTCTAATTTATTGTTCTTCAACCTGTCGAGATAAACTCATTTAAATGCAGAAGTGGTATGCAGGAGAAGCTTCCGTTTGTCGGCTGAGGTAATGTCTCCCGTGCAATATCTAGTTTAAATTTAAGGTTTGCCCAAATTCTAATGCATTCCACTCCTATAAGATAATATTAAGTGTCCATGTTAGATTTAAGTATATTAAGCAAATATTTATGAATACAAACTTTGTTCAGAGAAACATGTTGTATCTGATGGCATTTATGAACCAATATATATATATATATATATATAGATATATAGTATAGCATCTTTATATACACTTGTTAAATAATAAGAATACCTTTTCTGTATATAAGAACACGTATAAAAATATATAATATATGGCGTGGTTACCCAAACCAACGTAAACTTACGAATAACAAGAAGCAGAAGCAGACAGTTATCGCAGACCTGAAGATGGCAAGTGTGATTTTGCCGAAACGTCGTCAAGAAACCAGCATCGGTCTTTCCAAAGACCAAGCAGTGGAAACGCGGAAGAAAACCCGGAATCCAGTGACAACATATATATATATATATATATATATATATATATATATATCGGTATGTATAATTACTGACTTAAAAGGTCAGAATGTATGGGCTGGGTAACTAAAATACTGTATGTGTGGCTGGTGACGTTTCGGAATTAATCTTTATTCCATCTTCAGACTCTACAAGGAAAATTTACAATTTTTAAAAAAATATACCTTTTTAAGGACAGTCTTGACAGAAACAAAAGTTAAAAACAAAACAAAGACTGCCTTCTACTTACTTGCCACATTGGACATTAAATATTATCTTGATAGATGCAACCACATTACACAGATCTTGTGTGGGTGGTCAAATAAATTAAAACTTTAGGCATTATTTAAATAGTTAGGGTGTCACTTATTAAAAATAAATATTAAAAATTAAATTACACGTATAGTATAATTAACACTAAAGACTATACTATACGTGTAATTTAATTTTTAATATTTATTTTTAATAAGTGACACCCTAACTATTTAAATAATGCCTAGAGTTTTAATTTATTTGACCACCCACACAAGATCTGTGATATGTGGTTGCATCTATCAAGATAATATTTAATGTCCAATGTGGCAAGTAAGTAGAAGGCATTCTTTGTTTTGTTTTTAACTTTTGTTTCTGTCAAGACTGTCCTTAAAAAGGTATATTTTTTTAAATATATTACCGATACTTTACCGACCGATATTATTAACTTTTGCTATAGAATTATTCACATTATTATTTATAATACTTGTGGCTAAAAAGGAAAATGTGGGCATATTTATTTAAGATATGTATATACCAAAAACTACAAAATACTAAAATATGGTACTATTTTCAATTAGAAAAATGTTTACGTTTACGTTTTTTTGCTTATTCTGTTACGCCTGTCCTTATTGCTTAAGACGAAAGGTGAAATGCATTTAATGCGTTTCGGAAACGAGAGATGGCTCTGATTTTAGTTACGGTTTTTTTCAAGAACTATACAATATATTACGAATTTCATTGACTGTATATATGGTTAAGTGTATTTAGAAATGATACAAAGTTTTACTTTAATTATATTTTATTCTACAAAAAAATATATTTAATAACTTTCAAAAAAACAGACAAAAAGAAAATTCAAGAAAGGACGAGGTTGAAGTGTTAATTTTTATGTACTTTAGTGTTTTTATTGTTTTTCTACGATGAATATTAACGTCCGAAACGCATATTTTCATAATTTTTCTGTCCCTTTACACCCCTCATCACTTCCCACCCCGAACGCGCAAGATCAGGATGATCAGTCGTGACCACATGTCTTGATTCAAAACTGTCCCGCACCTGATGCAGTACAAGTTATCAATTTAAAGTTTTCGCATTTGTGAGTTCAGTTCTGTAGTGATAAAACAGACAGGAATAACATGGATAAAAGATACTCGACCAAGGACAGAAACCATCTTCGACTTAGTGCCAAACGTAATAATGAGGTGTGGCCACCTTCTTCTTATACGTATGAGCGTTCTATATTATACAAAATTGTTCTAAATTGTTTTAAATAGTTTATCTTGTAACCTGGCTAGCCTACTTTTATATTTATAACATAGTGCTATTTGCTTATATAACACCAGGGCAAGCTGCCGGTTATAGAATTTGTCTTCTGAATGTCGCCAAGACACCAAGATACACAGCACTCCTGGCTGCCTATATGTTCAGGCAGCAATGTTATGATCTGATAAAGTACGTGCCGTTGACACCAATGTCAACACGTTCGGACAGTTTAGGTTAAAACAGAAATATGGCGGTTATAGTGTGGTGCCTTGGGACAAAAGATCCAATTGCTCAACAGCGAACTCAGCGGAGAAAAACGTGAGTACTTCTTATTGTTTTAATATGATTTGTTACTCTTGAATATACGGTTTTCCCTATCTCGTTGTCAAACGGTAAAGGTGAAGTAAAGAAAACACACGGTTAGAAATTCATTTGAAAGTACATAACAGTTAACTTTTATTTCTACTAAAACATTGTTAAATCATGTCAAATAAATAAACAATTCAGCAATTAAACTATTGTCACAATTGATACACAATTTCGTTTAATATTAATTACAAATTTACAAAGCCTATGTACATAAGTAGGATACATAACAGATACACGTCAATGACCTCTATAAGTCACGTATGAAATTAAATTAGAACGTTTACACATTTTTAGTCCCTGAATTAACACTTACGGGTCCCAGAATATTCCGTTTAAAAACATAAACAAAATGATGCTTGGAATAAAATACACGTCGGTCGGTTTCAAGTGAAATGTATGCTCAGGTTTGCTTAAATTATTTTTACAACTAATTATCGTATATTATCATGCTCGCAGAAGAATCTTTACAAATTTGTTGCGACTAAAATTTATTCAACCGGCACGGATTTTGAACGTCTATACGGTGAAGTACTATTATCTCTTTGTTTGTGGTACAGAGCGCGAACAATATATTTGAATTTTCACGGCGCGTTACAAATAATATTAGAAATCTGACATTTCTGAAAAATAAATAATAAATATTAAATGCGGAGATATATGGTCACGGCATTTATAGCCTGACTTCGACGGGAATTATAGGTTGTAGCGGTAAAATGTCTATTCCTCCACGACCCCTGGGTCTGAATGGAAAAGACACTTTCGGACGGGTTTTTAGCGGACTTTCGAAACGATTATTTCACGGCACAGAAAGGGGCCTGAATATAATACGTTTCTAGGATTATCACCAGACTTTCCCACGCCATCAAGGCTGAGTAAAGAAAGGTAAAGGTAGCGGTAGGACAGGAGAATAAAATGGAAGAGACACACTTGCTGGTGCCTTTATATATCCGTAAACCCCCCTATTTCTGTAGGAAAAACTCGTTCAAAACATACAAATTGCGCGCGATTCGGACGTGAAATGCGCGACTACGAGCATGACGTATACATTCGGTACTTTTCCATTGGAAAATAAACAAATAACATGAATGATCATTACAAATGAATATATATACAGGTCCGTCCAAAACATTTTATACAATATTTGGACAAAATAACACACATTCTTTTAATTTAATATTGCTAAATAAATTAATAATGGACTAAAAAATGTTAATTTGTGCAATTAACGAGGGACTTCGTTACAGCCCCCCCCCTTAAAAGAAAACATTGAACCCTAACAACTAAATATCAAAAAATACAGAAACGGAAAATTAAATTTAAAACAAAAATTAACACTTGACAGTCTATCAATTTAAAATCAAAACTACCACTCGTCAGTTTATCATCACTTACGATGTCTATGACGCGCACTCTCACTGATTGTTCTGACGTTTCAGATTTGCGTGGTGGATCTCGGCTTCCCTGCGAGTCATCACGACGCTCACTCCGTTGACCCGCACATGGACTCGTTTGTTCCCGTGTCGCCTCTTCCGGACTCCTTTCCCCAGCGAACCTTCCTTCCTCACCCAGGCCCCAGGATTTGCCAGACGAGGTTTAACGGTCGGCGGCGGAATCGTCGGCAGCGGCGGAGGGTCTGAGCAAAGGAACGGCATGTCCAAGGAAAAATGTGACAGAAAAGGAATAACTGGTAGAGTTGAGGTACCATGTGCGGGAGGCGGCGAAGGAATTGAGATCGTCGGAGGGGAGGCATTGATAAAGGGTGCTTTCTTCGCTTCGGGCGTCGCTGGCAATGGTGACAATAGATCAGGCACTGGAGAAGCACCAAAAAGTTGTAGAAGCCTGAAACCCAGATATGCTTCTGCGTCGGGACTGTGTAACGTGGGTCCCACATCGACTGTTGTCTCATCGGTGGGCGGCACGGAGACTACTGGCTTGGGAGGTGTCTGACAGCAGTACGTCTGGTATTTTTCCTCCATGAGGGCAACTGTCGCTGGTGAAACCAGATAGCGAGGCGTTATTGGTCGTTCAGGTGTCTTCAACCCAGGCGGTGTACCCCACAACGCCCGATATCGTTCATCCATGGCGGATGGCGGCGGAGATACCAATGGACGGGGAGCGGTCATCTTCCCTGGTTGCTTGGAAGTGCCCATCGCATCGACTGTGTATACTGGATGGTACACACGAGTTTATATATCTTCCCGGCCTTCCCCCACTACTTCCAGCGGATTTGGAGGTGGAAGATCGGGTTGAAGTTCGTCTGCGGACGGAATCTTGACGTCTTTCACATGTACCTTCACGGGTTTTCGTCTGTTTGGTACCTGTAACATAAGAACAGACGGGGACAGGATCTGGATAACTTTAGAGGGACCTTCAAATTTCGGAGCAAGTTTTGCGGTAAATTTCTTAGAGGCGTCGGATAAATTATGTGCCTGATGATATACCCATTGTCCAATTTGAGGGCGGTAAGGACGATGTCTCAGATTGTAGGGCCTACTTTGCCTCTGGAACGCTTGAGCCAACTTTATTCTGACGATCTTGAAAAAGTCGTCCAATTTCGACAATTCTTGGGCCAATTCTTCGGTATTCGGTCGAGCAGGATCCATTAACTGCCCATCAGCGGTTCTTCGCAGAGAGCTCGGCGGCATGAGTTCTCTACCAAAATTAAGAAAGGCAGGTGTGAATCCTGTAGACTCATGTTTAGCGGTGTTGATGGCGAAAACAAACTGAGGTAGGTATTGGTCCCATTCTCTATGATCTTTATTGATGTATTGTGCAATCATAGGTCCTAATACCCTATTTGTCCTTTCCACAGGGTTCGATTGCGGAGCATACGGAGCATTAAATTTTATCTTGACACCTAATCCATTAAAATAACTGGTGAAACTGTGACTGGCAAATTGCGGACCATTGTCAGCCAACAGGATCTTCGGACAACCAAAACGATAGATTACCTTTTCCTTCAGCGCCTGGATGACGGTTCGTGATGTGGCAGAGCGTAGCGGCTGGCACTCTACCCACTTCGTGAATCGATCATGTATTACTAACAATGAAGTAAATCCTCTCTTGGAACGCGGAAAAGGTCCGAGGAGGTCCACACTCACTTGTTCCCATGGGCAATCAACAGGTGAGAATAACATCTGGCCTAGAGGTTTTCCCTGGTTAAATTTATATCGCTTACAGGATTGGCATCGATTGACGTAGCGGCGGACATCTCTAAACATCCCTGGCCAATAATATAACGAAGCGGCTCTCGCTATACTTTTGGCGACCCCAAGATGTCCAGCTTCAGGAGCGTCATGGATTTCCTTCAGGACGTCATTTCTATCAGGCGTAGCTACGCACAATTTCCATGCGCGCACTCCCTCGGTATGTTGTGTATCAGGTATGTGTCGGTATAAATTGCCATTTTCTAATCGGTATTCTTGATGTTTTTCAGGATCTGATTGAACATCCGAAACTTTCTTATTATACCAGGAACAAGACGTTTCTTCTAACAAGGCACAGGTATCTTCATCGGTTTCGTGTTTGAAAGGAAGCGGTGCTCGGGACAGAGAATCGGCTAAATTATTCATCGCTCCTTTTCGGTACTGAATGAGGAAATCATACTGCTGCAAATCAACAGCCCATCGACTGAGTCGTCCTGACGGATTCTTCAAGTCATTCAGGAACCTTAAACACTGGTGATCGGAAATAACGGTGAATTGGTAAAATTCTAAATAGTACTTAAATTTTTTGATACCCCAAACAACGGCAAGGGCTTCCTTTTGGGTCGTCGAATAATTAAATTCTGCCTTACTTAAAGTCCTACTGGCATAGGCGATCACTCTTTCGGCACCCTCTATTATTTGTATTAAAACGACTCCCAAACCTTTCTCACTGGCGTCGGTATGCAATTGGAATGGTTTGGAGAAGTCCGGACACGCGAGAACTGGGCTCTCTGTCAGTGCTTTCTTTACGGCGGCGAATGCGGCGTCTTGTTCCGTCGTCCATTCCCAACGCACATCTTTTTTAATCAATTTTATAAGCGGAACGGTAAGTTGTGCGAAATTGGGTACGAACCGACGGTACCACGACGTTTGTCCCAGAAAACCACGTATTTCTTTCTTGGTTCGCGGCGGCGGTACATTTAAAATAGCAGCGATCTTGTCCGGGTCTGTACGGATACCGTCCGGTGTTACAACATGACCTAAATATTTTATGTCCTGTTTGGCAAAAGTACATTTGTCTGGTTGAAGTTGAAGTCCTGCTTCCCGTAAACGCGCGAAAACATTACTTAAATTTTTCAAATGCTCCTCAAAAGTCTTGCCTAAAATAATAATGTCATCCAGATATACGAACGCGTATTCTGCCATTTCAGGACCTATCACCGAATCTAATAGGCGTTGGAACGTCGCTCCCGCACTATGTAATCCATAAGGTAACGATACGAAATGAAATAGGCCCTTTCCCGGAATTGTGAAAGCTGTCACGGGTCTGCTATCTTTTTCTAATTCCACTTGCCAGTACCCGCTTTTAAGATCAAGCGTCGAAAAATATTTACTGTCGCGGAGTTTGTCAAGAATATTTGAAATGTACGGCAAAGGATATGAGTCTTTAATCGATACGGAGTTAATTTTGCGGAAATCGACGCAGAACCGAACGCCACCGTTCTTTTTCGTGACCACGACGATAGGAGAACTCCACGGACTGTTACTGGGTTCTATTATACCGTCTTGTAGCATCTTGTCCACTTCGGCGTCGATCAGTGCTTGCTTCTTCGGGTTGCATGGATAATATCGTTGTTTTATTGGGGCGGTATTCGGTTGCAAACGGATTGTGTGACGTATTAAATTCGTCCGACCAGGCACGGTAGTAAATTTACTTAATTCTTGGTCCAGGAATTTTTTTAAAGCGGTCTCTTGGCGGTCCTGTACTTCGGAGATCCCACAGCTCGCGGCAAAGACTGCATTGTCTCCCTTAAAGTACAGTTTCCTTTCGGAAAAATCAAGAACAGCCCCAATTTCCTTAAGAAAATTAATTCCGAAGATAACTGAGCACGGGCTCTTCGGCATAATTACAAAATTAACGTCTGTAGTTCGGCTACCCATGCGGACCGGTAATAAAACTGAGCCAGGCGATTCTACAACGTCTCCATTTGCGAGGCGGACTTTAGATTTTTTATTCAAGACACGTTGTTCATTATTTTTCAACAACCGGGCAACTAGTGATTCGGACAAAAACGACGAAGTCGCTCCGCTGTCCACGAGGGCTCGTAAATTCTGGTTACACATGTTCACACGGATCCAGACGCGATTGTCTGGCACTGTCGAGTCTTTGATACACGTGTTTGCGGATTCAGGCGGTTTTACTGCTTGCGGACGGTCTTTGCCTGCAGACCGCCCTTCTCGGCGTTTCCCTGGCATCGGCAGTCAACGGAACGTACATTTAACTTGCCACACCGTGAACAAAACATTTTAAATGGGTTACGGCAATAACCACGCGTATGTCCTTCCTTGCCACATCGCCAGCAACGGTTTTCCGGATGTGATAATTTTTGTAATGGCGACGGCGGTACAGGAAATTGGCGAGGCTTATTATCCTGAGCGGCATATGACAAATGATGCGAACGCGAAGTACTCGGTTTATCGCTGGGCGGGCGTTCCGGCGCTGATAGCGTACTCTCTTTCTTACAAAAGCGCGCCTGCTCTTCCAGCAGTAATTCGTAGTCGGCAGCGAGTTTAGACAATTGTCGGAGGGATTGTATCGCGTCCCTATGTATATACATTCTGTAACTAGGCGACATGTTACCGTATACACGTTCCAATTTATCACCATCGGACATATCTTGGCCGCGTCTCATTAACGTTAATATGGCGGTTAAATAATCTTTAAAAGATTCCTTTGGTTTTTGCAACCGAGCGCGTATTTCTTCTTCGATTGAAAAATTATACCGAGGCGGATGATATTGAAGTTTAAAGTCTTCTAAGAACTCGTCCCATGTACCCCATAATGTTTTATTATTTCGGAGCCAAAGCAGTGCTTTGTCTCTAAAAAGCTCAGGCAACGCGTGGAGCATATGTTCATCTTTAATCCCGTAACATACTTGAAGTTCTTTGACTCTTTCCAGGAAAAATACAGCGTCCGAGCTGCCATTAAAATGGATACCCCATTTCCTTATTTGGGCACAGATTTCCGCGGAAGAAATCTGAACGTTAGTGACTACTTGCGGTGGAGTGTTTCCCTTATTCGTTGAACCCGTTTTACCCTCTTTCAAAAAGGTGCTAATGCGTTTACGTACGTCCTCGACATTACCGGTAGCGTCTAACCCTAAAGATTCTGCTGCGGCATTTAAGTCCTCTTTTTTCAGAGTATATATCCACCCAAGAGGGTTTGGATTTTTGCCTTTGTCTGTATCAGTCATTTTATAATTTATAATGTACCAAATAAAAATAAATAATAATAAAATAAAAATGTATTGTAGTTGCAATTTATTCTCCTATCCTTTCACTCTCTCACAATTAATAAAGAATATGTACTCTTTAATATCCTTTAACAAAAACTTATCTCTATGTATGTACATAAATTGTGTATCAATTTTCCTATCTTATTTTTAAAAAATAAGTATACATGTATATCTGGCGGAAAACTGTGAACCTAGTCAAACAGTTTTATTAAACACGGCGGAATTTAATTTTTAAATCTCTTAAAACACGGCCAAACGTTATGGGCGCCATCTGTAACCTGGCTAGCCTACTTTTATATTTATAACATAGTGCTATTTGCTTATATAACACCAGGGCAAGCTGCCGGTTATAGAATTTGTCTTCTGAATGTCGCCAAGACACCAAGATACACAGCACTCCTGGCTGCCTATATGTTCAGGCAGCAATGTTATGATCTGATAAAGTACGTGCCGTTGACACCAATGTCAACACGTTCGGACAGTTTAGGTTAAAACAGAAATATGGCGGTTATAGTGTGGTGCCTTGGGACAAAAGATCCAATTGCTCAACAGCGAACTCAGCGGAGAAAAACGTGAGTACTTCTTATTGTTTTAATATGATTTGTTACTCTTGAATATACGGTTTTCCCTATCTCGTTGTCAAACGGTAAAGGTGAAGTAAAGAAAACACACGGTTAGAAATTCATTTGAAAGTACATAACAGTTAACTTTTATTTCTACTAAAACATTGTTAAATCATGTCAAATAAATAAACAATTCAGCAATTAAACTATTGTCACAATTGATACACAATTTCGTTTAATATTAATTACAAATTTACAAAGCCTATGTACATAAGTAGGATACATAACAGATACACGTCAATGACCTCTATAAGTCACGTATGAAATTAAATTAGAACGTTTACACATTTTTAGTCCCTGAATTAACACTTACGGGTCCCAGAATATTCCGTTTAAAAACATAAACAAAATGATGCTTGGAATAAAATACACGTCGGTCGGTTTCAAGTGAAATGTATGCTCAGGTTTGCTTAAATTATTTTTACAACTAATTATCGTATATTATCATGCTCGCAGAAGAATCTTTACAAATTTGTTGCGACTAAAATTTATTCAACCGGCACGGATTTTGAACGTCTATACGGTGAAGTACTATTATCTCTTTGTTTGTGGTACAGAGCGCGAACAATATATTTGAATTTTCACGGCGCGTTACAAATAATATTAGAAATCTGACATTTCTGAAAAATAAATAATAAATATTAAATGCGGAGATATATGGTCACGGCATTTATAGCCTGACTTCGACGGGAATTATAGGTTGTAGCGGTAAAATGTCTATTCCTCCACGACCCCTGGGTCTGAATGGAAAAGACACTTTCGGACGGGTTTTTAGCGGACTTTCGAAACGATTATTTCACGGCACAGAAAGGGGCCTGAATATAATACGTTTCTAGGATTATCACCAGACTTTCCCACGCCATCAAGGCTGAGTAAAGAAAGGTAAAGGTAGCGGTAGGACAGGAGAATAAAATGGAAGAGACACACTTGCTGGTGCCTTTATATATACGTAAACCCCCCTATTTCTGTAGGAAAAACTCGTTCAAAACATACAAATTGCGCGCGATTCGGACGTGAAATGCGCGACTACGAGCATGACGTATACATTCGGTACTTTTCCATTGGAAAATAAACAAATAACATGAATGATCATTACAAATGAATATATATACAGGTCCGTCCAAAACATTTTATACAATATTTGGACAAAATAACACACATTCTTTTAATTTAATATTGCTAAATAAATTAATAATGGACTAAAAAATGTTAATTTGTGCAATTAACGAGGGACTTCGTTACAATCTTAACAAATCTTTATAGAATGCATACTTTCCGAGATATTCGAAAAAAATTGCTACTCGCTAAGAGTAAAAGTGTTAGTTCCGGTCCGAATTTTGAAATTTCACTTATACAAAAAATATTCCAAAGTCAGCTCTAAATACTTTTGTACTCTTGATAAATATATATAGAATGCATAATTTACCACATATTTGCAAAAAATCGCTATTCCATAAGAGTAACAGTGGTACTTCCGCTAAGAATGTTGACACTTTTTTTAAACAAATGGTATTTAAAATAAGTTATAAATACTTTTATACTCGTCAAGTATCTGTTTAAAAAACACGATTATTATCACCAGGTACACCAGTTTTATTGTTACATGAAGTTGTACCAAAAAAAGAATTCAGTGAATTTATTGTGTAGATCCCGAAAGACATATGTACATACATCCCGAAAGAACTTTTCCAGACCAGGAACTATGGGAAAACAAGATGCTTTCAAAATATTTTTTTTTTTGAAAAAGCTCTCTTGCCCGAAATTTTAAACCCCAGAAAATGCAGGACCACCCTTATCATCAAAGTTTAACAGGTTCTGTGGAGCCCTATTTTCTGTTGATATCTTTTGTCAATGTTGTTTATTCGAAATGTAGTTTTCGTCAAAGTCTTTATCGCTGAGTAGTAAATAAAGTGTCGACGAGATTTCTGACACGCCCTTATACTTATATCAATGTGTTTTTGTCATTTAATTTAAAAATTACCCACCTATCTAAAAAATGTAGTACACAACACGCTTTGAAAATAAACTCTTATAAAACATACCATAGTTACTAGCTTTGAAAACTCCAGTCCGAAACGAACGAGGGATTTTCAAAGCCGGTAATTGGTCTGACTATAGCCTTTTTGGACTTCTATCATATAACCTATTTTTCTTCATTATTTATTTAATTAATTAATTAATTTAAATTAATTCCATTAGTGTCAAGTCATATTGTTCTATTTTAGTAACTCAAAACGGTTGTCCCATATTTGCTTCTTTTACTATTGTATAATTTTAAAAATTATGAAGCGATCCATCCACTAAACATTTACGTAGACATTTCCACACCTCCCTGTCTCATAATCACGCATAATGGAACAGAACCACAAAAATGTTCGCTGTAAAAAAACTGCATGAAAAAAAGCATCAGACAAAATTACTATTTACGTTTCGGGCGGTAATTTTCATCAGATTTTTTTTTCTTTTTTCGATAATATTTAAAAATATTTTCTTCACATGCGCCCTTTCTCAGAATTTAAAAAAAACAGTAAATACCGATTATTAAACAAAATATCTCAACTATTATAAAAAAAATAAAAAACTGAGATGTTGCATCTCTTTAGAAGAGCATTTTAAGTCCTTTACTACTTTAAAAAATGAGGTGTGGCCACCACACGACTTTCTTATACGTATGAGCGTTTCAAACTATACAATTTTAAGAATTTTTTTATACAAAACTTATTCAAAATCCTATTCTAAGTACTTTCATTTTCTTAATAAATCTCTATAGAATGCATACTTTGCAAGATATTCGAAAAAAAGTGCTCCTCGCTAAGAGTAAAAGTGCTACTTCCGGTCCGAATTTTGAAATCTCATATATACAAAAAATATTGCAAATATAGTTTTAAATACTTTTGTACTCTTGATAAATATATATAGAATGCATAATTTACGACATATTTGCAAAAAATCGCTATTCGGTAAGAGTAAAACTGTTACTTCCGGTCCGAATTTTGAAATTTTTTTTATACAAAAGATATTGAAAAGTATGTTTTAAATACTTTTATACCCGTAAAGTACCTGTCTAAAAAGCTTGACTTGCGAAATATTCGCAAAAAACCGATTTTTGATAAGAGTAAAAGACCTACTTCCGGTAGGAATTTCGAAAAACTTTTTAAATAAAATTGTTCTCAATTTTAATTTTAAGTACATATGAATTCTTTATAAATTTGTTTAAACTTAGTATTTGACGAAATATTGGCAAAATTCGATTTTTTCACTGAAGTAAACTGCTACTTCCGGTCTACCGATTTTACTGAAAAACTAATCAGATCTCAAGAGGGAGATTATACACGTAAATACAAAATTTGGAATTGATATCTACAGCGGTTTGACCGCTATCGTGGTCACACACACACAGAGAGACACACACACACACACACACACACACACACACACACACACACAGACATTTTTTAAAAACCACTTTTTCGGTATCAGGGGACTTCAAAACGTGGACATCTGCAAAAATCTCGAGGTCGAAATTTTTCGTCATCACAATACTTCCTTATACTACGTATAAGAAAGTAAAAAGGAAATAGGTTTTGTAATTTGTTTATAAAAACGGCATTAATTTTCCGATACTTTTATCTCTCTTGCACACTTGGCCACCGCCTTTCGCCTTAAGGTGGCATTAATAAAAGTAATTTAGGAATGCACTCTATATGATCTGGTCATTGAAATTCGAAATATTTCCTCTACATTTAATAATAATAATAATAATAATAATAATATCTTTATTGTCATAAATTCAAAAGAACATTGACATTGTCATTAAAAAAAAATACACAGATCAGGTACAATATATAACACTTGTCAAACTATAAAATCGTTAATGCTGTAGAAGGCTCCTTCCAACAGATAAAGTTTTAATTGCTTCTTAAATGCACTGAGATTTGTACCGCTTAGCGATTTTAAATTAGCCGGCAATGCATTATAAACCTTTACCGCCATGTACCTCGGAGATCTTTCATAAAATTTGGAGTGATGTAGTGGGACAGAAAAGTCATTATTATGACGCGTCACCATAGTGTTGTAGATCTGATTATTGCGCTTGTATTTATCTGTATTTTTGAGCAAGAAGATAATCAATTCATAAATATATAACGAGGCAACCGTCATTATATTCATTTCCCGGAACAGAGGTCTGCAACTACTACGTGAGGAAACACCCCTCATGGCTCTTAACATACGTTTCTGAATAATGAAAATATCGTTAAAGTATGTAGATGATCCCCAGAAAATGATCGCATATCTTAAACGTGACTCGATACAACCATAATAGAATAATCTCAGGCTCTCCAAAGAGACAACCCTACTCAGCATACCAATAGCATACAACATGGGATTCAATTTTTTAGATAGACCCACGCAATGCTCACCCCAACGCAGACACCTGTCCACCGTCAAACCCAGAAAGACGGACGACTCACTCTCCGTCAATGATTTGCCCCCCAAGCTCAAACACAAACTGTAATCCAAATTTTTAGTTTTGGAGAAGGTGACAATATTTGTCTTATCTGCATTAAGAATGAGACGGTTTTTTAATGACCAGGACTGCATATCAGCAATCACACGCGATGCCAACACAACGAGCTCCTCTTTACATTTAGCTGTTATTACACATGAAGTGTCGTCCGCGTACTGTGTAATAGTACAATAGCTCATGTGATTCTGTAAGTCACTGACATAAATTAAAAAAAGAGTAGGGCCGAGAATGGATCCCTGCGGTATGCCCCTACCCACAGACGCCAATTTGGAAACATTGCTCTTAATTGTGTCGCCCACCCTGCCAACAATTGCGGTAACGTGAGATCTACCACTGAGATAAGATCTGAATAAGTCGAGCGCCGCCCCCCTAACGCCATAGCGTTCCATTTTATACAACAGGATATCATGATCCAACAAATCGAATGCTTTAGTCAAATCAAAAAACATTCCCACCGCATAACAATCACTATCGACCGCACAATATAAAGAGTCTAATACATTATACATAGCGTCTTTCGTGGATTTTCCAGATATGAACCCAAACTGGGCCGAATTAATTATTTTACATTTGATCAAAAATGATTGCAGACGCAAGTTAATTACTTTCTCGAAGATCTTACTGAATGCTGGCAATAGAGATATAGGCCTGTAGCTAGCAACATCGCCACTAGATTTACCCTTCTTCAAACACGGTATCACCTTAGCGATTTTCAATCTGTTCGGAAATATTCCGTTGACTAGTGATAGGTTGATTAAATAAACCAAAGGTTCCACTATATGGTCAATGACCAAAGATAATAAACAGTATGGAATATCATCCACACCGCTAGACTTCTTAGCAGACATTTCCCTAATAATCCTTCCAACTTCCAATGCATCAGTCGGTTCAAGAAAGCAACCGATAGCATTTGGTCCGATACTCACATGCCCCGCTCCAGCATCAGAACACAGCCCCGTGGCTGAGCCACTAAAATAAGTATTCAGTAAATCAGCCACAAGTGATGGGTCAGTGATAATTTCCCCCTCCCCATCGCAAAGCTGAGTTTCCCTATTTTGCTTCTTTTTTGTTTCTCTGTTAATGATATTCCAAGCAGTGCCCAGTTTATCGCTAGAAGAGCCAATTAGCCCACTATAATAATCGCGCTTAGTATCACTAATTAGTTGGTTGTAACGTTCTTTGCTCATTTTATAACAGTTACTTAAGTATTCGTCATTATGTGTTTTAGACAATATATATAAATCTTTTAGATTACTGGCCATCTGTCGCAGAGTGCTATTATACCACGGGATGTGAGTGCTTGATCTAGTTTTACATCTTTTTAGTGGAAAAGATTCATTGAAGCAGTAAAGAAACGTATCATAGAAAACATTGAAACCAAGATCCAATTCCGCGGTCTCGAACACCCCCCTCCAAGACTCATTTGACAACATGAACTGAAAAGTCGCCCTACTGCCGTCAGTGAAACAACTCCTTTCAGAGAACAATGGAGGCTCGACAGTGTCCTTACACCGACAATCCATCGACAACAGCTGATAACAGTGATCCGAGATATCCTCATCACCCACCCTAACACTCAACTGTGATGCGTCAATATTTGCAAACACATTATCAATCAATGTAGAAGTCAAAAAAGTCGTTCTGGTGTTATCCTGAACAAGGGGGATCATACCAAACGACGCAAATAATTCCACAACACTATCAGACAATCTGTTTCCCGCATTAAAGTTAATATTAAAGTCTCCACACACGAACATTAGATTTTTCAAAGGGTTGCCAAATTCAAGAATCTGTAGCAGCTTTTCCCGAAAAACGCATAAATCGCCCGAAGGTGCCCTATATACACAGATAATAAGTATACGTATCCCGTTTGTTTTAATAACTATACCGCAATACTCGAAATCTTTTTCTATCGGGTTAACATCGCAAATCAGTGGCATAGCCCCAACACCATCTTTGGCAAGCACTAAAACCCCACCACCCCTGTTTTTCGTTCGACAAAATGCATTCACTAAACTATAATTTGAAACACCCAAATATTGTAATTCCGGATCCACAAGCCAATGCTCAGACAAACAAACTATCGGTGGGTACTTTAGAGACTGAAAAAGCAAATTTAATCTATCCACTTTATACTTAACACTACGTACATTTAAATGAAAAACACCCAGCATTATGCAATCCTTACTGCATTCAGTATTGATTGAAAATTTGACCCCCCCACGTTTGTATCTCGCCTATTCGAAGAAGCCTCCACAGCACCTACATCGGGTACAATATATATCAAATTACTAAACCTATTGCTACATGAAACAGCAGAAGCATAGTCATAATTTACAATAATACTTGCTACATGATTGACCAACTTAGCTTTACCCGATCTGCGATAATGCAGACCGTCGTGCGATCTATCTTTTGCATCTGTAATCAAATTAGTTTCTACATAGGCGCCTCCTTTATAATTATTGAATATAGTATTATAAATAGCACAATTAAAATTATAAACATTATTGTTAAGGTTTGCATTATCGCTATCGTCAAAATAAGGTATAGACATATAGATAAAATTTGTATGACACGACAAATATCTGATGCGCTTTAATGTACTTGTTGATAGATGCCTATTCGACAGTATGTCGTTGGTCCCCGCAAAAACAATAAGAAAGTCATTCAGACTTAAATCCTTGCACAAGATGCGCTCGTCGCTTATAACATTATCAATACAACTATTTGGTTTGACTATACATTGAACAGAGTATTTATTTTTCAAAGAATGAATAAACAAACTAGCCAAATCCCTACCGTGACTGTCCGCCAATATCAATACTTTATTCCTTGTCATGCTACTGGAATTCTCCTCGCCTACAATTTTCGCTGGACACCGGACCGCAATCGAGGACTGCCGCCTACTGTTCTTCTCCGTCCCGTCTGAAGCCCTCTCACGGACCCCATCACTCACCGAAGACACGGGCAGCTTGCAAACATTTGTCCCCCCCAACACACATACACCCATCTCGTTCCCACTTGGCACCTCGGTCCTCTCATTGACATCATCCTGCAGTTTCTGCCGCGTTGTATTACTACTTTGGATATTTTCTTGCTTATTTGGTTTCATCGAAAGTTTCCTCTTCATATATTTACACAGTTTCGAAATTTGGCACTGCAACCGATGTACTTCGTTTTCGAGGGATATTAGTTTGCGCTGCAGTTTAAGTGTATTATTTTTCGGTTTTCTGTACAGTGAACGATCTTTGTTAATTACTGTTTCCACTGAAACATTACCCTCATCATCGGACACTAATTCACCTTGACTATCATCATTATTGTTATGTGCGTCACTGCCGTTACATACACTTTCTTGGTCTATTTCAATTTCAATATATTCACAACCTGTTGCCTCTCTAAATCTCTTTAGGAGAGCACTCTTTTTTCCAGTACAATCCATTGACAGTTTTTGTAAACGTTCTTGCAGCTCTATCTTTTTCAGCTGGCTTATATGCATTGAATTACTGGACATTTTCTTCGAATTATGAAGTAATTAAGTGTTGTATTTCAAAATAACTTATCCCAAACGACGCAGGATAACTTAACACGTCACTATAGCTGTTTTACAACTAAATATATTACAAATTACATCCAAAAAAAGCACATTAACACTGAGAAATATTTATCTGTGCACATGTCGTGTCTGTGCACTCACTCCGAAATCAGTTTGTAAACGTTGCATTATTACACTCTATATTATGTACTATTGTGAAGTAATTACAAAGAATAGCATTTACAGAAATAATAATTAGCAGTAATTAATAAAGTCTTTTTGTGTATACAAATTAAAGTGAAGAAAGAAATACTCCATGATTATTTTTGAGATTTTATCCATAGGTAAAGTTTATTATGGGATACCAAAGAATGTTATTGATATCACAGTTTTGCCTATGTATAGTAATTAACTGCTTCCAGAGAGTCGAGATTTTTACGTCTAAAGTCGTCAAGAATTGTATTTTAAATATCTAGACATTAATTATTTAACCACTAGATTGACTAATTTAAATAAATTAAGGTAGCAATTAAAAAATGAAAGTGGCTAGGCTTCGTTTATCCCATTATATATACAGGGTGTTTCTTAATAACATGCTAATATTTAAGGGGGTTATTCTTGGGTGCATTTTATGAAAAACCTTCATATGAACATATTGCTGTAGCATATAAATATTTATTTTAAATAACAATATTGCCATATAATTTATATGCTGTAACAACATATTTTTGTGTGTATTACCACACGTAGGGTATAGTCTTTTGTACACATTATACTCTTTAAATTATTCTTTACACACCAAGAACTTATAATTGGTTTTGTATTTTATCTTATATTGTTGGGTCATGTACCTTATAACTATTGTGGGTCCTAGCAATGTTTGTGGTTCCTTCTTCTTTGCTGATGATTTTTTTCTTGTTCATTATAGGGAAAAGGTAATAGTTTTGTTCAAAGAAAAAACTGTATGTCTATTCAACATAATCATGTATTTTTTCTATTTTGTAATTTATGGATTCAAAAATATAGTTTCCTTTATATACACACCTTTATGCTCTAAACAAGATACATAATTGAAAAATGCTCATATCATTTATACCTAATACCGGTTGTAATGTATGTAAATCTTTTGTTTATTTATTTATTCTACCAAACAAAATAAATATTTATCCTGCAAATAAACAAATGTAAACTTTTATTGTACGTCTATGAATATACTTATCGACGTTATAATATTTATGTATAGGCTTCAATTAATTGCTTTAGACAACCATTTGCACGTGTTGTATCTAGCTCTTAATCTATGCCTTGTGAAATTCTAATTAATTATTCGCTTAATTTGAAAGAAATTAATGATGTCTAGACAATACGATGAAGAAAATGCTCATTTTCACGTAACATCTCTCCAACTGACCAACACCATTAATCCTATTTGGTTGTAATTCCAACTATATAAATTTTAAAATAAACCTTACAGGATAAATTATTTACTTATCTATTTTGTCCAACAATACATTGATTAATCATTCGCACGTAAAAATCAATGTCTGTCCAACAACTCGTATAACTTCATTTTCAAAAGAAATAATAAACTTACTTGTTATCAAAAAATCTATTTTGAATGTCCATTATGAACGCTTCAAATGAATTCAAATGTATTAAATAAAATAAATTACTGTGACTATATGTGTTGAAGAAATAATGAAAAACTACAATATAACAAAAAATCTTATTCTTTAAGAGACCTTCCTTTTGTAAGTGTTTTGAGAAGTTCACCTCTCGGAGGTGTTATCAGAAGTCTTCCTGTCGAATCTTGTCTTCGTATTTATAGCGGCAAAAATAAACTATGTTGACCATTGCGCCCTCTAGTCCATGTTTAGGTTGGTACTGGAATACACTTTCCCGTGAAATCGCTGCCCATATGTTGCCGCCTTGATACACGCACACATACACATTTTGTTCTGACAGTTCACAATTTTTCTTAAACGTCAACATAACCTTCCAATTCAAAGATCTCCTCTGCTTTGCACATCATTCCCAACGGTAGGTTTATTCTTGTCACTAATACCATCCTTCTTTGTACTCGTCAATGAACCTATTACCTTGTTCATTGTTCGATACATATTTTTTTCTTTCCATTTATTTATGTTAGTTTTACTTTTCTTTTAGCCGGAGTGCGCCTTGGCAAAATGGGAAACATGTTGAAGATAACCATTATTTTTCTTCCCGCACTGCCTGTCCTTGTAGAACACGTCCGCCTCTAGTCCCTGAAGCATTGTGTTACGAACAAATCATGAACACAGATACCTTTTATTTATTTATAATGTCAGCTTTTAAATACAAAAATATGTCACTGCTGATTGCTTCTATGTTTTACATATTTTTATATCCTTTTTCTTAGTCTAGTAGTAAGCTAAGGTAAATTTTATTCTTTAATACTATTTAATTCTTAAACTCTCATAAGATTTTTACTGCTTTATGCATATCGTATTTCATTTCTTTTCATGATTTATAAACCATACATCATGTGTATTCTCTTACAAAAGAAATATATTACTTATATTTATTTTGTCTTTATTTCATACTTTTCTTTATTTAATAAATTTTTATTCTACATCTTTTGTTTTATATTTATTTAATAAACTTTATTTTGCATATTTTCATTATTTACTGGAATAATAATAAATTGACTATGAGTATGCAACTTTGTATACCTTCATGTAGTTCTTGTTGCATAGTTTTAAGAAGATATAACGTGCGAATGTATAATTTTTAATACTTTATCAGGCATCATTAATTCTCGCAATTCATTTTTGATTTCAAATTTAAAATAAAATATACATTTAGAAAGGGAGATGTTTCTATGTGGCGGGTTTTGAGACGCTGGTTGCAATACGTGCGAATGGTTGTTGCCAGTGATAAATTCATGCTTATTTATGAACGTTGACCATTGCTACGTTCTAAAATTATCAGGGCATTACGTGCAAATATAATGTTTCTGATAAAATAGAATTAGCACAATATTAACAAATTATCGACATTTAATTGAATTTTCTTTGTATTAAAACAGGATAATATTATATTTGTTTTTTATGATTAGCATTATGAATATATTTATTCTATAAAACATTACAACCGAGAATACGGTACAAATGTTTTGTTTCAATTATGTGTTTTTTTATAATTCTGTTGTGGTGAATATAGTATAGCGATGCTATCTATTATTAATATTTGAATTAAATATACAAGTATGATTTTATACAGACTTATATTTTTTTTCTTTAATGCAAATAATAATCTTATCCCTAAACAAAAATAAGCAAGAGATTTACCAGAAGGAAAGTAGGCAGAATACACTGCCAGAACTCACGCGTACTTACAAAGTGCGTCCTGTAAAGAAGTAAGTGAATATATCAAATATAATAAAAATTATCATTATTTTTATAATTCTGTTGCTGGTACAGCACACAGCAATATGTTCATAAAAAGTTTTTTCACAAAATGGACCCCCTTAAATATTAGCACAAGAGTTATTTTAGATAGAGGTTTCGGTTATATGGAAAACGCATGAAAAAGTGCATTGGGTTCGAAAAATACAGTGGCTTTATGAATTAAGAAGACAACCCAAGTGCATCGACTAGCGAAATAGCTGGCGCCGACTAGTTTACGTGTCCTCCAAAGTACAGGAGCAGCTTATAGAAATGAATAAAAATATCCACACTCTGTGGCAGAGAATTGAACCCGAGACCTCTACGTTGACAATCAGTGTACAAATGTTAGACCAAAACTAATGATACGGTGATGTGTGAGTATATCAAGGAAGAAAGGGTTTTCATGATAAATTAGATAGCGGTGTCTTCGGAATTTTTAGAACGAGAAAGAGTTCTTAAAGGAAACCATTTCATGAAGTAATCGAAGGTGTCATTTACGTATCTGAATCAGCATCTACTTATAAAATTATGGGATATTAATCTTTGCTGTTCGAATACTTGAATAGAATTATTAGTGACTACATTACAGAATTAAAAGGCTGAGACTAGACAGGCTTCCACAATATCAGTCAAGTTGCCCGGTTAGTTATTTTCAGAAAAGATTTGTTTAAATGTGATAATTTCGTAAAAATAAATTTAAAATCGAAACTTAAAATTATTTTCGAGTATCATCTGCCAATTCTCTTCACTGTTACTAGTGTAAGCAGTTGGACAAGTATTTGGAAAAATTAAAAGCGATCTCGCAATTGTAATGTATTACATATACCTCATAAATCAGAGTGAGATCTCAATTGTTTAATAAATACATTGACTATTGTTATCAACTATGGCCAATTTTATTGTGACAGATGCCGCGGCCAGTTTGAGATAGGTTACGTCAAATTATTAATTTAGATACTGTTATATTTATGATGCGTTAAAAGTTCAACATTTTACATTTTGTTGGTCTTGTATACTACATAAATTTACATCAAACATAGTACGTATGTATCTTGTACACACAGTGTTCGATGACCTAAAATCCTATTTAAATTAAATACTAAACACATAATCGTTTGTAAGAAGTTAAATATCATTTAATTTTGGAAGCCACATTTATATGGAAAAATACCAATCCACAACATCTAAGTAGTCAATGAAGGAAATTGTGTTCAGTTTTCTTCTGTATTCTAAATAGGCAAAACGTTTGCGATGGGTGCGCGAGAAAACAGTCGTTGCGAAGAGCAACGAGAGAGAGAAAGAGGCAGACATAGAGAGAAAGAGACTCGGAAGAGAAGCGCCCACCACCTGCGCAACCATAAAGGTCAAGGGTCAGATTTTGGTAACCGATGAGTTCAGTTCCTCAAAAAGATATTTGTAAAAAGCTATAGAACGTGGCTCGGAATAGAAGTCGCCCCGAAATGTTAACATATACATATACATATATCATTTTGGGAGTCCATAAATTTTTTTTTATATATTAAAAAAATGATTACTTGACAAAATCGATTTGTATTTTCGACATTGTAAAGATAAATTTAAAACATTTTTGTAAATAGTGTGCTCATCTTTAGGGAAACCCAATCAAGTGATATGTACTGATATCGATCGTCGTAGAGAGGATTCTGTAGAATAATATTTAGTCTTCTCATCACTAGTACTTTTTATAGTGTAACAAATAAAAGCTATGAGGCAGAATGTGCGTGACATGACCTCTTTGATTAATAAAGAAACCGTTAAAAAATTCAAATATATGTACGTACGCTATAGTCAAAAATTCTAAAATCGATTACATTCTTAGATTTTGTTACTCAGCTCATTCTAGGCAGTAATAGTAATGAGACTCTATTAGAACGTTGTGTGCATGATAATCTGACTTTAATAAACCCTATTTGCACGCAAATGTTGAGATTCTTGCATTATGTAAATTTTCAAAATGTAGTGTTTTGTTTTAAATATAATCACAGGTCGTGTTTATCAGAAAGAGCATAAATTGGTTGTTTTAATAATATATAATTAGTTGGATGAAAAAATATATTATATAGGTCCCCCATTTTTGCTTGTTCTGTGGTTTAAGACTAAAGCGCTTTTACTTTCTTATACGTAGTATAAGGAAGTATTGTGATGATGAAAATTTTCGACTTCGAGATTTTTGCAGATGTCCACGTTTTGAAGTCCCCTGATACCAAAAAATGAGGTGTGGCCACCACACGACTTCCTTATACGTATGAAAGTGTTACTTCCGGTATTGAAAATTATGTTCTAAATACGTTTATACCCGTAACGTACCTTTCTAGAAAGCATGACTTGCGAGATATTCGCAAAAAACTGATTTTCGATTAGAGTAAAAGACCTACTTCCGGTAGGAATTTCAAAAAACTTTTTTAAGACAATTTGTCTCAAATTTAATTTTGAATACATTTGAATTCTTTATAAATTATTTATACTTAGTAATTGATGAAATATTTGCAAAATTCGATTTTTTCACACAATCAAAACTGAAGTTGAAATTAACCAATGAACGGTACCGGTTCTTGATATCAGCGACTATTACAAATCGACTATTCAAATGTAGGTAACAAATCAAGTATGTATTTTTTCATTAAGTGGCCAACGTGTCAAATAGATGAAAATGTCCGACAAAAAGAGATTCAGCGATGTTTCGGATGAAATTATTGATAATCACATCGATTTGACAACTCCGATAAATACAAAGAGAAGTAAAGACAGCGTCTGGAGACAGTTCACGCAGTTTTGTGACGAACGCAAGTATATTTTGGACGAGTCGACGCTAGTAAGTAAACTGAACGAAATTTTGAAAGACTGGGCATGGAACATGAAAAAAGAGAACGGAGATGATTATAAGGAGTATACTGTAAAATGTATGTGGAATTCTACCGCCAAAAGCCTTCAAGAGTTATATTTTAAGAAGGATAACATTAAAATTGATCCTTTTCAAGGAATTGAATTCAAAAGTTCTAGAGATGCTCGTAATAGCAAAAGACGAGTACTGCAAAAACTTCCAGATAAACGAAAGCAAAGTGCGACCTCTTTAAGTATGGATAATTTATTTGATATAATAGACCATTGTGACGAGACAACGCCAAATGGACTTCAAAAAAAATTCTACTATTTAGCTTCCGTGGAACTGGCATGACGTGGAGGGGAAGGTGTCAACTGCTTGGTACATTACTTTAAAATTGAAATTAAATCTGATGGAACTGAGTCGGGTAGAGTAGAATATAATCCCATATTTAGTAAGACCTGCCAAGGAGGAAACCTAAATGCGCGGACAGTAAACGGTTGACGCCAAATATTCAAAATTCAGATCGTTGTCCAGTCAGAATTTTTAAAACATTAGTTGGGAAACGTGGACCTAATTTTACCTGCGATCGGCTGTCCAGCTAGAGCTGGACTTGGAATAATTTTTGTATAAAAGAAATTTCAAAATTCGGATCGGAAGTTATACTTTTACTCTTATCGAGTACCACTTACATATTTGCAAATATCTCGCAAAGTATGCAATGTATAAAGATTTCTAAGAGAATCTAGTACCTAGAATAAAATTTGAATAAGTTTTGTATAAAAAAAATCTCAAAATTTGGACTTTAAGTAGCACACTTACAGGTTTAAGTTCTGACTTTAATAAACCCTATTTGCACGCAAATGTTGAGATTCTTGCAATATGTAAATTTTCAAAATGTAGTGTTTTGTTTTAAATATAATCACAGGTCGTGTTTATCAGAAAGAGCATAAATTGGTTGTTTTAATAATATATAATTAGTTGGATGAAAAAATATATTATATAGCTCCCCCATTTTTGCTTGTTCTGTGGTTTAAGAGTAAAGCGCTTTTACTTTCTTATACGTAGTATAAGGAAGTATTGTGATGATGAAAATTTTCGACTTCGAGATTTTTGCAGATGTCCACGTTTTGAAGTCCCCTGATACCAAAAAAATGAGGTGTGGCCACCACACGACTTCCTTATACGTATGAAAGTGTTACTTCCGGTATTGAAAATTATGTTCTAAATACGTTTATACCCGTAACGTACCTTTCTAGAAAGCATGACTTGCGAGATATTCGCAAAAAACTGATTTTCGATTAGAGTAAAAGACCTACTTCCGGTAGGAATTTCAAAAAACTTTTTTAAGACAATTTGTCTCAAATTTAATTTTGAATACATTTGAATTCTTTATAAATTGCTTATAGTTAGTAATTGATGGAATATTTGCAAAATTCGATTTTTTCACTGAAGTAAACTAGTACTTCCGGTCTACCGATTTTACTGAAAAACTAATCAGCTCTCAAGAGGGAGATTATATACGTAAATACAAAATTTAGAATAGATATCTACAGCGGTTACAGACACACAGACATTTTTTAAAAACCACTTTTTTGGTATCAGTAAAAAAGTAAAAATGGATTAACCACATTAGATGTGGCTATTAATAATTTTACAAGTATTCCAAGTGACTTCGGATGTGGTCTTCGGCAAAAGTTAGACGCAGTTTTTAATAGAAATCCAGATTTAATAACATTGCGGCAATTGTGTATGCTAAATATGCTGAAATAAAAGAATATTTCCAGTACGCACATATAACCAGTTGCGATGTAGAAAGGACGTTTTCTATCTACATGGATGTACTTAATTCAAAGAGAACAAGTCTTACAGAAGAGAAAATGAACAAATAATAAGGTATTTTGTATTTTATAGATCACCAGCCACTTGTTATCCAATTATATAAATAAAATTAAAACCTCTTTAAAAATACAACATCTTAATAGTGCGCCCATGGGCGATGAGTCATGGCTCGCTCGTGTCCGCGGCCTAGTTATAAAGTTCAGGCAAGCTCAATGATATAATTTCACTTTCTATGTCTCATCAGCGTTAAAAAAGGCTCAGTAGAGTTAAATTCTTTTTCTATTGCACGATTTTCTTATTCAGTAATAATATCCAGTAACCTCTGGGATTGTGGTTGAAAAGGTGCTGAACACAAAGAAAATGATTTGAAACCCTATTTATTAATAACAGAAATACAAACAAATATAGAATACAATATCCAACACATGTGTTCACGAAAATCTTTAACGCTTTCGTTTTGTATATTCATTTTGTAAGGATACCTTAATTTTCAGCAAAACTTAATTTTGCTGAAAAGTGTTGGATTCTTCTCTTTCAGAATTACGCATTTAGGTCTTTTTGGTGAAAGACTATTTTTGATGTGATTTGTTTTCAATTAGTCTACATGTCGGTGGAATTACTCAGTTCTAAAAAGAGTATATTTTTAATAGGGGACGTGAAACATCAAATAACGGGTTCAAAACTTCCATTTAATGAACAAGTTCTGGCAGTTTTGTTTTACAATATTTGTAACGTGAATTTAACTCTGAATGAAAGCGCAAATCTCACTATTCGCGAGTACATTATCTATTGGGAAAAAGCGAGAATACTTATTAAATAAAGAACAACTTCTTGCTGTGCAATGGTTGGAAAGCTCTTCAGAAAGGATGCACAACCTGTTTGGAGCGCGATTGTAGACTGGAATCTTCAAAATAAAGTGCAAATTCTTTGTTGTGATACTACAGCTTCAAATACAGGTCGTATCAATTGTGCCTGTGTGCTTCTCGAACAAAAATACAATAGAGAAATGCTTATTTTAGCTTGCCGCCATCAAGTTAATGAATTGGTGTTAAAAAGCGTCTTCGAAATGAAATTCAGTCGAGTAACTACAAGCCCAGATAGTCCACTCTTCAAACAGTTCTAAGATAATTGGAAAAGTGCCGATTCTGATAAAATATAGTGCTATATAGGAAAGCTTACATTGTGTCTGTCTGTTTCCGAAATTGAAAATTTGCTTGAGTTTTACCGAACTGAACTGATCAAAGAAATAGTCAGTTATCGAGAGTTGATACAACTTTCTGTTACATGTTTAGGCGGAAACGCAGACAGGAAATTTTAAATTCAACCTCTAGGGGATATGCATCATGCTCGATGTCGCCATTCATCGCGCATCGAACGATATATTCCTTGAAAATGTCACTGTTTAGTGCCTAAGGCAACACTGTTAGACATCTGCTTGTTCATTGTGACATCCTGCGTCATGGATCCAATGCATTTTGCCAGTAAAAGCACCTTACCAAGATGTTTGCTTTTCAAAGTCAATGAAGGCTTACGAAAAGGTTGATAAGAGCATCTCAAAAGCAGCTTTACAGACGTTCAGCCAGCATTTATGGTATTTGACTGATGAAGTATCTGTCGTCACTATTTGATGATGATGTGGATGAAGAAACCAAAGTAAGAATGGTTGCAAAATTAAACAACGAAAAGGTATCAACTCATATAGTAAACGTTATATTCCATCGCAGGAAAAACTTTGTGGTGCATTATACGTTAGTTTGATAAGTAAATACGGAGGTCTTTAGTTCTCTGTTTATATTATAATTTGTTAACTGTCCTCCTCTTTATTTATTTCAGAGAAAAGCATCTATGATGACTTCATTTCGGTCAAAAGCCAATCCTTGTTTGAACGTCTTAAAATTAATGACAGTCTTCTCTACGAATGTCCTACTTTATGGTTAAATAATGCTTCGTTTCATGAAGCCAGAAACAAGGTTTTAACGCTTAGGGCAGTGAACGATTCAACTAAAAGAGCGGTCAAGTTGCTGCAAAAATTTCATGGTTTAATCACGGTTAAGGAGGAACAGATGCAATTTTTATTACGTTGCGTACAAGAACATCAGAATATTTATTCAGACTGTAAAAAGCAAACAAATTTATAAAGAATTCATATATACTTAAAATTAAAATTGATAACAATTTTGTTAAAAAAGTTTTTTGAAATTTCTACCGGAAGTAGTCTTATCGAAAATCAGTTTTTTGCAAATATTTTGCAAGTCATGCTTTTTTAGGCAGGTACGTTACGAGTATAAAAGTATTTAGAACTTAATTCTTAATACCTGTAGTATAAAAAAAAATCAAAATTTGGACCGGAAGTAACACTTTTACTATTATCGAATAGCGATTTTTTACTAAAAGTCGTAAATTGAGCATTGTATATATATTTATCAAGAGTACAAAAGTATTTAGAGTTGAATTTGGAATATTTTTTGTATAAATGAAATTTCAAATTCGGACCGGAAGTAACACTTTTACTCTTAGCGAGTAGTACTTTCTTTCGAATATCTCGCAAAATATGCATTCTATAGAGATTTATTAAGAGAATAGAAGTATTTATAATTGGATTTTGAAAAATTTTTATATAAAAAAAATTCTTAAAATTCTATAATTTGAAACTCTCATACGTATAAGAAAGTCGTGTGGTGGCCACACCTCATTATTTCATTTCAGCTACCAGGAATTTGTGATATACATCTTCTATCTTTTATTTGGGTCAAGTGTTTTAACGAACGACAATATTTATTGGTCGTAATCGTAGGTATAACAAACAACCTTTTCACGGAAAACAGGTGATATTCGTACTACGAAAGTAGTGTGGTATATGGTGGCGATAAACGTCCAACTTCTCCATGTGTACCTACATAGAAAACATCAAACGTTTTCATCGATTCTATTTTTATGTTCTAGATAATACCATTAGCAGAAAAATTTTGACTCAATTTGAATTTTCGTTTATGTACCATCATAAAACAATACATGTACAACGAAATTTAATGTAAATAATCACTTATAATACCATGAGTAGTCAAAGTTATGTCGATTATTTTTGTGGTGGTTACACGAATGTCTTTCATGATTGCATTTAAATACTACGAGTGCGGAGCACGAGTAGTATTCGCAATTATGAAAGACATGAGTATAAAGCACCACAAAAATAGTAGACTCAACTTTGACTACGAATCGTATTCGAGAGACTATTCAATGAACCAAATCAATTTTTCATATTAAAATGACTCAAAATTTAGTTACACATGATTACGTTTCCATGTCAACAAAAAAAACATTTATGTTTGTCATTAAAATTTTTGGAATCGTGTTCCTATTTAGTTCGTTTCGTTGAATAAAAACTGGTGTTTCTAAATAATGGGAACTGAGAAAAGATTTGGCACGAAATCTGAAGACGAAATCGATGCTGAAATTTGCGAAAATATCCCTTGGAACACGAAGAAATCCAAAGATTCAGTATGGAGACAATTTAGTACATTTTTAACAGCAAAAGGCTATAAACTGGATCAATCTACTTCTCCTGTGGACTTAAATGTCATCTTAAAGTCGTGGCCATGTAATATGAAGAAAAAAGATGGGTCCGATTATAAAGAAGGCGTCATCAAGCACATGTGGAACGTGACGGCGAAAATGGTTCAAGAAATGTTCTTCAATAAGTGGAAAATAAACGTAAACCCGTTTTCTGATGCAATATTTAAGTCAGCACGTGACGCCAGGGATGCTACAAGAAGAAAACTGCAAGCGTGTCCTGAAAAAAGAACCAGCAACGCGGCGGCACTTACAGAACCAGAATACTTAAATATGATACGCATATTAGATGAGAGTACCCCAGACGGTTTACAGAAAAAGTTTTTCTTAATAGCATCTTACGAACTAGCTTGGCGGGGAGGAGAAGGGAGCAACTGTTTCACCTATTACTTCAAGGAGGAACTCGATAACAAGGGAAGAAGAACTGGTAGAATTGAGTATAATCCAGTATTTTCGAAAACTGCGCAGGGGGGAACTAAATCATTGACAGGCAGCAAGTGGTTGATAGAGAATAAAAGCAATACCGATATGTGTCCAGTTAGGTAACCTATTTATATTTAATTTCAAGACGGTATAATTAATATTCTTCTGTTATTTAGATTGTATTATCTACTGAAATCGAAGAGAGGAAAAAATGTGAAAACAGAAAGGATGTTTTTGACACCGAATCCGTTTTGGGATAAAGTTGAGAATGCGGTGTGGTATAAGAACAGTCCAGTTGGTATATGTGAGATCAGTAAATGGGTGAAGTTATTAGCTGAAAAAACTGGATTAGATGTTAAAAGAAGGAAGATATCAAATCATTCGGTACGCTCTTCAACTGTATCATCTCTGGCGAAAGCTGGAGTCGGAGAGCAACAACTGATGAAAATAACGGGACACCAAAATCTGAATTCCATAAAATCGTACTTGCAGCTTGATGATGAGCACCACGAGTCGATTATCACCAAAATGCGAAGAAATTTTACAACAACAAATGTGTCATGTACAACTTCGACATCTGTCAGTAATAGTGACGGTATTAAGCTACAAGAGAAAGGTACTCCCTCGGGTACTCCCAGTGATAGCTCTGTTCCAGAATGTCTGCTGCAGCACTGCAGTAATGTTAGTTTTTCTAATTGTACCTTCAATATTGTTAGTAAATGAGTTACATTAATAAAAACTTTCACTTGTTTAAAATATCCACTTGAATACCTTCTAGGAAGATATAATCGCTGAAATTTCCTGTTGCTATGATACGAAAGTAAATATTTGCTATTTTATTGGTTCATATTTGAACAATGACAGGTGAATTGAATAGTCATATATAATACAACGAGTAGTCAAAGTATGCTCGATTATTTTTGTGGTGGTTCACGAATGTTTCCTTGCGCTTGAATATTAATAGGACGAGTGCGTCAGCACGAGTCCTATTTACAAGCGCAAGGAAACAAGAGTGATAACACCGCAAAAATGATCTACCATACTTTGATTACGAATTGTATTCGAAGGACTATTCATCGAATGATTCATTCATAAATGACGAACTGAGTTTTTTAATTTTCTAAAATTAAGCAGCTATTGCGTTGGTTTCCATAGTAGTATGTTTTCAACAAACTACTGTCAATGTAGAAAATTTTCTACGATTCGAATTTAATAAGTTATTGCAAGAATAAATAGATTTCTGATATGGAAAGCAATTCAAAAAGGTTTGGTGAAAAAGGTGAAAGTGAAATTGATGCTGAAATTCATAAAACTATTCCGGAAAACACAAAGAAAACAAGAGATTATATCTGGAGGCAATTCTCAGATTTCTTGTCCGAGAAGAGGTACAAATTGGACGAATCCACACCCCCTATTGAAATTAATTTCGTATTAAAATCTTGGGCATGTAACATGAAGAAGCAAAATGGCGATGACTATAAGGAAGGAGTGGTAAAGCACATGTGGAATGTTACCGCGAAGTTGGTGCAGGAATTATATTTTGAGAAGTGGAAAATAGTAATAAACCCGTTCAACGATATTGTCTTTAAGTCAAGTATAGGAATGCCAGAGACACCATGCGACGAAAATTACAGTCGTGTTCCGAAAAAAGAAGTACAAGTGCAGCAGCTATTACCCAAGAAGAGTTTGCAAATATTGTCGGCAGTTTTGATGAAGATACCCCGAAAGACCTCCAAAAAAAATTCTTTTTTATAGCTTCTTTGGAACTTGCTTGGCGAGGTGGAGAGGGAAATAACTGTCTCACGCACTTCTTTAAAGAAGAAATTAACAATGATGGCTCCCCTACTGGCAGGATAGAGTATAATAGCATATTTTCAAAGACTGCGCAGGGAGGATCTAAGCCACTTTCCACCAGCAAATGGCTAATTAAAAATAAAGACAATTCTGATTTATGTCCTGTGAGGTAGGTGTCAGTTTTTGATAAATTCCTATAGGTATGTTTATGTTTATTTTTATTTAGGTTGTATCACAAGCTTATATCCAAAAGAGGAGAAAACATTAAGACGAACCGTTTGTTTCTGACTCCCAATCCTTTTTGGAACAATTCGAAATCGTCTAGTTGGTTCAAAAACTCTCCGGTTGGGATTAATGAGATGAATAAATGGGTGAAAAATTCTGCTGAAAAAGCCGGATTGGGTGTTAAAAAAAGAAAAATATCCAATCACTCAATAAGATCGTCTACAGTGACAACTTTAGCAAAAGCTGGAGTCGGGGAGCATCAATTGATGAAAATTACTGGCCACGGCAATATAAATTCTATTAAAACTTACCTGCAGTTAGATGATGAACACCATGAGAGTATTATTGGTCATTTGAGAAAAAATATAACAAATACTGGATCCACTGCTGTTGCCTCTACTTCTAATATCACCAGTTCCGTTGCACTGTCCGAAGAAAGTGAGATGAAAGGCACTTTCAGAGAAGCCTTTTTACACAACTGTAGTCATATTAATTTTTCTAATTGCAATTTTCATTTATAAAATTATAATCCATCATGTAATTTTTATTATATAAGGTATTTGTACGTTATTGTTTCAAAAAATAAAAAAATTGCGACATATATCTGTCAAAAATATCCACCGATACCACTAGTGATGATTTCAATGAAATACCCACTAGTGTAAATACGCAGCAGTATTTTTGTTGCTAGGACACAAAAATGTGATTCCTTGATTCTTATTGGTCATATTTTTACAAATGACACATGAGTTGAATAGTCGTAATAATTTATTTACTAAATACTACAATCAATATACGAATATAGTACATTTACTTGTTCAATAAAATATTCATTTTTAAATTCTTGATGCCATCATTAAATAATATTACATTGATTATAATTGTTATAGGTGTATGACATTAATAATACCTGTTCTCTAACATTTACTTACAAGGAAGATATGTATTTGTCAATCGTTGCTGCTATTTTGGATCACAATAAAGTACGAATGCTAAAACATTCGAATAAAATTTAAAGAGAATCAAATTTTGCATCTGATTTTGAAAATCGAAATGTGCTTGTGTTATTCAGGTTGAGTATTATTTTGCCAATATTTATCGATCAGTAGGAACGGTAGCTACATATCTTTAGTAGTTGTCAAGATATAGGATAACTTCAAAGTAGTGCAACATCCCTATTCGAAAAAGCTAACATAAATTCTACATGGTTTCAGGTATTCCTTCTTACGTTCCTCGGATTCCGAGTAAAAGCGTAATAGTATTCAAAAACTTATTAGATGCTCAGTACATAATATTTTATTTATTATTTAGCTAGTTCAATAGTACTATTTAAATTTATTTGTTGACCCATCAAGCTGTAACAACACAGATATGGGGCACGTCAATTTAGTTATAAATTTACGTTTAGTATAAAAAACGCCCAATTAAAAATATAATATTTGTAAAAGCAAATACAATAGTCAATAAACATGATTATTTCCTTCACCTGTCAAATTTAAATTTTGTCAAATCACAATCAAAACTGAAGTTGAAATTAATCAATGAACGGTACCGGTTCTTGATATCAGCAACTATTACAAATCGACTATTCAAATGTAGGTAACAAATCAGGTATGTATTTTTTCATTAAGTGGCAAACGTGTCAAATAGATGAAAATGTCCGACAAAAAGAGATTTAGCGATGTTTCGGATGAAATTATTGATAATCACATCGATTTGACAACTCATCTTTTACTATGAAACTTGGTTTACGAAATAATCTTAACAAATATAGCACGAGCTTGATAAGTAGTCGACTATTACATTGTTTCAATTTTTCTCGTGTGCCTCCTAATTTGACTTAACCAAAATTGGCATTAATAATTAAAGACTAAAGCCCTCGAGCTAAAGCTCTCGTGCTCTAGTCAAATTATTAATGCCAATTTTGGTCTCGTCAAATTGGCCGTAGCGCACACTCGAAAAATTGATCACAATGAAATAGTCGACTATTTGTCAAGATCTCGTTATATTATCTTTGATTATTTCCTTCACCCGTCAAATTTAAATTTTGTCCAATCACAATCAAAACTGAAGTTGAAATTAACCAATGAAAGGTACCGGTTCTTGATATCAGCGACTATTACAAATCGACTATTCAAATGTAGGTAACAAATCAAGTATGTATTTTTTCATTAAGTGGCCAACGTGTCAAATAGATGAAAATGTCCGACAAAAAGAGATTCAGCGATGTTTCGGATGAAATTACTGATAATCACATCGATTTGACAACTCCGATAAATACAAAGAGAAGTAAAGACAGCGTCTGGAGACAGTTCACGCAGTTTTGTGACGAACGCAAGTATATTTTGGACGAGTCGACGCTAGTAAGTAAACTGAACGAAATTTTGAAAGACTGGGCATGGAACATGAAAAAAGAGAACGGAGATGATTATAAGGAGTATACTGTAAAATGTATGTGGAATTCTACCGCCAAAAGCCTTCAAGAGTTATATTTTAAGAAGGATAACATTAAAATTGATCCTTTTCAAGGAATTGAATTCAAAAGTTCTAGAGATGCTCGTAATAGCAAAAGACGAGTACTGCAAAAACTTCCAGATAAACGAAAGCAAAGTGCGACCTCTTTAAGTATGGATAATTTATTTGATATAATAGACCATTGTGACGAGACAACGCCAAATGGACTTCAAAAAAAATTCTACTATTTAGCTTCCGTGGAACTGGCATGACGTGGAGGGGAAGGTGTCAACTGCTTGGTACATTACTTTAAAATTGAAATTAAATCTGATGGAACTGAGTCGGGTCGAGTAGAATATAATCCCATATTTAGTAAGACCTGCCAAGGAGGAAACCTAAATGCGCGGACAGTAAACGGTTGACGCCAAATATTCAAAATTCAGATCGTTGTCCAGTCAGAATTTTTAAAACATTAGTTGGGAAACGTGGACCTAATTTTACCTGCGATCGGCTGTCCAGCTAGAGCTGGACTTGGAATAATTTTTGTATAAAAGAAATTTCAAAATTCGGATCGGAAGTTATACTTTTACTCTTATCGAGTACCACTTACATATTTGCAAATATCTCGCAAAGTATGCAATGTATAAAGATTTCTAAGAGAATCTAGTACCTAGAATAAAAATTTGAATAAGTTTTGTATAAAAAAAATCTCAAAATTTGGACTTTAAGTAGCACACTTACAGGTTTATTTTTAATAGTATTTAAAACTTAATTTAGAACATCTTTTGTATAATTTGAAACGCAATAATGCTGTGATTCTTGCATCTTTAAGAATAATAACAATATTAAGAATTAGCTTAAGTGTTGAAAAGAACATTAAATCTAAGTTTGAAAATGTTTATTTTAATTTTAAACAATAGACAATACAGGTAACACAAGGGAATAATGGGTTGCCTATATTTAAAGGTAAACCCTTATATCAAAATAAGTATGATTTATTAGTATATCTTAAGTTGAATAGGTATTAAAATTAAATATAAAATATATACAAAACAAACACAAATAAATCTGTGCAATCTATATTTTTTTATAGAAAAGACAAGCATGAGGTATGGTTTGAATATACAGAAACGCAACCTAATTTTTCACAAGGCGTAAAAATAGCTCTAAACATCTTAAGTAATGGACCATTATTTAAAAATAAAAAGGTACTCAAAATTAATAACAGAGAAAGAGTTATGTTGAGGGATGGAACGGTAAAGAGAGTGACTCATTTAAATGCTATAAAATTGTATGAGCAGGGACACATTAGATATGCACGAGATGAAAATCTAACAACATAAATAAATGTAAATTTAAACGTGCATAATGTGACAATTTATAAGAAAGATTTTTAATATTCATATTTAAAATATAGTAAATACTCTGAACTTATATTTATGAATAGTAAAAGGATATGAGTTGAACATTTATAATACTATATGTTCGATGACAATGTTCTATGTAAACAATAACTGTATGAATGCAAGAATACATTCATGAATTTTTGTATGTGTGGCACAGGAACTTTAATAGACTGTGGGAATGATCTTGTATAGTTCGAAAACCTGCAAAGAAAAATATAGTATCAATATTGTTTACAGGTTTTTGCAAATAAATGTATTACCGTGGGAAAAAGCCTGGATAGTCAAAAGACAGCGTAGCAGGCGTGACTGATCTTTGTGATGCAAGGTGTGGAAGAAAGATTCCAGTTGTCAGCAATGTGTTTCCAGTTTTTCCTAATCGAGATGTTTCTAAAAGGAAGATAAGGATTATGTTGGCGAATGGGAAAAGAAAATATGTAACGAATAATGAGAAAGGCAATACGTTTATAAACAAGTACAAGGAGGGACTATATTAAGAAGAAAAGAAAATATATCTACCGTAGAAGAAACATAGCAAGTTGGTGAAAAACTTTTTCAAAACAAACAATTCGGAGTGCCGAAATTAGTGAGTGAACTGTCAAACACAATATGTGCATGTTAGTGTAAAAGCGGCACTTGCAGAAAATGAACAGAAGAGATTTCATCACGGGCGTTTCGATAGGTTCAATGCCAACTTAAAAATTAGTTGAGAGGAGGTGCGCTGCGGATGGCTGATAGTCAATTGTTTCGGTATATATTTGAAAACAGGAATAGACTTGAAGGGAGATTGAATTTGAACTTCGAAGTATTAAGACGCGAATTTTAAAAGAGAATAAAAATTTTGGGGATAGCAAAAGTGAGTGTGGGGTTAATACACTACAATTCGACTCACGATTAGTTCATTTGTATTAAGATTTAGGAGTTAATTTTTATTTAGTTTTCTTTTAAAAATAATTTTCTTTCAATAATTTTTTCTATATTACTGTTTATTTATAATGGAGGATATGCATAAGGCAGAATTTGAAAAGATGAATGATGAAATGAAGTAAGTTAATAAATAAATAATTCAATTTAGGAGATAATTGATGGTGCTGTGCGTTTCTAAAAAGTACTACGTGAAAATGTTTGCTTTTTAGTAAGACGTTGAGCATTATTAATTTGGACAAATATTATCCTGTTTAGTAATAATAATTCATTAATATATAATAACAACGAAGGGATAATTAATGGTGTTGGATACTCTGCTACGTGTGAATGTTTACTCTCAGTACATTATTAGGCATCATTAATTATTGTATTAAAATTTTTTTTCTTGATTTAAATTTTCAAACCAAATAATATATATAGAAAGGGAATGTTTTTGGTGAGCAGGTATTAAGACGCTAGCAGTAGTACGTGCGAATGTTTGCAGCTAGTGATTAATATAGGCCAATTTTCGAGCATTCACCATTACAAGATTTTAGATTACCAAGGCACTACGTGAAAATGTATGTTTTTGGTAAAATAGAATCAGCTTAATACTAACAAATTACTTATCAGGAATCGAAGTTTTGTTTTATATTTAAAAACAGGATAAATATTCGATGACTATCATTGTAAAGATATTAGCTTTACAGAAACATTATAACCAAAAGATGGGTAGAAATGTTTTCTTTTAATTACTTGTAATATAAAGAAAAAAATTAACGTAGATACAGTATAGCAATGCTATTTATGGTTAATGTTTTAATAAAAATAAAAATATGATTTTTATATAAAAACCTAGACTTTTCTTTAAAAATTTATAACCTTATCCCAAAACTATACTAAATAAGAAGTAAACCAGAAAACAAAAAAGCTAAAAACACTGCAATAACTCATAAGAACTTATAAAATATATGCTGTTAAGGAATAGGTTTGTAGGTAGAATATAATAATTTTCAATGCATTCACAGCATTAATTTAAAAATTAATGCAATTCTTGTAACGTAGCAGGCATAGCAATACGTATAAGATAGTCGTGTAGTGGCCACACCTCATTTTTTTATATCAGCAGTAAAGAATTTAAAGACATAAGTTAGTTATTGAAAGATAAACTTTTATAACTTCCTTAAGTATTCACGCGATGTAATAATTCTTGGTTTAAAATAACATCTATTACGTGGTTAAAGCAATTTAAAAGGCTTTTTGAATATTCCTAAAATGTCTGTTATTCGCTGTGTAGTTATACCATTGCTGCAAAGAAATATGTATTCCTTTCTATAATTAGACCTGGATTATCCGGAACGTAATTTCAATTTAGCAAAATCCAATGATATACACACTCTGAAGCAGGAAATGCTATAGACACTTAATCTCGGGATAACAAATCAATATCGTTACATATACTGATCCGGTAAAATTTAATTTGTAAATTCTATTTATAATTTAACGATTTAGTCCTGAATTCAAAACAATTAATCAGGAACACAATGCATATATAAAGCAGTTGACTGTTCCTTGATAGCAAATGTGCAGATTAATTTAAAAGAAAACATTGTATTGGGTAGAGTTTGATATATTAGTATTAATCAAGGGAACGAAAGGCACGGTTTTCATTAATTTTCTAAGTTTGATAGCTATCGTGATGTACCTATATTATTATATATGCATACAAATTAATCATTTTCACAGAGGATAGATATTTACTATACAAATTTCATAATACGTAAATTTTCGGTATGTGAATAATCTTGAAGGTCGTACGCGTATTTGGCACCCGCCAGTATCTAAAAAGGATTCCTTTGTCTTTACTATATACAAGTTAATTAATCATATTGGCAATTAATAGTATTCTAATAAAGCATCATTTTGGGTTTAGGTAGGGCATGTCAATAATATATAGTATATTTTATGTTCTTATTTATTTATTTATCGTATGGCTATTAGACACATTAAAGTACAGTACAACATAGAATATATACACATAAAGTATGAGACACAATTTAAAAGGCTACAAACGAACATCTAATTTATTTATATAGTCTATCGACTCTGGGGTCGCTACCATGAAATCCTCAGGCTTTCCACTGTATGATCGTATGGTAGATTCTTCTATATGTCTGATGGTTTGAGTTTCTCCGCAATCGCAGAGGGGAGACGGCTGCTTGCCCCATTTGTGTAGAGAGTATGCACATCTGCCATGTTGAGTTCTAATTCTATTAAGCGTGGACCATGTTTTACGTGGCAGATCGAAACCCGGCGGCTTGTGTGTGATGCACGGCATATCATTGTTTTGTTGTGCGGTCCATTCTTGAGTCCATGCTTCGGTCAGATTGAACCCACTTTCCACAGCCACCCTTGCCGTTCTTGTTGGGGGTCGTCTAGACCGAAGTCGATTCAGGTTGGCGTCTTCGACATCCTTATGGATGGGTAGATTTTTATTGTTCACGATCTTTTTGTATTCGTTCGTAAGAGCGTTTTTTCGTCGCAGTTGTGGGGGTGGGATGTGACTTAGGACTGGGAGCCAATGTGTGGGAGTTGGTTTGATGACACCAGCAATCATTCTCATGGTGTTATTTAGCTGTGCATCTATTTTATGTACATGTGGGCTGTTTAACCAAACTGGAGCGCAGTACTCAGCAGCCGAAAAGACAAGACCCATCGCAGAGGAGCGCAGAGTGGAAGCCGACGCTCCCCAAGTCGAGCCGCACAGTTTTTGGATTATATTGTTTCTTGTCTTTAATTTTTCAGCAGTTCTCGATAGATGCTCCCTGAAGGACAGTGTTCTATCAAGGGTTATGCCTAGGTATTTAGGTGTTTTATTGTGGGTGAGTAGGGTGTGTTCAAATTGTATGTTGAGTTCTCTTCTGGCGAGTTTGTTATTCAAGTGAAAGCAGGTGACTTCTGTTTTGGTGGCATTAGGTTGGAGCCTCCACCTGCGAAAATATTTCCCCACCACTTCCAAATCTGTCGTTAGGGTCTCCTCTGATTGTTCAATAGAGCTGCTCCTTGTCGCAAGCACCCAGTCATCAGCATAGCCAAACTTTCTCGATCCTGTCTCCGGCATGTCGGCAATATACAGGCCAAAGAGTAGCGGGGCAAGGACTGACCCCTGCGGAAGCCCGTTCCTTAGTTTCCTTGGGGAGCTGATGTCGGACCCCATAGCCACTTGGAACACCCGGTCGTTCAATCAATCGGGCTGTAAATTTGCAAGGGATCACACGTAGGAGCTTGTATATCATGCCTTCCCTCCACACCGTGTCGTAGGCCGCCGACAAGTCAATAAATACAGCTGAGGTTTTAAGTTTTCTTTGAAATCCTGCCTCAATGTATGTTCTAAATTGTATATACACGCTATAATACAAAATGTATACTTCAGGTGTCTTTTGCGACCTCTCTAAGATCTTTGACCTCATTTATCATGAGTTACTCTCACACAAAATTGAAAAATAAGGTAATAAGGAAAGGCTATTGGTATATTTAAATTCAATCCATGTCATATATCGCTTATGATAAGTTCATCGAGTTAGATGGGTGCAACTGAGCAGGACTTTATGTTGAGAATTCGATAGATCAGCTTTGGTGCGACATAATAATCAACTCTGCGATGTGAATTATGCAGTTACCCCCTTTCCAATAGTATGGCTGCTAGTTAGTCGGTATGCAACTCAAATTTGAATCATGTTATTGGCCTTTCCAATAATGGTTTTTTCATTGGAGATCATGTTGTTATTTTGACATCACGAAATTAGTTCCCAAAATGGTAGGTAGGATATTGCCGTAGCTAAATTCGCTCCGCGTTTATAGTCAAATTCGCACTCAGACAATATATCTTGTTAAGCCGAGATTAGGGATTAGCTTTAAACATAGATAGATAGATAGATAGTGTGTAGCGCTCATCATCCTGGATGTCAAAAACGCTTTCAACACGGCAGCCTGGGATTTAATTCTCACAGCTTTGGTGAAGAAAGGCGTATCGCAGTACTTAGTCAACATGATCGACAGTTATCTGGAAGACAGAGCGGTACAGGTGGATCGCGACTCATGTCTGGAAGTCTCTGCGGGGGTGCCGCAGGGCTCAATCCTGGGACCTACGCTTTGGAATATTTTCTACGACGGCGTGCTCACGAGGACCTTGCCCGAGGGAGTAACTGCGGTGGCTTATGCTGACGATCTAGCCTTGGTGGTAACTGCTAGAAACCCGCAAAACTTGGTTTGGAAGGGAAATGAAGCCATTGAACAGATAGAGCGCTGGATGTGTAGTAATAAGCTGGAACTAGCCCCGCAGAAGTCTGAATGTGACATACTGAGGGGTAGAAAAGACAGATATTAAATCCGTTTTTCAAGTATGGGAATTGAAATACAACCGAAGAAATCAATTGTCTACCTGGGAATTACTATGGAGCAAGGGGGTCTTTTTGGCACGCACATACGAAGGTCAACCCAAAGGGCTGAGGAAAGAGTCGCCCAACTTATGAGAATAACGGCAAACGTTAGGGGTCCAGGCTTTAAAAGGAAACTAATGCTGTATAATGTGGTCCAGTCAACTTTGCTGTACGGAGCTCCGATATGGTACAAGTGTTTAGCAACTAAAAGAAACGCACGCTGTCTAACGAAGGCTTAGAGGAAGTTCCTCATAAGGGTAGCCAGCGCATATCGTACTGTCTCTGCACAGGCAGTACAAGTTATTACCGGGATTCCTCTTATTGAACTACTGGTAGAAGAGCAGGGTATTATTCACAGAAAGGAGGGACGAAATGTCAAGGGCACTAGGACCGAAGAACGTGAAAAAACGGTTAAAAAATGGCAAGAATGTTGGAATGCCAATGATAGTAATGCACAGTGGACAAAATTACTGATCCCACAGATTGATATGTGGCTGTGTTGTAACCATAGAAGGATAGACTACCATCTAACGCAAGCGCTAACGGGGCATGGATCTTTTAAAACCTATACTAAAAGGATAGGAAAGACCAATGACGGCATCTGCATATATTGCAACGGCGTTGACACGCCAGAGCACAAGCTTTTCGAGTGTATAAGATGGAATCATGCACGGGTGCGGACGAACATTCACGTGGGGCAGACGCTGTCGGCGCAAACTATGGTCAACCTCATGACAAGAGACAGAGACACTTGGAATACCATCCACGATTTCGTCAACGGCGTTATGAGTGAAAAAGAGAAGGATGAAAGACACCTCCGAGAAACGGAGAGAGAGAGACAGATAGACCCGAGACAGCAGATAGACCCGAGAGGGTAGATAGACCATCCGCCGTCCTGATGCAATTCGAATAGAGGTTCCAGGTCGGCGCGAGAGCAGAAGGGGTGGTTTTTAGTGGGTATACGGGCTCTTGAGAGTTGCCGGAGTCCCACACTTTGCCTATAAAAGATTTTCCACCCGGCCAAAAAAAAAAAAAAGATAGATAGATAGATAGATAGATAGATAGATAGATAGATAGATAGATAGATAGATAGATAGATAGATAGATAGATAGATAGCTTTATTTCATCCTAACATCACATAAAATGAACATAGGACAAGTCATAATGTTAAATGTCATCCATAAAATAATAACAATAGCAATAATATACACAAATATAGGTAAAAATTCAAATCCACATTCTACACAATTGACTAAAAATTACTACACAATGAACATTAATATATGAATGTAAGAAAAAAGAAACATCCAATATCAAAAATGATTTGTAAATTCTTCAATAGTGTAAAAGACACCATCGAGTAATACACTTTTAAGCCTACATGTCAGCTTGCTAAGAGATTGGCACTTCAGTTCACTAGGAAGAAGGTTATATAGCTTAACACCCCAATAGCTAGCACTATTTTGCGTGGTTTTCAGTCTATGATAAGCAACCCTCAAGTCACTATGCCGTCGAGTATTATAATCGTGAATATTACAGTTTTTATTATAACTTGACTTATTTGCATGCACATGTTTAATTATGGTAAGTATGTATTCCGACGCCATAGTGAGTATTCTCTCATTCCTAAAATACGGCCTACACGAATCACTCTGTTTCAACCCGCACAATGCTCGAATCGCTCTTTTTTGGAGCAAGAATATCCTGTCCGCTTGTGGACTATTCCCCCAAAACTGCAGTCCATACATCATCAGAGAGTGAAAGTTCGCGAAATAACACATCCTGGCAGCCTCGTGAGTTGATATGTTCTTGATATATCGAATACTATAGACAGCTGATGATAACCTATCGGCTAACGTCGTTATATGTGAAAACCAATTAAGTTTATTGTCTATGGTAAGCCCCAGTAACTTCAGATTTTTAGTTTCATCCTTTCTCGAAGTTGTGAACAGTAGATGTTGGGTTTTATTTTGGTTTAATATTAGACCATTGGACTCGAACCAATCCTCTGCACGTTCCAGGGCTAAGAGTACCTTTCCGTTTAATTTTTCCTGCGACATGGCCCTATTTAATATGGATGTGTCATCTGCATATAGACAAACCTTATTTTCATTTAGGCAAGATGGTAAGTCATTCATATATATGAGAAACAGGAGTGGCCCCAAAATACTGCACATTATGATTGTCTCCTACTTCTAAGTAACTGTTTCTTATAATTTTGGAGAAAATTCATTTATCTAACCAATAGCAACAATTGAAATATCGGATTTTACTTATGATTTTAGTAATTGAATTAATATTTTACAATTTAATATTTAGTTACTTCTTGAATTTGTAACAAGGTTCGCTAGCAGTCTAGTAATAATGTCGAGTGTTGAGTTTTCTGAAAGTGAAAGAGGAAAAAATATACTAATTATCGCTAATTATAAATATGCATTACAAAAAGCCTAGGTGACGGAATAAAATGATGGAGTTGTGCCTTTGCAAAAACCGAAAAGTCTTTGGCAACGGTTGATGAAATCAGTCGTAACCACAGTCACGATACAATTAGTGAAGCCAACTAAAATATATGAAACAGTATGTACAACGCCTGCCTGTGATGCCAAATATACTGACTAATATAAGAGAAGTACATTTATATGTGAGAGATTTTCCACCGACAACCAACAGGGCAGATTTTCTTAATGAAAAATAATAGTGAAATAACATTTTTATGTTCTCTTGCGAAACAAACATAACACTTTTAGCAGGCAATGTCGATTGTGTTTACACAAATGGAAGATATGATAACTGCCCAAAATATTTTCTGCAGCTTCTTACGGTACACGGTTTTTGCAATAAGCACTTCATGACTTTTGTGTTCTTTTTATTACTGAATAAAAGAACTAAAACTTACCAAATTGCTTTCGAACACTTAAGGGAATATTATACATTTGAAACAATAACTGTTGATTTCAAAATAGCCATCCACAGAGCAATTAAATGTTTTTTTTCAACTACAGTAAAAGACTATCGATTTCATTTGGGTCAGTCATGATAAGGTTATCAATAAAATAATATTTCATTAAATCTTATAGGCGGAAAACCCAAGAACGTGGACTAGCAAGGAAATTTGAAAAAAATTCGGAAATGTCAAAATTCTTGAAGTACATCTTCCGACCTCCATTTTTCATTCTGCAGCAGTGGGGGATTGCTTCGCCTTTGATCTAATGGAGAATCAACCCCAAGTTGAATTAATCACCAAATTTGTAGATTATTTATTGCCAATTTATATAGACAACGAGGCTTTATTGCCTCCGAATTTATGGGCGGAACATTGTTCTTCCATCCTCCGTACCACAAATGCTTGTCATCATTTCAAACTTTTTGAATTTATCCTTTTATACATCGCATCACAATTTCTACACTTTTATAACTGTTTTAAAAAAAAATCAGATGAACAGTCATAGTAAACAAAGAAGCTGTAACACAGTTAGTCCGATATACAACAAGCGAGTTGTTAGAAAATCAAAATGACCCATATACGATACATATTTCTTTCTATTAACTATGTAGGTTCTAAAACATTTATTAAATTTGAGCAAATGCCTTTGAATAATCTGACTATTTGGTGTCAACTTGCACGCTATCGTCTATACATTTTGATGCAAATTCAAAAAAGGCCTAGGATCAGTAATGGTTGCTCGTTTATTAAATGTAGATCGATTTATTAAAAACCAGATGTTTGCAATTCTTTTATATACACAATTAGTGTACTTTTCTGCTTTGTTTATTGGACACGATTTATTCGCTTTCTAGCAATATACAACGGTTAAAGGAAAAGTCACTTCATCCTGATGAAAGATAAACAGTGAACTTTACAATATTCTTCTATTGTAGGCAATATAATCTGCAACCTAATTTAACTAAATCAGATGTACAGTAGTACATCTGATTTAGTTAAAATATTTAGTTTCTGCTCCAAACCCAAGAGGTAGCCGCTTGAGTTGTAATTAAGTATTAAAATTGATGGTTACTTTACCCCTCGCTAAGTGTGCAAAAATGTTGGTATTACTAGTGGATACTCACTTGCGATTTTACGATTATGTCATCTGCTAAACACAATACTCAAAAAACTGTTTTCTAAAACTGGGCCATATAATAGATCCAATTCTATAATGTATTCGTGACTGTGGATCCCTAGTAATAATGTTTTAATGCATTTTTCAATATTTTTGTAAAATAAATTTAGATGCTATGTTAGTTGGCCTGCTTCTCATTCATTTTCTTTGTATTCTATTTTTTGGAGTGTAAACTTCTTTAGGCGCGTTGCGCTGATTGTAGGCCGTGAACAAGACTGACCTGCAACGCTCGGATATGTAACTCTCGAATATGTAACGCTCTTCGGGTAAAGTCGGCTAAGGGAACAAGATAAATAAATATATCATATATAGAGGTATTTAATTCCAATTAAATTGAAATTTAAATGTATAAATAAATTCATGTCCCAGAGCAGATGTGAACCGGAAGCGCCTGGGTGATAGGCCAGCACTTAACCATTAGACCAAGAGCGGGAGTCGAAAGCCAGTATTTATATCGTCTATTTATATAAATACATGCGTCCGAAAATCTCCTTAATAATGCTTGCGGCCGAGGCAAGACAATCTCGAGTACGTTAAAGTTTTTCGCGGACAAGATATACACACAATTTTTTGGGAACCGTTAAATTTTTCAATCGATTTATTTTAAATTGAGACACAATTTAATTTAATTTAGTTCTAAAGGTGCTAAATTAAAGTGATTTGTCTAGTTGAGTAAAGAGCACTGGATAATTTTACACTAACTCTATTAAGTCGATATATTATGACTATTATTAATGTTCATATTTCCCGACTGAACAGCTATAGTATATTCACCGAACCAATAGAGTAGCAAAAAACGCGTGATAAATGCGTGATTTTTAATACTGCCTTTCTATTGGCTCTGAGAGCTACATAGAAATCCTAAAACACACGATATAAATCATCTGCTTTCTGTGATTTTGTTACATGAATGTGACTATACCACGCAGCAAAATCACAATTTTAGAGAAGGATGAAAATACGTATTTGCTAATGTAGAACAAGTGAGCATATAGTGATTTTGCTAACATTGTCTGTTATTTTGAAATATATGTTATATATGTAATTATGTATACTTTTTGCTTTTTGCCTTTGCTATATAGTATTGTGTATTAATTGTATTGTTCCTGGTATTTGCGCTGTTTGTATTTGTTTAAGTTGTTATTATTATTATTCTCAGTCTTTTTAAAGACTCTATTAATGATTAAAGGTTTATTGAAGGTAAGATCTATAAATTGTAAACAAAGCAAATGGTTTATAGGTTAATTATGTTTTAGCTTTCCAGGAGTATTGAATTTAAGTTTGTTTTTACCTGTTTATACAGTACGGTGCAAAATGCAGCCAGAACTGAAGAAACGAGTAAAGAGACATTTTACAGTGCTAGAAAAAGAGACTGTACTGAATATATTTACCAAACGTCAACAAGAATGCCCAGCTGACTCTAAGACACGAATTGTAGACTTTACAGCCGAAGCTGCAGGTATCTGCTCTGCAAGTGTTTTTAATATTTTGCGAGAACACAATGCACAAAATGTGAAACCTCCAAAGACGTATACAAGAGCACGATCTGTCCTGGATAAAATTGATGATGATATGCGCAATATTATTAGACGTATAGTACACTCATTTTTCTATAAAAATGAGGTGCCAACAGTGATTAAGATTTTATTTAAAGTAAATGAAGATGAGAACTTGCCAAACCTCAAACGTACAACAGTGTGGAAGTTGTTGAAAGAAATGAATTTCTCTTTCAAAAAAAGAGCTCGTAATAGTTTTTTACATTTAAATTAAAGGAAGTCAAAGAGCTGTTACACACATCATTGAACAATGTTACAAAAGAGAACTGGTTGAATGCCATCAAACATGTTAAAGAAGTAGAGAAGAATATGTGGGAGTTAGACGTAATTGTTGAAAATTTACAAGAGAGTTTCATTATTAATTTGGAAAGTTCTGAAAGTAGTGAATGTGACAGTGACATTCAGTAATAATTTTAATTGTCAACACAGAAAATTTTAAAATATATGTTTACATTCATAGTTTCTTTCGCTCTTCTATATATTTTTTAAAAATAAAGTATATTGTGTATGCATTTTATTTATATATGTTTACTATGTATGTACTCTATTTATACACGTATAAAATATCTTATAAATTCATAATAAAGTAACTACCTATGCCCTATTTAAACTTGTAATTTATATTATATACACTTGACTTCACAGCCGATGCTGCAAGTATCTGCTCTGCAAGTCTTTTTAATATTTTGCAAGAACACAATGCAAAAGATGTGAAACCACCAAAGATGAATCCATTCATTCTTGAAATTACACAATTTAATAGATGGTATTCCACCTGTGCCAAGTACGGTTATTATTGTATATTTGGTTTTAATACATATTTATTACACTAAGGACCGAATGACAGTGTTCAAGAGTCTCACCGCTTACATTTCTTAACAACTTATTTATTTTATGTGGAGAAGTACGTTTTTGATTAGGTGAAACATTTATAAGAAGTTAATTAAAAACCAATGGATGTGTAGTGCATTATTGTGAAATGTGAATCAATACTTTTGGCTCACTCTACATGCATGGCTGATAACAGCCGAACATTGTAGTTATGTTGGTGCATTATTATCTCAGTATACGAAGAAAAACAAAGCCAGTCATGCACTGATTAAGGATTAATTATTTAAACTTGTCTTTAAACTTACAATACCTTTACAAAACAATCAGAGGTTTGTTTTACAAGATTTATTTATTAAAATAGTTTCACTTAATTATTATAGAAGCAATAGGTAATAAATAGTAATAAGAAAATAAGTTTAATCATACAGAAATATTATGTGTAAGATTATAAAAGTTTATTATAAATATTTAGCGTACAATGTATAACAGTGTAGGACTTAAGAAAATGTAAATAGATTTCAAATATATTAATAAATAAATTTAACTCATTAATAAAGTTTTGTGTTTTGTCTGTAACGAAATGCCTATTTAAATTCTAAAATAATGGCCACGTACAGGAATAAATTAAGATTATATAGTGCCATAAATAATTATAAATACAAAATCATTTATGACTTACATATGTTAATTAGAACATTAAATACAATCACAATTTTATCTACACTGTTTCATTTTTGCATATTATAACACTTTTTTAACACGATACTGGAATGAGATATTTTATGGTGCTAACGAGTTCTTCCTTTAGTAAAAGCTGCAATAACTAAAATTCACTTGCAGAATTCCTAGTGCTTCCTTAATTAAAAATGCTCTTTCTCCTAGAACAGCATATCCCGGGTTAAGATTGTTGCAAAAATCACTTTTTCCATTCATTTTTCAGATGTATTTCTCCTCGAGCTTCACTAATGTGGCACATACTTCCCTGAGGAGTTATTGCTATTAAAATTTCTATCGTGCTTATAAATAGAACAGTACTGCTGCTGAACTAAATTATTATCTGGTTTTCCAATGAAAACTTCAAAGCAGGCAATAATTACAGCTGTTTTTTTCTTGAAACACTTCTTTCAAACATACTGCAATACAGAATGTTCTGGTCACATAATTATAAGTTTTAGCTTTTGATACCTAAATAATGACCTTAGCAAGTTAATTTAATAAGATAATTGTTTAATAAGAGCACTTATAGTCAAATTTTAATGATACAAATCTGTTTGTTTACCAAAACGGCCATACTGAATTTGCCCTATTTACGAATATTTTGTTGATATGGATTATGTTTGAGATTTGCTTATTTTAGTTATCTAAAAAGACAAAACATGCATTTTTTGTAAATTTAAATCGGTTTAGTATTTTATATAAACTAATAGATTGTTGTTTTCCAAAATTTGAACATGTAATTAAAAGATTTTATAAACTTCAATGTTAATGTAAGCACTCTATTGTAAATTGGGCTGTGCACGTGTTACGGTCGTGGACAGCTCGTGATTACTGTATATGTTGGGTGAACAGAGTATAGTTAAGAGGAGTTACTTGAGAATAGTCTTGAAGTATGAATTGGGAATATTTTCACATTGCGTTTATTTTTACGTGATAACTAAAAACAAAATGTCATATTCAAGAATAGATTTAATTGCAATAATGAACCCGGGTTTCATCCCCAGTAACAATTCGATTAAATACGCCATATCCTGAGTTCATTACAGAGGTCCAAAAAAGCAAGAGAACATTCCATGAGCTGTTGTTATTGCGGTTGCGTAAGCATTCTCGGCACCTATCTTGCGCTGACCTTGCGTTAGTCAAATGATGATAAAGAATTTTAAAAATGGTTGTATGTGATACTCCAGTCATTCCTCCGAATTCTGTCTTCTTAAGCCTAGCACCTTCGATTAGTAATTTTTCGACTTTTTCAACAAGTTCTGAAACTTTGATACGCCGCCTCTGCCGTCGATCGTCTTTAAGTGATTCCCTAACTTGCTTAAAACGACTGTGCCACTTAAAAACAATATTCTTTGCCGGTCAAAAATCACCGTAAACCGATGATATCTCTTTCAGTATGGTGTGAACAGACTTTCCTTGTGTTCTAAGGAACTTGATAATGATGCGATGCTCTATTTTCTCAATATTTCTTTCACACTTTCTACTCCGCGAGCTTATAAACTCTCCCGCGTATAAACTTTACAACACACAAAAAAGCCAAGGGTGTTAAATATATACTTCTCATACAATCGACGTTTTAGCAACAAATTATTAAAAAAACTGTAGTTTTTACTAAAATAAACAGAACATAACACGCAATGGATACTTTCAAACTCGCTATACTATTGTTTTTAAGAAACCCTTCTTTTGATAATGGCATATATCTTTTCATTGCGTATTTCTAGACGAACACATATAACCCACGAGCCTCATAAGTTTTTTTAGGTTTAGCAATATCTTTCCCTACTACATGTTTGTAAAAATGGTTAATAAAGCTTTATGACTAGATGTTTTTATTACTTTAAGCCATAAATTTTGGAACAATGCTTCTTATCCCTTATGTACCATTACATTCTCTGAAACTTTGTAAAAATAAAAACTATGTTTTGTGAAATATAATTTATAGGTATGCTATCAAAACAACGTTTCATTATTCTCGACATCTTTTCTATTTTTAGATAACGTAAATTAAAGCATTTCATTTATTAACTATTTATTGTTGTTATTAAATGTTGTTTACATTCGTTTCAAAACGCCAATAAAAAGTAATTGCAAAGGAAATTTCATATATATTTATCCCTTAGATATTTTGCATGTAAATGTCTTTGTAATAATAATAAGTAATAATAACCATAAATAACAGTTGAAATCGACTAAACAAATCCTTATAATGATATAAGTACTGTTTATCTACAGAATTATATGTTACATTGATTGCTAATTTTGTCGATACATATTAATTATAATTTAATGATAATGAAAGCAGACGTACTACCAAGCAAGAATATACAAATTATTTAATAAATGTAACAGTATTCGTACATGTTTATATATACTTGTGTTGGTTTTCTCAAACCAAACGTCAACCAATATATTATAATTTTATTTGTATTGGGAAAATAACAAGCATGAAGATTCTACATACATAATTGGACAGATTCATTTGCCATATGATAAATTACTTGTATGTCAAGAAATGCATTTCAAATGCGAGGATGTGGAAGAGCAACAGTAATGCACATGATCATCAAGATGCATGATGATGAGTTTATACAGGATTTGCACGATTGTGAATGAATCGATAACGCATGACTAGAAAGATTAAGTACATAAAAGTAAAATCGATAAAAAAAATGAGGTGTGGCCACCACACGACTTTCTTATACGTATGAGCATTTCAAACTATACAATTTTTAGAATTTTTTTATACAAAAATTATTCAAAATCCTATTCTAAGTACTTTCATTCTCTTAATAAATCGCTATAGAATGCATCCTTTGCAAGATATTCGAAAAAAAGTGCTACTCGCTAAGAGTAAAAGTGCTACTTCCGGTCCGAATTTTGAAATTTCATGTATACAAAAAATATTGCAAATTCAACTCTAAATACTTTTGTACTCTTAATAAATATATATAGAATGCATAATTTACGACATATTTGCAAAAAACCGCTATTCGATAAGAGTAAAAGTGGTACTTCCGGTCCGAATTTTGAAATTTTTTTTATACAAAAGATATTTAAAATTTTCATGTAAATACTTTTATACTCGTAATGTACCTGCCTAGAAAGCATGACTTGCGAGATATTCGCAAAAAACCGATTTTCGATAAGAGTAAAAGACCTACTTCCGGTAGGAATTTCGAAAAACTTTTTAAATAAAATTGTTCTCAATTTTAATTTTAAGTACATATGAATTCTTTATAAATTTGTATAAACTTAGTATTTGACGAAATATTGGCAAAATTCGATTTTTATACTGAAGTAAACTGCTACTTCCGGTCTACCGATTTTACTGAAAAACTAACCAGATCTCAAGAGGGAGATTATACACGTAAATACAAAATTTGTAATTGATATCTCCAGCGGTTTGACCGCTATCGTGGTCAAAGACAGACAGACAGACAGACAGACAGACAGACACACGCACAGACGTTTTTTGAAAACCACTTTTTTGGTATCAGGGGACCTCAAAACGTGGACATCTGCAAAAATCTCGAGGTCGAAAATTTTCATCATCACAATACTTCCTTATACTACGTATAAGAAAGTAAAAGTGAAGTGAGAAATCATGCGATATTTAACTTGAATAATTAAGCACATAAAGAATTACCGGTTACTATGAAGATGGAAAACCAATATGTTTTGTTTGTAAGAAATATGGACATATTGCAAGTATATTGTTTTTTTTTTAATAAAGAGGGAGATGATAATAAACCACAAAATAAAGCAGCAAGAGAAAGGATAAATGTGTCCACTCAACAAATGTTGTTTCCAGTCCATTGGAAAACCAGTGGGGAGAGAAATTTGTAAGGACCGTTACAGTGAACCAAAATATAAATGCCACAGAATTCATTGATCGAGCAATGCTGTTATTACTATTAGTAAAGCATTTGTCGATAAGAGCGGTATAATATGTTACACAACGATGAAAAAATTGTATGGATTTCGAAATACGTCTCCTGTTAAATGTTATTAGGTGCGAATTTTATTGATATGCCAGATATTGCATATGTGTGTGTTGGTAGTATATTGAAATTTGGATATCAAATAGATAATATAACACACATTTTGTGTTGTCAATTTTTTGGTTAACTGTGGCAGAGGTTGATCAAAGCGAGAGAGTGCATTATAGGTACGCTTTTTTGAATAATTATCAATTAAAGATAGGTTTATTAGAATGCCCTAGAAACAATACTATAGTGAAGAAAGAAAGAACCGAAGTGTTTATTTTTTGAAAGAAATATTCCAAATTTACTGACGTAATAATTAGAAGTCTTTAATTTTATTATTTTTTCAATAATCATTAGTATTACTTTTCTAAAGAACATTGATAAAATATCCTCGTAATAAAAGCCTTCCCGAAGGTACTGATACAACTGTTCCCTCATACACATGACTACATATAAATACTGCATACTTGTGGTCAAAAAAAGCTTAATTAAACCTAAAATAAACAAATCGTACATACAACAGAACAAATACATTGTCCAAATACGTATTGTAATTTAATATTCCTAAATAAAAATCATATTGTTGACAAAGGTTTACTTTTCCTTTCATCTGGACCAGAAAGAGGTTTTATCAAAAGGATAATTTGTAATATCGAAAAATAAAAATATGCATTCCAATTAGTTATTTTACCTTAAAAAGTAAAAAATTTAAACCAAAAGGTTCAGATATTAATCAAATAGTACCTCAGAACAATCGTTAAATTAAAAATTCAATTAATTATCACATACTAACATTCAGGATATCAGTGCACGATAACGTCACACAGATATGCCGTTTAATTGGCTCGCTTGTCATGTAATTACTAATCGAAATACGGTTCCATTAGTAGTGTAGTCTCGATTTTGCTGTCATCAATAAATTATTAAACGGTAGAAATTACAACTCAGCTGTTATATTGGGAAATATGAATTTTGATATGAAAGTTTATTTATTAGTTAGATAGTTTAATTTTATCCAAATTACTTTACTTAATGTTGGTATTAAAATAAGAAAACAACACTAGTTGGAAAAGAAGTGGGTTAATTAATTATCAGATATACGTCTACATTAGCATAGTATTTAAGCTGATAATATGCGGAAACCTTTAATTGATCAAGATAACGTGTTGCACAGCTTACGTAAATTGCAATGTAATATATTAGGCATATACAATGTGATCAATCTCAAGTGAAGGTTGCGTGGCCTGAACTTTTAAGTTGACAACATTGTCTAGTTCGTAGTATTGGGAAATACTTGTGTGTACAGCAGACCGATTTTCATGTGGCCGGTGGGAGAATTTGTACGTGCGTCAAGTAAGGGTATTTATCGCTTAAAACGATGTAAAACACTGAATGCCATAGGTTCCCCTACCTATGAATTTCGTGCGCATCTCGAGGGCGGTACTTCTAACCGGCCACATGAAAATCGGTCTGCTGTAGTTATGTGTATAGGCGTACAATGTGCACATATGGTTTTGACAGATCAAACATTCCACCTGTACGTATCTGTCTAACAAGAAAATACCCTAATCTAGGAATTTTTAAGATACCACCACATTTCACTTGTGATTGATCTCATTGCAGTACTTAGTAATGCTAATATTTATACAAAACAAATTAATTATTTAAAGGATATTTAAGTTTATACCAAAAAATAAATAATAACTGATCACTAACAGCATTTTGTATTATGGATAAATATTTTTAATGTTTTATTTGCAAAAAATATTGGGCTTTAATTTGCTTCTTTATTTATTATTAAGCAAGCTATCAAGTATCAGTACTGTTATAATATTGTTGAAAAAGGACTAAATACTCACAATATCTGACGTTTGTGAATAGTAAACCTCTCTCAATGTATGTATATAGAAAACTACCTATAATTAAATCTAATCCAAATAGATTCTTATTATTTAAACCCACTACAAAAAAAGAGAGAGAAATCTCACAACTACAACAATAGTGCAAATGTATATACAGGGTTATGATAAAGTAACGCACAAAATTCATAAAACGTACAATGTTCATTTTTGAAAAAAATGCAAAAACACGTCAAACAGTTTATTTTATTCCGCGTCGTTTAACATAAGTCAAAAAAATAAAACGTCAAATTTGTCATAGTTATGACGTCATCAATATTTCTTTTAAATATGAAGCCTGGTTTTTTTTACTTTATTTGATAAAGCTTGTTTTTCTGCATTATAAAGAAATAATTGAAGTAGGGGTCACATAAGAAAAAACTAAAAAAAAAAACGAATTAGACATAAAATGACTCGTATAACTCCGCAGATGATCGAAGACTCTGTAAATCAGGTCTACCATCGTCTTGGCCTATGTCAGATAGTGAACGGGACACAGTTTGAACAATTCCTGTAAGAAATGGTTTTAGTTTAATGGACTGTTTAGTTAATTTAAATGTTATTACTATAATAAAGTTTATTTCGTTTTTTATTAATTCTCTCAGTTTTTTCTTATGTGACCCCTACTTCAATTATTTCTTTATAATGCAGAAAAACAAGCTTTATCAAATAAAGTAAAAAAAAAACAAAGCTTCATATTTAAAAAAAATATTGATGACGTCATAACTTTCACAAATTTGACGTTTTATTTTTTTGAGTTATGTTAAAAGACGCGGAATAAAATAATCTGTTTGACGTGTTTTTGCATTTTTTTCAAAAATGAACATTGTACGTTTTATGAATTTTGTGCGTTACTTTATCATAACCCTGTATATACCGTATGTGTCAATTTTCATTAGGTATAGGGATTCAATGTTTACGTGCGATTTATACGTATACAAGTAATACGTGGCAACGTGCCACCCCACACCGTCCGTCACCAATCCCGGCAACAATCGACATCACAACGACTTTCTCCGATCTTCCCACTTCTCCCGACCAGATTTTACATTCAATGTTTAGCTGTGAACACGTTGCGATCTAGTCTGCAATAAAAGCCGTCTTATTACTGGAACGGGAAACATCAAATGGCCGACGCGATCTCCTGATCTAGTAATTTATTATTATTTTCAGAATCCTTCTTTATTTACCTTATTTTTAATTTTATTAGAATTACGCTTTTGTTTGTGTCATGCAGCGGGAACGCAGCTTAATAATTCTCTGCATTTACTGAAAGGAAAAAGAAAAACAAATCCTTGCAACTCGTAAATGTTATTTCTGAACGCATTACAAACACCCAAGCCGGTGGTCGAAGAGTTACTGCTAACCACGCTAGCTTGTATTTACTTAGGAGCATGCATCGGTCGTGCTGGCATCGGAAAAGAAAGAAGGGGTACTATGTTGCCACATACTGTATGGATTAATCGCCCATGGCTAATGAAAATTGACACATGCTGTATATATATATACGTAAATATGAATCTTACCACAATATTATCTGAATATTTCCTCTTTGTGTTAAAATAATTTGGATTCATTTATAATGTATAGCACATTCTAGAACATTTGATTTAATTTTATAATATACATCGTCAAGATACTTTATAAATATAACAAAATATTCCAAACAAACTTCAAAGCTTAAAAGATTATAAAAAATAGACAACTTGATATAATCAAACATACTAAAATATTCATACACATCTGCTTTATTTTACACTGTATCACATCTTAATAGATGTAAACACTTTCTTTTAAAGCCAGATATGTGACGGATTTCTGAAGGTCATATGGACCAGTATATTATTATAAAGTACTTACTAATCATATGTAAGTAGCTAGTATATTAGAAATCACAGTGTAGTGAAAATTATGCATATAAAAATAAGACAGTTTTATTATAATTTCTTATAACAACGTACAATATAAGAACTGTCGAATTTTATTTATACCATTAATAAGAAAATCCCTTTCAATACTGGATTTTATACATATGTTTACGAAATAGTTGTAGCTTTTGGCGACTAAATTACATCGGCCAAGTGGTGTACTTAATAAACACGTTTGTCCATAGCGAAAGATGTTTGAAATTCTATTATATCATAGAGGTAGACTTTTCCTACATTTCATTGATTACTACTATACCTTCTTTTATTATACTAAGAAATGATATGAAACCTTCATACAATGACGATGAGAAATTTTGTAATACTTAAAGAAAACATAGAAATATCTATTCTGGAAATATCATTAAAATATATCCTAATGATCTGAATGGATAATAGATTAACTCTTCCTTTTGAGCTGATTGCTGGCTACAAAATAGTCATTTTAATAAGAAAAGTTTTATGAAGGATCGAGGAAGGAATGAAGTTTACACTCCAGACTCTAGTTGTTCCTTTGGATATACAGAATGCATTTAACAGCACCTGACACCCTAAAGTAATCAAAGCATTCAGAAAATTAAATTGCACAAACAATTTTGCAAACACGATTAGAAACTTCCTGAAAGAGTAGTAGTTAGTCAAGGCAAAGAGACAAACATGGAGAGAGGTTACCCGCAGGGGTCCCCCGCGAATCAGTATTATGGCTATATGTAATAATGGAGGAGTGGTTCCAGAAAATAGCAGAAGCAACGGCAAATAATGATACTTCCAGGCTTTTGCGGATGACCAACAGGTGGTTCTGGCGGACAAGACCGTTAGGAAGCTGGAAGAAAAATGTAAAACGGTATCAAGGGCATGCAAAGAGTAGACATGGAACAACAAACTCAGCTACACTTACATTAAAAGAAGTAATGTTTAATCTGCATAACAAACTAGTAAAGGTCATGCATTAAAATAGAAAATATAAGATACAGGAGAAGGAATAAATTTAGTAAATGGATACAGCACGCAAAGTACTGTAGATCTAAAGTGTTAAACATAGCTCACAGAGGATTTTCCGCAGCTGGTAAAACGTGGGGAGTTACCGGGAACATGAAAAACAGGGTCTATGATAAAGTGGCAGTCTTCATTTTAACGTACGGAGCCGGGAAACGAGGAGTAGAGATTCAAGAGTGGTTAGTCAACCGAACGCGGCTCAGAGACCGTTTTTGCTGGTTGTGAGTAGGGCATTCAGAATGACACCAACGAGTGCTCCAGAGGTCATGAAAGGGAAGCAGCGCCTGAAAGCCAAGACGAGGAGTGAATGCAAGATAAATCAGACCAGAATACGATAGATACGAAAGATAAATCAGATAGATAAGATACCCAAGACAAAAGATAACTATCGACTACCGAATTCTAAGACCATCACTAGAGCTAATCTGATTGAAATATCACTGACCCGCATAAAAGTTCGTTTACACAGTGCCACAGGAGAAGGAGTACGGATTTATACCGACCCCAAAAGTGCAGTAGGGTTAGTAACACGATGTAGTGCAAGAGGACCACTGAGAATGTAATTCAGAAAGATATGGTAGTAGCATGAGATATGGGACTGAACATGACAATAAGGTTATGAAAAAGAGAACTGGCACAAGAGAACAAATTGCAGACGACGAAGCAAGAAATGTTCGAGGTAGCAAAACATTTATAAACGAGAATAGTTGTCATGTATCAAAACTGAAAAAGGTATCTGGATCCAAAGGCTGATCGAAAGACAATAATGTATGCTTTTTTATTCCCCAGTTACGCGTTTCTGAAGAAGGTACTGCCGACCAAACCCAGGATCTCGCAGTAGTGTTCCAAATGATGTGCCAATAACCCGACGAGGCTGTTTCTTTCTGTCAATGAAGATCCTATTTGTGTTGACGCATAAAGAGACAAATTAAGGTGGGCGTGAGAATTTCCTCTTAAAGATTTCTACTGATGACCTAGTCAAACCGCTTCCAGGATCTCGCATTAGTGTTCCAAATGATGTGCCAATAACCCGACGAGGCTCTTTCTTTCTTTCAATGAAGATCCTATTTGTGTTGACGCATAAAGAGACAAATTAAGGTGGGCGTGAGAATTTCCTCTTAAAGATTTCTACAGATGACCTAGTCAAACCGCTTCCCTTCTTCTATCATTCTAGTTTGATCACCATATAATATCTATTACTATTTCAAGATTTACAGATGATAATGTTGAGTAGTTGAGCAGATGAAACTAATTGCACATTGATATTGATATGTCTATTAATTAAGCAGTAAGAACTAAAAATATCTGAGGTATATTATCAACTAAACAAGCTATACACAAAATTATATGAAGATAATGTAAATATATATTTTTTTCTTATTTGTAATTTATAACATTTAATAAAATGAAAATGTTCAAAAACGAAAATTACTGTAATATATTTACATACCAATCTAGAAATGCTCATATTATTAGCATATGCCAACTGTTTACACCAATTTAATGTTTCGTAAATGAAACTAATTACATGCATATACGCCAAACAATTGTGCCAGTAATTCGAAAACACCCATTCTAAGTTCCTTCTGGGCCAGATGTATTTAGATCAAATATATTGTGTTGAGAATTACAGGTCACACTCATTTACCGCTGAAAATATGCATGAAAATGTAAATGAAATGACTTTAATAAACATTTCTGAAGATATTCTACTTGATTGCTAATTTTCCTTCCAAAGAATTCCTAATTTTACATGGAAAGATTACTACTATACCAGCGGCTTTTTTAAATGAGTGTTTTAGGAATATGAGCAGCAAAATATTTAACTCACTTAGTTAATATGTTTTTCACAAATGTATAATTCCCCAATAAATTGAAACGTTTGATCATTAAGGCAATATATAACAAGATTGACTTAATCAATGATTAGTTAACAGGGTACTTTCAACGGTGTTGGAAAAACGGCCCCTAGACAGTTATATATTAAAAGTATAGAACATATTGTCCTATATAATAGCAATTTTTGCAAATATCTTGCAAACAGTGCTTTCCATGCAGATTTATTACAAGGTCAAAAGCATTTAAGCTGGATTTGAAACAATTTCTATATATAAAAAATTTCAGAATTCGGACGGGAAGTAACACTTTTACTCTGATCGAATAGCAGTTTTTTTGCAAATTAAGTATCTCGTAAATTATATATAAAAGAAAATTAAGAAGGTGAAAGTATTTGACACTTAAGCTAGAACAACTTTGTAAACAAAAATCTCTCTCATCTCTCTCATCTGTTTTTTAAATAAGCAGGTCTAACACAAACATTCGAATATAAAACTCACATATTAAAATAAAAAAAGATATTACGTTTATATTTCAGTTAGGTAATATTAATTAATGTAAGAAAGGTTTATAGTCTCGATGTGTATTTATTTATTTGTGTTTGTGCCAAGTAGTCACTTAATAATTATAAAATACAGAGTTGAATTTAATTTATCAACGGAAAATAAATTAATTTATGAATATTGGATAAGATACACAAGCTCGTGTACTGGGGTTGAATAATAATGGCTAAGAGAAAGCGGACTAACGTCGTCTCCTGCCCCCCAGGCACAATATGTTTAGATTATCTTCCCGTACTCTTTTCCCTTGAATCGATTTGATATTACGTTTATGAGTTCCTTTCTTAGTAGCTTACAATTTTGGCCCAACGTTGCATGAAGATCACATTTCTGTTGATTGGTATAACGTCGACAGGTTGTTATGTAACTACAATACTTATGATGTGGAACTTTGAATTTACAGGGGTGAGTTCAGAAATGTTGGATAGGATACTGGCATGGTCAGGTCATATTTTATGACGTCATCGACTTGGTAAACTTGGAGCGCTTTACAATTCTGAATGCCGTAGAGTGAGTCGAGTTAGTTTGTGGCAAAAGTCAAAGGTCAAGGCTAAGCATTGCAGAGTTATAGGTTATGTATGAAAAAATAAATTTGAACAATGGATCATAATCGAAAAAATTTTTTGGATCAAATTAAAATTGTCCAAAAACAAACTGTTCAAACTCCAAGAAACACACATATGACCATATGATATGAAATGACATGGAATTATAATTAAAACCTTAAAAAACACTCAGAACCGCGCTTTAAATACCCCGACCCGAATGCGCATGAATCGCCCGCTATTAACCACCACAAATAGGTGGGTGATGGAAGGAACACTCCGAGCGTCGCACCAATCATTTCTGAACGGCAATGACGTCATAATTTTGGGACATCTTTTTGTTTCTGAACGGCAAATGTGAAATTGGAATGACACTTAGAAAACATTCTTTCTTTTCCTGAACGCACCACAGTTATAGATTTTCAACCAATATGTAACCGATACTGCCCATCTAACATTAACATATCACCATATATATAAAACCATCGTTTATTCGTTTCCTCATATACCAACCTTACAATGTTAATATTATTTAAGAAGAACTTGTATTTATACACCAGGCGTAAAAATATCAAAAACAGTAATTAATTGCCCTAACAACTTAAAAACTATTACTAATCAAGATTTGTAAAAATATTTTTTGCTTGAAAATATTTATTGCATATTAAACATTCAATAACCCGGTTATTATGTTACGTTTTCAAAATTATTTTATGTTTATATACAATTAAAATTTATTTGAGTTATTTATTCATTCAAATATTTGCATTTTATATTATATATATATAATGGTTAAGACGCCCCTATCGGAGCTACACCGCTTCTAGAAGCTTTCTAGATCCTTTGTCTCGGGGTGGATCGGCCCCCATCCTACTTGTTATATCCTCTGGCTTATTTCCCTCCATTACTTTCTATCCTTTACTTTTTCTTTCCAATTATTAATGCCTGCTCCTCTTAAATCTTCTACCACTTCTTCCAGCCACTTTGACCTCGGTATACCTCTCCTCCTCTTTCCACTCGGTTTCCATTCTAATAATATTTTGGTTGTAGCTTCTTCCCCCAATCTCCATACATGTCCCAACCACTTTATTCTTTGTCGCTTTATTTTTCTTACTATATCCTCTCTCCCTATTTCGTTCTGCAGTTCGCTATTGGTTCTTATTCTGTATTCATTATCTGCTGTCTTAACTGGCCCCATTATTGTTCTCAGTATCTTCCTTTCAAATATTCTCCAATTCTCTTCATCTTTTTTGGTCATTGTCATTGTTTCTGCCAAATACATCAGCACTGGTTTTATCATGGTATTATATATTCTTATTTTGTTCTTTTTGGATAAATTTCTGTCCTTCAACAATTTCTTGTTTGCATATTGAGCTCTATTTGCCGACATCATTCTTTCTTTATTTTCGACATCCCTATTTCCGTCGTTTGCTATTACGATTCCCAGATATTTAAATTTATCCACCTCCTCAAATGTCAAGTTCTCTATTTTAATTCCTCTGCTCTCTTTCTCTTTCATTCCAGTTCTCATCAACTTCGTTTTTGTTTCATTGATCTTCAAACCCAATTTATCTCCTTCCCTTATTATTTCTAGCATTGTTTTGATCATTATCTCTCTTCTTTTTGTTATGACTACTACTGCTACTACTGCATATGCTATTATCTGACTTCCACTTGATCTTAAAGTTCCTCTGTTTATTTTTCTTGTTACATACTCCAAGGCCAGATTGAACAAGGTTGCTGACAAAGCATCGCCTTGCCGGACTCCTCTATTTATCTGGAACTCTCTCGTTTCTCCTTTGGATGTTTTCACACTAACCCTTGTTGATTCCAGAGTCATTACTACAAGTCTTCTTAGCTTCGCTGGTACTTGTAGTTCCTTCATTGCGGTTATAAGTTTTCTCCTTCTGATATTGTCAAATGCTTGCTGAAAGTCTACAAATAACAACTCCAGTTTCATATTGTGTTCATATGCTCTTTCCATTATTTGTTTTACATTATGCACTGCATCTGTTGTTCATTTTCCTCTCACAAATCCACACTGGTACTGTCCCATAATACTTCTCATTATGTCGGCTATCCTTCTTTGTATTATTGATGATAGTATTTTGTATGCCGTATTTAATAGTGTTATCCCTCTGTAGTTTTTACATTCTTGTTGGTCTCCTCTCTTATGCAATGTCACTAAATTTCTATTCGTTCGGCATCTTTTCTTCATTCCATATTTTCCGTATCAATTCGTATATATGTTCCTGTAATCGTTCTCCTCCATATTTTAATAGTTCGTTATTTATTCCATCCTTTCCCGGTGCTCTTCCATTTTTGCTAGCTTTTATAACTTCTTTTACTTCTTCCAATGTTGGTTCATGTATCACAACTTTGTCCTCATATATTTCTTCACTCCGTTGCCTGTCATTAAGTAGTCCCTTAAAGTATTCCTCCCATACTTCCTTATATTGCTCTTCACATTCAACTACTCTTCCCCTACTATCCCTTATGCCACTCCCTTTATGCTTATATACTTTATTGTGTTCATTGATTTTTTGGTAATACCGCTTGGTATTCTTCTTCATACTTTCTTCTTCGACGTTCTTCATCTGCTCTTCCATCCACTCTCTTTTACTTCTTCGTATAGTTTGTTTACATTCCTTTCTCATCTTCTCATATTCGATTCTATTCCCACTTTTATCTGTCCGTAACCATTTGGTTCTTGCTTCCACCTTCCTGACTAGTATGTCTTGACAAGTCTCATTATACCATTCATTCCTCTTTTTCTTTCCTTTTCTTCCGATACATTTTTCTGCTGCTTCATTAATACATTTCTTGATATTTCTCCATCTTGTTTCTGTATCATTTCCGTCTCTTCTTTCGCTCATCAACTGCTTCTCTATTTCTTTTCTGTATTCCTCTCTTACTTTTTCGTTACTTAATTCCTCTATGTTCCAATCATTACTCTTTTGTTTAATTTTCATTGTCTTCTTTATCTTCAATTTAATTGTCGTTGTCACCATAAAATGATCTGAATCTGCGCATGCTCCTCTATACGTCCTAACATCTGTTATCGACGATTGTTTCCTTTTATTGACCAGCACGTGATCTATTTGTGTCTGCGTTTTCTGATCTGGTGAGTTCCATGTTACTTTGTGTTGTCTTGGATGCTCATACTTAGTACTACTAATTACCATGTTTGTTCGTTCTGCTAAGTTACATAATCTATATCCGTTGTCATTTGTTTTGTTATGTATTGACATTTTATATTACCCTTGGCATTATGCAGCATTTGGATTCTTATTTGAGAATTTTAATTTTGGTTTCAGGAATATTAAATAGTTTTTTTAATTTTTTTGATATTTTGAACTTAAAGTGCCAGTTGTTGATTCCTAAGGGTACTTGTTTATCAATATGCATAGATCCGATGATGAGTTTCGAAATTTTCACTTATCCCCATTATTTACCTCAATTAACGCTGTAGTAATTGATCTAAGTAATTATCACATTATATACATAATAATATTCGATGGTATTTTGCCAAAAGGGCGATTGCAACATTTCGTTGTTTTGAGAAAATTGGAGAAAACTGTTCTGGAAATATATGGGCAACCAAATTGAAAATAATTGTACTCAAACCTTTCACATTAATACTCAAATGAATAAGTAATCAAAAAATACAAAATTAAATGTACTGTTAGTTTAAAATTTAAATTTTTGTGGATATTCGCCCTTTTTCCAGATTAATGCTGGTAGATGTGGTGTATTGACCCCTAGTTCGCCCTTGAGTTAAGTGTTATATTCATTCGCCCAAACCTCTAATTAAGAGTTGGTGAGAACTTTTAATGATTAATTACAATAAAATCATAATAAATAGTTCTAAAATATTTCAGTAAAAGTCAAATAAGAAAAAAAATTGTTTATAAAAATATATGGAAATACAAATGAAATTAAAGCAACAAAAAACTACAATAATACTCAAAAAATCAATCATTAGGTGCAGTCTTCGTCCTCTTCCTCGGTCTCCAAGAGCCTGTCTTCCACGTTTGGTCTAAATGACATAAGATAGAGATGTAATTTGTTATTTTATTCTGTGTACCCTGTCTAATTACGAAAAAAAAGAGTCTTGTAATTGAAAGATAAAATATTAAAAAAACACTTACGGCGACTGGTTCTATAATCTGATAGTTTGTTTCAGTTATTCAAGAGAAAAGAAGGACTTGTACTTATGTCAGTTACATCGGATTTCTCAATCCTACTGCCGGAATGTGACCCGTAAATAACGTCCAAATTCTCTAATGCCATATAACATTTACCCGGCAATGATACATCAGTTGAAACACTACTTGTTGGCTTATTAATATTACGAGCCAATTTTAGTATTCGTTCTGTCCGACTAGACATAATTAACAATTTTTTCGTACCGTATCGCATACCCACCATACAATTAACGAACAAAACTATTTTTAGGTTATGCTGCCTATAGTAAAGCAATGCACGTTCGCCCTTTAGACGTTTTAGCTTTGTTACATTCGTCCTTTTGGACGGATTGTTCTGAACACATTCTCCCAAAGGAAAAACGTATTTTTGATTACCAACACCTTATATTCCACCAAATATTTTCATCATTCTGCCAACATCATCTTACAGTAGGTACTTATTTTTTGGTACATAAAGCTCTAAATCGTAAAATTGACGCTTTCGCCCTTTTGGCAAAATACCATGGATATGTATATTTTCTATTTATGGCTTGTATTTGGTCAGTTTTCATTTGTTTATTAGAGTTGTTGTCGGCAACTTCACAGGTATTGTCTACGTAGAGTGGAAGTTTGACGTATCTTAATCGTCGTCGGTCTACTTGAAAGTTTGACATTCTGACATCTTGATACTGCGAAGAATACACCCGGTAAGGTGCTTCTCAGTATCACAGTGTAGATTTCAATTCTAATTTTCCGTGTTAATTGTTATTATCTCCTTTCTTAGTGTTTTTTTTCTCCTGTACGTGGCGTATTTTGATTGCGTTACGAAAACTGATGTAATGGTGTAATTTGGCATTCACAGTGAATTGACATCGCCATTGATGCTGTTCGAAACATGTCTCTTTGAGCGCACATATTTCGCTCACTGATTGGATGATCTGTCCAAATAAAGTCAAATGTTTTGTTATTTAAAATATTGAAAGGTTGTGTTTCGTTTGATGTGTTGATTTAGAATTTTTGGAGTTAAAATTTCGAGAACTGTGGGTTTGAATTTGTTTTAGAAAGTAAATTTAATGTATATTTCGACTCTGTGGACTTAATTTAGTTTATAACCTGTGATTAATTTTCCATAACCTAAATTGAGGGAGGGTACGTTGATAATGTGTTTCATGTTATTTAATCATCAGTCCTACGAATTTGTCAAACTTATTTTGATAACTGTCATTAGCCAGTGTTACCTAGTGCTGGATAATTTTCTTAAAATATCAAACTAACTTACAGATTTAGTTAGAATATTTAGATAGACATGCACAAGCTGTGTCTAATTATGGTTTAATTTAAGCGACACATTTGTATCCCTTTAGATTTAAGAATTTCTTCATGTTTTTTGTAAGACTAACGAAATATTGATACATAAAGTGATTAATAACGATTTCACCATTGTTAAGAGACTTTTGATACAAATCAATTAATTTTACATTACGTATGATATCACTGATCATATAATTCAACTATTTTTTGTCAAATCAATTTGGCTATTCCTTTTTTTTTATTGCAATCTAATTAGTAATCATTTATACATATTTAATTTGGTAATTTTTTATAACTTCGTATTATCATCGCTTAATTAATTTATTTGTATTCTGTTTTAGATTTAATTGTTTATATTTGCCAAATAACACATTCCCACTTGGGGTGGGAGTGATTAAAAGTTGTTATTGTTGAGTATGTTTGAATGGCTATCTCTGATATCTTCATCTGCAGTCTACTTTCTTGTTGTTGTGCCTTATTGCCCATCATCTTGGCCGATTTAAATATCAAAAAGCAAATTAAATGCTCGAACAAATTTCCATTAAGAGCGGAATAATATCCCTACCTATTGTAAAAATTAATTTTCATATTAGCAACTGATAACAGCTTACTCTAGGAGCTTCTTCATTTAATACTCTTTTTAAATTTTCCACACTAGCATATCTTTCTCCTCCATTGAAACGATCATGTAGGTGCCTCCACAGAAAAACAGTCATTCGGTGTTAAATCCGGCTGGCCAATTAATTCCAATTAATTTCACTGCCCCAACCGATCTAGTGATTAGGAAATGTATGGTTTATATAATTTCTAACTTCACGGATGTCATGTGCGGAACACCCAGCGTATTAAAACCGGATTTCATAATTAAAGTCTAGTTCATCAATGGCTGAACCTACGACGTTTTGCAATAAGTTTAAGTAATCGAGCCTAATTAAAGTATCCGGAATAAAAACAAAGGCCCAAGTATATGAGAACCTAACACTCCAGCCCATACGTTTACACTATCTCAATATTGTGGATGTGTTGGTACTCCAATACCTAGAATTTTGTCTGTTTGATTCATTATTCACTGTGAACATGCATTCTTCACTAAATAATACGCGAGGTTAAAATCCCTGTCGATATTTGCCAGTTCCATCACAGTTTTGCAAAACTGGATTTACTGTTGATGTCTGGCATACTTGTAGGAATGTAACTTTTGACGTTGGTTCTTCAAAATTTTTTGCGCAGTTGTAAAATGTATTCCCAAATTGCGAAACATTTGACTTAGAGATACATTTTTTCTCAAGTACACTTAAAATAACAACATTAAATTGGCTCTTCCTGGCTTTCGGATTGGTTTCAGTTCTTGATATTTACACAGTTTATTAATAATATCTTTGTTTCCAAACTGCCCGATAATTCTATTAATTATTTCCACAGATTGAATCGGTCGCTTCGGATAAAACACCGCAAAACTTACCAGAATATCTCTTAAAGAAGAACCCTGGTAAAACCATTTAACAAAGCTAACTTTTACTTCTCTCTTAAAAGAATTCACAGTGTCTTTCCAATAATTTAACAATCTCTTTAGAATTGTCAAATTTCATAGCCAATATTGCATTATTATAAAATTTCTTCATTAATATTCCCATCTTATTTAACTACCAATAATATTAGAAAAATCAAGAAAGGGATATATGCGTCATTTTTAATACACTACAACTTTTATCTTGAACATTATTATTATAATTAGGAAAGCCAATATTCGCAAATTTGAAGTTTTCCAGGGAAAATCCCTATATTCCAAGTCGATTCTAAATCCGGTATACATATAACTAAGGAAGATCCCTATAATTCACAAATAAATTATTATTCAAAGCAATTTTGATATACTAAGAAATACTGCTTTAGTTCGCACGCGATCAAAAATTACATTGTTGAAATCGATGTCAAAATAAACATAATTGTATAGCACTTCTACCTGAATGTGAATTAATTTATGTTTTCATTTTAAGCAAATACAATATACCCTCTTCCCTCTTACTTTATTCGATGGTATCATGGGCGCGGTATTGTTCATTATTACATTGGGCCATCTTCAAGTTTTTATACATAGTGTCTGCTTGTCATCAAAATGTCAATGTAAATTCTCTCATAAAGATGCAATTAATAAAACCCAACCCAACCCACCTAAATTTCTGGAAATCTGGAAGTCTATGAAAAAATGTCTGAAACACGTATGAAGTATTATCCTGGGGGCCATTTTTTGATGCCAAAATTGACTCACCCATTTTAACCCCCTTCCCCCGGGAGCTATCCCCTTAAAAATCTTAAATGGAAAGGGTAATACCTCATTTGAAAGGTCTTTTGAAGCAGTACATTTTGGCTTCCTTTTTTTAAAATTGATCGATTGGTTTTAAAGATTTCGTAGATTTCCAGATTTTCAGAAATTTAGAATGGGAAGGTTTGAAATGAACATCCTATATATAGAATTGTCTAAAAAAGAACCCAATACCCTAGAAAATAAAATCGATCATATAAGACAAAAAGAAAATAGTTCCAGATGCTAAAACTATGTTACGCAGCAACTTATAAAATGGTACAGTTCATTCCAAATCATTATTCTCAGAGTAACTGTAACTGTAAGAGTATATAAATGTATGATACTGAAGAATTAGTGCAAGAAATGAGTTGATTATTTTCCCTCCTCTTCATTACTATGTGCATCTCACTGATAACCTCTACGTTAATAAATGAAGACAGGAGTAAAAGGCACCAAAAAAACAGAAAAGGACACTTAAAAGGCATAATATTTTGAGAAAAAAGGATTAAAAGAGCAGATTTTTTTAATAAGCCATAAAATTCCAAAGAAGGCATTAAAATTAGATAAACAACACAAAGTACTGTATCATTAGAATGACATTTTATTTTCGCCAAATATACATTCTAAACAAATTTATATAAAGAAAACAACTAATTCCGAAAACTATTGATTTAATAACATTTTTAAACCAAACTTTTATAAAAAATACTTCTTTGTCAAAATTTTATGTCTTGCTGGTTTTTGTGCCTTTTGGTCGAGTCTTTAATTATAAAGCAGCAATTGCTGAATTACATAACCAGCAATTACCTTCACTAGCTACCAATCTCCCAACAAACAAATTTTTATTCAAAATATTCTGCGAATCTGAGGAGGTTTGAATATCTGATTCACAAAAAATTGCACCTTTTAATTTATTGTTAAATCAAAAACTGGCGGATATATTCAACACTCACACAGAATTATCGCTTTACATCCAACTGAAGATTAAGTTTGCTTATCAGTTGAGCTTTCAAAAAGTTATAAGAGCAAAGAATGTAGTTTTCATAAAAGTAAGTTGATATGAACAAATCAGTACCCGCACGCCTATACTGCATACAGTGATTAATTACTGTTTCCCCTATAAAGTTGAACATTAAAATGACATAAGGAGTCTCATCTAGTGACAGAATTTTACACGCTATAATTTTATGTGTCGAAATATACGTAAATATAGGTTATTAGCAAACTTAATTACTTCTCCTTTCATTATCTACACATTCTTACACACGAGCGACGGAAGATGTTCAATGATGCTGGAGAAGTATCAAGGTCATGGTAAATTGCTTTTAATATTGGCTCAATCAGAACAACTTTATGAAATTAGAGAAAATCGCACAAAATTATGTATTATAGATAAAAATAAATTAAATTTCTATTTTATTTATTCTAAACTGGAATAACTTTTTCAAAATAAATTCAAAATTTCTACCGGAAGTAACGCTTTTACTTATAGGTAAAACATAAAAGTACTGAAAACTTAATTTGGAGCAACTTTTGTAGAAAAAATTGTAATGCACATACGTACAAGAGAGTCAATACAATATTATGTTAAAAAAGTAATCTGATACAAGTTTTGAGTGCATAAACACAATTCAAATCCCCTTCGATTTAGAAATTCCTATATTTGACATTTTTAAAAATGTTCAATTTTGAAAGAACCGGAATTCATCTCAAGCACTTTCTTGTCTTATAGAAAACTGTCTAACTTCTCTCCATCAGGAAACAGATCTTTCTTTATGGAATACGTTATGATATGAAATGATACTATTCTTGCACTGACCGATTTAATTCTTGTTTTAAGAGGGGCGTTTACCTATCGAAAATTAAGGCATCGCCGTTTCGCGTTTTTTAAACTCATTTTGTAATTGTGGAATCTCAAATTTGGATTAGTGATGCAAAAAGCATAAATTTATAATGTCAAGGTCAGCTTTTGTACTAATTTATTTTCTTAAGAAAGTTATGTGTTTTAGAAATAACCACAAAAATGCATGAATTTGGTTAATGTCTACTAACTAAGGCTGGTACACAAAAGAAAAAAAACGACCTCTACGCGCCAGCTGCACATTTGTTGTACGATATAAAGAAGAAATCAAATTTATGTAATTCTTTTTAAAGATAAAAAACATTAAACAGTAAATATTGTCACACACATTTTACACGAGGTTTTTCGCGTCGTCTACCCCACTTTACGGTATCTTTACCGGGCCTAGCGAAGACGAAAATCTATCGGAATCGGTTGGCTATTGCAGACTTAAATGCGAGTGACAGTTTAATTACAAACTGTCACTCGCATTTAAATGTCATATATACCTATAATATTCGAGTGTATAATAATATAACAGTTATGGGGAAGCGAAAATTGGTTTAAATAACTGATTGATTGGAGAGTTACTTATTGAGGCCTCATTTTAATAATTAATAAGTAAAAAACACATATTTTAGTTTCAAAAATATTTAATTTAGACACTACATATGTTTCACCACAGTGTGGCTTCATCGGGTGATGAAAATATATTATATATTTTTGAAACTAAAATTTGTGTTTTTTACTTATTAATTATGAAAATTGGCTTATTATAAAACATCAACAGTTCCGTAAGTAATTATTCTTTATACGTTATGTTTCCTATCTATAGTATTTCTTTATCTATGACAGAATCTGTGAATAAAACCGAAGCGCTGTGACAGAACCGAATATCGTCAACCTCCACCTACTCACACCCCCTTGCGTCTACCCGTCCCGCGAGTAATATAAGTTGCATAAGTTTCTATTTGTTGGTAAAAGCCACTCTTAATAATGTTTTATAATTACAAAAAAAATATTAAATATGTTGTGTTTAGTATTTAGTATTTAATTATTTCCTGCCTTGTCAAAGGGGAATTTGTATACACAGCATTTGTCTGGGCTGCTAGCATATCTCGGTGGTCAAGTAAAGCCGTCGTCAGACCTAGATAAGGCTGACCACTAGAATAATTAATTGTTGTCGTGAAAGATTAGTTTAAGTTGGAGTTCGAAACACAATTAGGACAAAAAAATCTTTCCTTATTAAAAACTGTAGTGTTAAAAACATAGTATATAAAATGTTAAGTTCAGTAGTAGGAACTACATCTTATGGGGCCAAACAAGCCCAGTTTTGAAGAAAAAGCAAAATTACGATAGCTAGAAGATAAAATGCTATTTCATATTTTAATATTTTGTGCTATTTCCTTTTCGTAATACTTTCCGATATTTTCTCGCAATTTTTGCAAACATTTGGTACTGTCGTGTGTGTATTTCTATATTACTAACTTATTATCCATATATTCTTATGTGTGGTATTCACATAAATACATTTGTTTTATTTATTCTGCCGGTTTTATATTGATATTAACCACAAAGTAAATGAGAATGCATTTTCTGAATGATTTATGATATACATACACTCACATACATGAGTATTTTATATATGTATATAGTTACCTATTTTAATTGTTTTATATGGAAAATTTTATTTACATACAATTGTATTACGGTTATATAATTTTATTATTTATTTAACAAAAACAATTTATACTACTAATTGCATGTTTTTGACAAATTTAATGAAATTTATTTCATGTTATTGCATTGTTATAAACAAACATTGATTTATTTAAATGAGTTTACGATATTATAATTTGCATAAAATCATTTATTTTTGACAGCAATGGAATGAAGAGTCTGGCAAAATATGTTTTAGCTCTAAAACGTCTCGTTAAATGATTGATAAAACAGATACTGCGTAGAAAAACTACATATATTGTAGTACTATTACTAGAGTTAATAGATTTTCAAATATAAAATATCAACTTTTAAAACCACATCCAATAATTTTTCGACAGTAGTTGTATTACAAAAACGAATTCGATTTTCAAAATCGAGCGGTTTAAATTCCTGATGCAATTCCATGCGTTATAGATGACGTTTATACTTTTTTAACGTTTGATTTATCTTGACTGAAATGTTTCTGCAGTGAGGATTAGTTGTAGTTTTGTGTAAATGTGTTGAAGAAGAATCTCCAACGCCCTTCCGTTCGTAGAATTGTGTTTATTCCTTAAAGTCCTTTCACATACCGTAATTTTTCTTTAGCATTAAATCTATGTTCGAGTTCTTTAAAATGTCTTTTCGGTGGATGACGTCTACTCAGGTAAGGCTTTGGAACAAGCAAACACTTTTAAGTGCTTCACTCCAAATATTGAACATCTCAATTAACTGTTTCTTTGGACAATTCATTAGTATTGGAATAAATGAAAACATGATGTAACAACAGCAAACAAACAATAATAATGCATTTACATATGAATAACAGGACTTTGAAGGTGGTTTGACAAAAATACAATATATTCTAGCTATGTTTTGTCGTGACTACTATGTTTTTCATGGCTACCACGATTTTGATGTGTGATGAATAAGAGTGTTTTCTAAAATATCGAAAATAGGTATAGTGTTATCTAACAAAAAATTATCTATTGTCTTAATATGATTCTGTAACAACAAATTCATTATTCGAAGAATATTTTTTTATTTAAAATTTTCTTTACTAAACCTTCGCGAACTTCCTATATATTATAGAACAAGTACATTAGTATCACACGGCATACCATGTGTGTACCTCATACTAAATTACTTCGTGTTCTGTCACGGCACTTTTGAATTATGGGCAAAAAACGACTTCTGCCAATGTCACTTTCTGATTTTAATCATAAATATCCCAAAAATTATAAATTTTAGCAATTAATTATTTTTAATAAAAATAGTTCTGTTTTTGCGAAAGATCCAAGTTTGAACTTATATGTATGTGTATGGCACTAAATTAAAAAAAAAGATATCTTTTTGTGTAAATGATTTATGGATTATGAGTGTATATATGTTTAGATTAATTAATATAATTTTATTACAATAAACATTAAAGAGTAGTTTCCCTTTGTCCGATTTTTGAATTATAGGAGTATAGAATACATAAAAGTATGTGTAATGTTTAACCCTTAATTTAGCTAAAAATTTATTAGAAAACTATGCCAAATGTGCTGAGACAATGCTCAAAGAGAGATTTTCTCAAAACCCTTTAAATGTCGAATTAAAATGATTCATTCGCAGATTCAGAAGTTTTCGTATGACAACTGTTTTTACGTTGAATAAAATAGTATAGATAGACACGATTTATAATCAACATTTACGTATGGCTCGTGGAGGTTCATCGTCTATAGTCTAAAGCTTGACCGAGCTTTAAACTATTAATTCTACACTGAAGAAAATATGACGCAACGTGCTTCCTATTTTATGCAGAGAGACTCAAACATGGGCAAATTCATCTTTGAACGTGGAAGCAATTCCACGCTTCATATATGCTACAAAATAGAAAGAACAGGTCTAATTGCCGAAAGTCAAGTGCATATAATAAGCGATTTTTTTTATCAAAACAGGCTACTTAATCAGGTTGATACAATTGATATAAAGTTTAATTCTGATATGGAAGTCAACCAAGAAGTGTAGATTTGGCTTCGCGACAAACCGGAAAGGCTTTTTCCGAAAGAGATAAAGAAGCTTGTTGATGTAATGCTACCACAAACTCAATCAAGGTAACTATAGTACATTGAAAAATGTTATGTAGTTGTTTCCCATCAGAGTAAATAACTGCGTTTTGTGGAAACATAAACGCGTAAAGTTGAAGATGAAGGAGTAGATATTGAACGTCTTTTCAAATTTATTAACGTCTTATTGTCGTAAAACTATATTTCTATTATCGCACAACAACATTTTTAATCTTTATGCTTAAATTTTACAAGTCATTCTTAACCATAGTGTTTAAAAAGAATTCATAATACAAAGATAAAAAAATAGGTACTTCCCCCAATATTTTCTTTTCACGTAAATAGGAACTTTGACATATGATTGATCAGCTTTCTTTTCTGTTAGAATTCCGTCGAGCGTCATGATTAATTAATAGAATATGGTTTGACGAAAATGTTATGATTATACGAAATATTTTTATTGTAAAAATATATTCGCGTCTAGTCATCTATTGTACATACCGAAGCATAACATGGAAAAAGTGTAGAATCTCCCAGAAAAATTTCAAAAATAAACAGGATGTTAGTAATTAACTTAATTCAATAATAAACTGATTAATTTGCATATGCATGTTTATTTTAAAAAGCTACCTATTTAATTAAAATATAAGAAATACAAGAGAAACAATGGGTAAAGAGTTTCAAGCTTTATTTACTAGCTTTTATTGACCTATGGAAACAGTCAAGAAAATATTAATATAAATATGTGTCCGTATTTATTAGCCGTTTAGCGATATATGCACTTAAATATTTATTTAAGAGTTTCTGTTAGAGGATTGTATTAGATTAATTTTAAAACTAATAACAACTAGATTTTTTTGAACAGAAATATTTTTTCGCCATTTAATTAATTCTAGTTGCTTTATATAGCAATTATATGAAAGCTTATACGCATGTGTAATTTTAACCGACACGTCATTAATGATATCATTAGTAATACCGTAATACAGAACAGAGTAGTATTCATTTGTTCTGTCTGCCCTAAGAACATATATTTAAAACTCCATCTGTAAAGTTAAAATTTAAATATTTTTTACTTCAAATTAAAGACAACAAATAACTTAAATTGGTATAGTAACAACATCAATTTACCTGATGTTCAGAATCTGGCCAGCTTGCAGTACATCCCTGTACTTGATCGTTGTCCATTGTCTATTACAAATTAAGACGTATTATAAACAAAGAGCACTGCGCAATTAACACTAGTCGTTATGATTTAATAAAATAAATTTGGAATTAGCAAGAATTATTTTCAGAATTTCGATAACATTTTTTAATAAATTCGCAATAGGTACACAGTAAATTTAAAATATATTATACTAAATAATGTTTATAGCCACATGTTTTCACGAAAACTTAAACTATTTTGTATTATTATTATTATTATTATTATGTGTCATTTTCATTATGATCTCTTCTGTCTCGTACATTAGTTTATCATCTTTAATCACAAGACATTACAATACAACTTTTAGTGCTTTAAGTAAGAATATCACAATGGAGAAAATATGTGTGATTATTTTTCGCCTAGAGTTCTTTGTTTTCTTCTAGAATCGATTTTGTTTACAGTGAATTTAAACGGAAAAACGTGGTCTAGACCTTTTAACTACTGAAGAGCCCGCTTTGAAACGGAAAGACACCTGTGTGTAACTTGGAATTGTATTCTCTCACTCCGTTTCCGGTAATTTCAGTATTTCATATGTACTACACTCACGGACGTTGAACGAAAAGCTCAGCGAAAGCTCACGACCTCTACCGAAACGACTTCGATCGGGAGCAACACATAGCAACGGTACCGATGGTGGGAATGGGTGGGTACCGCCCTCGGAAGTTCTGATGTAAAAACGTTATGCCGGTAAATAAATAATAATAACGGTACCTCGCAAAATAACCCTTGTTTTAGATTTTCTTGAGATATTGTCAGAGTAAAGACAAACAAATTAAATATGAAAAAGGTATTTCAGTATAAATGCGAATTTTATGTAAGTTTATCGAGCCCTAGTGATGAATCGAAATGTATGAATGAAAACGCTTTAGTTCATAAGATGCGACAAACAGTAATATTTAGAAAATGAAAACATGAACATTAACATTCATTTATAATTTTTTTTATTACAAATATTAATTAATGGAAATTGTATTTATTAAATTATTTTTAGATTACTTAGTTGGCTTACCGACAAGAGAACTTTAGGGAAAATTCCGAGACCCAAAATTCAGTAAAATTTGAAACTTACGTATTTAGGAAAATATATTCTGAAACATTTTCCTATTCCTTCGAAATTCGCTTTAAAACGAATACACCCTTCAAAGTTAAGAAGATTTTCAGACACTTTAGAATAACTTCTTTAAAATTTCAGTGGCTGTTTGTTTTTAGCAATTACTTCATATAAAGTCATAAAATACGATGTTCGAAGAGCTTTATAATATGCATAATGCATATTTGAAGTCCACTCTTAATAGAATGGAATACGAGAGCCTAAATTGTTGTTCTATACATATTATTTTTTTATGCATGTATATGTTTACTATGAACAGGTAAGGATTAAATTGAAAAATCAGAAAATGGTTTATATAAAAACCAATAGTCCATATCTAATAATTCAGGTCTGCCATGAAAACATCTTCTTAAAAATAATTCATGTTTCTTATAGTTTCTTAGATAATGTTTACGGAAAACATATTTCGATATTCCATTACGTACGGTTTTATGACAATTAACACGTTTAATTTTTACGAATCTTGTATGTTTAAAACCTAGGCCATATTGAAAAATGATTTGCCATTGTGAACATGGGCGCGTTTCGAGCGAGTTCGCTCCATTTATCTTGATGTACTGTTTCGAGGTGGCATTTCATATAAATATTGTAGATATGCAAATACTTGGTATGGACGTGTGCAAGAGATATTCCTTAATTTAAAAAACCTTTAATTACATACACATATGCACGTTGATAGAATGCCATTTTTCATCTACAAATATGTACAAATCTTACGAAGTATGTATATACGGACCTAACTGCAAATGAATGAATGATTTCTTTGCGACAATTGGAAATACTGTAGTAGGAAATATAAATATAACATATGCTGCACAAAGGAATGGAATAAACTATCCCAGAGTCCTGTTATCTTTCAGAAACAACAGAAAGCGAGGTAATTAATATCGTAAAGGAGTTGAATAATAAAAAATCCATGAATATATATGGTTACACAGAAACTTTATTGAAAAAACTCATTGACGTACTAGTGGGACCTTTGACGTATGTTATAAATGCATTGATAAGGAGTGGTGAGTTTCCTTGCGAGCTTAAATTGGCCAAAGTAGTTCCTGTATACAAGAAGGGGGATAAATTGAGTGCGAATAATTACAGACATATTTCAGTGCTACCAGTACTATCCCAGGTCTTTGAAACTGTAATAAAGAACACAGAATCGTGCACTTCCTAGAAAAACAACAACTCTTTACCAAAGCCCAACATGGGTTTCGGGCTGGCAGATCGACCTTGACAGCAATGTCGGATATGGTAGAAACAGTCCTGGAAGCGAAAAAACGAAGGGGAAGAAGCTACATGATAACTTGCTACCTCAGCAAACCATTCGACTGTAGGACTCTGCTGAGAAAACTTTAGCAATATGAACTGAGAGGGTTAGCTTACAAACTATTAGCATCTTATTTGGACAACAGGAAACAAATGGTATGGTGACAGAACGGATTCTCGGATGTTGCTATTGTAAATGTTGGAGTGCCGTAGGGATCTATTTTGGGATCGCTAATGTTTATTATTTATATAAGTGATCTGCTGGTCAGCATTATGCATTGCAAAATAATAATATATGCAGATGACACCTCGGTCCTTCTACGAGGGAGCCCCGAGAGAACCGAAGCACTACTGGAAAAGGCAATGGAGGATGCAGAAACTTGTTTCACAGCCAACAAACTCATGTTAAACCAAGAGAAAACACAGATAATACACTTCAAATCAAAAGATGAAAATGAGAAAGTGGTAAATTTACATACATGTCGACAACTGGCTGTCTTGGAACAACCACATAGAACCACTATGTAAAAGAATATATATGACCATCTTTGCAATACGCACAATAAAAAATGTTTGCACGCGCCAAGGGGCAAAAAGTACCTACTACGCAGATTTCCACAGTGTAGCTCTACCTATGGAATTCTCATATGGGGCATGTCTGCGAGAATGAAGGATGCTATAATTCTATAAAAAAGAGCAATTAGAACTCTTGGTGGGTTAAAATACAATTTAAAAACATTTTAAAAGTGAAAAAATTCCTTACTTCGGTTGATGCCTACAATTATTCGCGTATCAAACATGTGCATGCGAATCTACCTAAATTCGCGAGCAATGTGAACTTTCATCGGTATGACACGCGAAATGCAGATGCGTTGATAATCCCATATCATCGCTTGAGTGTTACAGAACAGGGAGTCAATTACTGGGGCCCCAAATTGTATATTACATATTGCTTGTTATTATTTATTTAGAAATTCTTTAAAAGAATTTGTTATTTACCTAGCATGTCATGTACGTTTTTTGATGGTGAATAAAATACTACTACTAATTTAAAAACATTTTAAAAGTGAAAAAATTCCTTACTTCGGTTGATGCCTACAATTATTCGCGTATCAAACATGTGCATGCGAATCTACCTAAATTCGCGAGCAATGTGAACTTTCATCGGTATGACACGCGAAATGCAGATGCGTTGATAATCCCATATCATCGCTTGAGTGTTACAGAACAGGGAGTCAATTACTGGGGCCCCAAATTGTATATTACATATTGCTTGTTATTATTTATTTAGAAATTCTTTAAAAGAATTTGTTATTTACCTAGCATGTCATGTACGTTTTTTGATGGTGAATAAAATACTACTACTAATTTAAAAACATTTTAAAAGTGAAAAAATTCCTTACTTCGGTTGATGCCTACAATTATTCGCGTATCAAACATGTGCATGCGAATCTACCTAAATTCGCGAGCAATGTGAACTTTCATCGGTATGACACGCGAAATGCAGATGCGTTGATAATCCCATATCATCGCTTGAGTGTTACAGAACAGGGAGTCAATTACTGGGGCCCCAAATTGTATATTACATATTGCTTGTTATTATTTATTTAGAAATTCTTTAAAAGAATTTGTTATTTACCTAGCATGTCATGTACGTTTTTTGATGGTGAATAAAATACTACTACTACTACTACTACTACCACAATATCGATTTTTCGACAGATTAAATAAAAGGTGAAAATCTTTTGCCACCGAGATCCAAATTAAGAACAAATTTTGAGCTTCTTGACTCTCTTCAACTTGATGTACGGTTTCGTAATGGCATTTCATATAAATATATATCCAAACTGTTGGTTAATAATCGACGAAGGAGATACATGTTGAAACTCCATTATATATCTATATATAATAAAACACAAGTGTATAGTTTCAAAATTAATATAATTAATACATATGTTTCGCCACACTGTGGCTTCATCAGGTGGCTGAAAATACAATTTCAAAATAAAAATTAGCTCCTATCTATATCAATACAAATTACAAACATAATCTCATTCTAAGAGGGGGTGGACATATTTAAATTTTAGATTTAGTAGGGGGGAGTTATTTGAATCTAGTTGATCATTTAATATTATACCTAATTTATTACAATTATTAATTTCTAAACTTTCTAGCATATTAAGTTTTTTACTTTTTCCTAAAACATGTAAAGTTGTAAAATTAGTATTGAATTTATGATTATGTTCCAAGCAATGATTAGCAAAAGTTGAGTCTGTCTTCTTATCCCTATAACATCTTTCGTGTTCTTTCATTCTAGTATCGAATGTCCTTCCTGTCTGTCCTACATACACTTTTTTACAGTCTTCGCATGTCAACTTGTACACCCCTGAGTTTAATCTATTGTCCGTTTTATCTTTATTGTTTTTTATTGCGTTTTGTAAGGAATTGTTGGTTTTGAATGAAATTGTCTCTTCTCTACTTGTTTTAATTAAGTTCCCTACTGTGTTTGAAATTGTACTAATGTATATGATGGAATTATAATTGTGCGTTCTATTGTTTTTTACTGTGGGGTAAATTAAAGCTAGCGTTTTGGATTTCTGTAGTTTTTCTAAAATATTATTAATTAAATCTATAGAGAAACCGTTATTTAACGCTATAATGTATATTCTGTTTAATTCTAAATCAAAGTTTTCTTTACTCAAAGGGACATTAATTAGTCTATGCAGCATTGATTGATAAGCAGATACTTTTTGTGTAATGGGATGAAACGAACGTGCGTGTATAGTTATGTCTGTATGTGTAGGTTTGTGGTAAATTGAAAATTCATGTTTATTAGTTATATGTGTTATAGTGAGATCTAAAAAGTTAATAGTTTTGTTTTCTTCTATTTCAATCGTAAATTTGATGTTTGGGTGAATAGTGTTAATATAATTATGTAAAGATGTTAATTGCCTCTCTGTACCGTTAAAAGCAACTAATATGTCATCCACATATCTTACCTAATAAATGCAATGTTTGAACAAAGGATGTTTACTAATTACGTTTTCTAAATGATTCATAAATATGTCTGCAAGTAAAGGACTTAAGGGGTTTCCCATTGCTAAACCCTCTGTCTGTTTATAAAATTCGTATTGAAACTGACAATAGTTTTGGTCTAAACACATTTCTAGTAAATTTAAAAGTTCCGTTATAATGATGGGATTTGTCTTATTTTTGTTCAATTTTAAGGAGATTATATCTATTACGTCCTGGGGTGGAATGCTTGAAAATAGATTAGTGACGTCGAAAGATAACAGTTTACAATTGTTAGGTAAATCTTTGGTTGAAATGTTATTTATTAATTCATGCGAGTTCTTAATAGAAAAATTGGATTTAAATTTAGTATGTTCAAGGATAAGGTTTATTAGATATTTTGACAAATTTCTACATGGAGCTTTTACATAAGATACTACTAGTCGTATCGGTAAATTGTCTTTATGTAATTTAATTAAACCGTATAATTTAGGTGGTTGTGGATTCATAGTAGTTAATTTTGCTCTAAAATTATTATCAATCAGTGCTTCTGACTTATTTATAGTTTGTTTTAGCAATTTTTGATATTTATTGGTAGGGTCAGATTTTAGTTTATTAAAAGAGTTATTATTTATAAAATCTTGAACTTTCTGTATATAATCTGTCTCTGGAATCGCTACCACAGTGTTGCCTTTGTCCGCTTTGGTAGATATAATATTTTTGTCTAACGTTTTTTGTTTTATTGACTTTAGTGTACTGATATCTCTATTATACTTATGAGGTGGTTGATAATTTTCGATAATGTTCCTTGTTATATATTTATTAGCAATATTATCTGTCTGTTTGCTTAGGGCTAAGTCTGCTTCTACCGCTAAATTTTCTAAGTGTTTTTCATTAATATTAGGTTTCAGATTAAATTTGAATCCTTTTGATATCAAATTCATTTCTTCTGTATTAAAAACTACTTTTGATAGATTTTTAAACCGGTCATAGAAAGTTATATTTCTGTTAAGATTATCCGGTATTGTGGGAATAATATTCTGTTTTTTAATAAAAATAAGCTTGTCTAGTTTGCTTTTTTGTATTAAGAATTTTTTGTGGACTAAGGGGTTGATTTTATTTTGAATAGCTTCGTACAATAGATCAAACTCTAGGTTACTAAGTTTAAATGAAAGTTGTGAGTGCAGTACCTTAATATATGATGATAGACTACCCTTATACGGTATAGTTTCTTCAATTCTTCTTTAAGCCAAACTTTCTTTCCTGCCTCTACTGCTAAGAATGCTGCTCTACTTTTGTGGTTGGTCTTGATTCCAATATGTTTGGGGGTAACTTCTTGTTCTTTGCACTGATGTAGGAACCAAATATTCTGCTCGTTAATTTTGTATTTTAGACGTAGTTTAAAAAACCATTTCTCCTGATCACCATCACTGGCTAATTTTAAATTAATAATCGACGAAGGAGATACATGTTGAAACTCCATTATATATATAATAAAACACAAGTGTATAGTTTCAAAATTAATATAATGTTTAACACACTACATATGTTTCGCCACACTGTGGCTTCATCAGGTGGATGAAAAATTTGTATTTTGAAATTGTATTTTCATCCACCTGATGAAGCCACAGTGTGGCGAAACATATGTATATGTATCTTTCGACGTCACTAATCTATTTTCAAGCATTCCACCCCAGGACGTAATAATAAAAAAAAAAAATTGAACAAAAATAAGACAAATCCCATCATTATAACGGAACTTTTAAATTTACTAGAAATGTGTTTAGACCAAAACTATTGTCAGTTTCAATACGAATTTTATAAACAGACAGAGGGTTTAGCAATGGGAAACCCCTTAAGTCCTTTACTTGCAGACATATTTATGAATCATTTAGAAAACGTAATTAGTAAACATCCTTTGTTCAAACATTGCATTTACTGGGTAAGATATGTGGATGACATATTAGTTGCTTTTAACGGTACAGAGAGGCAATTAACATCTTTACATAATTATATTAACACTATTCACCCAAACATCAAATTTACGATTGAAATAGAAGAAAACAAAACTATTAACTTTTTAGATCTCACTATAACACATATAACTAATAAACATGAATTTTCAATTTACCACAAACCTACACATACAGACATAACTATACACGCACGTTCGTTTCATCCCATTACACAAAAAGTATCTGCTTATCAATCAATGCTGCATAGACTAATTAATGTCCCTTTGAGTAAAGAAAACTTTGATTTAGAATTAAACAGAATATACATTATAGCGTTAAATAACGGTTTCTCTATAGATTTAATTAATAATATTTTAGAAAAACTACAGAAATCCAAAACGCTAGCTTTAATTTACCCCACAGTAAAAAACAATAGAACGCACAATTATAATTCCATCACATACATTGGTACAATTTCAAACACAGTAGGGAACTTAATTAAAACAAGTAGAGAAGAGACAATTTCATTCAAAACCAACAATTCCTTACAAAACGCAATAAAAAACAATAAAGATAAAACGGACAATAGATTAAACTCAGGGGTGTACAAGTTGACATGCGAAGACTGTAAAAAAGTGTATGTAGGACAGACAGGAAGGACATTCGATACTAGAATGAAAGAACACGAAAGATGTTATAGGGATAAGAAGACAGACTCAACTTTTGCTAATCATTGCTTAGAACATAATCATAAATTCAATACTAATTTTACAACTTTACATGTTTTAGGAAAAAGTAAAAAACATAATATGCTAGAAAGTTTAGAAATTAATAAATGTAATAAATTAGGTATAATATTAAATGATCAACTAGATTTAAATAACTCCCCCCTACTAAATCTAAAATTTAAATATGTCCACCCCCTCTTAGAGTGAGATTATGTTTGTAATTTGTATTGATATATATAGGAGCTAATTTGTATTTTGAAATTGTATTTTCATCCACCTGATGAAGCCACAGTGTGGCGAAACATATGTAGTGTGTTAAACATTATATTAATTTTGAAACTATACACTTGTGTTTTATTATATATACAAACTGTTGGTATTTAACAACAATTAATCGTATGTAGAAAAATCGCTATTTCTGGAGATAAATTATAACTATAAATATTATCTATGTTAGGGTGTATATGAGCTTCAGAGCATCAATCTTGATGGGATTAACAGGACTAACACTTTTGGAGAGTTTTCAGCAGAATGGAATTTACGAACATTCTTCTACGATTCCGTTAAATGTTACCAGAATTATTGTATATACTGAAGATTTAAATAAAACCTTTTCAATTTAATGATATTTCCATGGTAACATTCCTATTTGTGTTTCCATCTGTACAATGTATGCATATTAATTAATAATTATTCCACTCTTATATTAGTATATTATGCAATGAGCATTTAATGATAGCTATTAAGACACGAGAATGAAAATTGCGATACGAGCCAAAGGCGAGTATCGTAATGAATACGAGTGTCTTAAGAGCCATTAAATGCGAGTTGCATACACTATTTTTTCTACTACCCCATAATAAAACTTTATTTTTTGAACATTTCATTTCGCGTTTTTTGCGAATTTAGCTAGTAATAAATTGTTCGTGGCTACTAAGATTTGTTCCATAATTTCTGGTGGAGTCAAATTTTACATTTCACTGTCATTATCCCTCATCTTGACGGTTTATATTTTCAAAAAAGCACAAATTTTAACTACTTACTAGTAAATAGCAGAGAACTGTCAAATTTAATTAAATTTTATATCTGTTGGACATGAAGTGGCCATATTGAATATTGATGAATATTGATGAATATTGGAATGTCGCATTCCTATTGGATATAAACTTGTATCTTAATGAAAACCTGTATCTTAATGGACATAATTAAAGTACAGGTTCAACATATCTAATAATACAATTAAAGTATGGGAGTAGAAAAAATATTTTATGATATTCTAAAATGAGGATAAGAATTTAAAGTAAATAAATATAGAAAAGCAATAATTACTAATATTATTAGATAGGCTAAGCGGGTATGGGTACTACATCCCATGTATATTTTATAGAGGTTCGTTTTACGTTTCAAGGTCGTTTCAGATTTATACAGGGAGTAATCACTTTCGTGCACTAGGTAAATGCAGCAAACTTCAGAGCTCTTCCGTAGCAGATATCAATATGATCCAAATAGCTATTGAACAACTTTCTGATTGGTTAAAACAGATACCGATGAGACCTGAACAGCTCTAGAAATGCTTTTCAGCTGCTGTGAACAGATACCAATGTGCTTTGAACAGCTTTGAGGAAATATCGAAGAGATCTGAACAGCTTCAAACCTGTTCAAAAGCACGGTATCTGTTCACAACATCTGGGAAGCGGTTCAAGAGCTGTTTAAAAGCCATTCGCGTCACATTAGTATCTGCTACGAGAAAGGTCTGAAGTTTACCACACATACTATAAAAACTGAATAGGTGTTTATAGTTTCATTGGAGGTACAATACATAAACAATCCGATCTGCAACACAGCTCTGAAGTCTGTCGCTCTTACCTCTTGCGCGAAAGGGATTACACCCTGTATAAATTTTAAACGACCTTGAAATGCAAAATGAACCTCCATAAGAATATACTAGTTAATTTAATGCCCCTACTCGCATAGCCTATCTACAAATATTAAATAGCTTTTTTAATTGATTTTGAATATTAATTTCATAGAATTGAAATTATCAATTCATTTATGGTGTATAGTGGTATGTATATTTTAGTACTATAACATTTCCTTATTAGTTATGTATATTACGTTTCTTTTAATGATAATACATCATTATCCATATAAGTACGGAGCAAAATATAATTTAAATTAACTTAAAATTGCATATAGAAGGTTAGATCGATATTTAGGATCGTGGTAGATTACTTATTAACAATATCATAAGATATTTGTTCTTTATATTACAGGTAATACAGAAAATATATAGATTTTCTGTAATTTTGGTCATATGTATTTGTACAAGGATTGTTTCAAATACTTGTTAATCAATTAAGAATTATTAATAATATTATACTATATTATAAAATTGATATAAATGTGGTTGAAATAAATCTTAAATATACATAGAGGTTGTATATTTCAATATAATTATTATATATGTTTGTAGCTAATCAAATAAAGGCATTGTTTTATATTATTATAAAATGTTCATATGTGGGAAATTTAGAGAAGACAGTCAATTTTCCACCAACCGCAAAACTTCACTGTATGTAGTAAGGTGACATCTGTAAACTATTTGGTAAGACTCATAACTAAACTTAAGATTTAAAAAAGCCTTAGAGCAAATATGGACAACACTACACAAATGTTTTACTAGAATCAAATAATTCCTTATTCCTTAATTCAGGTTTTTTATTTATTATTAATATTTTATGTTTCTTTATATATATATATATATATATATATATATATATATATATATATATAAATATAAACCTATCGCATCACTAAGGTGTTCAGATTGTGTTGATGTCAATGCACATAACATCCATTTGAGTAATATTGAATATACCAGGGACTGAATGTTTCACTTCAATTAGTAAATCACGAGAAATTATGAATAAATAACACACGTAACTAAGTACCTAAATTTGATTATTGGCAGACTCTTTAAAAGTAACATAACTCTTTCTTTTGGACAGATAGGATAGAGTGAGAGTAATGATACTTTGATACAAATCAGTGTAGACTATTTTGACTTGCTCATACTTTTCACTACTGTCTTGTGATATACTAGCTAAATTGATAGATCTAACGGAGATAAAGCTGCGGTGACATAGTATGAAACTAAAGAAATATGTCTATAGTTATTTGGTAAGGCAAGGCCTCCCTAAAAAGCTGTTAGAACAGATAAATAAATTAATATTGATAATTATATGGTAAAACGAATATATATCTGCAATCCTTAGAAATTGCTGAATAAACACAATACCCACAGGACGCCACATTTAAAAACTATAACGTCCGAGATATTTTTTATTAAGTACAGATCCATATTGTTAATCATTACGTATTTGAAATCTATAACAAGAATTTTTCTTAAAAATATTGGTAAATTCTAGAAACCAGCGCCCAGCCCAATTTAATAACTCCAACACTATGCATGAACAAGAATTCAGTTTCAAATAAAACCTCAAAAAATCCCAAGTAAATCGGGCCTCTAATTAATAATATTAGAAATATGTATTCCTAAAGAATTCTCCAAACTAGAATAGTAAGATAAATTATTCACAACTTTCTCGTATTTATTTAAATTTTCCTCAACTGAATTTAAAATAGGTACCTCAATTTCCGGTGTCCTCGCTGTCCGGCGTTTCTTTTTTAAGTGATTGTTTGCTTTAAAAGTTCTCTTTTTATCCGACTTTCTGTGAGTACTTGAAAACCTTCATGCATTCGGTAAAGCTCTATTTGCGAAGTTCTCTTGATACAATCGCCCTACTTCCGATCCGGCACCGTCAGCAAACTCATTTGTGGAATTTTTGCTTTTTTAACGCTAGTTTTTAAAATGTACATATATACGTGATAAAGCGCGTAGTTAGATAAAGAATTATTTAAAATGTTTTGTGCTTATAAGAAAAACAAAATCTGTTTCTGGCCTAGAATATACTCCTTTGCTTTTCAAGAACTTTATATATATTATTTTTATTATAAAAAAATATTATTAATATTTGATGCATTTTAGACATGTTCTGCAATTTTAAAGTAATCTACTAAATTTATAGAATAGCAGGATATCTAGCCATTTATTGTTATTACGATATGGATAGAAGATTATTGCGATACAAACACCGGATTTTCAAATAATAATAATAATAATGCTCCTATTAACGAGTTACAGTAATTTTTTTGGCAATGTACAGAGACTGTATAACAATTGTAATAGTTATTTACATAAAAGTCAAAAAAACGATACTTTTTCCGACGAGGTGAAATTTAAAGTACGAGGCTGCGTAGCGGCCGAGTGCTTTAACCGCTGAGTCAGGTAAAGACACTTTCTTGACTTGTATTGTATATTATTTTTTCGAAACCGTATAATTAAATTTTAGAAAATAAATTAATATTTACAGTAAAAATGATCAGAAAAATCAAATCTTTTCTCCTTCTGTTGTTTCCTTAGTGACTAGACAGCATACAACAATAAAACTAAATCACTTTTTACAACTTCTCTGGTTCATTCTTCGAGGAAATAACTGTGTGATAAATATCAATGTCTTTGAAAAAAAAATGTGATGTAGAAAACTACATGCCATCGAACATAAGTGCACCTGCCAATTCTGCAATGAAAGATTTACTGCCAAGCAAATCTAAAGAGAGATATCAGAAAGCGTTTTCGATATTTGCAGATTGGTGCAATTCTAAAAAGTCACAGTAGTTACAGAAGAAGTTTACCTCGTTTATTTTGCAGAGAACACAAATAATTATAAATCCTCTACTTTGTGGAGCATTTTCTCCATGTTAAATTCACTTTGTTACTGACGAAAAACGTTGATATTAAAAAAATTCCCAAGTTAACTGGATATTTAAGAGATATCAAGCAAACAAATAAAATACATTTTCGTGATCAGAATTTGGGCAAGCTCCCCATAAAGGTTTCCTGATGATGAAGGTAAATAAAATATATACGAGTTATTTTAATTTAATTAGCATTCAGGCTAGCAGGGGCTTGTCGGTGTGATGAGAAAGGGACTTTACTCTATATAGAAAGTACTTGGCGGTACGATAAGCTCAAACCACATATCATCGCTTATTTGTACGCTAAAGACACATTTTGATATTTCTTTCAAAAATGACAGAAAATGACGTTGCAGTAAAATCTTACTATTCTACTTTCCTTATCCCAAAATGTTCAGTAAAGAAATATGGACGATTTCAGTAAAAGGTAATTTATCTGCCCCGCGCAATCTTGAGATAAATCCTTTTTATTCTCCTTCTTCAAGAGATTCATGTTTAAAATTTCAATAAAGAAGTAAATAAACAATAAAATAATTGTAAGGGATACCATACATATATGCAAAAATGTGAGGTAATTAAGTGCTACTAATATAGAGTATTATACCGATCAATATTTTTCGAAACACAATGTGAAAAAGGTTACTCATACCTAAGTATACTCCGTTTTTTTAATTCCGTGGAGTACTGGCAAACTCAAAATAAGCTAATGTAGTGATATATTTACTAATAAAATTTGTATCTATGATATTTGCCTTCAGTATTCATTGAAATATTTTGATACGTACTTATGTTGAATCTTGGAGATATCTAACCAACCAAACTCACTATTGGTTATATACGAGGGCAGTTTTTTATGTTATCTACCTATCTATGAATCAAACGAGTTAGAAAACGAACAAAATTTTATTTTTCAACGTAAAATCCATTAACACTAACACACTTATTCCAACGTTTCTTTAATAACATTATGCATTCGAAAAAGAAATTTTTAGGTAATTTCGAAAAATACGATTCTACAGCGTTTTCCACGTCTTCATTCGATAAAAATCGACGCCCTTTTAAGTGCTTTTTGTAGGGTAGATGTTGTAATTCCTTAAAGCAGTAATTATTTATTACTACTTAAACAATTCGTGCAGAGTTTTCTGAGCAAAATTATGAATAGTGTAACCGTGTTCTATTTCTTAATTGTATCTTGGTAAACATTTTCCGTTATTGTAGTCCTTTTGGCATATACTCAATTAAGAGAATTCCCTCCGCGTACCAGAAAACTGTGGCCATCACTTTTATCACTTTTTGCCTTCTTGGGTGGTGGAGAGCCCTTAGGAACTCATTAAATGGGCTCATATTTCGTGAGAGGGTGTGGGGGGGGGGGGGGGTTGTGGAGTGGTGTACCCAAGTTTCATCCCAGTTACAATTCTATTTGAGAAGTCTTCATCTTGAGCTAAAAGAGTAAAATTCTCTTCACAAATTTCTCGTCTGTATAATACGCAAATTTTATTAGGGACAACCAGCCTGGAAATCCATCGTACTGACACTTTGCTCATTCCTAAATCTTCGAGTAGAATTTTAAAAATACTCGTTTTTGATATTCCTATTTCTCTAGCAATAACTGAAACTCTTCTTTCTTCTACACTTTGGGTCATCATGAATCGATTCTCTGCTCCATTTCATGACACTCAGTGTTCAAGTTTCAATTCACACATTTTCTCTTCATTAAACGAATATAAAGGTAACAAATGTTAAGCGATTCTAACCAAACTTCGAGATGACACTATAAAATGTTACAGAAACGTCATGTAAGAAAATTGTCGCAATAGCATATTATTTTCAGAGTTAGGTAAAAAACAAAAACTCCCCTCGTTATTACAAGGGAGTGGCACTTGAAGAAGAACTTGTAAAAACATTTGAATGCTAGCTTTTTATTCCATGTAGGTAATGAAAAAGATTATGAAACAGTTTTAAAATTACTGGTAGTACTTTACAAGCTTTTCGATTTCTCATATAAAACTAGTATGCAATCGTTCACACTAATTTATAAGTACTCTTGTGAGCGTGTGGCGCGCGTACACTACTTCACCAGAGAAGTCACTCTACGCTTCTGTAGAAGTATATTAAATTAAGAGAGATTACAAATCTTGCCTATTTGACTAACGTGTTTGTCGTAATGGAAGTATAATACACAATTAAATTACATATATTCTTTAGTCGATCAAGTCGTGGTTTCCATATACATAAATATATGTTTATAGTATAGTTACTATTTCTAGCCCAAAATGATACTCCATTCGTACATAAGAACACAATTGTTTTTTGCATCTGAGTAAGGTATGTGCTAATTAATTTTGAGAAACATATATTTATACATAAATATATGTTCATAGTATAGTTACTATTTCTAGCCCAAAATGATACTCCATTCGTACATAAGAACACAATTGTTTTTTGCATCTGAGTAAGGTATGTGCTAATTAATTTTATCTAAGAGCTCAATAATATTATTTATAATCATTATATATTGTTACTACAGCGTATACAATTGTATTTTACTTTAGATAACACATTTTTCATAATAGAAATATATTTCTCTACGACTGAGAGTTTAAATTGGTAAATTACCTTTCAATTATCATTATTAGTCTTTGTTGATTTCTACCCCAAACTACGTCATAACTTTTATTGAAAAAACCGTACGTATTTCTAAAATGATGTTCATATTCACAAGCACCTAAAGTGTTATCCTGTTTATTATTTATATTGATTATGCATTTCATATAATTTAATTATTTAATATCATTTAGACTTAAAATCAACATATATAATTTTTTGAATGGCTATACACACATTTAAAAATTATCGATACAAAAAATTATAAGTTTTAATTATCATTAATAGATTTAGATAAAAAAGAAGCACCAACTTAGATCTTTCAACAATATTCTAAAAAGTATAACTTACTCAAAGCACGGAATAAAACGAGCTAGAGCTCTTCATACTTAAATTATTTTCCTAACAAGACACTTTCTATCTTGTGATATTTATCACTGTCATCGTTGTTTGCTTAACGTTTTATTTGTCCTTTCCACCAGTTCTCCATTTATATTTTCTCTCCGTGCATATTCTCGAACACCCAAAGTGCCATACTGTTTACTATTTATATTAATTATGTATTTTATTTAATTATTTAAAATCAATTAGACAAAAGCTATATGTTTTTTAATGCCTAAACACATTTTTAGAAATGGTCGATGTAAATAATAATAGGTATTGAAACTATCATGTAATGTCTGGGATTTCCAAACTTAATCAGTCCGCGGCGAACTTACAGGTTTAGTATTTTGTCGCGGCGCCCTTGTCAAAATATATGCACAATGTACAATGTGCATAAATCAGACACAAATAAATCTCACAATGTGAAGCCCATATTTATTAAAATTGAATGACACGAACTATCACACTAAAATATGGAAATACAAAAAATATTAAATAAATGGTGAAAACCTTCAAATACAAGAATGTTAATGTGACCGGTGAGCTTGATGATCGACATACATTTTTTCAAAGCTCGGAACAAGGTTTCTCCTTTCTCGCTCCACATCCATTTGCTTCTATACTGCTGACAATCCAGCTTCGCATAAATAGGTTGTCGCAAAGAAAATGAGGATCCTGATAGGAAGAGAGCCTAATTGAAATCTCACGGCAGAGTTTTGGATGTCAATCAAAAATGAATATCCAACTCTGAGTCAAATTATTTTGCAAACCATGCAGTAAGTTTTTTCCTAAATGCCGCAACCTTCTACAAAAGTTTCAAAAGGTGCATGTTATTAACTTGCAGAGACATATCGACACCTTCATTCTAATACCACGTATGAGAATTTTTAGGGAAATTGTGATTTTGAATGTCTTCTAACCTGTTTCTGACGCTGTATCCAATGATGCTTAAAAATACCAAGTATGAGAACGTACACAAGACGTTTTCTAATACCATGTATGAGAAACTGGCTTAATTCGCTTTGCAATACCGCGTATGCGCACCCTAACCTAGAATTTGTTGAGTGTGGAGTTGTACTTTAACTATACTAATAATTAAAAGTTGATGATTTTGCCAAAAAATAACCAAAAATCATGTGCTCGAGGGGACAAAAGATGCTTAACATGGTATTGGACCAACAGGTAAGACACTATAACTTTTTTTTATTATTCTGAATGTATTTACAATTTTGTCTAGAGAACAATTGTTTGCCAACGTTAATTTCCTATTACATTTTCTACAACCTTATGAATTGAAAGAGGGTTTGACACTTTGCAAAATCTTGTAAAATTTTGTACAATATGACACAATATGTATAAAGTTCAGATATCAATACAATGATGATTTATTTTATTTTTTATGGCTGAACTAAAAATAGGACAACACAATTTTTGTGATTTTTTCTCTTTTGCAGTTGGTTGTCCCTGAATCAGCTCAAATGACTTAAGACACTAACACTACTGAATCTCTAACGTTCTCTAGAAATGAGGGACTTTGTAATGTGAAAGTTCTTGCTTGTGTGCCGTTAGAGGCATCATTACCACAAAGTAACAACATCATTACTGTTAATGAACCAGCACAAGTTGCTATAAACAGTGATAGTTAAGAACAAGATCAAACTATTTTTGATAATATTGACGACCTCGGTATTTTAGATGATGTATCATCTGGAGTAGATAGAGATGATACGAATACAATATACACAAAGAAAGGAAACACAGAGAATGACAATCAAGATTTTGAGAAAACTGAACCTCAACAACTGACTAAAATGGAGGAATCTTGTATTATCGAAATTCTCACTTGTGTGCCATTAGAGACATCACCGGTAACTAACAACATTATTATTGTTAATGAAATACCACAATCAGTACAAGGTGCCGAAAACAATAATGGTTCAAAACAGGATGACACTGTTCTAGAAAATAATGATGACCCAGATGATCCAGATTACGTACCCGATATTAAAGTAGATCAAAACGAAGGTAATACGGCTAGTAACAATAATGATGTTGAAGATATTAGTACTGATTAAGGACTTGACGATTATTCCATTGAGCTTATCACTTCTACTTCTGGTGTAGTAAGGAAAAAGAGACACAAAAAACCCATCCCTGACACGTGGGAGAAAAATATTGCAAAGAACGCTAGGATGAAAGGAGAGAAATTTGTTGGATACCAAAGAGATCGAAATGGTAAAGTCATTCGTGTACCAGAACGGAAAGAACGCACCATGGCTCCTAAATGGGCATTTGAAAAATGCAATACCATATTCAACAGACATTGCAATAAATTTACTGAACCATACAGACAAACACTTTTCAATTACTTTTGGAAAGACTTGAACTGGAAAGAGAAAAAAGTTTACGTTTCGTCTTTACTAGATAAAATGTCTGCAAAGAAATCGTCAGTAAAACCTGGCAGCTCATCGCGTCGTTCGAATTCGTATGTTTATTCGTTGAAACTCAAAGATGAGAAGAAGGTAGTTTGTAAAAAAACTTTTTTAAATACCTTTGGTTTGAAGGAATGGATGGTTCATAACTGGGTTAAAAAACATAGTTACAGAAAAACGAACAGTAATTTAAATAATAACGATAGCAGCAGTAATGATGAAACACAAGATAAAAAGCTAAAAAAGAAAAGAACTAGAATTAAACAAGTAGGTTGTGAAAAGGAAGAAAATAATACATACCTAAAGAATTTTTTTCGTGACTTGCCGAAACTGCCAAGCCGCTATTGCAGACAGAGGACTTCAAAATTATATTCGGAGCCACTCTTTTCTTCAAAGAAACAACTTTATGATTTGTATGTTTCCAAATTTACGGAAGACAAATTGACCCCTGTCAGTCAAACCAAATTTTACACACATTTTAAAAACTCGAATCTAGCTCTGTTCCAACCACGAAAAGACAGGTGTGTGACATGCTGTGCATACGAAACAAAAAATATTTCTGAAGAAGTGTGGCAAGAGCATGTTGCAAAAAAGCAAAGAGCGAGAATCGAAAAAGAAATAGATAAGGATAGTGCAGTAAAACTGTGGCCCTTGACGCAAGCAGGCGCGTTCTACTACAAAACAAATCTTTGCTCACATAACTTCACATTCTACAGTGTTGCAACCCATCAGTGCACAAATTATTGATGGAACGAAACACAAGCAGATCTTACTGTTTCCACTTTTGCCTTTTGCCTTGTAGATTATTTGAAAAAACACTGTCTCGAGAAAAAACTGCCAGTTGTAATCTACAGCGATGGTTGTACATATCAGAACAGGAATGTCACCATGTCTAATGCCTTGTTGCATTTAGCTACACAGAATGACGTGAAAATAGAGTAGAAGTTTTTAACCAAAGGACATACAGCTATGGAATGTGATTCGGTCCATGCATGTATTGAGCGCAGGTTGAAAAACAAAGACATATTTCTGCCTGCGGATTATGTTACTGCCACTAAAGAAGCAAGGAAAAAGCCATTTCCTTATGATGTTAAATATTTAACTTATGGGTTCTTCAAAGATTATACTGTAAATGAGCTGCAATACTATGAATCAATCCGTCCAGGGAAAAAATCTGGTGACCCAGTCGTCACAGACATTGTGTGCCTGAATTACAGATCAAACGGCGTTGTGTATAAAATCAGTTATAATGATGATTATCAAAACTTGCCAAGAAGACCGTCAAAAGTCAGAATTGAAGCAGAAGCACCAGCTTTATATTCAAATCAGCTTGCAATTCCTTTGTCTAAATGGAATCATCTGCAGGAGCGAAGAATGTGATACCAGTAGATTTTCACAGCTTCTATGATAATCTGCCTCATCTATCATTAAACACTCAAAACCAGAAAATACAAAAAAAAACTAACATGTCTATAAGTTTTATAACTCTGTACTGGAATAATAAATAAATTTACATTTGTTTCTAAACAAAAATTAATTCGAAAAAATTGCCAAAAAAAAAAAGATAATTTCACATTTATTGATCAAATTGCAACTTAAATAAGTGATTAAGTTTTATTTTGTATAAATGGATAATACCACGTATGAATGCGTATTTACAATTCTAATACTACGTAAGTGACGTAAAAACGTACAAAATATATTTTTGTGAACTATTTTATTTTAAATGTTATCAGCATAGTGTCTTGTGAAAGAAAATACAGTATACATACACGAAATACGCAGCGAGGCTGAAGTAAACAGTTTTTTTATTTCCCTTGCAAAATGTTAATTTTGCTACATACGTGGTATTGGAATGAAGGTATCGATATTCAATGCATACAGTTTGATAAATATATAGCGTAAAAATACGCTAATTTCTGCAAAAAGTTGGGTTCGGTAGAGTACTTGGAGTTTTCATATTCTTTCTCTTGTGGAAAAGTGCGAATTTCTTGACGTAGCTCAAATGCACGGGATAAAACGTTGCCAAGTGAAAGTCATTGTGAACTGTACTAGTACAGAAGAGTCGTGTGTTCAGTTCCCATCTACGTGAACAGTTTTTCGAAAACCTGTTTTTTAGTAGAATACTTTTTATGTAGTTTACTACGTCTACGATACGTTCTAATACCCAATTCAATTGAGAGCTTAGCGACTTCAATACAAGTGCTTCCATATGGATCATGCGATGGGTTCACATAGCATGCGGTGGGGTGCTGCGAATAAGCGCCCCATAGCGACTGGACATTGATCGAGCTCCATCAGTACACATACCAATGTACCTTTTCCAATCCAAATCATTTTCGGTTATAAGCTTGGCAAACATATCAAATAAGTCTTGAGCCATGGCGCTATCAATGATGCTTCTGCAAAAGAAAAGGTCTTCTACGATAATTTTATCATCCAGGACGCGTACATAACAAATAAGATGTGCGTATTTGTTACTATCAGTAGTCTCATCAAGGTGTCTCGTTTCCTCTATTAATTTGTCACTGAAATTCTGAGCTATAGAATGAATACTTCGACTAATAATGTACCTTTGAAATTAACTTTCTCGCCGATTCTCAAAGCATAATATTAACCTTGTCAAGAGCAGGTGGTAGAATAAGATCTTCTGCGATAATGTGATGTTTTGTGCAGTACGTCACTCAGTATGCGGCCTTAAAAAGTACTAGAAGTGCTTTGCTTGGTGCTGAGGCTTATTTAGTTTTTGTAAAAGTTGCAACTTCCTAATAAAGAAACGAGATTTTTTTAACCATGTTAGAATCATTGGCTTCGAGATGTTGCTTTAACTTACTTTGGAGGATACACTCGGGCCCTAGAACTTTTAAACAGAGCGCACACTGCGGTTCCTTAAAACCAAAATTCAAATAGTTATTATCGTATTTACGATATTTCCGTATCTTTGCTACCCTACTACTAGTCGATGCTTATCACTCTCATTTGAACTGTCGACGTCCTTACTTAATAAAAACCATTCCATTACCTTACGACTTCACGAAAACACACAGCGACACACTGAAATAAAGCGGGCGCTTTAAAACAGTTTACTTTTCTTCTCAGATGTTTAGTCCGCGATTCTTATTCAAAAACTGAACTGGTTCGCCAAAGTGGCACCATATGTATACTATACTCCCAGCCACTTAGCACTTAAATATAAATCTGCTTGATATATACTTCATAAGACTTCCATACTTTTCTGGAATATTCTATGTGTTTCGAGAACATTCCATATCTTTCTTGAGAATTCTACAAGCTACGGGAACGATCTAGTCTAGATGTTATAGAAAGTTTCATTAGCTTCGAAGCTGTTTCGAAATGTTCATTCTAAAATATTCCGGACCACTATAGATACCCGCTTTCGCGAAAGGATTTCTCGATGCCCCTGTTTACTCTCTACATTCCCCAGAATATATACTTACACGTGTTATAAATTGCCGATTCAAGATTTAGTTAAAGAAAAAGATCAAACTCAGATTGTTCAACAGTATTATAAAAAAAGTTACTTAAAGTACGGAATAAAAAGAGCCAACGCTCTTTATACTTAAAATTATCTTCCTAACAAGACACTTTCTATCTTGTGATATTTATCACCGTCAACGTTGTTTGTTTGCCCTTTCATTTGTTTTATTTGTCCTTTCCACCAGTTCTCGCTTTATATTTTCTTCTACAATGATTTTTAACTTTCGATAATTCTTCAAATGGGACGACTTGCAAAAACGAAAGCAACAACCAAACTGAAATTATGACGGTTGTAATTTATGGACATTAAGTAACATAAATTTCCCTACCAAGGACATTCAGAATAGGCTTTAGGGAAATTCATCCGTCCCGCGGCAATTGGAAATGTTTTATCGATGAGATATTTTTGTCTACGCACTCTAATATGAGATTAATTGCTTAAATATTTTGTGTTGTATATACAAACCTGGAGATATTCTTAAAACAGATCTTTACAGGGTTAAAGACATACAAAATGTGTTTCTTATAATACATTATAATATACATAGCATGCTTAAATCGTGATTAAATAAATACCTCTAAACCATTAAAATAAAGAGAAAGTAATTAAGAATTTCTGATTAATTGCAATTTCAAATAAAGTTTCTTATTGTGAAATCTTTATTATGAGACATTTTCTAATTGCATAATTTCATTAATAAATGGAGTTTAATTTTCAAATAATATTTCAAAATTTTAATTAATATGAAAGTATGAATATACATATACGTACAGCTCACCACATATAAGTTGAGCGGTGAAGGTCATATGTGCAATGGACACAGGGGTGAGTGGTAGTAGCGGGATATACACGCACGCATTTGTCACAGCTCTATCCAAATATATCGTGTATTCTCTCACTTCTTGATCTGCGTCGATGACTTCTCAACTTATATGTGGTGAGCTGTACCTATAGCCAGCTGTCCAAATTAAAACAATTATCTGATTCCTTAACAGGCAAACAATCTAACACTGTTGACTATCCCCAAACTATTCGCAACATAATCGAAAGAACACAACAAACTTTTTTTTGTTCACTATAATAATGTGTTTGACTCTATATAAACTTCCGCCATAATTAATTCTTTGGAAAACTGTGGAATAGAATCACGATATATTGAATTAATGAGAATATATACAAGAAGGCTACTAGTACTGTCAGAATAATATGAACCCCATCAATATAAAAAGAGGTTTACCACAAGGAGACACTATTTCTTCCAAATAAATTACACTGTTACTAGAAGGTGTTAGTAAGAAAATTAAATGAGACAACAAAGGCCCAATGATAATATGAAATCAACGAACTGACAAAATGATGGTTGATAAGTTTATTTACTTGGCACAAACAATAACTTTGGATAAAAATACGCAACAGCAAGACTAGCTAGACTAGGAATAAGATTGGCATAGAACTTATTTGAAAGACTGAACTACTAAACTGTACCCTAAGAAAGATATAGAATAATTTCAAAGCAAAGCAGTGGAATTGACAATAAACAAAAATTTAAGATGTCAGCCACAATATATTAAAAATAACTTTATTTGTCCAACTATTTACAATTAAAGGACAACGGTATTAAATGTAGATACATGTAATTTAGAAACATTAAAAAGAAAACATTATACAATTGATAGGGAGCGGACGTCCCAGGTTTAAACTACGACGGAGTTACAACGGAGCAAAGAAATAACATAAGCAACACGTAGTTACTGAATAGCATTATTCATATGGTGAACTGCAACATCTGTTGTTGACTCACATGTTAACAGAAAAACGACACAAAAAAGGTCCATTTAACTCGTAAATTTCCTATTTTCATCGGCGTAGAGAGGAGCGTGAGCGGTTTTTAAAATTTATTATATTTACCTTTTATTTCGTAAGATAAATAAAGTACGGAGAGTTAGTTTCGCTTTTTCATTATTTTGACTGTTAGTTACGTACTTCGTAATTTTTATAATAATTCCTGTTTAATACCGTTTCAATGAATGTATTTCTCCCAATTATATCGACGTAATTGTGCATTGGATTTTGTTAAGTTTCAATAACATACGCATACTTTTTTGTTATCATTTATTTCGATCTAGAACATTGTTTATGTTACTATGATATGGAAGAACGTCCAGAATGGCATCGTAAAACAATGGCAAGTTGGATTAAGGGTCATACTGATTGTATGACCCTTAATCCATTTTCAGTGACTCCGAAATTTATTGCATAGTCTGTAAAATATCGTTACAGAATGCCCAAAAAGGCCACGTACAACGTCACTTAGCATCGCTAAAACATACACAGAAATTGGACCTGTTGAAAGCTGACAATTTTAACGAAGAACTCTGTGAAGCTTTATTGGTGGCTAATATCTCATTAAAGAAACTTAACAATCCCACTTTCAAAACATTTCTTTAAAAATATGCTGGTTGAAATGTTCCTGATAAATCCACCTTACGCAAATGTTATGTTTCTTGCATTACGAAAACAGTAGAATGTAATGAATGCATGAATGCAGATCTTTCAAATCAGTACCTATGGATAAGTGCCGACGAAACTGTCGATATATTAGGACGCTCTGTGGTAAATGTTGTAGCTGGTGTACTACATCCAACTATTCCATATAACGCATATGTATTAGCATCTAAAGTTATAATTACAGTTGATGCGGAAACAGTTGTTAAAACCATTGATGAGAATTTGCACAACAGGCTTCATTCGGACGACAGGTACAGGAAAAAAATACTTTTATTTGTTAGTGACAGTGCCGCATATATGTTAAAAAGAGGCAGACTATTAAAGGAAACATATCCTTATATGCTGCATATTACTTGTGTAGCACATGCTCTCCATAGATTCTGTGAATATATCAGAGACAGGTATCCGGAAATTGATAGACTTGTATCCGCTTTTAAAAAAGTTTTCAGAAAAGCACCATCGAGAGTAGCTTTTTACAGGGAAAACTTCCATCTTTGTCACTGCCTCCCTCGCCAGTAATAACTAGATGGGGAACTTGGTTGAAAGCTACTAGTTTTTATGCAGAGAATTTCGATAGTTTACAAAATTTCATTACATATTTAAATGACGATGCTCGAAGTATTTCTGAGTGCAAGGAACTAACACAAATCCCAAATTTAAAAAATCAGTTGCTACTCCTTCACGAACACTTTAGAAATTTAAAAATCGAAATCTCAAATTAAACGATGGATTAACCACATAAGATGTGGCTATTAATAATTTTAAATGTATTCCAAGTGACTTCGGATGTGGCCCTTCGGCAAAAGTTAGATTTATAGATCACCACCCACTTGTTATCCAATTATATAATTAAAATTAAGACCTCTTTAAAAATACAACATTTCAATAGTGCGCCCATGGGCGATGAGTCATCATCCTTTCGTGTCCGCTCTCTAATAATTGCCATTGGTGCAGAAAATGTCATCGTAGTGGAAGTTTGAAAAGCGATACATCTTGACGAGCGGAGATCCCTGCAGTAAATTCGTTCCCACGAAGGGAGTTAGCAAAGTAGAAGAGGAACGAGAGGATAGTCTGGGAGTGAGAACGTTCAGAGAGGAAAGGAGATCTGGGCAGTCCATCCATTCGTTGCACAGCTTTCTTATAAATCTCGATCCATTGATATCGTGTCGGTGCTTTAGAGACCGAAGGCGGCATAAGTCTCCATTAGCAACGAGTATTCAACACTTCGCGGAGGATAAGTTCCGGTAATCCTGAACGAGAGATATTTCAGAAATCGCCGCTGAACCTTTTCAATGGAGAGCTGCAAGTAAATATATTGCGGAGAACACACTTGTGAAGCATACTCCATCTTACTCACCACACTGAATATACTCTATCTTACTGACCACAAAACTAAAATATAACGTCTTCAAAACTAATGGGTTGCTAAAGATCCTAGACGAATGCATAATAAAACACAGAGATCTTGAGGCCGATGCACAAACACGTTTAATAGTGTTGGAAAAACTTAATCTGCTATCGAAAATGACCCCAAGATCCAGGAAAGTGTCTACCATATTCAACAAAACACCATCTATGAAGTAAGTAGAAATATGATGGCCTACTTTACGTGTAAATGATATAAAACAGCATTTACTTATATTTTAATGCAATTTATACCTGGAACACCAGTTTGACAAAGTATTTAGGTCTTGTTGAAGAAAAGTTTAAGCAAAGACGCACTAAATCCGAACGCAGAAAGCTTTTGAAGTAGTACACCATGATCTATCACATCAAAAGCACGGCTGAAATCCGTATAAACTACATAAATTTGACCTTGATTGTCTAATTTATGAGAGATCGCTTGGGTTGGAGATACCAGATTAGAAGTTGTTGATCGACCGCGCATGAAACCGTATTGATTTGGAGAAATCAATGATTTAGTATTAAAGTATATCACAGAATAGATTACGCTTTCAAATACTTTGGCAAAGTTACAGAAAATAGATATTGGTCGGTAATCTTCAACCTTGGTCTTATCACCCTTCTTGAAAATCGGACAAATTCTTGCGCGACGCCATCGATAAGGCAAGTTACCAGTTTTTATGGATAAATTCATTATCAGGATCAAGGTGAATTAAGTCACCCGCCACAAGATCATTTGGAAAAGTTGACATTATGTTAATTAGCTCGTCCTCATCAACACTTGATAAAAAGATGGGTACATGATTCAGTTGAGAATCCCCAACACAAAAGGAAGAACTGGGATGATATATTGAAGAAAAAATATCAGCAAACACGTTCACAATATCTTGTGGTGTCTCAACTTGTGCGTTACCAATAGATAAACTTCTGGGAATACGCGAGGTATCACCTTTACTTCTTTAGGCTTATGAATAATTGAGGTTTCAATCATATTCATATACGATTTATAGGCATCAGAAATGAGTGTTTTGCACAGACGTATTAGTCTCAAATATTCATCCAAGAAAAAAATATTTCTAGTAGATTTCCAACGCCGCCTATAATATAGTTTCGACTTCGGATAACGCTTGATGTCATTATTAAACCATACAGGATACCGAGATTTAGTAATGGCTGCCATTATCGGAACAGATGACTCAATTATAAAAACTATCAACAGCGTTGCTCACATCCTTAAATTCTTCCAAGAAAGACCAGTCAGTAAATAATAGATCGGATTACAACTTTTGAAAGTTAACTTTACGGAAATTAAATCTTTTATTAGAGTTGGAAGTGAAATTCGAAGGTGCGGAAGAATCATATGCCAAACAAACTGAAAGGCTTAATGGCGGATGATAAGGATCCACTGGCACAAAGGGAGAATCATCTAGTTCAACACCAATATTACACTCAACATTGGAAATCACGAAATCCAGTTGACGATTATCACAATTCTTTACATTGTTATGTTGTTTAAATTGAAGAGAAATACATTGACTGAAAGTGGCAGATCTAGAGCAGACAAAGGTGTGGTCTGTGAAATGAGGTAGATTGAAGTCGCCAATTAAAATCGATGGCTTATCATGAAGGAAGACTTCTAGTGATTCACAAAACAATTCAAAATCCTGTTGACACAGATTTGGCGGTACATAAATGACAACAACATAGATATTATTCGCCAAATTACCGCATTTGCAAGCAACGACATCATTCAGGGGAACAAGGGAAGATAATAATATCATGCTTGTATCCACGACCACATAGTCAATTGCATCAAAAAATGCAATAAGTACACCACCGCCCATAGAGCCATTTACCAAAGAAAAACGTCTATCAGATCGAATGACGTTAAAAGAAGGAGGCAAAGAAGGAGCAATTCTGAGTTAAGTACCGAATCATCCAACCAGCTTTCAGTGACTACAATCATGTTATAAAGGTTTGCGCAAGCACTCGTAAAGAATGTGTGAGTTTTAGATCGCAGTTCCCGTGTGTTTTGATAATAAATGTTAAATGCATTGGAAGTAGCGTTGGACATATCTAGTTTAAAGTTGAAATTATTTTAGGTATTTCTCGACAGTACTTAATTTGTAAGTTTGTCTCTCCATTATTTAGGCGGTCGTGCAGCTCATTCTTAAAGTCATGTGCATCTGAACTTGCATAGGAGTTCTGTCGCGAAAAACAGACAACTTGGGAAATTCTTGAATCGATTTAAGTTTTGAGACGTTGCGCATAATTTGACCTACAAAGGTTTCAGATGGGAGAGAAACCCTGATCGGACGCCTGCGAATTGCCGCTGACGGATCAAATTTTCCCAGTCTACTGATCCTGACATTCGGAACACTAATTTTGAGATTAGAGAACATATCATTGACCAAAACATTATCGAGGTTAATTTGCTCAACACTGTTTTGACAATTACCCACTTCGCAACCAAAAATAACCAAGTTGTTCTTACGGCGATCACGATCAGCAATTTACTGAATCACGCCTTCCATATCAATTAGAGAAGGAGATGAAGCCGCAGTAGTTTGCCGCAAAGATTGCATCAAGACCCTGATATTATCCTGCAAAGAGACAATTATCGATTTCAACCCATTGATATCATCCCCCAAAACGATGCAATTCCCACACGTTCATGTAAGCCCGGTCTCTAAATGCATTTTTCTCAGGTCAGAAACTGAAATTTTACCGCAGTCAATTCGATAGGATTTCTTGCAAATATAGCAATCAACTATTTTATGAGATTCATCAGCAATCCCACAACAAGCACAAACAGGCATGGTGAAATTAAACCATTAAAAATTTATTAAAAATATAAAAATTGAAAATTTACGAATTAAAAATAAGGAAGTGACAGAGATACACTCTTCACGCCTCACTGCCCGTTGCGGCGTCTTACAATAAAAACACAATACACAAGGATAAGAAGGGCAACGGAAAGGTTCTCGATCAGTGTACAGAGAATAGAAAGGAGATGGCTATATTCTTAGAAGAAACAACAATACAAAACACCAGCAGATTGAAATACATCTACAAGAAGTATATGCGTGCAAAAAACACCACAATAACAGACCAATTTGACATACAAAGTTAAACTTACCACATAAAAATTATAATAAATATAAATTAATTTATGGTGCACAAAACACTAACAAATAGCGGAAACTTTAAGCTAACGAATGGTATAAGTTTGAAATTAAATTAATCTATAAAAACTAACAAAATAATATTATGATGAACACAAGACAATGAAAGTGAACGTAATCTTCATATTGAATAAAATATGTGTAGTTAATGTTTCAACAACATACTTGACAAAAAGTATAATGTTTATTGCAAATGTAGAAAATAATTAAAAGAGTACCTAAGAACTAAATGCTAAGAGAACCAAATTTATATTTGTTCAAAAGTAATTGTTTTTTAAACTTTTATTAAAAAAATCCATGTTTTGTATGAAATATTTGATTTGATCTTCGTATGAATTGACGCATATTTCCATAACAATTATATTGTCATCATCCCTATTCTGCCCTGTTAAACATAGAAGTCGTAACTGACAAAATTATTGTTTCAAGATATTTCACATTTAGTAAAATTTGTAATGCCACCAAATGTGAGTATTTTATTGAAAACTGAATGTAACATTTCCTAAGCTGTTACAAAGCAAAATCTTATAGGCCAAAGCATCTTTTCAACATGCAAGCAGAAATTAGAGTTTTGATAGATACGACATTTATTACTAACATTATACAAGGGTTAGCAGAGTACGGAAAAAGCATATCTACACAAAACTTAATCAACTTTATTAAAGAACTATTAACTCTATTACAAAAACAAAGAAGTATTACAAAATCCAAATGTATTCTTATTGCATATCAAAAACAGTCATTAAATTTAATCATCTAAATCTCGAACTTCGGTTGAAATAGGAATATCCTCCCAAAATTTCTTTCTGTTCATTGGCATTGTAGTACAAAGTTTGGATAGTATAAGATCCCTTCTTTCTGCGGTAATTCCTCGTGGGATGTTTTTTGGTGAAGGTTTTGGCACACCTTGCTTAGCCATTTTAGCATTTAAAAAATTTAGTTCCTGTTCTTGCACAGCGTCAAAATCTGTCTTGTACAACAGTGTTTGTTTCCCTCTTAAAAAAGTAACTTCTACCATCTCATTGAGGTAAGGGCGAGGAGATATTTTATTTAGTTTGTATTGCGATGTGCCATTTTCCCAATTATAAAAGTCGCCTACGCACATGTTAATAACTTTTACATTACTGGCAGCTTCTTTTACTGCGTCACTGAAATCTTTAAAATCGTAGACCTTACCTTTCGTTTGAGACATCGCTCAACCTGGTGATGAAAGGAATCGGCCCCCATAAACGTGTGCCCTGGCTCAAAATATTTCACCCTAAGTGATTCAAGAGAAACTTCTGCTGAATTCACAATATGAACAAAAAAAGTAAATATTGTCCAGTTTTTGTTTTGAGAGGAGCAATTGTCCAACCACAAAGTAACATGTCTGGCATCTCGAATTGATAATAAAAATGCATAGAACGTGCTGGTAATATCTTGGGAAGATCGGCCAGATATGGCTTCGTGCCAAATAACCGCCGTTGGAAGTGTTTGTTTTTGCCGAGTTATAACAAAACATTCGTTAAATGCGATTATTCGAGGTGTAAAAATCACCTCCTTAAACATTTCCATTCTTGGAAGCATTATCACCTACAATCAAATGATTAAATTAACTTCTTATATTTTTATATTAGTGAGATTACCTTTTGGAGATCTGCAGATGCAATTACTTGATCATCTGTGGTGCTAGAACAAGCTTCCTGATAGTGTTTTCTAGCTGCAGTGTACTTTTTCCCGTGGGAAGCAAATTTCTTACATTCGTCGCAGTTGCCGTCTAAGACATCCTTTTTATGGGAAGTCAACTTTGAGTGTAACTCGAAGGACTCACAAACCCAACATTCCTCGTGTCCCAATTTTACAAAAGATATTTTCAAGCTGCTGACTACTTCTCTATATAAATAATATGAAAACTGAATGTTTGGATACGTTGATCGAAAGTTGTTGTACATCATTGTAATATTAATATCGGAGGGAAGATAGCGTCTCTCTGGCGCATGTTCACGACGATAATGAGCGATAGTTGGTCTAAATGATTCTATATGTTTGATTATTAAATCTCTATCAAATTTCATCTTGCTGTGCTTTCCTTGTAGATTCGGCTTAACTGTTACTTTCCAATTTGTCTTATTTAGTGCATCCCTTACTACTCTGTCATTTTTACTGTCATATCCCAAGGTTCCTAGGAAAAATGTTTTGCATACATTTTGCTTACTGCCTCCTGCATCTTTTAAAAAATAAAAGTAAGTATTAGATCTCCTTGAGATAAGACAATAATCAGTAGTTTTTCTTTTTGTACTTTGTTGAGAGACACTGTGTAAAATAAAGTTTTTTTGCTCATTTACATCTAGTTTCCAAAACTCTCTATTTATCTCTACTCGTCTCTGCATGTTAATTCTCTTAATACACTGTCTTTTACACGTATTTTCTTTACAAGTTTGCTTTACATTATGTTTTTGTGTCTTGGCACTTATTTTTATTTTTTTTCTTTGAGTTGGGCTCAAATCAAACTTCTTCCTTTTGCGAATTTCCCCTTTTTTAGTAAAATTTTTTTGCTGTACTTTGTCCAGGGCATTGTCAATAATATTTTGCAATATTTCACTGATAAAACTAACACTTTCATTTTCTATGCATACCACATCGCTTGAAACAACAGTGCTCTCTTGCCATACAGTGTTGCTGTTATTAAGATTTTTATTATGCAGTTCAACCTTATTCTCTGAACTTGTGAAGCTAACATTACTTAAGATAATGACGTTTGGTCTGGGTTCTTCTTGTTTTTGTAAATTATATACACTAGAACGATTGCAGTTAAGTTTACAAGCTTCGGTTTCGGAAGTTTCACTGCCTGAATCATCACTAGGAATATTATAGTCTGGATCATTAACAGTATCCGGATTATTATCACTTAAAGTTCTGTTATTTCTTAATACTTTCAAATCACGTTTTTGGTCTTTTAGTTTATCTTTCTGTGCTTTATTTAGCGCTAATAACATTTTAAAAGATCTACTTTGTGGATTCATTATTGCATAAGGTAAGTATGCGTTGTATCTTAATCTACAAAATAATCCTTATTTGCAAAACCCTTCACTCACCAAGCAGAAAATACAACTTACCACAAAAATATCTCAAAAGAGTCAAGGAACTCTTATTGTTTAAATTTATTTCACAAAAAATTACTAGCTAAAACTGACACCTCTGACATCACAGGAACACAAAATATTGAGGTTAGAATAAGCTTAGTACTGTTACTGTAAATTGTCGTAAGTAACAAGTTGTTAAGGGAATTTGTCGTAACTGCGTACTGTTTTTGTAGTTACGTCATATACTTCTAATTTTGTCAGATACGACAAATCAAATTAACAAATACAGCAGTTTTGCAGATACGTCAAAAGATTGTATGCATATATAGGCTATACAAGTCGTATATACGACTTGGAGTCTTAACAGAGTGATAGATACATCAGTAATGAAGTTGTAGACGCCCTAAGCTGAAAACATGAAAAAATGTAGATACGACTTCTATGCTTAACAGGGCAGTATTTATGTCACAACAACATTCTGCCAATTTTACATATAGGTGCCTTCATGTTGAAGGTGTATTTATCTTTCAAAATACCGTTAGTCTAAATTATATCCAATATTGTATACGTTATTTCAATAATATTTTGATGAAAACATAGATTTTATGTCATATAATTTTTATTTTTTAGTGAGGTTTCAGATAAAAAAAACCGTAAAAGCATCCTTACCATTCTCTTTAGACGGTTTTCACATAATTAACTATAGTACATTAAGAAGATAAAGATGTTCTAGATAGTAGGTACAAGTAATAATTATTAGACTTGTTATGTTCTTGCCAAATTAATATTTAACTTCTGAACTGTAAGCAAGAAAACCATGAGTTGTATTCTACATCAACTTACTTATACTGGTTATGTTTTTGTTTTATTGTAGCATTTTTTGCGCATTCCCTAACTTGATATTTATAGATGTTTAATTCTGGGTATAAAAAGTATAAATAAATATAGTATTTCAGTCCTCACTACTGTCTGAACATTTGTGAAAATATTTGTCTATTAAAACTTTTATTCGGAAATAAATGGTTTAAAATGAAATCAGTAATTTCTAATACTACATAAAAAGCAAAATATTATTGTAATTCAATAATTACATATAAAATAGTATTCATTAGCATTGCGAAGTATTAAACTAGCCGAGAATATACAATAAAAAAGTTGTACACCGAAACTTAAAAGGTTTATTAATAAACAAAACACCCGAAATTGTAGCCAAATGAATATGAAATTTCGTACAGGCAAAATACAAAGAGGAGAATGTACGATGCCACATGTTGTTTTCAATAATATTTTCTGTTACAATCATATTTTCGGGCACAAATGAACATTAAATTTAGGGAAACGAAAATAATGGTTTATATTAAATAAAAACCAATGAATGCAATGAACGCAAAGCATTTGCATAGTGTAGTCGATCAATATGCGATATACGGTTACCGACGTAAATTGGAAAATTGTCTGGAATACACCGAATAAATATAAATACAGATGTAAGAGAGTTAATCTATATCAAGAATTCTTATCGCAATTATATAAAACATAAATCTACATATATAAATTATAAATAGTTATTAGTTGTTATTATTAATTTTAATATATGATTTGAAAAATAGTCAGATTTGGACCCAGTTTCGCAATAGTAGAAATAAACAATAACTTCTAACGTTAAACTAAACCCAAATCTAAAATAAAAAACTAAAAATAAAATTGTAATGAGAGAAACGAAATCAGTGTAACATACAATATCAAAGCATACAGTCTGTTAACTCAAACCTAAAATATTTACACATTCAATATCGGTTCACTCTAGATTGGGTGATATATAAAACACCACAACGTATAAATTAAATATTTATTAACAATGTGCATAAGAAAAATAATACATCATCGCACGTTGATAGTGTATGTTTTTTATTTAATTAATTTATATCTTGTGTATGAAAATAGCAATCCTGAAAACAAAAAATAAAAACACCAAGTCTACACTCGGTGAGTACCAATAAAACTTAAAAGTAGTTTTAGCACATGGTGGCTGAGGGAGCATAATTTAATGTAAATGATGCTTAATGATCACCAGAGAACTTTTGGATATTAGAAATAATTTACCATTGTGCTTGTACTTCTACTTCTTATTCTGAGTTCTAGTTAGGCCTTGGGCTTTTACTAATATTCTAACTAAGGCTTCATCATGAAATTTGAGTGATTGGCACTAAACTCGACTGAGGATTCATTAAATTAGAGCAAGGCGGGGCGGTTTGTGCGGCAGGTGCTCCGGCGGGTCGTATATCATCTCCGGAGTGAGGGTGATGTTCGGGTTTTCTTCCATGTTTCGATAGAAATCGATGTAAGCTTATTAATATGTTTTTCAATTGGCGGAGGTTTGTATCTCTATGAGTCTGGGAATTTTTCCCATGGGCTCTATATCAACCACGAACAAGTCCATCGTGTTTGATATGGAGGTGACCTGTGATGGGCTTAATTTTCCGTCGGAAGACTATGGCCTGCGACTTTTCGCCGTTGATGGCAATTCGCCAGTTGTGGCACCAAGCAGTTATTTTGTTAACAGCATCTTGTAAATTTCGTAGGGCTATTTTAGGACTGATCGAAGAAGCTAGAATGGCGGTGTCATCTACATAGGTGGCTACCACTGTGCAATTCTTATTTATTACTATTTTCCTTGTGAAGCTACATATCACTTGGTTACTGCATCAAATTGTCCTGATATGCTACGCACAACCACCTTATCTACGATTCCTATATTTTATGGAAATGATAAGTATTCTAACAACAAAATATCGTATTAATATTAAAGGACTTCCATAATTATCTGGTCAAAGTTTAACATCACTGAATGTATCAAAAAAAAGTACAGCTGAGTTGCCTGTATTTATTATTCTGTGATTATGTACTTTTCGACTTTTATCTTTATATGAGATAGAAGATAGATGAATTATCGTAAACCAGAAAAATCGCATAAGTTTCTGGTTGTAGATATTGCACAATATTGTTCAGCTCAAACCACGCACCATCCATTAAACACATCTTATTATTATGGAAAGTGAAGCTGAAATATTGTATTAAAATGTATACATAAATGTTTCATTTGATGTAACGTGCATAGGTACATATTTCTGATAAACTTTGTATTATTTGGTTATATGAGCATAAAGCTTATACAGTCTGTCCAGGACAAAGACGCGGATAGAAAAACTATAGAAAACTGTAGAGATATTAAACTCCATCTTATCACAACCCTCGATTTGTAAATAACATCTATCCGAAATAGATCAATTCTCTGTGTTTACCCATATCAATTAATTTTAATATCATGAAACAACTAATGCAGACAGTTTCGGCAGCTATTTCATGCGATTTACATGCACCATAAATTTAATATACGTTTATATTTGCAATCAAAGGGTTTTATTAATAAAGACGGCGCATTATTACTTCAATCGAGTGTCTGGATTTTTATAAAAAGCACATGCTTAACATATCTTGCACCTTTGGATGTGGTTGCTCTCTTGCACAATAATATTAGCAACGCTATGTGAATGTCTTCTTTCACGTTTCTCTCTCCCGCAATCTACCTGTGTAGCAGAAAAGAATTATTTCAACTAGATCTGTATGTATTAAATAAATAATGAGTGCATAATATTCAGTGATATACAATACATTTTGTTTAACAAACGGGAGTTTCTTTTTATATTATTGTCCCATCGCTCGCAATTGCTGTGTGTGCATGATATTCACAGAGTAAATCCTTCAAACGAGTATAATAATAATATAAAACTAACGATTATTATCGGACAGTGTTAATGACATTTTACAATTCTACAAGTTTTAAACCTACCCAAGTACAGAAGTAAGAAGAATATCATATATGCCTATATACAAGTTTCTTGAATATTTTTTTAGAAAAATCTCCGACTTCAGAGAAAGAAGTTATAATTCAAGTTTGTCTTCTAGATAAAGTACTTTAATTCCATGCTCGTGTGGCACTTTTTTTTATAAGTTATCCACGAGAGGTCTAAAAACATTACGAAGAGATACGATTCAATTACAAAAGAAAATTGAGTTTCGATCGATTAAGTAATTTGCGACGATGTTCTCAAAGAAATGTCTTAAAGACTGGAAAAATATAAGTTGTATTAAATAGGAAATGTTGAACGTTATTTAAATGCACATTTCAAGTTTTGTCCATGTTTTATGTGAATGTAACGATTTGTTTTCTCGAAAATAGTTATTTACGAACCAAGTGCGTGAAATCATATTTTGCGAATGAGTGACCAGTTTAAAGCGCGAGCCGAAAGGCGAGCGCTTTATGGACACGAATTCGCAAAATGTTTCACGCACGAAGTTTGTACAATATTTTTTGTACGAGAACTATAATAATAATACATATTGTTAAATACGTTATCGTTTATGACACACTACTAATCTCTTGATATTAATTAAAAAAAATTGAATTGGCAGTATTGATTATTTGAAGTGACATTTAATTTAAAATTATCAAATTCAAAAAATTCTATTTCATTTCCTTTTATTTTCATAGAAAAACAACGAACTGGGTAGCATATTATTAAGGTTAGGAATTTATGATTTTAAAATGTCACTAAATTAATCAAGTTCTAGGAAGTACCAACTTTACTTTTACGCACTCGTGTTTAAAGTGACTTTTTACGCACGCAAATCGAATTGTGAAATGACAGGTTTTGATAAGCGAGTACAAAAAATAATATTAGGTACGTGTAACAAAACTATTTTATGACAGATTTGCTACAGTATATATGAAAAAACAATCATATACGTTTCTGAATAAAAAAATATAGAATGACGAAATCCACACGGTGAGGTTCGCATGACAGATATACAGGGTGATTCTTAATATATGCGACAAACTTTAGGAGCTGATTCCTGGGGTTATTTTGATCATAAAAGTTCATAAGAATATATGTCCAAAACCGCTTAGTTCAGAAGTTATACAATGTTTAATAGAAAGTTAAAATAATAAATGGTTTTATTATAAATTAACAAAATAATCAGTAAAACAAAATTAAGTTCAGAAGGACGACTGATAGCGGGCCCCCATCTACAGTGAGAACTCCACAAGTTGAAGAAATGGTATTAAATGAAATTGAGGAACATCTTACAACAAGAACCAGAAAAATTGCGTTTGATTTAAACATTAGTCAGGCCACAGTTTGGAGAATATTGAAAGATCAACTGTTGTATCCATATCACATTCAACGGGTGCAGGCTCTATTGCCAGCAGATTTTCCACAAAGATTAGTTTTTTGTCAATGGATACAACACGAAGTCGTACAAAATCCTAACCATTTGGCTCAAATATTCTTCACCGACGAGGCTAATTTCTCTAGAAACGCGATTATTAATTTTCATAATAATCACATATGAGCCGAAGAAAATCCGCGAGAAAAATGAATGCCCGTCATCAGCATCAATTCTCTGTCAATGTGTGGGCCGGAATTGTTGCAGATCAGTTGTTAGGTCCATATTTTTTACCGATAGGGTTAAATGGCGAGGTATACAGCAATTTTCTTGAAGAGGAGTTACCACTACTGCTGGAAGAAGTTCCGTTGCAGTTAAGATTACAAATATATTTTATGCATGACGGTGCTCCAGCGCATTTTAGTTTACTTGCTCGCGAGTTTCTGGACAGTACGTATCCAAATCGGTGGATAGGACGGGGAGGTCCACAACCGTGGCCTCCTCGGTCTCCAGACTTAAATTCATTGGACTTTTTTCTCTGGGGCCACCTTAAATCATTAGTTTACACGACTCCCATGGAAAATGTCGATGAGCTAAGAAATCGTATTATAGCAGTTTTTGAAACAATTCGAAATACCTCTGGTATTTTGGAATGGACTCGCCAGTCAATACGACGGAGGATAGCAGTTTGTAGTACAGTTGGGGGCGGTCAATTTCAACAGTTACTATAAGTTTATTTTGTTTTACTAATTATTTTGTTAATTTATAATAAAACCATTTATTATTTTAACTTTCTATTAAACATTGTATAACTTCTGAACTAAGCGGTTTTGGACATATGTTCTTATGAACTTTTATGATCAAAATAACCCCAGGAATCAGCTCCTAAAGTTTGTCGCAAGCTTGGCTTACATAACATCACATGTGACACGTATAAGTATTATATTATTATATGTATCTAATTTAAAAAATAATATTCTAAAAACTAGAGAATTATTTCTAAATTTCTTGAAGCAAATGTTATTAGAATTATAAAGGAGAAGTAATTAAAACATTAGACATAAAAGGAAATCATGAGAAGGAACAAAAAGAAACCAGCAAAAACTATTGAAGCATTATATAATTAAGTACACTATCACATGTATATAGGCTGATCACTAAACTCATCTATTAGTATATTATTATTTATTATAAATTATCTATATAAATAAATATGAAATGTTGTTTGTTGGTAATTCAATCACTTGAGAACGGCTGGACCAAGTTGGCTATTTATTTTTAATGTTCGTATAGTCCGAATAGGGTTCTTAGCGAAAAAAATGGAAAAGTTTCCCGGAAAATTAGAAAAGTCGGAAAAGTCATTAAGTGCTTTTTTCAATAGGATTTTTGTATGAGCTCAAGACCACAACTCACGATTCGAACTATGGATATGCGTAATTCTTTTTTTGTTTTGTCCATTATTGTCCTCGAAAAGTTTTCAGGAAAAAAAAAATCGGGACAATTACAAAGAAAAGTCGGAAAATTCGGACAAACTACAAAATACATACCTCTCATAATATATGTACGTATGCACTCTCGATCATAACTGACGATAGAAACAACATATTTTGTCGATTATTTTTTTGTTTTGTTCGTTATGCTCCCAGAATGGAAATAAGTAAGTTTTCAATTGAAAAAAAAATCTGGAAAATCTGGAAAAATCTGACAAAACGCATTCCAGCTTAAATTAAAATAAAATTACGTTTATTTTTACTTATGTGTTGTTTCGCGATCTATCCAGCAAATGTAGTTATTTTATTTCTATTTATCTATTAATTTTTCATCACTGTGGAACCGATTAGCTTGATTCACAATTTGACAATCAGGTGTCAAGCGACATTTGCGACGTAGCGAAATAAATTGGAATAGAAATAAAATAACTACATTTTTTATTTCTATTTCACTTTTATATTTGTTTTGTCGAGACTATTGTTCATAGCTATGCTAGGATCCGATAGGTGAAGCTGTAATCAAGTTATTAACAAATTATATATTTATGGACTAAAATGACTCATATTCACAACATATGTTGGTTTAGTGCTAAAAAAAGAAAATCACAAAATTTGGACCCGATAGGTGGCGCTGTGGTCGACTCATAGCGCCACCTAAGGAAAAGACAGAACAACGTCTGCCAGGCCAGCTAGTTTTTAATGAAAATTAAAATTACCGAGAAGATTTATTGTTATAAGCCGTCATGTCGTCATGTTGGTGGGGAGGTTAACAATGGGAAGTTCGTGAAATTTCATTTGCAGTGGAATATCAAGACTATTTATATACGAAACTATCTATTACAGCTTAAGTTTATGCATTTCTAATGTTTTACCGAAAGTTAACATTGTTAACATGTGCATAGATAACCTTTTTTACAAAAATCATTTTTCCCCTTCTCTAACTTCAGAACTTGGCGTTTGCGAAAATATCGAGGTCACAATATTTCCTCATACTACAAAATATCTTAAGAAATATCCTCTCCATAGTTTTTTTCTATTTTTTAAAACAAAATTAAAAAGAAAACATTTATATGATATCAAACTAAGTTTATTTAAAGAAATATATTTCATATTATGATTTTAAATTCGAGAACTCAAATTTCTTAATATTTCAGTCAATTTCTTGAAAATTGAAAAAGACAACTATGCCAGTCATTCAAAATAAAATTATTCACTCTTTTAGATATCCTAATGAAATATATCTTAATCAAATGTATATATCATTAAACGCAAGTGTAGAAAAAACATATCACATAAACTAACTTTATTTACTTATTTATTAAACCTGAAAACTTCATCATGCTGCTACTTATTTCTTTATTACTTCAGGTTTTCTAAAAATAAATTTAGTAAAAATATACTTTAATAAAACTAGAAAATTAAGTTTCTTTAGATATAGCTAAACGATTTATTTATAGTTAAAATTAAAAAATATATACAAAAATCACGAAAAATCTACATAAGTTTCAATACTCTACTTATTTTATATGAGTTCTATACAAAAGTGTATCTGAATAACATCATATTATAATTATCAATTCAAATCGATATGAATGTAACCTTTGAATGCGGCCTGCAAACGCTGCTGCAACTTGAATCTTAATAAATGTCATTATAATAATTAATAGAGAACATATTTCTGAGATATTGCTTAATATGAAATATATAAAGTGGAAGATACTGAAAATTGTTGCTAAATAGATATAGAAATTGCTACTGCTGCCACCAATTTTTAGAAGCTGATTATACGATAACTACTTAATAGTCTTGCTATTAACTGCGAATTCGCAAACAACTTGTTTCAAGAGAGTGCGGCTTTTAAGTAAAATACTTTGTACATAATTACAATGAAGATCAATCATAAAAGATAAATAGATTTATAGCCAAATTCTTTTCTAAATAAAAACACAGGAAATGGAATTTCACTGCATATAATGTATGTACCTCTAAAAGTAGTAAATATATTTCAAAGTAATCTACATGGAAAAATTTATGAAACTGATCAGTAAATTTCATATAGTACCGAGAACTAAATCAACCAAATTTCCGTTACTGCTCACATAACTTTGCATTATTTTTTCGAAATATTCGTCTCTGATGTGTCTGCGGGAAGTTCATATTTAAATTAAAATGTTTTTAGATATGAAAAGAGAACTAACAAGTCGAAGGTAAAAACCGGTTGCGGTATTCGGTCTTCATTACAGGTATTATGCCACATTTAAATGTAAAAATCTGAAAAACTTAAAGAGCTTAAATGTTAAAACTTCGATGTCAAGTATTAATATACACTGCACTAACACTAAATTTCGAGTTTAAAAGAAGAAAATATGAAAGATGGTTTTTAATTTTTTCATTTACAAAAATTGCTGAGTTTATATTAGAGTTAATTATACGTAATAATAAGATCGATAATCGTGACAGGCCTTGAAAGCCCAAAGAATATGTAGGAATATTATTTAAAATAAATTTGATCAATTCAAGGCATGCAAAAATGCTTTCTATTATTTATTTGTGCACTTTCCTTTAAAATCAAATAAAATATTAAATGAAAAATGATCAAAATGCAGAGAAACACTATAGTCTATTGTCGAATTTCATATTTCTTTTTCTACTTTCGTAGCAGGAATTTTGACAATGCTAATAGATTACAGGGATACAGGGTGAGTCATTAGTAGGCGCTTCTTCGATTGCTCTTTTGTGTTTTAAATGAAAGAAAAAACAATTAATGGAAGATACATGGTTGCTTGTGGCGCATATTGTAAAAATACTTTAAGCTCTGGCGCACTTCCGGTTTCACCGGAAGTGAACGAAACTTAATTTTTTTAAATGACTCACCTTATATATTTTTGGATTTTCTTGTACTGCTTTAAATTGTCTGTTCGAATGTTTTTTCTTTTTCAAAATTGAGCCAATAGTTTTTGAGTTATTAATTTTTTTTGAAAATATTTGACCAAAACACGTGATCAGAAAAAAATCATTTTCACATGTAATAGAGGGTGTAGTTAAACTTAAAGTATTTTAAGTGCACCAGTACTTGTGCTTTATTAAAACTCAAAACCAATGTTCTGATGAAACATAGACATTGCTTTTCCTGAAAATAAGAATGTTTATCTTTTTCAGGAATACGCTGTAAAAATCTAAAATGTTTCATTGCTTTTAATTATAAAATAATTTTGGGAATGTATACAGGCTGTCCAGAAACTCTCCTGATAAACGAAGACCGGAGATTCCTCAGGTAATTTTAAAACAATTTAACCCAATTCACCCTAGTCCGAAAATGCTTCCTTAGGTCATAGGCGTCCGTTTTGGGTAGGTAAATGGCTATTTTAACGCATAACTTTTTTGTCTTTAAATTTTAAGCATTTGTGACACTAGATTATTAAATTTTCAGGTATTCTAGTACTAAAAGGTACTCTTACTTTAAGTCGGTAGGATACACCGTTTTCTAGAAAAATCGATTTGAAAATTTTTCGTTTTTTCGTCATTAAAATTCAATTTATTATTTTTTGCACTAGTTCGCTCTGAACTGCCAACAGAAATAAAACCTACGTTTTTAATTGTCAAATTGTTGTCAGTTCGCGAAGTTGAAATGACGAAAGATGAAATGACGAAAAAAAGGAAAAATTTTCAAATCGATTTTTCTAGAAAACGGTGTATCCTACCGACTTAAAGTAAGAGTACCTTTTAGTACTAGAATACCTGAAAACTTAATAATCTAGTGTCACAAATGCTTAAAAGTTAAAGACAAAAAAGATATGCGTTAAAATAACCGTTTACCTACCCAAAACGGACGCCTATGACCGGTACTAGAAATTTGCAATTGATGGAATCGATTCATCTCTGGAGGATAAATAAGCATACCAGTTCTTGTTTTTCTAAATAGAAGCGTTCGGGAGATATTAAAAAAAACTAATTACAAGGCGCCATCTTCAAAGAGCTCTAGCTCCCTTAGGAAACATTTTCGGACTAGGGTGAATTGAGTTAAATTGTCTTAAAATTATCTGAGGAATCTCCGGCCTTCGTTTGTCAGGAGAGTTTCTGGACATCCTGTATATTAAAACAAATAATTTATGCAAAAATATAGTGTTTGTTAATTTTTTTCTTTTTTATGTAACGTGTTATTGCAAATCCGCGTCAAAGGAGTTGAGTGTATATGTACTTGTGTTGCAACAACATTGATTTCTTTACAAAAGTATTGCCGTTGCGTTCTTTATTTTCTTGTTCATGGTACACATTTTTGTTAAAACAATGCTGTGAGAAAAATAAATGTAATGAAACGCCGTGTATTTCCTAATAATAATTCCGTCATATTTTACCTGAGGTCGTTGAATCACGTTGACTCTTCAGAACATACATGACCTTCTTGCCGAAACTGTTTTCTTTTTGCGTGCTCAGTGTACGTTATGGTATCGCGAATTCGATTTTCAAAGAATACTTTCAGAATGCCTCTTCGTGCTACAGTAGAAAACGGAAAAATTGCGAACCACGAACGCAATTCTACTATCGTCCGCTTATCGGAACAAGGAAAGTCTTGCTCAGAAATAAGTGAAATATTACATTAATTTTGATAAACATTGAGAGATATTGTGGAATTGCAAAGGACTGCGAGGAATATTAAAAAATATATATCTAAACAAACACGAAATTTGGCAATTACTAAAAGGAGCTGAAGGACGTCGAAAATAATAATCCTAAACATTTCTATGCAAATTGTAAAATTGGTTGTACTATGAAGTGAAACTACGGGAAAACAAGTTCCGGAATTTAGTCGTCATAAGCAGACAAGACACAGGTACAGGATTCAAGACACGCAAGATCTAATGTAATTCATCAACGTGCACTGACTAGAATTCGACTTATTGAAATAAAAATTTCGTTAAAATAATTATGGGTAATAATATGCTTTAATAAATTAACCATTGATAGGATTTTCAACACAGAGATAAACTAATTTTAAAGTAATTTTAAATTTAGTACAAATGTCGGACTGCCAAACATTAATTCCATCTGTTACTATAATTCAGAACGATTTACAGACTCTAACTCATACACTCGCGGTTGCGTAATGGAAGCACAACCGACTAACAACCGTGGGTAAGTTTTAAAGAACTAAAAATTTACCTAAATAAATAATAATTAGGATGACTAGTTCATATCTATAATTTTAAAAATCGTGCTTATGCATAGAAGGACAGTGGGCAAAAATAAATGAAGAAGAAGCTGGTACATTTCCTGAATATTTGTCTAGTATCTTCAAGATTTATCCTAGAAAAATAATTAGAGTACTAGAAAGGACAATTAAGAACACTCCTATAAAAAGTATCACCAGACAAGAAGTTAAGCAATCTATAAAAAACTAAACCAACCTAAATAAAGCACCCGGCTTCGACCTAATTACAGGGAAGGTCTCACAAGAATTGCCAGAAAAAGGTATTAAAGCGAACACACACATTCGAAGTATATGGAAAACTGTAAACCAAGACCTGGATAGAAACAGATATTGCTCAGCTATGTTCTTAGACTGTACACAGGTATTCGATAAAGTTTGCACCAGGGTATGTGTTACAAACTTAAAAAAGGTATTCCCGCATCAGAATCGTTTATCTGGTGCGAGAATACCTTTTTTAAGTCTTACTTAACCAGTAGATACTAGTTCGTTAAACATCCCAAGTCCCATCCCTGTACAACGTACATGGTTAAGACCAAAATGACAACATTGGCAACTTTCCCGATGACACAGCGGTCTTCCCATTGTACCCAGCCTCAGCACATTAATGCAATTCAGGAATGGTTGGCAGACTGAAGAATAAAATCTAATGAATATAAATTATTTCATTAAAAACAACAGCAAAAAAGACCATCCTGCGGTAATAGTTGACAATTGAAACATGCTGACTCTGTCATATGCCTTGGAATGCACCTAGACAGTAAATTAAAGTAGTGGAAGCATATGTTATTTGCAAAGAGAAAACAAGTTGGAATTCAACTCAGTCAGTATTACTGGATGATAAAAGTCAAAATTATCAAATAGCAACAAACTCCTAGCGTACAAGGCCATACTGAAACATTATGGACGTGTGGTATACAACTTTGTGGAACAGCAAGCAATTCTAATATTGAAATACCATAACGCTATCATATTGACGTTTTTTTAGATAATCTCATATAGAACAATTTGTCTAGTTGTTAAATAGGAAAAAATGGAACTTTTTCCCTCCATGTCCATTCAAATCCATCCATATACTTAATGTCTGATTTAATAATTTAGGACAGATTGTATGTAAAATAAGACTAATAAGAGACTGATTCAATTAATCACAAAACTGTGGGATTTATTACAACTTGCTACGTATTTGTGAATAGATTATATTGTTTCCAAAATATTTAATTTCTGTACTTCAATTCGTATAATATTATATTAGTACATGGCACTTTATTCTATTTTGTAATAACATCAATATGTTTTAAATGTCAAGTCTGGCAGAATGCAGTTTTAATTATTTAACATCTTTTACCATCTTATTGATTCCCATTTTAATATACAGTGTGTCAATAAAGTAAGGAACACCCTAAATATCAGCTTTAAAACACATCTCTAGCAAAAACGCTCAGACACGTATTTTTTTATTTTTGAAGGCGCATTTTCTCAGATTAAATTGAAGTATACAGGGTTATCAAAAAAGAAGATATGACGTTATCATGTGTTTTTTTAAATGGAATACCCTATATATTTTTACGAAAATCAAAAGAAATTCTCATGAAGATTTCAATGATATATGAGTTGTTGGGGATATCTTTAATATTTACTTGTAGAAATTGAAAAAACACTTTTGGTGGAACAACGTCATAAAATAATTACAATAGAGTTTAACTTGTTTATTTTTAAATCTAAAACAACAATTTACTTAAGTAAATGTTCAAATTGCTGCCCGTTCACAATCTGACAGTAGCCTAGGCGAGAAATAAACTCATTCTGAACATTGCTGATTACATCTGGCGTGATTCTTCGGATCTCTTGGCGTATGCGTTCTTTTAAATCATTAATATTTTGAGGTCTATTTACATAAACTTTGCTTTTTAGGTAACCCCACAGGAAGAAATCTAGTGGTGTTAAGTCAGGGGAGCGAGCTGGCCACTCAACAACCCCACGTCTGCTAATTCATCGGTTATTAAAAATCAAATTTAGGTAGTCACGCACAGGTCGAGAATAATGAGGAGGTGCCCCATCTTGTTGGAACCAGATTTCATTACTAGGACTGTCAGGGGTATTTGGATCAGGATAAAGTTCCACAAGCGCAGGAAGAAGCTCTAACTGTAAAAAATCCAAATAGATATCCCCATTTAAATTTCCATCAAAAAAGAAAGGTCCTAAAATCCTATTTTTTAGTATTCCACCCCAGACGTTCACCTTCTGAGGGTGTTGACTTCGAGCTTCCTGCATCCAGTGAGGATTATGTTCTGTCCAGTATCTACAATTTTGTCAGTTAGCTGTTCCGTTTAAAGAAAAAGTTGCCTCATCTGAAAATAAAATGTTTCTAGCAAACATTTCATCACGTTCACAAAGTATTTGCAAGTTTTCTGAAAACTCCAAACGGCGATCAAAATCATCTTCCGACAATTCATGGACAAGATGCACTTTATAAGGATGATATTTCTGAATTTTTCTAACAGTCTCATGGCTGCAATTAAAGTTTAAAGCTGCTTGACGAGTAGCACAATTCGGATTATCTTGCACTGTCAAAAGAACATTTAACTTAGTTTCATCATCCACTTTTGGTCGCCCAGTTTTACGTAGATCCCTAACATTTCCGTACTCCTCATACTTTAGAAGTATTTTACTTACAGTTGAGCGAGTTATTGGTTGCCGATTAGGATGCCCTGCATTAAATAGTTCGCAAACTTCCACTGTACTCCTTCTTCGGTCATCATAACCAATCATCATAAGAATCTCAATCCGTTTTCTCTCACTTAGACCCATTTTTATCAAAAGAAATGGCAATTATAAAACAAGCAAGGCCAAACAAACTAACGGTGGTTAGTCACTGTCTAATTAGATAAGACGTCACCTTCCATACTGACAATTCTGTCATGACAACGTTCAAAGATTAAAATTACCAAAAATTATCATGTAGTTCCACCAAAAGTGTTTTTTCAATTTCTACAAGTAAATATTAAAGATATCCCCAACAACTCATATATCGTTGAAATCTTCATGAGAAGCTCTTTTGATTTTCTTTAAAATATACAGGGTATTCCATTTAAAAAAACATATGATAACGTCATATCTTCTTTTTTGATAACCCTGTATACTTCAATTTAATCTAAGAAAATGCGCCTTCAACAATAAAAAAATACGTATCTGAGCGTTTTTGCTAGAGATACGTTTTAAAGCTGATATTTAGGGTGTTCCTTACTTTATTGACACACTGTATATATATATATATATATATATATTTATAGGAAATTGATGAATTAATGTGTAGTAATTTATTATTCAACGTTTCTGAAAGACTGCTTCGAATTATATTCTTTATGGTGGACTGGGGTGTCAAACAAGTTGAATATCTCCGAATCTGTTAGAGATAGCAGTGGTGGCGAAAAACGATACGGGACGGGTTTCAATTTAAAACTGTCGTTTAATATTCGGGGTTGCTCGGAGCGAATCATCGATTTTTTGCAGGTATATTGTTTTTTCCTCATGAAAGCAAGTATTCTTACTCTTAATGTTTAATTTAGGATATAATGACTATCAATTTTCTACTTTATAGGGATGTGCCTACGATTTACTTACGATAATGAGTTTCTGTTATTTAATAAAACGTAATTATAGTGATGCAACTTCTCTCATATCCAATAAAATGCGTTTTATTTGATCCTTCTACTTCTAACTTGTGTTAAGCATTTACATCGGCGGTCTTCATTCTTTTTACTACAAGTACTTTCCAAACAACTGAATACAATCCAGATGCCGAGAAATCTAAATAAAAACATACAATGAGGAGAATGTGATTTGATAAGAATAAAGAGGCGTACGACCAGAAGCCAGAAATATAATGAATTCGTAATAAATACGTATCTGCAGTCCAGTTAAGTCATTGCAGGACTGAACTTGAATAATATAATTCGAAATTGGGCACAGTAGTAACAGTAATACAAGCTGTACATATTATACGAACTTTTCCAACTCGGGTTCGTCAACGCAACATAGCTGACATCCCCCTCCTTGCATACAATAACGATGTTTACAAGTTACGATATGTATAAATATAAATAGTTTGGTCTATCACGGCGAATGTAGGCGATATTGAACGACTTTTGCATCGAAAGTATTTTAGTTACATCGTAAGCGCTGTGTTGTTTATTCTTATTAGTCACATGTTATTACGTGTCCTGACTACATACGTCGCTTGATATTGTTAAAAGGTGGATAGGAGATTTTCCTGCGCTAGAATTCAACGAAATTTAAAATCGATGGAAAACAATGTATTACTGTTGTGGCAAGTGAAAACTCGCCTAGTAAGACATGTGTCATCGGATACACATAAAGGACTTATTGCTGTTCTGCAGCTACTTATGAATGGCAAAAGGATTTAATTATTACTCAACCTTTTTACAAAATTGTGTTTGCGGTTAATTTACCTAATGACCTGCGTATGCTCGCGAAATCCACTTTGAGAAAATATTATTTGTAAGTTGTCAATAACAGAAGCGCTGTGTACACATATGTAGGTGTTAGTAGATGAACCTACTGATGTAAAGGACGCAATATTGCAAATGTTTTGGTTGGGGTAATGGGCACAATACAGAATCTATATTACATAACTTTGACTTCGAAATCGAAATGGGGTGAAAAGCAAATAACAATAAAGGAAAGTGTTATTATTTGATGCAGTTGCATATATGAAGGCGACTGGTACAACAACATGCAGTAGTATGACGCATATTACTGTTCCGCTCTGCATCAGTATCACAAGAAGTTGAAAAATATTACCCAAATAAATTGAATTCCTCTGCCGAGAAAATTTTGTGAAAGCATCTGCAGATAGGCATTTTTTTCTTGAAAACTGGCACATGTGCCACTACCACCAGAACCTGATTTCACGGGCTGGGCATGTGGATACAAGCAACATTCTATTATCACATGCATTTTTGACGACGTTAACGTTATAATAGAGCTACTGGATACGAATGATGCTGTTTCTATTTTACAAGTTCAACAAGCATTTATCAAACTATTCAGGAAGATATAGGCAATACCAAGTCCAATCCCACTCAAATCAAACCAGCTATTCAGGTAGATGTAGTCAATATTCATGGACATTATTCCAGACTACTTGTAGCCTGTCGCTATCTAGAACTTACACAATATTTTCTAATTAATATTGTATATTATTTTCGTCAATTCCTTTCTCAATTATCTGGAGCTGGCGCTGATAATGCAAACAATAAGTTGACGCAGTTCAAAATAACAATCCAGTAATTTGTACTATACGCCAAATTGTTGACTTGTCTACTGGTAAAAAAATATATTTTTCCAAACCGGGGTAAAAGTGCCGACACTAAAAAACTGTATTTTAAATATGCCTCTATTAGAACGGCAGATGTGGAAAGGTCGTTTTCAATGTATAAATGTGTTTACGGTCATGAACAGTTATTATTAACAACTGAGCATATGGAAAAATTAATGGTGAATTACTTTCATTTCTCAACCTGAACAGTGAACAGTTAAGATGGGTGATATGTTTTATTTGCTGTTTCTTGGTAAGTACTTGTTTCTCTATGCGTATTTTGTTTCCCTTATGAAAAATATCTAATCGGGATTCATGATGTCTTCGACGCGTGCCTGGCACTGACTTGATGTACCCCTGACTTCCAATCCATATTAATAAAACAGTTCTTTTAGACTTTAATTGTATATTGTATCATCTAACCCTAAGGACTGTTCTCATTGCCCAAGTACAGGGTTAGTTGAAACAATTTCCAAGTTTCTTTTAAAAAGCTTCCTTAGACTGATTTATGTAATATTATAGCAATGCCGCTTAGTATGTATGACCAGGTAAACTGAGTATAACTTAAATGCATGGGTGAGTAGATCGGAGTTGCAGTAAGTGACGACAAATTTCGTGCTATTCAGAATGTTTAATTAACTGATTAGTAGCGTATATTGAACTGCATAAACTATTCGGGATACGTATTTTTGTATTAAGTTAGTCTTTTTTTCATTCACTAAAGAAACACCGATATTTTACTAATTTTTACATTAATTCTGTTAAATTATTACATTAAAACAGCTGCTGATTATGTGATTTGTAGGCTGTATGATGAGATATTTGCGATCTTCCTAGTTGAAACCCCGATTCTGACCACATTTTATTAATATTTCATCACCTCAACCAATAATTTTCTGTATTTATCATTCATTCTGATGAAATTATAAACTATAGCGGCAAATTAGTAGATATAAAAAGGACATTTCACAATCTGGACCCACTACCCTACACTCTTTAATATATTAGTATTTGCATTAAATATATTTCCTGCATTTCGAAAATTATTCAAAATTTTGTAGTTGTAAGTTGAAATTAGTATATAGTGTATGGCATATCTAAAATAATGATTGAGTATTAACATATAGTAATCTATATTTGTCTTTAAAACTAGTTGACTTATGGATTCTCATATATAATTCGGACATTACAACTTAATTTGTAAATAGAATATTCAGCACTATACCTTAATATTGTTTAAATTATGATGAATGCCTTCAATAACTACACTTTGAAAAAACGAAAATCTTTCCAAGCACAAATAATGTCAAATTATTTATTTTAAGTTGCACATTTAGCTTTAGAAATTATTATTCTGGTAATTAAGAACACTTATTATTAAGTATCATTTAGCTACAGTTACTGACCACTCACGATTTTAAATGAAATATATGAAAATAACATCAGGAGTAGCACAAGGTTTTCATCTTGACCCGCTGTTATTTTTAATTTATATAAACAACATATACACATACTCTCTTCCGTGGTTTTTACCATATATAAAAAAATAATAATGAAGAGGTAAAATGTTGTATAGGAAAGGGTATCATTTTAATTAAAGTTACTATTCTTCTTAACATATACAGTTTTTAAAATTCCTATTTGCTGCAGAAATAAACACATTAAACTCGTTCACTATTAAAAACAGCAGAAAACAGATTACGTAGTAATTTTTGTGTTAAATAAGGTGGAACATAAGTAAATTTATCTTTAACAATTGCTTTTAAAATATACAAATATATTCCTTAGGAACTAATATTTTTCTATAATATACTTATGGATTAATTGTTTAAATATTAAACAATTCTTGACAATTACAACGTACAACTTGGTCTTTACAAAAGAAATCAAGCCTACTATCTAATTGCTACATATATTGAAAATGTAATTTATACAGTTTCTGTCAAATGCTGTGTGATTATTGTCAATATTCACTTTAAATTTATCGATTCCGCTTAGCAATTTATACAATTAACACACGATTAGGAATGTATATATACTTTTTAAACATAAAGAAAATGTGGATACTTTAATGAATGAATTTATGATATTAATACATTTCCACTTGCTTTTACCATTTGCAAAATAACCTACAAGCATATGCTTTACAAATGGAAGTTAAGAGACAATTAGTGAGAACCTAGTTACTTTCTTATACTTAGTATAAGGAAGTTTGCGATGAAAATTTACAACCTCAGGATTTTTCCGATGTCTCCATTCTGAAGTCTATTGATACCGAAGACATGGTTTTTGGAAAATGTCTGAGTGTCGGATTGTTTGTCGTGGACAGACGGCTAAAGCTATCAATAACTTCATATTTATGAATCTAGTCTCCCTCTCGAAATCTAATTAGTTTTCAGTCAAATCGGTATACCGCAAACAGTAGTTTACTTCAGTGAAAAAATCAAATTTTACCAATATTTCGTCAAGTACTAAGTTTAAACAAATTTATAAACAATTAAATTTGTAAGAAGTAAATTTAAGAAAAATGATTTTAAACGCGTTTTTCAAACTGCTGGACGGAGTAGGTATTTTACTCTTATTGAAAATAGATATGTTAAGGGTATGAAAGAATTTAGAGATGAATTTTAAATAATTTTTGTAAAAAAAAATTCAAAATTTGACCAGAAAGAAGAACAGTTTTTTGCAAATATCTCGTAAATTATGCATTTTATTTTGATTTGTATACAAAAAAATTCGAAATTCACCCCAAATGTAACTCTTTTACTTTATCGAACAGCAGTTTTTTTTGCAAATATGACGCACATTGTGCATTCTATACAGAATTTGTAAGACTATAAATATTTAGAGTTGGAATTGGAGAAACATTTATATTAAAGAAATGTCAAAATTCGGACTCGAAGTCACATTTCTACTCACAGGTTTATTAAGGAGATGTAAGTATTTGAAACTTATTAGGAACAAGTTTTACGAAGAAAATTCGGAAGGCATACACGCATTAGAAAATCGTGTGGTATCCACAATCCTTTTTCTACGTGATGTAGAGTACGGTCCTTAAGAGAACTGGATGTAACCGTAAAATCTGTTCCACGGTTCGTATGTGCTGAAATTTCGAAGTGTCAGTATTGACAGTGGTTTACGAATCCCGAAAATCGTTGTTTAGTTGTTGGTGTTCTTGTTAAAAAAAATGATTTTGTGACCGGAAGGTTATGTCAAACACATTACAGTGTACCTTGTGTTAAAAGGTGGTGAGAAATTTCTTTTTATTACGATTCGACTGTATCATTACGTTTGAATATTCAAATAATGTCGGGAAAGCCATTTTCAAAATTCAAAAAGCAAAAGAAAGCTCGAAGAATATTCCAGAAACTACAAATAACAATTTCATAACTACTTGAACAGATCATACTGTCAAACTTCTTATTGCTACTTATACGGAATTTGAGGAAACATTTCCTTCTTTTTGACTATCACTAATCAAAAGCTCATTAAGAACAAAGTCGATTATTCTGTTATTAATAACAGAATAATGTCTAGGTCCGTAAAAAACCACCTTTCAGAGAAAGGATCGGGTACCAAACAGAACCAGACCAATGTGGTTAACCTGGTCAGCCTTAGTCATATATATTTCATGTATGCAACAACAAAAATATGCATAGTTCATAGTAATAATAATAAAATTTATAACAGCAGGCGGTACCATTTAAATACAGGAAACTGAAGTGCATGGAAATATCTTAAAATAAGTTACATATATTAAAGAAAGAAATGAAAAATTAAAAATTACGATAACGTATTACATGAAGGAAGCGTAGTGTATCATATGCTTACAAATAACACTAATATTAGTGCCTGATGTTACCACACTCCTGCCGTGTAATTGACCTGGCAAAAGGTACAACAAAATGGTGCTGTTGGAAACTAGAATATATTCATCCGTTCGGCAATTAGGAATGAGCCCGTATGTCTGAGTTAAAAATACATGCAGCTAAGTACAAAAAAAAACTGTGAAAGTTTCGGAGAGTTTTGGTGCGACGTCTTCAATGTACCTTACAATTAACAAAATTTTAATTGATATTAAGATTGCTAAATAAACTTAACTGCACTTAAAATTAAAATTTACTAAACGTGATTACAAGTGTGCACTTAAATGTTGAATTTAAGAAGCATGAATACACAGGAAGAAAAGAAACTTGATTATATTTAAGGAAGCAATCATATAGTAAAATTTACACTTAAAATTAGATTGTGAGAACAAGATCTTGTTTTACATAAATTCTTACACTTGTGCACCTACAGGTTTCACACGCTGTAGATGTAAGAGACAAAAAAAAGTACAAAGGCAACAAATTAACAACTGTGGGTTGTTACAGATAAATCAAATATAATTAGAACTGGCTGAAGGCATTAGTATCATAATTTATTTACAGTATTTAACTGAATTAACACTCAATCCCCTGCAACGACAGAGATATTACTTAAATTAACCACTATCCAACAAATTTAAGATTTTACGAAGGTTCCATTTGCATTATAAAATTAGAAGAACGCTCTTTTCATTAAAAAAAAACACAGGAAAAATTTATAAGAGCCTTGATATGTCTTAACCCTCCAATGTTAATAACTATCGGGACCAAAATTAACATTTATTGATCAAAATACTTGAAATAAATTTAACGAAATTAATCTTCGTAGGTTGACCATTAATTAATCGTACATTACAAATTCAGCTCTCCAAAGGAACAGAAATACATAAAACAAAGAAAGTTAGCTGTGAGATAATACAGTGTCCAGTTAATGGAAATTCTGGGGGCGAACCTCCCTCAAAGCGATCACGAAAGCAGTAGGATTGGTCTGTTAAACTTCCAGCCACAGATACTTCTTTTATCCAGATTTCCTCAAAATATCATATCCAACTCAAAATGGCGGCAGTAGAAATCAGTGCACATGTTAACGATTCGTTCGGTAATTGTGCCACACGGAAAAAGCTAAAGCGAAAACGGAAAACGAGACAAAATGCGTTACTAAAAGTCTTGATTAGCGTTAAAAGAGAGACATTTTTAACAGAGAAAGCGATGCGTGCCCACACACAATTAATCCCAGTACATCGGCAATATACAATTCGATAAAAATTACTTCCTTGCTAATTATCTACACCTACTAGTATACAATACTACTCCAAAACTGCAATTTCTTAAATTCCAAATTGTGCAAGCAATCGTGGAACAGCAATCAATCTCTGCTTCTAATTCCAGCACACGATAAAATGAAAGTCCCTCTTTGCGCTGGATCAAAATGAAGAAGATCGACCTGCGTTAACGCATGACCACACCCAAAACTGCTACTGGGTCGGTAAAACAAACGCACACTTAATTCCACAAACAACAAAAATTGTTAGTCGAAAGATAAATGAGGGATGAAGGGAAACATAATACGACAATAATTATTAGAAATAATTAAGGATAATTAACCACAGCAAAAGACACATACATTAACTGGACAATTAGATTCCATTGAGCGATAAAATTGTTAACTACTAAGCGGGCCTGACACTAACCACCGATAGATGTCCGTACACGTAGAAATTGGCAATAAAATAATTACAAAGAAAATAAAGACAACAAATATAAACCATAATATTCTGAAATAAAAAATACAAAAAAAGGTGTAATACTAAATAATCACAACCGTTAAATTTATGATATTAAATCCTAGAAAGAAGCAAGCGTATTCATTACACCTGGAAATAACCAGAGGGCCAGTTATGCAATCTTCTTCTTATAATTTAATTATAGTTTCTGCATATTTAATACTGAATGACCCTGGCTAAGTAGGTTCTGGAAATTCTGCAATTTACTTTATCCATATTTTCATATATTTACTTTCTTTCTTAAACTTATTGTTGTTTTAAGTGTTACAGTTGATAATGCTTAAATCCGCATTAATATTTTCTTTATTAGAGGATTTCAGAAAGGCCTCAATGTAGGAAATTACTAAATGCAAGCAGACCTTAATTTTACACTAAATAATTTTATTGCCATTTTTTCCTTTGGGGGAAATTACTGCATTCCTTTAATGTTGGTTTTTTCCCCAAATAGCAATGGATAAAGCATGCCTTGAAAGTGTACACCCCTACTCTAAATTTTTATTTTTTGAATCAGTAAATTTCATAGATATTTCGTTTTTGAATCTGGACTGTCAACAAGTTTTTATTATGTTAGGTTTAACTTGCCCAATGCAAGAAACCTACATATATAAAAACGCTGTTCACTAAGATAAAATTTTATGCTTCAATAAACGTAGTATATGTAACAGTTATTCGCATACAGCATATAATATTGAAGCACACTACCAATGGTACTTATACAAACTCTCAACCAAGCATAATATACCGAGAAGTTGGGAAAGAAAGAGCAATTTTATACTAATCAAAATATGCATTTAATCAGAAATAGGATCTTCAAAAAAAAGTGGAGTGTGGGCACCACACGACTTGTTTAAACGTATGTGCATTCCGAATTTTGTGTACAAATACTGTTATAAATTAAATTTTAATACTTTCGTCTTCTCAATAAAATAAACCTGTGAGTGAAACTGTTACTTCCGCTTCGAATTTTGAATTTTTTTTATTCAAAAATTACTCCAAATGCATCTCTAAAACTTTAATACTAATAAATCTGTATAATTTGTCAAATATTTTTAAAACTGATTTTCAATACAAGTTACTTCCTGACCAAAGTTTGAAACATTTATTATACAAAGTTGTTCCAAATACAGCTTTAATTACTCTTACATTTAACAATAAATCTGTACAGAATTCATAATTTGCGGGTATTTACAAGAACAAGCTGCTGTCATATGAAAGTGCTACTTCCAGTTCAATTTTTTTATACAAATATTATTAAAATTCAGCTTTAAATAACTTATATATACCATCAATATATCTGTTTGGAAGATATTCACAAAAAATACTGTTATTCGATTAGAGTAAAAAACAGTTTTTCTTTAAACTTTTTAATCTTAGCTTTTGAATTCTTTAGAAACCTGTCTAAACTTATTACTTGGCAAAATATTGATAAAACCTGATTTTTCACTGAAGTAAACTAGTTCTTTCGGTCTACCGGTTTCATTATCATTTTAAATGAAAGGTTTACTATTGATAGCCTTAGCAGTTCGTCCGTTATCATGGTCACTGACATGCACATAAGGAGAGCGAGGAGGGAGGGAGAGAAAGGGGGAGAGACAGAGAGAGAAAGTGAAACGTTTTACAAGCTCCAGTTTAAAAAACACTTTTTCGGTTTCAGGAGCTTCTCAAGGACAAGTATTTTCTATACTACTATACAACCTTATACCAGGTATGACAAAGTATAATAAAAATTCAATCAAGAATAAATTGTGAACTAAATTATAATAATTATAGGAAATACAAGATAAAATGAAAATTCGCGTTTTTTAGCTACATGTACTAAATTCTATTAAAAAGTCCATTGGTTCTAATCACATATATGTAATACAAAGCTATAAATGAACATAGTGCATTAATTACTTATTAATTTATGGATGGTTTTCTTTCGTATTCAAACTATTCGTTTAAGAGTCCTGACTAGGTAACACGTTTTAAAAATCATTGATATATTTATAATGTTACTGTGACTTACATATATATCTATACGTAAAACGTATATGCATATATGCATGTGTTTGAGATACACACATACATTAAGTGCTATTGTCGACAATCGAACGCACAGACACCGGTGTTTCGACCTATGAGGTCTCATCAGTGTGCGTGGAGATTCTCGACAATAGCTTCAAGACTTAAATCGCTGCTTATGTCATTTTAGCGTGTTAAATGCAGTGAGAGTATCACAGCGACATCTAACACCCAAAAGATGACACAGAACAAAGCGATGGCTTCTGACGGCATGTTCTGCTATACAGAGGCCTGTATGTTAATAGTGTATCTCATTTAATAGAGCCTTAGGTGGCGTCACCGATCAAAACGAAAATGAAAAGTGTGAACACATGGATGTTAAAACTAACATCAAGCAGTAAATAATTACTGTGACTTACATATATATCTATACGTAAAACGTACTTAGCACTTAATGTATGTGTGTATCTCAAACACATGCATATATGCATATACGTTTTACGTATAGATATATATGTAAGTCACAGTAATTATTTACTGCTTGATGTTAGTTTTAACATCCATGTGTTCACACTTTTCATTTTCGTTTTTATTTATAATGTGTCTATAATTGATTTACACCGCAGCCATTTGCATTTTAGCGATTTTTACCATTAGAATTTCCACTCCAGCGGCAGCGTGTATTCAAAATAATTGTCTAAGTTGGCGTTAGAATCCCATAAGCGATTTTCTAGTAATGATTTTGAAAATTATCGACATAAACTAATGAACTTTTTAATATAATATGAATTCGAAATTACTGCTATTTGATTATATTGCCTATGTTATAATTGCACGTAAGCATGAACATATTATTATAAAGTGATTTTGTTAATTAAAAATTTAGGCAAAACACTAGCGAAAGAACAAATGAAGGAAGACATCAGTTGCCAATTTAGTAACATGAAAATTTCTAAACAGCAATGCACCCATTTTATCCAAAAAATTATATCTGATTTCTCATACTGAAAATGTTTAAAATGTCTAATAATAAATATAGTGCAATATATTACAAATTATGTAATATATACTATGTATATTTGTATGATTTGTTTTATGGATTGAGAATATTGAAGTGTTGACTAGCCATGGATGGAGATATTATTTATTGACAATAAATATTTTTTGTTATTATATTTGTATAAAGAAGATGTACGATGTAGGTTGTATATAACAAACAAAGTGATTGCTTTCAATGTAACAAAATGGAATACTTCCTAGATGGATAATAAAAGAATATTATCGATTTCGTAATTTTCCATCACTGTATACATATAGATACATATTATCCCAGTATACTTTCCCTGTACACATAAATTAAATCAATATAAACATATATTAAATAGCCATAGAAACAAATTACTTTTCATCAAAGCTATGTCAAAACTGAGTGCTAAAAGTACTAATTTTGAAGAAACAAGATGAAACGCTGAGAATCTTCCCATATAAACTTGCTAACAATTATGTGTTGTATATACTATAGTTAATGACAAACGAAAGGATTTCCTAAAATACATTTAAAAAGCATTAATTATATAAATTTATCGTTTGAAGTGTAGTTTGTTGAAGTAACATATAATTTTGTAAAAAAAGTTAATTTAAGTTAATACACTTTATATTTTAAAATGAAGGTAAATCACATTTAAGATTTAGAAAAATAGTATCTTTGATTTATTGATGCTAGTTAATGTACAATTGGTATCATTTACAACAATGTACGAATTGACGGGTTTGAGAGTGTGAAATACATTTGAGATATCTGTTCTCATTGCTGGATTGCTCCACTCAGTGCCCAGTGGCGTAGACGAAAATTTGATTTTGAGCAGTAGAACACCTGCAATTCCAAGAATAATTAATACAAACAAAATATTATATAAAACTATTTTTTTGTTTAAAATAATATTTTAATTTAAAAAATATAACAAGAAGAATATTCCTTTATTAAACTATACCAGTATTTTAGAAATAATATCCTAACATAAGTCAGGCTAATAGAGACATGCAATATCGGAAACCAAAAACTTTAACCGAGCAAAGAATTTTGTTTCAAGGCCTTTGAGATACCTTTTACCGACAACTCGATAAATATCATTAATACAATTGATTTTTCATAAAGTTTTATAAATTTATTTCCGATTTAATATATTAAGTCGTAATTATGTTTTTTTTTATGAATTATGAATGACACTTAGTACATCCAAATCTTAAAATTTCATAATAGAATTATTGCTTTAAAGGATGTACACGCAGCAGGGATGATATTCGAATACCATACCACAGATTAACATGCACGCAAAAATCAATGGATTATTGGGGAGCTAAATTATATAACCGTATTCCGAGCGACATAAGAAAATTACCACCCAGAAGATTTAAAAAAGAAGAAAAAAAAATGAGGTGTGGTCACCACACGACTTTCTTATACGTATGAGCGTTTCAAATTATAGAATTTTAAGAATTTTTTATACAAAAATTATTGAAAATCCTATTCTAAGTACTTCTATTCTCTTAATAAATCACTATAGAATGCAGACTTTGCAAGATATTATCAAAAAAGTGCTAATCGCTAAGAATAAAAGTGCTACTTCCGGTCCGAATTTTGAAATTTCATATATACAAAAAATATTGCAAATCCAGTTCTAAATATTTTTGTACTCTTGATAAATATATATAGAATGCATAACTTACGACATACTTGCAAAAAATCGCTATTCGATAAGAGTAAAAGTGGTACTTCCGGTCTGAATTTTAAAATTTTTTTTATACAAAAGATATTGAAAATTATGTTTTGAATACTTGTTACAATTATTTTGTTGTATTTTATCTCTGAATTGAGAGTTTTAGTTTATCGTTTGATTAAATAAATTATCTTGGCTTTTTGGATTAAATTAATGTTATCAACTCCTTCTGCCACCTAGTGAGGAATTTCATAAGACTCCTACTGTCGAGCGGTTTTGCATTACTCATGTGCGTAATGTATACCTTCCCTGGCGGGTAGATGGCGCACTTGTTTTATTTAGTGGGTTCGGCAGTTTTAATTATTGCTAATTTAGTTTTAGAGTTTCTTTTTGGGCTTAGAGTTATGTAACAAATTAATTATAATTATTTTCCATTTTTCTATTGTCATTTGAATCTGCGTTTATGTCGTATGTTTAAAATATCAGGTTAGGTCGCTCTGTCATTAGGGCAAATGTTCGTGTTACGCTTGAGGTCGGTGTTTGACATGTTAGAATCTTTCTCTTTTGAACGTTAACGGTCGTCGTAGAATCATTAAACATCACAGAGCAGATGCAGTTCCTTAGACACTACTTGAGAAATGATGGATTTTTGAATTATATCGTGTGCAATCGCTAGTACAGGCGGATTTTAATGATGTTTCTCAAGCATTAATGTGATTTTGGCGTTATTATTATAAACTTGTTGAGGATATTGTTTGTCGTGGCTTGGGAATTGGTGAAACTGCTGTAAGTATATTTTCCACGTGTCTAATCGATCTTAATTTGTGTTGTTTCTATATTCAAATATAGCTGTTAGTGCATGGCATAGACCTCATTTGAGCACTTTTGTTGGGTTAAGATTTAAGAACCACGTGCCCATGGTAATCTTACAGTTCCAAGGGAATTTATTGCTGAATCTTGCGGTGAAGACATAATTAAGGTGCAGATTAATGGAATACTGTAGCCTTCCTACGCTAATTTTTTTCCTGAGATGTCGTTAGCCGAAGATATGTGAGCAGTTTCCTTGTAACGTGTGGATCCGTAGAAGGTATCGTGTATGGTAGCTGTGGATGTGTTTTTCCTTAAGGTACTGTGACTGTGTAAATTTTCCTGATATTATCTATAACGTAGAAATTATTGGCTAAACAGTTTTGGTAGAATTTATGTCAATTTCGAGTACTTCGTACAGTAAATTTCAATTTTCCGGCCTAGCTAATTAAATAAGTCATCGTAATTTCTTAATTTAACTTCTTGTGGCATGTGAGCCTTTATAATTTGAATTTATTAAATTAACGTAGTTTTATTAATAACAGTGACCCCAGTTTGAAGGTTACTTTGTCATTTTTGGAGACGTTACGTAGCCTTTTTATTTTTGGACTTAGAACTTGAACTAAATTTTGGATGTGTATGGGCATTGTAGCCTCACATCTGTTTTGTGTAAATTCTTAGTTGTTATTTAGTGCAATTAGTCAACCATTGTAATTTATTATTGTACAATCTCGTAAGAAATTATTGAATTTAAATTTAATCACATTTCCTTATGTAAAGCATAGTTAACTAGCGCTAATTTTTATAGTATTAGATACCATATAACTTAGAGTCTGCACTCTAATGTCGAATAGATTGTCGGTTGCCTCTGGTATACAGAGTGGTTTATTTTGGTGTTGACGTGTTGCAAATTACGTTCAAACTGTTCGACTTTGGAGGGACTTTCGGCAAGTTGCCTTATAACTGTATGCTTTTGGTAAGAATATTGTGGGTTAATTATTTTAACTTTAAGGTTGTTTCATGTGTTCTCCAATTTGAATTTCTTAAATTTTGTAATTGTACGTCATTGATAATTTGAAGTCGTGGATCACCTTGGGTGACCATTTAAGGTTTTATTCATTCCTTCAGAAATTTAATACTGGCAACTGAGTTGCGCTTTGTGATTTACATTTCATTGTTTTTTTTGTCTTTTGAATATCTTTTGAAAAATCAGAGATTAGTTAGTATAGCCGGTTTATGTACAATAATTGAACGAACTGTTGAGTCCTATAGTTTCAATAAACTGTTTGTTAAGTTTGAATGAGTGTGTGTTGGTCTTATTTTTCTTATCACCTGGGGAGTTTTACATTGGATCTGGTCCGGGGTCTGAATATCTGTTGGGCTTAGCATATTTTTACGGATAGGCGCCCTGACAACGTAACCTTCGACTTAGTACTGTGTTCGAACTCGCCCTTCTCTGACTGTAGCTGGAGGCGGTGCTGACTCCCATATTTAACATCGACCCCTGGGAAGTAAGAGGTAAGACTTGAGTGTTATAAGTTGGTGATTATTTAATAGACAAGCGTCTTCCTAAATTTAAATAGAGGGTTATTTACCGTGGTGGTGCCTGACTTACTACCTTCTTGGAATTTGGGTACCGAATCTGTTTAGGGCCTTAGCCATTTATAATTTAAATACAAGAGGGTAGCATACTTTTACACCCGTAACGTCATTGTCTAAAAAGCATGACTTGCAAAATATTCGCAAAAAACTGATTTTCGATAAGAGTAAAAGACCTACTAACATTTCGAAAAGCTTTTTAAATAAAATTATTATCAATTTTAATTCTAAGTATATATGAATTCTTTATAAATTTGTATAAACTTAGTAGTTGACGAAATATTGGCAGAGAGAGAGAGAGAGAGGGGGGGGGGAGAGAGAGAGAGAGAGAGAGGTTTTTTAAAAACCACTTTTTCGGTATCAGGGGACTTCAAAACGTGGACATCTGCAAAAATCTCAAGGTCGAAAATTTTCATCATTACAATACTTCCTTTGACTACGTGAAAGTAAAAGTTACTGTTAGAGCGAGAGTGTTATACCATAGGGGAATTTTAAATAGACTAGTCTAATTCATATATGTATATAGGTGTTGTTTGTCTAATATTTGTAGTAGTGTCTTATACATTTTTATATATATACACACACATATTTTATCTATTATATTAATTAATTTTAACTTTTATATTAACTATAGTCTTTGTGACATGTAAAAAACACTATGACAATTTTCTGTAATGGTTATATCACAAATATAAAGTATACATACATACATACATACATACAGTGTGCCCGTAAAGTCTCGATCCATTTGATGGTAAATGTAGTTATATATCTTTTCTGTTGCAGGTATTTAAAATGTTAACTTTACAAGAAAGAATACCCGTAGTGAGTGCCCGATTAGGAAGGTTAACTTATGAAGAATGTCACATAGAGTTAAAAGGAAGTTTAGACAAGCCCACACGAGCCAATATTCGACGACTTGTCAAAAATTTCGACGTACAGGCCGCCTTAATGATGAGTCACGTTCGGGAAGACCTTCCGTTTCTGCAAATGTAGTTCAGAATATTCAGGACGCCACTGAATAAACACATTCGTCATCAATTCGGGAGCTGAGTCGAAAGCTTGATGTTCCAAAATCCACAGTTTGGAAAATTTTGCGTTTCACGTTAAAGAAACGTGCATATCATTGCAGATATGCATAATCTGAACGCCAAAACTATATATGCAGCTCATAGAATAATGTTTATTGGAGGCAGCAAACAGAAATAAAAATAATGCAACAGATTTTATTCAGCGATGAAGCGACGTTTCACATTTGCGGCAATGCGGCATATGAATGGCAGAGAGATTCGCCATAGGTGAATGTCTGGTTAGGCATCACACACAATAAAACATATGGACCTTTTATATTTTCGAAACAGACGGTTCGTGGCAACAATTACCTCGATAAGTTCCAACAGGTTTTGGAGCCGCAATTAATCGAGGATGGCATTATTGACACCGTGATATTTCAGAAAGATGGTGCACCGCCTTATTTTGCACGAGTCGTCTGTCATTACTTAGATGGCGTCTTGGTAAGGATATAGATCGGCAGGGGTTGCAATGGTGGGCACAGCGTTCACCAGATTCTCCCCTTGATTTCTTCGCGTGGGGTTTTATAAAATCACGGGTTTATAAAACACCAGTTCCAGACTTTCAGGACTTACGAAACTGCATTAGAGCAATGCTATAAGAAATTACATCAGATATATAAGACTTCCCTATATGAACGATCTTTTACGTATCAGGTATACTGTAATTACAATCCCCTACCAACTGAGTTTAAGTCCCTCACAGCATCCAAGTTTAAATCTAGACTCAAGTCACACCTTCTATTGCGGTAATGGGTTGATGCAAGGTGCTTGCTGGTTATCGATATGGACGTTCACTTGCAAGTAACTTTTATGTGTTATTATTTATTATTACACTATTTATTTTAGTTCATGGTGCTCATCATCGAACTTTAGGCTAAGTTAGTTTTAAGCAGGATTTTATTTTTGTTGCATATTGCTCATATTTATCATCAAGGTCAAGTAAACAGTTTATACTGGGGTTCGCCTTGCGATTATGTATTTACCAAATCGTTATTTTGGTATTTTCACTTGTATATTTCTTTATACATAATAAAGACATTTATTATTATTATTATTATTATTATTATTATTATTATTATTATTATTATTATTATTATATGCTGCAGAACTTGTTTCGATTCACTGTAGAGCGTTGGGAAAAGTGCTTCGAAATGGAGGGCGGTCATGTCGAATTACGTTAGGTATATTATTGCTTATTGAATCAGATGTCTCTCTCGTTATTTGTAATGTCAAACGGACCTCATATATCGACATCTTGTGTTCGTAAGTATTGAAAACTAACACAAACTACTTAATTTATTTTGTTTAAAATAATCGAAGATTATGAAAACTTTAATAAATCGAATGCAAGCCCTGACGAAAAGGGAATGCTTAAAGACGTGAGGTTTAAAATTAAAGTAAATATAATTTGTGTTTGTTATTTACTGATGTCAGTGGCATTATAATATTACAGAAACGGAAATATTAAAAAGAACCCACTCAAGTATACACTAATAGTGTAAGAAAACCGAACACCACTTTTAATATTATTAATAAAAAAATTATCATTATTAATCAAGTGCAATGAATTTAATTATTTGGGTCAATAATTTTTAAATTTACAACATAATTCCCTCTTATCAATATACACTATGTGACCAAAAAAAAAAACTAATCAACCAGTGAAAGTATAAAATAATTTAATTGTTAGACAAATCTTTATTGTGTTGAGAATAATAAATTATGAAAAATAGCAAGAGAACAATACATTTTTGTATGGTCCTTTGCAAAACTAATGCGAAATCTCGTTTTTCTTTTATTTATTTTGGATAAACTTAGTTTTATTCTTCAATTTTAATAAGCTACAGTCGAGAATTAGTGTATAAAAATTCCAATTAAATTATCACCAAATGAGCGATTTTGAAATGGACTGTATCCTTGAACTATCTAACGTGGGTAGTAAATTTCCTGAAATCGCTAAGCAGAGTCAAAAAAATATTGTTAAACTTATTGTTGGAGTGGTTGGTATCAAGAAGGTAAGTAACTTCTGGAAGACCTAAAGAAACACCGAACGGGTTAATGGGAGACTTAGTTTGTTTGAGTTAAGGAACATCGTCTGTTAGAAATGTTCTTGTTTTGACAGAAATACACCATACCATAACAATGGGTTCCATATATCGCCATATTTGCTATCATCCAAGACTAATGCTGCCTCTCATTAATCCGCATCATTCCTTTGTATCAGAATGGTGTAAAGTAGGGGCAGATTGGGATGAGAAGATAATGATTTTTAGATGAACTCCGCTTTTCTCTGTAGGACCATGATAGTTGTAAACGAGTCGATTTCAAAGAGAAGAAAGCTAGTTCTTTTATTACTATAACTTTAGCCTGGAATAAGAATTGGAAATAGTACTCCTTTTGTGTTTCTTCGAGGCTATTTAAATGTTCAGAAGTGCATTTATCTAAACCCGTTTGGTCTACTATATACACAAGATAAATAGTGCTAAATTCCAGGAAGACAACGCCTGGCCTCATGTTGAAGCTGTTACATTACTCATGAGGATAACATCAATATTCTCAAAAGGCCTGCGGGGTAGTTAGTGCTATCGTCAATAAAGCAAGGGTGTATGGTAGGTTGAAAGGTTGGTGTGCTTCCTAACTTACCAATTAACTTACAACAACTACATGATGCACTACAAGTTTTTTGAAATGAGCTTCCACAGGAGTCGATATGTAATAATAATACTAATCTATCAACTATGTTCTTGTATCTACCCCTAATTCTATTAATAATAAACAAAACAAATCGTTCAATCGATCAAACGAAAACAAGAAAAATATATGAAATGTATTCCCTGCGATAAAATATCTGTATACTGCGATGTACATGTAGGCAGTAACTGTGGTGTACATGTTCTAGTTTTGTACATTGTTCCCTAAATAGTAGTCGGTGTAAGGTCCCATGAAATACTGTTAGATTTGCACACTTCAGATTATCAGGTAAATCGTTGACTATTACTTTCTTATACGTAGTATAAGCAGATGTTCACGTTTTGAAGTACCCTGATCACGAAAAAATGATTTTTGCAAACATATCTCTATGTGTCTGTGTGTCTCTGTGTGTGAAACCATAACAGTGGTCAAACGGCTTCAGCTATCGTTTGATTCTATTTTTAGACACATTTCTAAAGAATACAAAAGCACTAAAAAGTTAATTGTAGCAAGGTTTTATAAAAAAAGTTTTTCAAAATTTTACTCTTATCGAATAGCAGTTTTTACGAATATCTCGCAAATTATGCACTCTATATAAATTTATTGTAAGTATAAAAGTATTAAGAGCTAAATTTGGAATTTTAAAATTTTGACCGGAAGTAACACTTTTACTCTTATCGAATTGCTTTTTTTGGAAATATTTCTCAAATTCTATAGGGATTTATTAAGAGAATAAAAATACTTTGAACTGGACTTGGGACAATTTCTGTATAAAAGAGTTTTCAAAGTACGGACCGGAAGTAACACTTTAACACAGAGGTTTATTTTATTAAAAAGATACAGAATTAAAAATTAATATGAATAATTTTTGTTCACACCTCATTCTATTTTATATTATACGAGAACAATTTCTTACACAGTCCGACACAAGGGTAGGGATAGAAAACTATTAAGGGGGGGGGGGGTCGCTACTCAATTTTCTTTTGGGAAATTCCTTGCAAATGTCCCTCACAATATCTCGCATGCCGATAGAGCAACAAAAAGATGGCACATCTTGAATCTTTAGAGCACACTTTAAAAGTCTTACATCTCAAAATTCATGAAATTGGTTGGTATTAATTGTAATTTAATAGTGGATAATAAACGAAATGGCATTTCTTAACTTTAACTCAAATAATCGCATAAAGCGATTCGCAAAAACGTGAGTGCAGATTTGAATGTCATCCATGTACATTTGTACATGTGTATATTTTACAATGCCTAATTTGTTTAACAATTATGATATGTATATTGAAAATAGTAGTAGTGGACCAAGTATTGAACCCAGCAGGACACCCAAAGTAACTGACGCAGTATATAACTTAGTCTGATCATTGATCAGTGATCAATTTGCAAGTATTGTAAACGATTGCTCAAGTAATTAAAGTGATTAATGTAACATTAGCTCTTAATCCGATTATAATTTAAAACTCCCTCAATTTTGTATGATATTGTCACTTGCATTGTAATACGAGTTCATCAACACATACGTTATATATCAAAGTACCCGTCAATTACTCTACTCTACTGGGATTCAAGGAAATTACGTCAAAAAATACTGATTACAATTTTATCTTCCAGACTCACAGAAGTTCTGATTCTGATTTTTACGCGAATATTCCTGGTATATTATAAAAAAAATATACTGATCAAAATTAGCTGATTATGTTGCGTGTGTTAATTATAGTGCATCCGGGAATTTTATCACACAATATAGCAATAAAATGCGCATGAATGATGAGATTTGTCACTATAATGATTTAATTAGAGTAACACGAACTCACGTTTCTCATTATTGTTTACTGTCAGAAAAAAATTATTTTTATTTTCTCATTATAATAATAATAATAATAATAATAATAATAATAATAATAATAATAATAACAATAATAATAATAATATCATTTATTGTCCAACAGCCAATACCAATTACAGGACAATTTACAATAATAATTAATAACAACAAAAGAAAGGTACGATAAAACAGAGAAATACATATATCTATATCTATATGAGCAAATAAAATGGAAAAATGAAAAAATGAAAAAGTGAAACATATAGTATATAAATGTAACATCATAGCACTATATCAACAAGAATGGGTCCGTATAACGCCTATTGAAGTTACGAGCCATGTGAGTTAAAGGGGCTTTTAAATCTTGGATTGAGTTGGTCTTTACTTCATGAAAATTCTCTTTCAATGTGAAATAAAACAAACAAATGTTTAATCCAAAACATGTATTTGTTTTATTTCACATTGAAAGGGGCTTTTAATAAAATATTGTTGTTGCACCTAGCCACATGAACAGTTTCAACCGCGTGCGCATTGTATGCAGGTACAGAGAAATTCATCTGCGTAAGTAAACTTTATGCTGTTTCGTAGAATATTAAAAAAAACGAGAGTTGTAGCCCTTCGTTCTGCTAAGGAAACCATTCCATGCCGTTCCAGAAGCTGGTTATAGTCTGATCCTCTCGCTGGATAGGTGCTATCCATTTTATACGATAAATATTTCAAAAAACGCTTTTGTACACGCTCAATCGTTAATTAAAGGTAAGTATAAATGGGATACCATATAACTGATGCATACTCAAGTTGGCTTCTAACAACTGTATTGTATAGTGTCTCTAGAGCAAGCATATTTCGAAAGCCACGGCACGATCTAATCAGGAATCCCAGGGACCTGGACGATGCACGGCATATGGAATTGACATGTTCTGAAAAGGATAAATGATTATCGAAGAGAACTCCGAGATCCCTGACTATATCCTTTCGTGCAGGAGTACCATTGACATGATACCTGAATACCATGGGATTACGCATCTTTGCGTATGACATAACTACACATTTTTCGACATTAAGTCGTATGCCATTATCCGAACACCACTGATAATCTACACAATCATCATTACCACTAATTCTCCGAAAGATTTCCAGATCATCAGCATACGCGAGCAAATGACAGTTTATGGATGTTATAAGGTCATTAATGAATAGATTGAAAAGAAGTGGGCCCAAATTAGAACCCTGCAGCACACCGGAACGTGCGTGAAAACTATTAGAAGTCAAGCCATTGCAATGGACATAATTAAGTCTACCAGTAAGGTAAGATGTCAAAACTTAGTGACGTCATACGAAAAATCGAAGGAATCTAATTTTTGTATTAAGAGTGAGTGATCTATGATAATAAACTGAGTGATATGAGCTAAATTCGTTATCGTAGATCTGCCAGAAGTAAAACCATGCTGATGCTCTGAAATCAAATTATTTACATTTCTATATATGTTTGTATACAAAAGATGTTTAAATATCTTAGAAAAACAAGGCAAAATAGATATAGGCCTGTAATTAACAATGCACGATACATCACCCTTCTTGAACACCAGTGTAATTCTGTCTATTATAAATATATAAGAGATTATTTAGAATAGCATTACAAATATTTTCAAAGAAAATTAGAGCACGAAATAATGTAAAAAAAAAACTATAGCAAACTTATATTTGAAAATCAACCACAAGAGATACTGTGCGCATAATTGCACCTTTATAACTCCATTCGCGAGAATCAACGTCATGTCGTTTCGCAAACAAAAATGGGGACTGAACGAACTATTCATTATTCTTTAGCCATTCATTTCGTTTTGAACTATTACTATATTTTATAATTATTTGCATTAAAAATAACTTATATAGCTACATTACGAAGGCACTTATTCTCAATTATTTCCCTCCTTTCCTCTCTCACTTGCGGTAGAACAAATCAAGGAAGGCGTTTCCAAGTTGCCGTATTAATAATATGCAAATTTCTAACTCGCAATGCGTTAATCAGTTACAAACACCCATTACATCGCTTACTCCTGCCATTACAAATATTCTAAAAAAAATTTGTCGAGTATGTATTGTTGAAGAATCATTATATAAATTTGAAATGTAGGTACTATGAGAAATAAAGAACGAATCGAACGCGAAAAGAAAGTAATCATTTCAGTGAACTGTTTTTGAATGAATTATTCATTAAAGTGCTATTCCCAGCACTACGTAATGCACAAACGAAATACTCGTATTTCGTTTGATGCCTGAGTTTCTTCTCTTGGTGTCTGTTCTTCGCATACATTGATAAAATATGGAAAACGTGATATACGTGGAATATGTAGTGGAGTGTGTATATCGAGGTAGACATGAAACTTATATATCTATTAATTACCTGTAGATGACGATGAGTGTTACACTTTATTTTAAGGATCGGACTATCTCAACCTCATCAGAAGGTATAAATGAGGAAAAATTTAAATTCCAGAAATTTTGTTATCTTGCTAGTATTTTAAACCGAAATGTAAACACAGAAGTTAATATAGAAAGGCGAATTCTGAAATCAAAGCTATATAAATAACATAAATTTCACATTATGACCATGTAAAGGAATTATAACTCCAGATAAAGAAAATCAAGTTCAATATTTTAGCCTACTATTCACAAGAGTTTCTCAAAATAAAATTTAAAAAAAACTTCAAAGAGGCTGCTATAAGTATCTATTTTAATAAAGTATTTTATTTAATTTTGAGATAGACTAAAGTGTTGAACATGATTTTTCCAAAGACTATCCTTTCCTTAAGTAAACTTATATTTTCTCATGGTAAAAACAAATATTCAAACAAAACAAATAATACAATACTCGGGTATGTAAAGTCTTTTTATTAATCATTTATTCTACCTGTACACAAGAATAATTTACAAAAATAAACATTAATAAACAAATATACGTTTAATATGTGATCTATAACCTAACCTCATTTTTAAATAATAAAAGTTTGACAAAATAGGAAAATTGCACTTAATCCTAATTGACAGTTTTAAATATTAAAAATTCATTAATATATGAAATCTCTTTATATCGATATTTCAATATTGCTTTGATAAATTTTTGTTTATAAAATGTATAATTAACAATGATTAATTTACATAGATTATTGAATAATATGACTTTAATTGTCGATCGATTTTACCAAGATAATTAAATATAATCAATTATATTTTTATATCCAGATATGTTACATGGTTTACAAGGAATGAAGAATTGCCAAAACGTGTCTATAGGCCCGGAAACATTCGGAAGATATCTCTTGAATCTTAGCCAAGCTATCTTTACTGCAGCTAGTAAAAATATTCGTAAAAACTGCTTTCAGGACTCAGGACACATTTACTGTATAGGATGCTGCAATTTTACTTCTTACAACGACAGAAATTTAGCATTTTTAAATGCATGTCGACATCTTTGTTTTGAATATATTTAAAAAAGTGTAAATAGTGATAATAACATGGAATAAAACATATTACTTTTCTATTATCATTATTTCTTAATGTTTTTTCTAATATATGCCTCTGCTTACAGTTCCCCAAATATAAAAACTATAGCAAAATTATTACAGAGAAAGACAAGGGAATCGTCCGAATTATTTCACCTCGACACATCTCTCCATTAAAAAATTAAAAATGTTGTTTTTTAACATTAGATGTTACCCATGTGGATTTAGAAAGTTCGTATTTTATAAATTATATTCGTCAGTATTTATCGTTCCCTTCAATACGTTAATCTTTTACAGATTTGAATATTTAAAATGTTCAAGATAAGTATCAATCATCCCATATTATATTTTAATTATAAGAACATAAGCTAATTTAGAAAGGTGAATTACCAACCACTTCACATATTAGCAAAGGAGATATGATCTGCATTTTGAACAATAACGCTAAGATTATGTTGCTCCATTGTTGAGCGGCAGCAGCTATATTAGGAGAATATAAGAAGAAAATTAAAGTATTTTGCGAAATACAATCATAAGCATTCAACACAGGCAAATCCATATAGAACTTAGACAAGAATATTAGGAGAAGAAAATAAGACTAAGCATGACACATGTTATAGAGGGAGATATTACTACCTGTAAACCAATTGATGGAAGACAGAGGAAGACTGATAGTATGCCGAGTCAAAATAACACGAAAAATGGAATAAAGAAACATGGAAAGACTTCATTCCATGTTTCTATGCTTCATTCAAGATTAGAAAATAACAGGAGATATTGAGAAAGCTTAACTGACGTATTATGTTCCATGAAAACGCGACAAGATTAACATAAAATATAAATAACTGATAAATGCATTTAGTAGCTGTACAGTAGTATAATATCCCTAGAAATTCAATTCACTGTTTTTATCTCATAGATAACTATATTCTACCACATGTCACATCTTGTCAGTGTCAATTTTAAGTTTCTATTTTAGTAGTTATTTTTATGTTTTAATCTATATTTCTTTAATTTAATTTGATTTTGGTCGATGGTAACCATCTTTACGATGGTCCAAAATGGAGAATATAATGTTGTCCATAATAACCATCACTTGGAAGACCGTACGAGATCCTAAGATCCTCATGGTCATATGACAGGTATCATTTTCAAGTTTAAATTGATATTGTGTTTCTTTTAGGAATATTGGTCCAGTTGTTAAGATTTGTCAACTTAATATCGAAGGTATATCCAAAGACAAATGAAATTCATGCAGCATCAGTGAATTGACGTGTTTCAAGAGGAGAATAGTATGTTTTTCAATTGGAATGTGATCACGGGTCCAGCTTGTGATTGCGGAGTTGAGATTGAAGCAGTTGTGCGTATTGTTGAAGAATGTCCTCTAGCTAAGTTTGAGTTTGGTTGCACGGACTTACATAATTTAACTCGTAGGCTGTTGCTTGGATCTTAACAACTAAAGACCTTTAGTTTTGTGGCACTGTGATGTAAGTTTTTTATTCTGCAGGTTTTTTCCTACATCCTAGACCAAATGGAGCAGTGTTTAAAGGGCCCCCTGCAGTTATGCCCTTCTAAATATATTTCTACTTTTGTAGTATAATTTATATATGTTTCTTTTCTTGTACCTGTCATGTAGTTTCATACGAATATATATATATATATTTGTACAACGTCAAACTCGCCTCCAATATACAAACATAAGCATCGAATTGGGCTCCGAAACGGAGGCCAGTGCGGAAAAAGTGGAGCCCAGTACGTATCCATGTGTATAAGTACACCAAACGCGTTCATATGTCGTTAAGAGACGTTTGGGAGATTTTTGCTTGGAGGCCATTTTCAGTGTTACACACCTACAGTTACACAATGTAGTTCTGGAGAGCTATCACTACGTGGCGCTACTGTTTTATACACATATACTTTATGCTAATAGCGCCAGCCGCATGTGCCTCTGTACACTCGCAGCATTAATATTCCTCCACGACGTGGCAACAGCTCTCGAAGGCAACTTCGTCGAACGTACTTGTATCTTTGTATAACATTTTGTTCGCTTATTCGTTAGTAAGATAAGTATTTACATACACAAAACGAAAGGCGAGAGACATTGGCTGAACTTGGCTCCGTCAATATGTATATGCAAGCCCAGACATTGGGTGAACTTGGCACCATCAAAATAAAGAGAGCGGGCGCTGACATTTGTAAAGGAAAACAGATTGGAATTGAGATATCATGAGTGGGTATGATTTACATTTCAAATAAATATATGTCAGATTTGGTATACAGGTGCCCCTTTGCTACATATATCATTCCAAGGGTAATTTTCTTAATATTGAAGATACCAGATCGGTTAAATTAGCATAGTTATTAAGAAATTTGAAAAGTATTTAATAGTATTTTCAGATTATAACATAAACTTGAGTTTTTTAAATGGCAAACATTGGCTGGTTAGTTGATTTCATGGTATGGTAATCTTTTAAACTTTTTATTATAGCGAGAGTAATTCAATTACTGTTAATTTTTGAACAAAAGAATCAGCAAGAAACACTCAAAAAACTATTTTAATGTGAACGACATATTAAAATAGTTTTTCAAAGCTTGCTTGCTCATTATTTCCTCAAAAATTAAGAGTAATTGAATTACTCTCGCTATAATAAAATTTTTAAAATATTACCATACCATGAAATAAGGAAAAAATAAGCATTTTGATAGTCACTGCTAACTATGATTGCAATTTATGCTATATATTGATATTTAAGTGTGCCATGTATTTTTAATTAAGATTATTAAATTCTACGTAAAAGTTACTATCAACAAAATTTATTTTAGTTCTATCTTCGTTTGTTACGAAGATATGTATAATTGAAAATTTCGGCAATTATCAATTTTTTAAAAATATCTTCAAAAGTTGAAAATAAATGTTAAATCTGAAAATCAATAATAGCGGAAATGATGTATTTAGAATGGATTAAAATGAAACTAGTATGAAACTATATCAGATGAAATTTATTCTTCTACCAAAATATTAAAAAAAAGTTAAATAAACCTTTTGTTTCGGTAAACGTTGTAAGTGTACGTTTTTATTCAAACCCAGTCCTTATTATGTAAGAGATCTGGATATTTCTTCAATAAATCTTCGCACTAGTGCTTCTTAGGTGGCTGTTTTAATTGAATATGTCTTTTAAAGTATTTTTTGAAAATGATACGTTATATTGGGATGAATCTAGCAGTACATGTGTAGACAAGCAAGCTCGCTGTACAAGTGAAACATAACACACAATCATATACCGGGCGTCTGTTTAAACTCGGCCACCGGCCATATCTCGGCAACCGTTTATCGTACAACCTGGCGGAAAAAATCTTGATAGTAAAATAGATCACGGGAAATTCAACAAAAATATTTTTAAGTTTCCAAAATGATCGCAGGGGGCGCAGTTGTCAAGATGAATTAAAATTTCGATAATTTTTCATTGAGTTCTAGATTAAGATAGATTAAAATTTTTACTAGCAACATTTTATGACGTTTTTATACAATTTTCATTTGAAACTTTTTGATCTAAGTCGCATACGGGGGGGGGGGTATGTCTGCATACAAAAGTAGGTATAATTTCGGTTTGCCCCAACGGATTTGAATGTTTCTGAGCTCATTAGATAGAGAATTTTACAAGGAATTCAAGGATATGTAGTACGAAATTACGTGGTTGTTAAAAAAAGTAACATAGGGCGCTGTTCTCAATTTATGTATATTACTTATTTTTTCTTTAAAATTTTAAATGGAAGGTGTATATTTTTAATATCGTAATATTGAAGCACATAAAAAACTAAAGAGAGTGATGAAAACCGGAAGTTGCTACCTCTTTTCTTGACGAAGATATAGTCATGCGAAGACAATCCAGAAAAATAAAAAAAATGAAATATAAATATATTTATTTATTGGGAGTAATAATTTAAATTTAATTTTAAGAGAGTATCTAGATAGTGTATAGTTCATATTCACTTGAATTTTCATCATACTCTTTCATAAATGTATTCATTTTAATCTCTTTATCGATTTTTTAATTCATTGCATATGTTACGTCTCCAATTAAATGTTTTCAAATTCTCTAGCTATTATTTTTTAAATATCTTTTCTTGTCCTTTCCAATATTGAAATAAAATAATAATAATACTGAACAGTGTAGTTCGATTTTTTTTTTAAATTTTCATCATACAACATCGCATGCGCCGTGATACTAAATTACATTATTATGAGCTTTTCAAGGTGGGCCATGAAAATTAAAATGTAAAAATATTAGTATCACTTGTAGTTAAACTTTTTGTATCTATTTAGCAAATTAAGCCTCTTTGGACACCAGCACATAATTATTGAGTTTGTAAAATGTCATATTCTAACTTTGAAGCTTATAACGTGATCAGAATGTATTTTCAATTCTTTGAAAATGAATTCTTGCTTCCCGGCAATATCCTCTAAATTATCGGGAAAGAAGACATTATTGAGTTTTTATTCGTTTTGTGAGATAGTCTTGATTTTTATTTATGGGGCAGAATAAAGGACATAGTTTATCACAAACAGCCGATTACAACAATTGCTGCTTCTCTACTAATCGACAAGTAAACATGTGTATTAAAAATAATGGTAACACTTTGAACATTTGTTAAGTTGAAGTTTTTTTGTTTTATTTTTTGTACTTTCTGATTTAAATACATTTTTTTCCGTTTATTACTTGGTCAATATATTTTCTTATTTATGTTTAGGTGTAATAATAGGTTCTTTCACTTAATTTCTGCTATAGGAGGGGATGAATTAGATATCAATTTTTGTACCCCTTGGTTACTAATAAGTAAATGATTTGTTTATAACTAATGCATTCATTATATTATATTGTTTTTCTTCTTGTTATTGTCTACTTAGTTAATGAGTTATGGAAATTATTTTTGCTGTTTACCTATAATTAGATGTATATCTTTTGGGTAATAAAGATATATTATTATTATTATTATTATTATTATTATTATTATTGTTATTATTTTATTTCAATGTCTAAAAAGACAAGACATGAAATTTAAAAATAACTAGAGAATTTTAAAACATTTAAAAGGGGAATCAAACATAACATATGCAATGAATTAAAAAGTCGGTGAGAAGATTGAAATGAATAAATTTATGGGTGAGTATGATCAAAATTCAAGTGAAAACGAACTATACACTGTCTAGAGACTCTCTTAAAATTAAAATAAAATTATTACTCCCAATAAATAAATAAATTTCTGCTTACATTTTTTTATTTTTCTGGATTGTCTTCGTATGACTATATCTTCTTCAAGAAAAAAGGTAGCAACTTCCGGTTTTCATCAATATCTTCAGTTTTTATGTGCTTCAATATTACGATTTTAAAAATATACCGTTCCATTTAAAATTTTAAAGAAAAAACAAGTAATGTACATAAATTGGGAACAGCGCCCCCTGTACTTTTTTTGACAACCACGTAATTTCGTACTACATATCCTTCAATTCCTTGTATAATTATCTATCTAATGAGCCCAGAAACATTCAAATCCGTTGGGGCAAACCGAAATTACACCTACTTTTGTACGCAGACATATTCCCCCTCCACCTACCCCTTCGTATGGGAAAATTGTATAAAAACGTCTAAAAATTTTGTTAGTGAAAATTTTAATTTATCTTAATCTAGAATTTAATAAAAACATATCGAATTTTTAATTCATCTAAATTGCGCCCCCTTGCGATCATTTTGGAAACTTAAAAATATGTTGCTTGAAATTCCCGTGTTCCATTTTACTATCAAGATTTTTTCCGCCAGGTTGTACGATAAATGGTTGCCGAGATATGGACGGTGGCCGAACTTAAACAGACACCCGGTATATTTTTCCTTAACCGTTGCGAAATCTAAGTTTTTTTTCTTAAAATGGATATGTGTTTCTTATTTCCTTCCTCTACAGTCAGTTCATAAAAAAGTTTTTTTACGTTTCTTGTGTTCATGCCTGGATATATTAAAGTAAATATTGCGGGAAATAAAAGCCGCTTTTGTTAATTTCAATTCAGTTATGCATCAATTACTTTAGGGTTCCGCAAAATTAATGCTTTTCTTCGAATCGATCATATTCGAATATCTTATTTTTAGAAACAAGACAACAAACTATGTTAGATCAGCGTAATTTGTGATTATAAAGACTAGTATACAAATTTAAACATACAATTTGGCATTGATTAAATTAGCTGTATTTGCTTCTTGCAGCGTATATAGTTTAAACCCTCTTGTATAAATAAGAATATCATCAGCCATAAAGATTTAGTGTAACTGTGACAACACTGTTAGAGGCGTAAACGATAGTTACACATGTCAGACCTTATACAAAAGAGGCCGATTTAGCAATCAGGCACATCGGAGCCGAGTTCCATTTAAGAATATACAAATATTTTTGTATATGAAATATAGTAAAATTATTTACCCCTCTTGTGTTGCTCATATTGTTATCATATAATATAATGCATTTTTAAACAATACACACGGTTATCTGTATTTGTTAATATGGAGGCTTGGTAGTCTTATAGACATATGGAGGCGTGTGAGATAGCTATGCACGTATATATATATATATATATATATATATATATATATATATATATATATATATATATATATATATCTCATAAAAGATGCACTTACCTGTTTTGTATAAATGTCTTATACAAAACACTTCATGTTGATGTTCATATTTTTCTTAATCACTCTGTATCTAATGTAATTTATTATTTTTATATTTAGCTGATATCGATTTTTTTCTAAATCATAACTATTTATTGACATAATTTATTTCAAATATACATCGTTTTAAATTCGTTCAAGGTTTGTCTGTATTTTCATGTATCATATTCGACAATTCCAGAACGATTCATATCTATTCTTCAAATTATGACAACGAAAATAAGGCTGGAGGGTGCCAAGCTTGAATTATGGGACATAAAACTCATTAATATCACATTAGGGTCAACCAAAATAACTTGGATCAGTTTGAATGATGTGCAAGAAAGTTGCAAATAATGTTATTTTTCGAAAACTTGTGGTAAACAAATAATAATATTTTAACTTAACCATCAGATGATAGGTATCTGACTGACATCAATACTATATATTTGTTAGATTTACCATCGTAGATTCGAAGTACTAACATTTAATTTGGTATCGTCACTGAAATTCTAAAACTGGTCAACTAAAGAACTATTATAAACAAGGTTCGATAAATCACTTTAAATATTTTGTTTCTTATTAGAGTAACTACCATCTGCCTATATTGGTGCGACCGATATTAGCATATTACTGTTTTGGTAAAGAGACCTTGGGAAAGTGAGACGCGTATCTATAAATTGTAAAAAAAAATATCTTATGAAAATAGTTCAACTTTCGCTGTTCATCTAAAGGTTTCAGGGGTGTATTGTAGTCATAAATTTACTATTTAAAGAGAAACACATTACACATTTATACTTTATTTATGCTATGGAGGAGCCAGCACATAAATTTTTAACTTACGCTTGTCAAAATTATTAGAGCAATCTAGTGCTGTGTTTTACTTAGTCAATTGCTTTGTTACTTCATCTGTATGGCATCCACAAATGCTAAGACGAGATAAAGGAGTACTGGTATACGAGCAAATAAATTTCGAATCCTACTTACTGCTGGGAACTGTTCCAACCTTCGTTCAGTGTTAAAAGCAACTAGCATCTGGGAACTATTCGAATATTCGACCATAGTATATGTTACGACAAGTTAGCAGTTTCCCACCCCAAATGGAGTACGACAACCAATTATTTCTGTTCCGGCCCTCTAACTACGACAGTAGCATAGCCACGCGGATTATAATCCAAAATCCCATGTATTTTCTTATGGAAGTTTATTCTGCAATTTAATTTATTACTACCACTTACGCTTAATAATTAAGAGAAAATTAGCCAAAGCTATTTGAACCTGTTTAAAGCTTCTAAGAACATACTCAAACCTGTCAGGAAACCATTCAAATCTAGTAAGCAGGCTATTAGCAAGTTATTCAAAGCTGTTATCTTCGAAGGAGTTCTGAAATTTCTCACACATACTACAAACGCTGATCAGCTATGAATAGCTTCATACTAGATATAATCCTATTCGTATGTTTCCGCAATTGCTTTTTTAGCAAAAGTGATTACCAGTATAAATCACAAACAACCTTGAAATGAAACGAAATAACAAAATACATGTTGGCGTAGAATGCGCATGGCTATGCTACTTACAATACCACCCACTCAACGCAAGTTTAACTAAATAACCAATGAAGCTGAATGGAATTTGTTTTACATAGTACTTTAGTATTTACTTAATTCCACAATTCCAGTTTCCCCCATCTGAATCATTTGAATCAGCGCAATACACACATAAAAAAACGCCACCCTTTTCATGAATTCGACCGTTGAATTTTGAACAATTTTAAAAATTATGATAGTATGAGATTAAGGAATTTCTCTGTGAATTAAGAATGAAAGAAATACATTTATTTATATATTATATATGTATACCAAACACAACATGTCTATATACAAACATATACAGGATATTCCACGAGGGCCGTTCGTTAGAAGTTTTCGTGGTTAGAAAAAATTTAGAATTCTGAAATTTTGGGTTCCAGGGTTATTCAAGATTCTCTTTCATTTTAAAATATTTTCAAGATCATACTACTTCCGGTCATACCGGAAGTCGCCATTAACTTCCTTATTTTAAATGGAACACCCGGTATATTATTTCATTCTTAGATTCCTGAGAAAATTTCATAGTGGGTTTTCATCAGGTTTCCCTATACCTATTTTCAATTTTTTCTTAGATATCTTGATTTTTTTTGAAAATTTTGACAGATGTAGCCCTGTTTTAGCATTGCGCCCTTTAACCAATTTCGATTGGTGGAAAGCGCTTCTGGGGTAGACGGAAGCATAGGAGTGATACTTTCGAATGCCATATTGACAACTGATTTATCGCATATAGGGTATCCAAAATTTAATGACCAATTACATCATTTTAAAAGTTGAAAAAGTTCGTGTTTTCAAATGGGACAGCCTATATTTTATTGGATGGTCGGATGCAGAATTTGATTCTGCATCGATTTGCTATAACATTCCGTATACCTATTTGCAGTGGTTTTCTTGTTAATCCAATTTTTTTATTTTAATGTGGTTTTTTGGCAGAAACCGAAACATCGCTTGCCTTTCAAAGCCAAATAAACATCAATGAAACGGTAAAAAATTTACTTTAATTAGAACATGACATTAGTACATAACATTTAGAACGAAATATAAAATAAAAACAAAAAATTGAAACATAATGACAAGAAATAATAAGAGAATGTAAAATTACAATAATTGTTCTATATGACCTCCATTTTGGTTCAAACACTGAATAACTCTGTCATATACTCCTCGCGAAACAGATCTCCGAAGTTCGTCTGGACTTATATTAGTAAACGCTTGGTGAACACGGTTCAATAATTCCTCTCTAGTTTGTACCGGCCTAAAGTACACTAGTTCTTTTATACGACCCCAGAGCTAAAAATCCAAGGGGGTCAAATCGGGTGATCTGGGTGGCCAGTTCCTAGGTCCCCGCGGGCCAATCCACCGATCCTCGAACATCATTGACAATTGCCGGTGTACAGCAATAGTTGAATGTGCTGGAGCACCATCAAGCTGAAACCAACTGTTTGCTCTATCACGTGGAGGTAGGGCATTTGTAATTCCTTGCCTGCTCAATTTCGATTCATCAGTCCACATAATCTGATGAAGAAATCTCGGATCTTCGGTCATTTTCAAAATCATAAATTCGCAAAAGTTGACACGTCTTGCCTCATCACCAAGACGTAATCCGTGAACAGTTATCTCACAAAAAGGATGCATTCCATGTTTTTTTAATATTCTGTGGATTGATGTTTTTGAAATACCCAAATCCAGCGCTGCTGTCGAAATTGAACTCCGCGGATAAGCTTGAAAAACCGCCAACACATTCACCACGTTATCTTCATTATCAGTTACGGGCTTTAGGTTATTTTGAGTTGCCCTTACGTTTCCAGTTGCTATAAAGCGAGTTTCGATTCTTGCGAATTTTCCGGGAGTCATTGTTGGTAGGTCCGGATATCGTTCATTAAATAGTCTGCATGTTCGTCGAACAATTCGTCCACATTCACCGTGCGTGTAAAACAAATTTAATAAATCATTATTGGAATATTCTTCAACATTCTCCATTAAAAACTGGACTTAAGCAAGTTAACAAAATCCCTAGAACTGTAAGTAGATACCTCACGAATCTGTACGATGAGACTGCTTTGACATTAAATCAACATTGTTTCAATTCCTGTCAAAATCAAGGCTTACTAGGTAGAACTTTTGGAGTTTGATCACCTTTTGATAAAAATATGGATTAACAAGAAAACCACTGGAAATAGGTATAGGGAATGTTATAGCAAATCGTTGCAGAATCAAATTCTGCATCCAACCATGCAATAAAATACACGGTGTCCTATTTGAAAAAACGAGCTTTTTCAACTTTTAAAATGATGTAATTGGTCATTAAATTTTGGATACCCTGTATGCGATAAATCAGTTGTCAATATGGCATTCGAAAGTATCATTCCTGTGCTTCCGTCTACCCCAGAAGCGCTTTCCACCAATCGAAATTGGTTAAGGGCGCAATGCTCAAAACAGGGCTATATCTGTCAACATTTTCAAAAAAATCAAGATATCTAAGAAAAAATTGAAAATAGGTATAGGGAAACCTGATGAAAACCCACTATGAAATTTTCTCAGGAATCCAAAAATGAAATAATATACCGGGTATTCCATTTAAAATAAGGAAGTTAATGGCGACTTCCGGTATAACCGGAAGTAGTATGATCTTGAACAGTTTTTTCTAACCACGAAAACTTCTAACGAACGGCTCTCGTGGAATACCCTGTATATTGGGAAGATTCGTGACGTATGTCGGCTTATATGAAATTGAAAATTACTTCCAATATTTTATTAATTAATGAACTCAAGAAAAAGAATGCATCGTCACCGTAGACTATCTGTACTTATAGTTTCGCCTCTACAAATTGCTCATCACTCAACCGACTCACTGATAAACACGATATAAATCTGTGATATAAATACCACCCTCGTGATTCATGTGAAAACGGGGAATTACCTGGATGCATAAAAATCCCCAGAAGTTGTATTTTTTACAGTTCACGGCAGATTTAAATAAGACTTTCTTTACTAAACGCAATTGCATGTATATAAAAACGCTTACATTTTCCCGTCTAATGCGATATATTTTACATATACAGTAGAATCCTCTTATAATCGATTTGGAGGGACCAAGTGGATTAGTCCTTTATAACCGAGTATCCATCTTTCCCATGATTATGAATTAAATATATAAATTAAGGGGATAAATGCATGCAAAAACTAACGAAATATACATATTTCAAAAACATATTTTCATCGAAAATATGTAAAGTGAGACCATTTGATAATATTTCATTAATGTGCATTCTGCATTTTGCCAAAAATTTGAAACAGTGCATTTTTAAATTATATTTTTACACAAATATCAATTATTACTGGAAGACACACTGCATCTATCAGCGTTCGACCTAAAACTTTATCCGCTTATAATGAACCAGAATAACGATTTAGTCCATTATAGGCGAAAGTCTATTATAATTTATAAGCGACGCTATAATAACAGGGAAAATATCAAGTATTTTATTCGAGGAATTCGTCGATTTGAGACTTGTTTCCATTATAAGCGAGCCCATTATAGGTGAATTCCACTGTATACATATTATATTTCGTACGCAATTGAACATGAAAAACTATGTGCGTATATAATTCTCCTTTCGCCGACATGCCGAATAAGATTTATCAATAATCGATAATTAATCGATAACCGATATATCGAGTATATCGATATTTTTTTGAATATCGATATTTTCGATATTTCTTCCAATATCGTCCACCCCTACACTGAGAGAAATAAATGTTCAGTTAACCAATTTCTAGATGACTCAACACCGAAAACTATTGAGTTAACTAGAAATTGGTTGACTGAACATTTTATTTCTCTGTGTACTCATCAGTACGGTGTCTGATGCTTCTTATCCTGATTTATCGATATGTATTTTTATACAACTCAAAACGATGAAAATTCTCTACTTTAGTCAGGGTAATTAATATTAATGTCTTATGTAGTTAATATATACTAAAAACGTATATCTATATAGATATAAGTCAATAAAGGAAATATCACGGATACATAATAACAATAGGAGAAAGAATATCGGGTTAATCCGCTGTAGTGCAACCGCAGACACGTGTTTCAGACTCGTTGGTCATCGTCAGTACGGTGTAGCCAAGGAATAAGGTGGGATATCCTTGGAGATAGAAACAAAAGGAAGGCCATCGGGAAGACAGACCACCAATTGCAGCTTAAATGTTAAAAGATCCTCAGGTCTGAGTGACAACAACTAACACCGCCGCGAGGCAGACATTGTCAACCCGCGTGCCGTCCAACCCAGGAATGATAAATTAATAAAGGAAATATCACGGATACATAATAACAATAGGAGAAAGAATATCGGGTTAATCCGCTGTAGTGCAACCGCAGACACGTGTTTCAGACTCGTTGGTCATCGTCAGTACGGTGTAGCCAAGGAATAAGGTGGGATATCCTTGGAGATAGAAACAAAAGGAAGGCCATCGGGAAGACAGACCACCAATTGCAGCTTAAATGTTAAAAGATCCTCAGGTCTGAGTGACAACAACTAACACCGCCGCGAGGCAGACATTGTCAACCCGCGTGCCGTCCAACCCAGGAATGATAAATCAATAAAGGAAATATCACGGATACATAATAACAATGTCTGCCTCGCGGCGGTGTTAGTTGTTGTCACTCAGACCTGAGGATCTTTTAACATTTAAGCTGCAATTGGTGGTCTGTCTTCCCGATGGCCTTCCTTTTGTTTCTATCTCCAAGGATATCCCACCTTATTCCTTGGCTACACCGTACTGACGATGACCAACGAGTCTGAAACACGTGTCTGCGGTTGCACTACAGCGGATTAACCCGATATTCTTTCTCCTATTGTTATAGATATAAGAATATAATATTAAGATAAACTATAATATTATATATATTTAAGCACAAAAACATTTGAATGGTCTTAACGTTCTGAGCAAATTCTTGTAAAGAATAGTTACACTTTTCCAAAATGTTTTAAATTTAAATTAAAACATTTTAGTATTGAACTTTCATAATGATTTAGAATAAAATGACATATTTTAAGTGGAAATTAAAGTCGATTTTGTAAAATTGGAGTGAGAAGAAAATAAGTGAAATAAAATACTCCAGACTACCTCAAAAAGTTCGGACAGTCCCATAGGCGGGGCCAAGAAGTAGGTAAGAGCTAAAGGCGCTGCTAAAATACAATTAATTCAGTACCGCACCATTCCCGAATTTCTTAATTTAATTACTCAAATTAAAGTTTTTTCCGCAATTCAAAAAGCTATATCTCACAAGAAAACATTGGTCTACACGGCAATTACATCCGTTTTGATCAATTTCATTTAATTATTTCAGATTTTGACCGAGAAACACACGTAGATTTTACTCTAATTTTGAATAATAAAATAGATGACAAAAAATTACATAATCTGACAACCTTTCCGTGTACTCATATCTATATTGGAGTTGTACAAAAAAATTCACATTTCTATCTTGAAGAATAGTAAAAAAAACTGATAAATTCGATATCTTGCTTTCTCGATAGCTTTAATATCCCCTTAATGCTAGTGTGAATAAATGAGTAGTATTTTTCATTATCTTATGTAGAGTTTTTTCTAATATGAGGAATTGCTGAACATCATTATTACGTGTAAATCCAATTTTATTGTCATGAATATGGAAGGCAGCGAGAAGTACTTATATAAATATTTTGAAAACACTTGAAAATTGTAAATTTAAAAATATATGGATTTAATCGCTACATGAAAATCTATAAATAATTCCGATTGCTCGGTATTGTAATAACAAAATTTTGTTCATAACTGTTGATGTGTCGCAGTATAATAAACCTTTCATAATCACAGGATAAAAATTAGGAAAGTGAATAATTTTTGAGTAACCGATATCACAACGGGTTATCATTTTAATTGAAACCTCTATCAATTTTTTAAAATATTTTCTATGCACGGGGTGCCAAACTATTTGTAACTAATTGTTTACTGTTGAACAGTGTATCAAATTTTGGTTTCCAAAGCCATCAAATTGTTTTTTTAATATTTATTACAGGTTTCTTTGTTGACAACAATTACGATAGATGGATCATAACTTGCTCACTGTATATAATAATTTATTTATGTGTCATTAGTCATTACCATACAACATTGTATTGGGTGTAACATTTGCCTGTGAATTATTACCGATTTTTGTGATTTCGACACTCTTGGTGAATACGGAGAGGCACCAACCCAAGTCTAATTACTAATTATAATTTCAAGTGAATATGATGGGTTTCGAAGCGCACGTGAAGTACTTTCTATATTTAATCACTAGCTGCCCGGCAGATGTTTTTCTGCTCTTTTCGGTAGGTGTCGCGATGAGTTTGATTTGGTCAAGGCCAACTCTATCTGCTATCACTGCGCAATATAAAGCCGTCACATAACGAGATTTATCTGATTCTGGTAACCTCGAAATATTGATCCTTATGTGGCGCCATCTATCCAAACCACTATAAACTGCTTGATAATCGCTGAACATAATTAAAATCACGTGACCAAAATATGCAATATGATTGGATTATATAAAATCTACTGTTATTGACATTTGACTGATTAGACATTTATTTTTTATATTCCATATTATTTTCTACTTAAATTATTCTAATACTACACATATTCAGTCGTTTCATTTAATGTGTGCAACATATTTACTATAATATATTTTGGAACTTACGTCGAGTACCAATAAAAAACTGTACATCCAGCAAATTTTCTCACGAAAAAAAATACGTGGCTGTTCTGGGTCATTTAGTTCTTACCGAAATAGGCTGCGCTAAAAGGCAAGTAATTCGCAAGGTACTTCGGAAAATGAGAATTGATTATTCGAAATGTTGTATAAGGAAAATAGCTATATTTTTTTGCATTTTTAAGTTAAATTTATTTATATCTTAATATTTGTAGATGTATAAAATTCTAATGGAAAAATTGCCGGGCTGAAGTAAAGCAGGTTTGCTAGACGTTATTTGGTCACTAATATTAACAATAAGTGTGAATATGTGAACTCTCAGGTATTTGATGGCTGATTTAGTAAATTTTAAAGAGGACACACAAGTGAGTTTATTATGAATATCTGAACATTGTCAATTTTTGTTCTATAATTAGACTTATACCTGTTAAATAAATAAAGATGCTATAGTAATTTTAAAATGCTCTAATTATTACCAATAATGCTGCTTGTTATCATCGTAAGATTAAGAAGTGCCAACGAGAAACTGATTGTGTTGTAAACCAAATTTTGGTCTGTCTTGAAATGTGTGTGTAGAAATACTAACGGATTAGGTATAGGCAGCACGAAAGAGTGCATCACTGTATGTCACGTAATTAGCAAATTGTAATATGTGCCAAAATGGAAAAATGTACATCAAATATGTACCAAGATACACAGAAAAAAGAGTTTAGTGAATATTACCTTCTCAGCCAGTGTCATTTGGAAATATTCTATATTTCTTTTAATAAGTGTACATGCATATCAGTTTATTGTAATATTTGAGTAGACTGAACAACAAAGTTATTTTGTCTTAACAAGATCATTTAGTTGCGATTCTGTAGACCACATGTTAGGTTTAAAGGAGGTCCAAATTATATTACCGATGCCAGGAGTGGCTGAATATTGTACGAAGTAAATATTGCGATGAGAAATAGTAAATCTTCAAAATCTTCCAATACAGTTAAAAGCGGCAATTACGTTAAACAAACACTTTACGACGTAATTGAACCCCTAACTAGTGTTTCCCTTTGAATTGTTATAAAAAAATAGAAATGTAGGTAAAATTGTAATTTTTGACATTACCCAACAGCTTTTTTGACAGCAACACTTTTTTAATTATTTTAAAATTATTAATATTAATTACCTATTGTAAAGTTAATGTTTAAAGTGTTATTTTGAAGTCTATTTCAAGTGATTTCAATAAAAATCAGAAATTATTTCTTTTGGGTATTACAAGATGGCGTTACATAAGGATCAATATTTTGAGGTTACCAAAATAAAAGCAATCAATGGAAATCGAAGTTATGTGACGGCATCATATCTCACAGTGATATCAGATACAGTTGGCCTTGGTTTTGGTTAAGTCCCTTTACAAGAAAGTCTGGACAGAAGGGGTCGTTGTCGCTATTTATGTTTAGGCAAGGGAACTGAAAAATGGCCGCGCCAATGATCAAGCGCATAGAAGCGCGGAAATGTCGAAATCCAAAGAGAAATGATGTTCATATGTCAAAATTCAATTCTACCAAAAAAAAAATGGTCATCTATCGGACGGCAGCTTCTACCAAAATAATTTTGTTGCTACGCGAACTTATTGTGTACATATAAATCATTTGGGTTTATAAATATAAAATTCATTAATAACTCAACTACAGCGCCACCTAACGCGTCAAGATTTTGTGATTTCCGTTTTGGCACTAAACCAATATATGTTGTGAATATGAGTTATTTTGGTATATAAATATAGAATTTGTTAATAACTTGACTATGACGCGATATATTGAATTCTAACATAGCTATGAACCATCGTCTCTGCAAATCAATTTTTTTGTATGAATATGACCTCAATCGGTCAAGACGTTCAGAAGTTACGCGATCTCTAACAGACGCACCAACGTTTATATACAGGCTGTCCAGTTTAAAATGCAGTACATGGGGATATTGGAAACCGTTGGAGATACAACGTCGGTTAAATGGGAGAAAAGTTGCGTATTCATTTGTCCATGAATAATCCGACATCAGATTTTGAAATTTTTGTTTCATTGGGCAGATACAGGGTGAAAAAAAATGCATTTTTGAAAATCTTCCATATTTTGTTTCCTAGAAGAGATAAATTTACAAAAGTTGTAAGCTAGGGATAACAAGTAATGAGGATTTTAAAAATGTTAAAAAAAAATCTGGGTCTACTAGATTTTGCGTGACAATAATCAACTTTTGTTTTTCTTATGGCAGCCACATTGGATTTTGACATTTTTAATATCTTCAAAAAAAATGCTATTCAATGATGTATAACATGTTTATGTTCAAGATAGTAAAAACATGAAAAATAGAGAAAGTAAGATTTTAACATAGTAGGCCATGGAACTGTGGATATCTTAAGTGTATACTGATAAAAAAAACAAAAAACAACAAGTCTCCAAGTACTGTTAAAATTTTAACATTTTATTTATTAGTATTCATTAAATAAAGGTGGTTAGGTAGCTGAATCATTAATGTAACAACTGTTCAAATAAGCCACCGTTCATTTGTATGCACAATCTACATCGTGTTAGTACTGCCTCACAAGATTGTCTAACCATGTTCGGTGTCCTTCCATTCACTGCTTCTTCAACTGCTTGACGTAATTCTTCCACATTTTCATAAGATCTCGAATACATCTTGTTTTTCAGAGAGCCCCATACAAAAAAATCAAGAGGTGTGAGGTCCGGGGACCTAGCAGGCCACCCTATTGGTCCTCGGTTACCAATCCAGTTATTGTAATATTGATTATTTAAATAATTTGTAACCAACAAGGAATTGTGTGGAGGCCCGTCTTGCTGAAAATACATATTTTGCAACGTGGCAAGTGGAAGTTCTTCAATTCGTTCAGCAACATGTTTCAGAATTTAAATTCTCATTGAAAAAGAATGGACCGATAACATGGGTATCAATAACGCCCATCCAGACATTAAATTCCCATCTGACTTGCTGTCTAATGTCACGAACTAGGTGTGGATTTTCATCGGACCAAAAGATAGTATTTTTACGATTAAACATTCCAGAGTTAGTAAATCGACTCTCATCAGACCATAAAATTTTCGCAAAAAAGTTTGGATTTTCATTATGTTTTTCGATGAACCAATGACAGAATTGTGCTCTCCGTATTTCGTCACCATTTTGAAGCCCTTGACTGGCTCTTTCACGATAAGGTTTGAATTTGGCACGCTTTAAAATGGTACCAACTGTTGACCTAGCGACGCCTAGTGTATTTTCAATTACCCGTAAAGACGTACGGGGATTTTCAACTACTGCTTGAAGAACAATATTTTCATTATTTTCATTGTTTTGCCTTTGTTTGGGTTTGACAAAACTTCCATGCATTATCAAATTATCACGCAATCGGCGAAAAATGCTTTTTTCTGGCTGTCGCCTTTCAGGGTATCTATCGAAATACATTTCTGCAGCCAATTCATCATTTCTTCCACACAAAATAAAACACTCCAGCATTTGATATTTGTCACTATGTATTTGTAAAACGATCCATCTTAGGTTTGCACAGTACAGATACTTATAACAATACAATGAGATTAACAATAAGATTACTGACAGTTCAGAATAAACTTCACAGCTTTTAGAGTTGTTTAATACAAATGTCACATTTATTATCATGGCCTACTATGTTAAAATCTTACTTTCTCTATTTTTCATGTTTTTACTATCTTGAACGTAAACATGTTATACATCATTGAATAGCATTTTTTTTGAAGATATTAAAAATGTCAAAATCCAATATGGCTGCCATAAGAAAAACAAAAGTTGATTATTGTCACGCAAAATCTAGTAGACCTAGATTTTTTTTTAATCATTTTTAAAATCCTCATGACTTGTTATTCCTAGCTTACAACTTTTGTAAATTTATCTCTTCTAGGTAACAAAATATGGAAGATTTTCAAAAATGCATTTTTTTCTTTTTCACCCTGTATCTGCACAAATGAATACGCAACTTTTCTCCCATTTAACCGACGTTGTATCTCCAACGGTTTCCAATATCCCCATGTACTGCATTTTAAACTGGACAGGGTGTATATAAAGATATCGACTCATAAAATATAAAAATTGACAGAGTAGACATTTAAGATCAAATAAGCTATCGCGAAAAATAAAATTCCATCTCTGTAATACATACAAAACTTATGTTACCCTAGTCTATAAATCGAAATTACTGCGACATGTAGGTAACTATGCACGTATGATAAGATGGACGGAATCGGTAAAATTGTTGGATTGAACAATTTATTGTGAGCAACCTGTTGTATCACTTATTAGAATGATCGGTGCTTCTATTCGGTACTGCTCTGTTAAGAAATGAAGGATGCTAAAACCACGGACGAAGGATTGAAGCAAATGTCAAATGGAAGATCATGATTAAAGCAAATAGAATTGCAATATGTAGGTTATAATAAATTAATCTACCGAAATCGAGCAATCGGTAAAATAAAAATTATCCAAACGTCTCCAGTAATTTCATCATTATCCTTCCCCTGTATATGTGATGAATATCGATTAAATAATATGCGAGGGATTAATTTTCGCAAAGTCATTTCCATAAACATATCAGTTGCGCTGATAACTTAATAAGTGATTTTAGTGTAACATCGTCTGTTCGTACCTAGAAAGAGTCTATAATAAACACTGGTGTAACAGAGAGAACGTGACAGGTATATACAACTTGTGGAGTTAATGTAGTATTTTTGGCTTTGGGCCAAGTACATTCTTGGTAGGCCAACAGAGGTTTTATAACCTCGGTATGATTATTTAAACATAAAAAAGTGGAACAACATTGATGTTATTGATTACATGATGTGAAAAAATGTCCCCTCTGTCATTAAAAATTAGAAAATTTATTTTTGTTGGTTAACATGTTTCTAAAGCAAAAATAGTTTTCATTTTGTAATAGTTGGCCTTGATGAAAAGTCAATGCCGTTGTTATAATTAGAGTGATCTGGATAGCTGATGTATAATGCATATCTAATAATATTCCTGGAAAAAAGATATATGCGGGAACCCATTTTTGAACGTCGTATTTATAAGATGAGTGGTGAAATATAAAACGCGGATTGATATACTAAAATACATGCATTTAGATTTATTTCAGTCCATCAAGAATTACTATATATACATACCGTGCCTTCAAATACTTTCCTCAGTAGAGTACGCTGTTTTTTTATGTTCTTTAAGTAATCAATGTTGGTGTACCGTTGCGGCCAATATAATCTGGGCAGTGATTTGACATTTCATGACTTTTTCATGAAATTTGGTAAATCAGGCTTTGCTACAATCTACGTTACTCTGGATACGCATTTAGGGCATGAGCCATCATGTGATGGTTATCTCAATAATCAATAGTCATTACCTTAAAAAGTGTTGTCTTTTAACTGAAATTAGTTTGGTTTTGACCAACCATATTATTGTTCTTAAATTAAATTGAAAATTTTTATGTTTATTTTAGAAACAAAAAATATAAACAAATGATATAAAAAATTAATATTTTGTAGCAGCTCCATTTTTTTCAATAAAATTATTTAACCTCTGGGCATTGATGCTACTAATTCTGCAGTATAAGTTGGACTTAATTCGATCCATGCTTCTTAAATTCTTTCCCATAACTGTTCTACATTCTGTGGGTGAAAATTATTACCTCTATTAATTTTTTTTACTGTCAAACCCCACATATTTTCAATGGGGTTAAAGTCCGGGCTACGTGAAGGCCAAGGTAGAACTTGTAGGTTCTGTTGCTGCATCCAGTTTGAGGTCACTCTGGCTGTATGAATGGGGCTATTGTCTTGTTGATATATAAAATTATTTCGGGGAAAGACTGCATTTACTGAGGGCAGCATGATATTTTCCAATATTTCAGCATTTCATCTACCTCTTATATGTGTTATAACTCCAGGTCCTTGGGCGCTCATCTAGGCCCAGACATTGACATAAAAACGACCGCTTATGTGTGATTTATGGGTATAACGTTCATCAAAGCGAGAGTTCGGAGGTCTATAAACTCTAACGTGTCCGTCAAAACACGATTTAAATACCTTCTCATCTGTGAAAACAACATTCTGCCAGAAATTTAACACTTCTAAGGAGTATTCTAAAGCAAAACCTACTCTCTGTTCCTTATTTTGCGGAGTTATAAAAGGTTTTTTCGCTGCAGAACGACTACGTAGATCAGATCCATTTTTGATACGACGCCTTGCCGTTCGAACAGACCCTGGAGAGTTTGTTTCAGCGTGTGCGTCTACCGCACAACGGAAGGGATTTTCGCGAATAAAATCAACAAAATTACCATCATCCACCTCCGTTGTAACTCTGGACCTACCACTACCCAATATTCTATCAAACGTTTGTCTCTCATCCCATATTCTCTTAATGTTATGCACAGTACTCTTTGGTATTTGGAATCCTAATGCGACTCGACGTTCCGACCACCCCTCTCCCAGTAACGTCACAGCCCTAAATTTCTCGGCCAAAGATAAATGTGGCATTTTTATAATTGACGTTTTTCATCAATCAATATGATAGTATAGTTTTCCAGGCGACCTTTTTTATGTAACAATTAAAATCCATTTACAGTGGGGAAAACTGCTGCCCAGATAATATTGGCCGCAACCGTACATGATAAGCTTTTGAAAACTTCAAATTCTGACAGTTGTCACTTACTTAAGAGGGGCGTTTACCTATCGAAAATTAAGGCATCGCCGTTTTGCGTTTTTTAAACTCATTTTGTAATTTTTGAATCTCAAATTTGGGTTAGTGATGCAAAAGGCATCAATTTATAATGTCCGTTTTTGTAATAATTTATTTTCTTAAAAAAATTATGTGTCTTAGAAATAACCACAAAAATGCATGAATTTGATTAATGTCTACTAACTAAGGCTGGTACACAAAAGAAAAAATGAGGTGTGGCCACCACACGACTTTCTTATACGTATGAAAGTGTTACTTCCGGTCCGAATTTTGAAATTTCATTTATATAAAAAATATTCCAAATCTAACTTTAAGTACTTTTGTACTCTTCATAAATATATATAGAATGCATAATTTACGACATATTTGCAAAAAACCAATTTTCGATAAGAGTAAAAAGCCTACTTCCGGCAGGAATTTCGAAAAAATTTTTTAATAAAATTCTTCTTAAATTTAATTTTAAGTACATATGAATTCTTTATAAATTTGTCTAAACTTAGTAGTTGTCGAAATATTGGCAAAATTCTAGTTTTTCACTGAAGTAAACTACTACTTCCGGTCGACCTAATTTGCTGAAAATCTAATCAGTTCCCAAGAGGGAGATTATACACGTAAATACAAAATTTGGAATTGATATCTCCAGCGGTTTGACCGCTATCGTGGTCACAGACAGACAGACAGACACACAGACAGACAGACAGACACACAGAGACATTTTTTAAAAACCACTTTTTTGGTATCAGGGGACCTCAAAACGTGGACATATACTACATTATACTACGTATAAGAAAGTAAAAGACGCCCTCTACGCGCGAGCTGCACATTTGATGTGCGATATAAAGAAAAAATCAAATTTATGTAATTGTTTTTAAATATAAAAAACATTAAACAGTAAACATTGTCACACACATTTTACACCAGGTTTTTACAAGCTAATCGCGTCGTCTATCCCCGCTTTACGGTATCTCTACCGGTCCTAGCGAAGACGAAAATCTATCGGAATCGGTCGGCTATTGCAGACTTAAATGCGAGTGACAGTTTAATTACAAACTGTCACTCTCATTTAAATGTCATGTATACCTATAATATTCGAGTGTATAATAATATAACAGTTATGGGCAAGCAAGAATTGGCTTATTATAAAACTTCAACAACATCAACAGTTCCGTAAGTACTCATTCTTTATACATTATGTTTCCTATCTATAGTATTTCTTTATCTATGAAAGAAGCTGTAAAAAAAACTGAAGCGCTGTGACAGAAACGAATATCGTCTACCTCTACCTACTCACACCCCCTCGCGTCTACTCGTCACGCGAGTAATATAAGTTGCATAAGTTTCTATTTGTTGGTAAACGCCACTCTTAAATTCAAATTATAGACGCCTATTATTATTTACATGACATAACCAAACTATCAAAATTGTGCACTGTCACCAACCATTAAAAAAAAAGCATGGCCTTCTCTAATGAGAAAAGAATTTTTTGATGGCAAGGTATATACAGTTTATTGATATTCATGAGCAAAATGTAATTTATTATAGGATGCAGCTTACATTTCTACTATTCTACCCAAGCGCGCTTGAAGACTAATAAAGCTATAATAGCTCAAATTCAAAATTTTAAAAACTACACTTAAGAAAAAAATATATTTCCCCTTCTTTCAAACACGTGTTCTGTATTCAGAGATTTTACCGACAAGAAAAATAAAATTTGAGATCTGTCGTTTCAACTAGTTATTTTTATGAATTTCTTTAATAAATTCAAACGCTATTAAAAAATATCGGAAAATATTGCTGATTCAAATATTGTATCGAAAAAGTAGTAGCACTAGAAAATCTTAATTCTGGAGGTATTATATGTAGCTCCAGCAACATCCCGTATAATGGTCACAAATAATAAGTAACGTTATTATTGTATTATTGACCTCTGTAAATTGATATTAAATACCCCTCATACGCATATTAATTACGCTGATAAAATTTTGACTTTAGTAGTGGCTAAAAATGTTTCTTTCTTACAATATGAGGCTGAAGAGGTTTCACATATCGATTAATTTCTAAACGCACACAAAATGATTGTTGCTTTTTTCAATAATAATCTATTTACTTTAAATAAAGCTTATTGACTCTCACCACTTTGCACTCTCTTACTACTTTGTCATGTCTCGCTACTCCAAGTAGTCCGATGGAACTATGAATCTGTGCGGATCCATACACAAGCATGTATAAACACGTGTCGTCATACTGTACTCGTCATTTACAATTACATTTCGTAGTACAACAGTATTTGAATAATTTATATTTTTCTTTTCTTTTTTCCTCTTTGGCATTATTTCCAATTTAATTGTTACTCAATTAATAATAATAATAATAATAATAACTTTATTCAGTTCATTTTATATATCTAATGTTTGAACACGTCAGAATAGTATAAACAATATCACAGTATTAAAAATTACTAAAGTCATGATGACACAAGCTTGAATTTGTACGTGAAAAAAATCTTGTAATGTGTAAAACGCACAATTAATTAGAATTGTGTTAAGTTTTTTCTTAAAAATATTCACTGGTAACTTTTTTAAATCAAGTGGTAAGTGATTGTATATTTTTACTAGTTGTGTAGTTGCATTCTTCTGCACAACACTTTTGGAAGTCCGCGGTGGTAGAATCGAAACCTGCGTTGTTCCCCTGGTCTCATAACAGTGATGAAGTTCCTGCTCTTTAAATAGTTCGTAATTTTTCTTAACAAATAGGGCACATTCTATCACGTATAGGCACGGTAACGTGAGTATATTTTTTTCTTTAAGAACTTCCCTGCAAGAATCAGTTCTTCCCATTTTAAAAATGTTTCTAATACATAACTTCTGGAGAATGAAAATTCTGGACACGTCCGCAGATGCCCCCCAATAAACAATACCATAGCGCAGTCTGGACTCAACATACGCATAGTACGCAGAAAGACCCGCCTTCTCATCTACTGATGTTGTTATCACTCTTAAAGCGTAATTAAAAGACGATATCTTACCCGCCAGGTACTCAATATGTCTCCTCCAGTCCAACCGCGAGTCCACCTGCAGCCCCAGAAATCTCACAATTTCCCCTGTTCTTATTTCATGATACCGGTACTCCATAACTAAAGGATTCACCCTGAAGTACGTGAAATGTAATATATTTGTTTTTTCCATATTCAGCTGTAGGTGATTTTGTTGAATCCAATCCTCAAACAAACACAATGTTTCAGTTGTTTCCCTATTGATATCATTATTTTTACTTCGTATTACAACTGAGGTGTCATCAGCAAAAAGTGCAGTTGTATACTTCGTCACCGATGGTAGATCATTCACATAAATCAAAAAAAGAAGAGGACCCAACACCGATCCTTGTGGTACTCCCCTCTCCACAGACAACTATGCAGACTTCATGCCAGTGCCACGATCAATCACACACTGCTGCCTACCGCACAAGTAAGATCTAATTAATTCCAGAGCCGGTCCTCTAATACCTATTAGTTCTAATTTTTGGTACATTACGTCGCAATTCACACAATCAAAAGCCTGTTGTAGATCCAAAAATATGCCAACTGTGCACTGGTTATTGTTAATTCCTTCGATTATATCCGCTAGCACCTGATAAATTGCTCTTGAAGTAGATCTACCAGATATATACCCATTTTGCTGCAATGACAAGATGTTACATTTGTTTAAGAAAACTGTAAGTCGCTTGAAGATAACTCCATATTCCATTTTTTAAGCATTTGTTAAATATAGGCTCCAGAAACACGGCAAATTCAGGTGCACACCCCTTTAGTAATTGTACTGGTATTCCGTCGTCACCTACGCTATTAGTATCTTTCAATTCCATAATTATATTGCACAACTCCTCACTACTTGTTGGGAACATCATGAAAGTGTTGTGATTGTTTCACTAGATGCTCAAAATTCTTTATGTTCAATGGGTTTAAAATAATATAATGGGTTTAAAATAATATAATTATTATATTATTTTAAACCCATTGAACATAAAGACTTTTGAGTTTTGAAATTTTGAAATTTGGCAAATATTAGTTTCGCGTTATGCTCTTTCGATCTAAAATAGTTTCGAATTTTTGCTTCTTCCGGTTACACCGGAAATGGATATCGACTTCCTTACTTTAAAAGGAATACACCATTTTTATGATTGATTCGTATTTTCGACTTAATTTTAAGACTAGTTTGTCTAATAAGCTTTGCCTCTGAAGTATTTTAATTTTTGTAAAAAAATTGATCGCCACAGGCTATTACGCCTAACAACGTTCCAAATAAATGAATGCATGCACAGATTTAAAATTCTAGATAATTATTTTGGGAAGTATACTGCTTCAAATGTGGTACAATAAACTTTTCAAAATAATACAGGGTGATCAGATGCCAATGTTAAACATTTCATCCTGAAAATATCAGTATCTTGTTATTTTTAAATAGCAACCTAAAACATTTAAATGAAAACTAGAAAATATCAAGAAGAAGTAGTTTTAATAACAGTTTCTAATAATCTTAAATTGTTTTCGAACACATCACCACTTATATCTAAACACTTTCTTATACCTTTTAAAATGTTCGTAGGTGTGGTAAGCTGTATCATTGTACTGTCTAGATTACCGAACGCGCCTCGCACTCTGGCCATCACATCTTCTTTGGTGCTAGCAGGTATTACTTACTATATACTTTATCTTTAACACAGTGTCTAATAAAGTAATCTAGGGGCGTTAAATCGGGTGATCGTATTGGAAAACTATAAGGTCCTTTATTTCTCTCCAACAGCTGTAGTACTGTGCTGGTGCACCGTATCTGAAACCATACATTAAGCTTCTTCTACCGACAGTGTATTTAAATCTAATTTTATGACGTTTAAGATGTAAATAAATTGCTCACTATTTAAATTTTCTTCATAAAAATGCAAAAGAAATATTTTGTCATGTTTAATAGCACAAAATACATTGAAACTCCAAAACTCTTGGAAACGTCATCGCCTAACAACTCGGGGGTTATCTTCTAACCAAAAATGGATATTGTGTCGATTAAATCTTCCATTTTTACAAAACCTTGCTTCGCCTGTCGATTTAACATTTTTTTTATGAAATCGTTTTGTTCTTTCTGTGATTTCATTAAAAACCACTCACAATACTGCGCTCTTGTTACAAAATCGGCTTCTTTAATATGTTGAATAGGGGGAAATTTGTGAGCATGCCACTTGTTCTTTCAGCTTCTGTAACCTTTAGAGAATTACTAGGATCTGTTGTGAAGTAAGCAAGTAGTGCTGTTACTTCCACATTTTCACTATCAACAACTGGTTTTCTACTGGTTGCTTTCGACGAGAATGATCCGAAGGAAATGCAATTTTTTAAGATACTCTTGGTAGGTCTTGTTCGATTGAGATATTTCTCTGCATAAATATATGTTCTATCGATTACCCTATTGCATTCACCATATGTTATTATTAGATTCAAGAAATCTTCGTTATTAAATCCAGATCGCGACATTTTCAAGTATTCAGAAGCAGAAAATAAAGAATACGATGAATAACACCAGTAAATACCTTACTAATGACAGGTAATATGATTGCCTTTTGTTTTTATTCATTTACATGAATTTCCATAGCCTAATTGATTCTACAAAGTAAAACTTTAAAGGAATTGATACATTTTTCAAGATAACTCTAAAACTAAGACAAAATGTAGGTTGCTATTTAAAAATAACAAGACATTGATATTCTCTGGATGAAATGTTTATCATTGCTATCTGAGCTCCCTGTATTATTTTGAAATGTTTATTGTACCGCATTTGAAGCAGCATACTTTCCAAAACAATTACCTAGAATTTTTAATCTGTGCATGCATTCAATTATTGGGAACGTTGTTATGAGTAATAGCCTGCAGCTATCAATTTTTTTTACAAAAATTGAAATACATCGAAAATGGCTAACTTCAGAGGCAAAGTTTATCAGACAAACTAGCCTTAAAATTTCGAAAATACGAATCAATCATAAAAAATAGGGTATTCCATTTAAAATAAGGTAGTCGATATTTATTTCCTGTATAACCGGAAGAAGCGAAAATACGAAACTATTTTAAATCGAAAGAGCGTAACGCGAAACTAATATTTGCGAAATTTCAAACTTTACCTCTTATTAGTTTTCTATATTGTTCTCACAAAATCTCATCGTGATATACCCTGTATAGGCAATGACATAATGCTCTTTATAAACCAGAATTACAGTGTTTGTGTTATTGTATTGTATTATTTAGGATTTATTTATGTAATAAACAATAAGAACATAAATCTATTAAATATAAGAATTCCATTTAGTCAATATGTATGTTATATCATATTGTATTATACAAAGTCTTCCTCTATCGAACAGCAATGCACATTAAAAAGTGTATGTCTTACATACGATATTTGGGTCAATATTTATACGTGAATCCCAAGTACCTAATACTCCATTCTTTTTGGCAGTCAAGCAGCATTTATCTTACCTGAGTGACTACTTACGTCGTAGTATATTTACTTCTAACACAATCGAAACTGAACAATAGCCGCTGGACAAACTTCAAACCATATTTTTAATTTATCATTGGCGTTTCATGAAATAAAAACCGGCAAGTTTCCAACAAGATCGAGATCATAGGATGCGCAACGTTCATTGTACCTTTGCCAAAATGCAAAACATATATTCATTTTGCTTTTGTTGTGCATTAAAAAGTCACAATTTTGATGTTATCCCATAGTACTGCATAATGCAAATAATTGTTATTAATAACTTCACTGATCAAATATTGAGAAATTATAGCAAGTGGTAATAAGCTTCCAAGTAAGTTAGGAACGATATAAATACTCGTATGTTTTATTTGAAACAATAATATATTATATCAGAAAAAGGTTATGAGGTAGTTTATAATAAAGGAAAACTGTCAATAAGAAGTTCAAAAATTGGGTAGCGCAGCGGAAGGATTTGGAATAACTCCTGAATTAATTAAATTCAGAGAACTTTAGATTATAGTATAAATTTTAAAATAGACATACAACAAGAAATAGCATAGAAACATTCTATCCCTTATTTATAAATAAATTATAAAATTACACTCTACCTGTCATCGACATTTAAGAAACACGAAATCATAAATGATATACCTGGACAGTTACATATGGATATGGTTCTCCGAATAGTATTGTCATAGATCATGTTAGTTATGTTCATTTCACATGAATAGGGCCAAATCCTGTTTTCAGAATAAGTGCCAATATAATTGAGCCAAGTAGTACTATAATTGTCATATTCTTGGCTTTACACAACCAAGAAAAAATTAGTGTAAGTTGAATCGTCTTAGGACGGGTCGTGGAAGGTGCAATAGTATGTTATTCAAATGAAATTATTGTTATTACGTAAAAGTTTACGAATAACAAGAAGCAGAAGCAGACAGTTATCGCAGACCAGAAGATGACAAGTGTGATTTTTCCGAAACGTCGTCAAGAAACCAGCACCGAAACCAGCACCAGTCTTTTCTAAAACCAAGCAGTGGAAACGCGGAAGAAAACCCGGAGTCCAGTGACAACACATACTACTACCCGCGTAAACCTGAAAGAGAACATATATACATATATTATTTGTGTGTGTGTATGTGTGTGAGTGTGTATCTTTATTCTGTGGTTAAGCCTCTTCATAAATCATACATTTTTCCACCTCAGTAAAATCTATACAAATTATGAAACGAGAATGAAAGCTATATTTCACGAATAATATTTCAGAAATTGCTCAGTATATTTGGAGTATTAATTAAATATGACATTACTGTTCGTCAGGGGTGCAATTACTAGATATTTTTGCAGGTTGCCGCTATGGTGGCAGAAACGCCAGGAAACCGGAAACAACTAATGGATTATAAAGCATCATGCGATAGCAGGAAGCTTCATTTAAATCGGGAATCCGTGTACAACTTAGGCTGACGTAGAATATTATTTGAATAACCTCATTAATGCATTGTGTAACTAACTTCAATCGATTGTAGAATTAAATTAGAATAACTTGGAGTAAAAGTCTTTGTAGACTAAATTTTCATTTAATAGAGGTTAAAATTGTGAAATCAAGTATTAATGATTGCTTTATTATTAAAAATGGAGGTAATAAACAATTTTATTTCTATCTAATAAGAGTCGAAAAGTTATAATAATTTTTATATTTATATTAGTTATGATGTTCATTAACCACCGTAGACTAAGTGCAGATTTTAAAGCGCAGATTTTGTTAATACAGCGTGTGTAAAAAATGTCACAGAAACTACACGCAGCGACATACTTCGTTCGGTTCTGAATAAAAAATGTTATTGTTAAAATGTCGTATCATGCTTCGTATGCGTTCAGGAATCATTTGAGAAAAACATACATTTGGCAACACTGTAATTGTAGATACCGTTATAATTTCCATATTTCGATCATCGAAAACATTTTACTCGTTAGTGTTATCAGGTGGTAGATCTGATGTTTTACGTTCTACACATACGCGAGGTATAATTTGTTCTTCAAATTATTTACTGTCAAAATAATACATATAGAAAAATTCCTAATTACGAAAGGATTAGTTCCTTATTTGGGTATTTAAATCAGTGACACAATCATAGCTGCAATCTACGAGGTATCGTCTGTACTACTTGTTCGAGTCTTTCTGGTGTAATTTCCAATACTGAAGTTTTAATTCTAGTTCTGAATTCGTCAGTGTCTTGAGAAGGCGTTATTTAAACTGTCTCCTTAATGATATATCTGTAGTATACATAATCAAAGCTATAGCCTATACCTTTGATTATGTATACTATAGATATACAACTGAAGGTTAGTTCGGGACAGTAGCCACCAGAGGGGTTCGGCAGTAGGATGTGCCCATTCATTAATTTTTCATTAATTTTTCCCGCTAATATATTGTAGTAAAAGTTAAAGTTATTACGAAGAGACCGAATACAATCATCTTTCATCAGAGTACAAAGTACACCATTGTATGACCACATCCCTTCGCCCTCCTCTTTACAGTTTTCTGTAGGTTGTATAACTATAGTATTAATAACAAGGCCTATACCTTATTCCATAAAGAGAGAGACGAAATTCTGAACAGACCCCCAGTCCAAATTACAACCTGTAACTGGTGAAATCAATTTTAGGCGGTAAAATTAAATTTAAATATCTGTCTGAAATATGAAATCTGTACCAAATTAAATTGCATATAGATTCCTCAGAGATAAATCCACAGTTAAGACAACAGAATGGTAAATGTAGTAATCACAACACATGAAAGTAAATAAATTTGTCTAGAAAACAAACAATGTCAAAATGTTTGACAATTGATAGCAAAAAGCGAATGGCGTTATTTCCCCTTGCTGTCAACCAATAAGAAATAACTCTCACTTGGTCTGTTCAGAATTTCGTGTCTCTTTTTGGAACAAGGTATATATTAGATTACATTGCCATATTAGCATTTCCATTAGAGCAACCATATACCATGTACATATCGGCATGTTCATTCGATGTAAAACCCATTATGAAGGAATAAAATAAAAACAAATAAACGATAAAACACAGTAGCACAACAACTAATCAAAACAATACAAATAACCATGAAGAAGCGAGTTTACACAAAATGAAACACGATACTCGACTTAAATGCACAGGTAAATGTCAAAATTTGACAGTAATGATATTGACTGAAATCACATTGAAATAATAATAATAATAATAATAATAATAATAATAATAATAATAATAATAATAATAATAATAATAAACTTTATTGTCCAGCAGACAAAATCCATTTACAGGACAAAAATTGAAGTTTAGTACAATGCAAACAAAAACATCAGCACATTTCCATTAACAAAAAAAAAAGGTATTGTAATAGCATATATATCAAAATACATTACATAGTATTGTATTTATCTTATCTTAACTGGCAATATTCATGGCGGCAGGCAAGGATCAAATATGGAAGGGATCAGGATATAAAATATTCGCATTTCTCGTTATGTGAGTTAGCGGTGCTGTAACCATCACATTCGTTCGAGCTCTGGCAACTAAAAACGTATCAGTCGAAAGCGTTGCATACATTGGCACCAAAAAGTCCACGGCCGACAGAAGGCAGGGCGAGTCAATTTCATTATTGATTAATTTTCTTAAGTACCCCGCACTGGCTATCTGCCTCCTTGAAGTTAGGCTTATTAAATTATGGGTATTTAAGAGTGCATCATAATCAGTACCACGTGGGGGGTAAACACCGCTCAGTCTAAAAGATACATATTTTAGAAATCTCTTCTGCACCCTCTCCAGAGCAAGTTGCTGGTACACGTAACAAGGGTACCATATTATTGATGCGTACTCCAATTTTTGGACGAACCAGTGTAAAATATAGGGTGGTAAATGTTGACAAATTCGAAAGGCCTTTACAAGACCTTATTACGAAGCCAAGCGTGCGTGAAGCAGAAGAACAAATAGATTGTATGTGGCTAGTGAAGTCCAAACGGGAGTCAAATAATACACCCAGATCTTTAATGTTGGTCTGCCTAGCTACGATTACTGAGTCCACAGAATAGTTGAACAAAACCGGTTTGTCAATTTTTGTGAATGTCACAACTGCACATTTATTAATACTCAGCTTAATTTTGTTTTCCTGACACCAGTTGTTAATAATTGAGAGGTTTCTTTGTAAGTGATGGCAATCAGACAAGTCGGTGATTTTCGAGAATATTTTCAGATCATCTACGTAAGCAAGCACCCCGCAATCCAATCTATTTAATAGATTATTCATGTACACATTGAATAATAAAGGCCCCAGATTGGATCCCTGAGGTACCTCCGACGTGATCGTAAAGACGTCCGAACTGTAACCATTATAGTGCACATAACTCGATCTGTTCTCAAGGTATGAAGCGATTAAATCAGTAAGAGAAGCTGAGAAACCGATAGAACCCAGTTTGAGCAGTAGTATATTATGGTCAATGGTGTCGAATGCCTTAGCGAAGTCAGTGTACAAGACATCCACCTGTTGCCTCCTGTCCATTGATGTACTTAGATATTGAGTAATTTCAGCCAAATTAGACAGTGTAGACCTTCCTGTCATAAAACCATGTTGCACTGTAGAGATGTAAGGTCTTACGCAGCTGTATATCTTGTTATACAGCAAATGTTCAAACACTTTGGAGCACGTAGACAGAATGTTAATAGGCCTATAATTGGAAATATCATTTTTATTTCCCTTTTTAAATACAGGATTGATCTTACTCAATTTCCAGACTTCAGGAAATGTTGATGTACGAAGAGATAAATTGAAGATTGTGCATAAAGGTTCGCTTAGGAGTGATGCATATCTCCGTATAAATAAGTTAGGAATCCCATCGTGACCAGTGACCAAATCCATCCTAATCCTTTTCAAAGAAGTTTTAACATCATCAATATGAAACGGGTTTACGTAGAAACAGTTGGAGACCTCTGGAACACTCAAGACAGGCGATATACAACGAGGTTGGTAAATATCAGAGAAGTTTTTTGCGAAGGCCTCAACAATCTGATGTGGATCTGTAATGTCATCATCGCCACCATTTTTCATGCAACCCGGAATTCTAGACCTGCCAGTCCTACTGCTTACATAACCCCAGAACGATTTGGGATCGCTTGAAATTTTATTCTCAACAGAAGACAAATAAACTTGATATGCAGTTTTAGTTTCCTTTTTAACTAGAGCGCGTACTCTCTCCAGGCAGAAGTTCGGGCCTTGAAGAGCGAACGTGCCTCTGTACCATCAACAACTTCGACTGGTGATCTGGATTCATCATTTATGTAAACTATAATTAATGAGGTTTCCGATCGTGAAAGGCGTAAAAATAATGTGATTATCTTCAATTGTGCTGAGATGGAAAATGTTAACAAACCTGATCAGATTGCTGCTGATTCAGTGTTTGTTGGAGAAATTTTAAGAAATTTGAATATCAATGTCGAGCAGGTTAGTTCGGTTAGACTTGGTAAATATGATCCTACTCAACAACAGCGTAAAAGGCCTATAAAGGTTACTCTGCCATCTCCTGAACATGTAACAATCGCCTTGCGTGGAAATACTAAACTCAAGATGAAAGAAAAATTCAAATTTGTTATCCTCGCCAGAGATAAGACTCCGTTTCAGAATTCACTTTTCAAGACTGTGAAACGTAAACTTGATGAGCGTATTACTGCTGGTGAAACAAATATCCACATAAAGCACTTTAATGGCGTCCCTAAAATTATACAGCGTACCAGGTCGGAAAACTAGAGTCGTCCAGCAGCCAGACTTCTCCAATGCGCATATATTACCAAAACGTGCGTGGTTTGCGTTCGAAAATTGCTGAAGTATATCACTCCAGCTTCGGATTTGTTTGTGATTTTGTTTTTTTGTCTGAAACCTGGCTTACTCCGGATATAGACGATTCTGAACTTTTTGGTGTAGGCTGGAATGTGCTTAGGAAGGATAGGCAGCATGATATGGTTGGAAGATCTACTGGTGGTGGCGTATTGCTTGCGGTGCCTGGCGTTGTTCCTGCTGTATTGTGTGATACCTCTAACCTGACTGATTTAGTTCCGTTGGTGGACATTGTCATGTCTAAATGTATTATTTATTCTTTAACTATTTATCTTATTTGCATATATATACCCCCGGACCTAAACTTTAATGATTATGAGTTATTTTTTGATGCATTAGCTTTAAGTTTGTTAGATAGAAAGGTCATAACATGTGGGGACTTTAATTGTTCTAAATTTAATGCGCGTGACAATTTAAATGATCACAAATTTATTTCTATACAAAATCTTATGAATGTTTTAAACTTACAGCAATATAATAATGTACTAAACTCTGATAATAAGATATTAGACTTAGTCCTGACTAACATTAATTCACTGGTTACTGTTGCAAATGATAATATACCATTAGTACCTGAAGATAGATACCATCCAGCATTAAACATTACTTTAAGTGTATACGTTGATAATCATACAATGAATTTTCCTACGAATAACAATGTAAGGTACAATTTCCGTAAGGCTGACATTGAACGTATCTTTAGTGAACTGGCTCATAGTGACTGGTCCTATTTAAACTCTTGTTTCAACGTTAACATGGCAGTCTCATACTTCTATTCCAGAATTTATTCCATCATAGATAAACATGTACCCAAACTCACTTCAACTTCCCGTAAATATCCCGTGTGGTACAATAAGGCGCTAATAAAGTTGCTAAAGTTAAAAGAATATTACTACAAAAGGTGGAGGACCTCAGGCTCTGATAGTGACTATAGTGAGTTCCAAAGAGTACAAACTCATTGCTCTATAACGTTGTCAAATGTGTTTTTCGTGAAAGTACGTTAATGTGGGAATGTTAAAAACAAAGTTTTTAACCAAAACAAAAACGTTTACGAAATAATACTAGTAAAAATCATTTTTTAAACTAAATTGCAGCTATCTCTATTGGCAGATATCGAATAGGAAGGTTTAATTACGAACTAAGTCTAAACTACAAGAACCCCGTGATAACAAACAAAGCACGATACGACATTTTAACATTAATACTTTTTATTCAGAACCGAACAGAAAATGTCGCTGCGTATAGCTTTTGCGACAATTTATGCACACGTTATATTTTTTGTTAACATATAGATAAGTATGTAAATTTCGATAATTTTAATAATGATACTACCATATAATACTACTATGCTATTATATTCTTATTATAAGTTATACAACGTGAGAATTTTGAACTGTCCTGAGTTGGCCTTACTGATTTTAATAAAGGAACACAGTGTAAGCAAGCCTTTTTTTATTTATTTTTGTGGTTAGGTTTACTATTTAACATATTTCTGTGATAAATGTCAATGAAATAGGGGTAGTTTTAAGTTGAATTATATGAAATAATTTTTTAGAAATATAGTAATTGCACTTCATTTTTATCTTAAACAATAATAAATACGTTACAACTTTATTACTCTTATTACTGTAAAACATAACATAACATATTTCTTAAACTGTTATTTACTGCCTATCATATATACGACTAGACCGTATCTACGATGTTCAATTATTCAAAATGCATAGGCACAAAATATCATTATTTATTATTATTTCGCTATTTTCCTCGTGGCAAACTCATACATTAAATCAGATATACGTAAGATAAACACATTAATTTAGATTACAGTAAATTCCATTTAGGCTTAAAATAATAAATATAGCGTCATGTCATATTTTGCAACTAGCAAAATCCACCTCGAATATCTTTTCCTTCACAAAATAAACAAAATGTCCACATTTGCATGAATCGAATATCTGCACACATACCTATAATATATGTGTGTATTTGTATACAATGTGTCCATATAGTACGGGATAAATTCATTATATTTCGTAAGAAACATATTTTGATTAAATTCTCCACATATCGCTTTTAAATTTCAGTTCTTTATTTATTTTGATTTTGACGTCACTACTTCTATTATAACTACAATATTTTAGTGGAATACAGCGTAAATTTCTAAATTTCTTGAATTCTTCTCTTTTTAACGTATACATTTCATAATATTCGATATTTAACTTTAAAAATTAAAAACAAAAACAATTTAGACAAAATATTCAAAGTTGTGAAAATAATTATGAATCAACTGTTGCCAAAACTTGCTTATGTTTATTTGAAAAATGCTGTTTATAAAATTGTGAGTTGTTAAAATTAATAAGAAAATAAGTAACAAATAGCTTAAGAAAATTCAAAGAACTTAGCCATATCGTGCAACAATTTTATACCCTACAGAGTAATTTTTGGAGTCAGTTCATGGACAATTCAAAAAAAAAATAACAATATGCGAGTATATAATATATATATATATATATATAATATAAGAGTATGAAATTAAAAAGAAATATGTCTCAAAAAAAGTTTAGGTTAAAATTCTTTTTCCATCCTTTGTATATTATATGGAATTAGACAAGGCCAGCCTCAGTCCACTATTATTTAACACGTGAATGGACGAAATCATAGATGAAGTGGACAAGGTATCGGATGGGTAAGGTAGGACAAAGACTGTATGCTACGCGGATGATGCTACACTTATATCAGAAAGCGAGGACGGGAACATCGCAGAAGAAGATAAGGCAACCAATAAGGCAGAGGTGATCTCAGGCCATCTGAAACAAAGTATCTGAAAAAACAAGCACATTAGCGTAAATTGCAAGACAAAAATATACAAAGCATATGTTAGACCGGTGATGACCTACGGCACAGAATTACTGTAACACTGGACACAGCCTACAAGATCGGACAAGAAACGCCCTGATCAGGGAGGAGTGTAAAGTGGGAGATATAGTACGATGAATAAGATGCCGCAGAAGAGGTATCTTCTAATGGGTCGCCTGTCGCCTGTCGCCTGCCATGTGGTTTGTTATTTCTAACGATCTTGGCCAACCGATACTCCGTCATTCTTGTTACATGCTGGTACCATGTAACAAGAATGACGGAGTATCGGTTGGCCAAGATCGTTAGAAATAACAAACCCCAAGGCAGGTGACCTATTAGAAGATCCATCGCCCCCAAAAGATATAGCTGGCTATATCTTTTGGGGGATCAATGAAAACGACTCTAGTAATAAACAGTCATTTTGCTTAATGAAAGCAGAAGAAGAAAAAGAAGAAAAAGAGTATATTAATTATTACACGTACGAGTTTAGTCAAATTTCTATTTATATTTAATATCTTCTTTTTTTATCAAAAATTATTATTAGGATCAGCCATAAACCAATTAGCTCCAATTCCTGGAAAATTCATAGCTCTATTAAGCAATATAATTCAGACACATAAAATTTGACTAAAAGGGGAACCTCAAGGCTCTTTTGCAGATCTTACTTTCTTTGTTATATGTAAATGATATGAATATAAGGTTACCTGCATGTACTCTTTTCTTAAATATTCTCAGTAATAACTGGTTCACTTTTGCATACGTTTGAACATACTTTCTCAGCACTTTTTCCACCTTCTGAGGTATCTGCAAAACATGCATTTTGAACGCGTCAACAGTGTTTTCTAACATCCAGAGACATTGCTATTTCTACATTACATTCTTTGCGGATTGCTCCTCGATATTGACATTCGGTTAACTCAAGGGAGTCTCTCTAATCAACCATATGCTTTCCTACATTGATCATTTACAGCAGTTCCTTTTACCTAATCCTAAATCCAAATCCACAAATTAGCCCATGAAACAACAACAACAACAAAAAACTAAGATAACAAATTAAAAATTATTAAGTTATACAAAATTGGTTGTTTACTACACAAATCAAAATATGCATCAATAGAATAAAAACAGTTTTCTATTATCAAGAATGCCCCAACACTACGCTTAAAGGCACGCTCATTCATTATAATTTGAAATCTCTGAGAAAAGGCATTAAAAACCCTTAAACCCAAAGCATGAGGAGAATTTCCAGACAAATTCAATGAGTATTTAGGTATATGAAAGTTTTGACATGAACGAGTGTCATAGGAATGCATGTCATTATTACGTCGAAACTCATGTTTATCTTTATGTATATAATTTAAAATTTCGTATACATTAATAGCAGGCATGGGTAGACTATTCCATTGCTTAAAATAAGGCCTACATGATTGTCTGGAACTAATTCCGGCCATACAACGGATTAAGTTTTTGTGCCAGAAATACATTGTTAGCAGCACACGATGTTCCCCAAACAGTAATGCCATGCAACAATCTGGAGTGAATATCAGCAAAATAAAACGATAACAAGGAATCAAAGCCAGTTATAGTTTTCAAATTACGAATCTGATAGCAACTAGAGTTTAATTTGTTTATAATATCCCGACAATGAACATTCCAAGACAGTACTTCATCCATATTCATACCCAAAAACTTTATCTCACTAACACGTTCTATTACTTTATTTTGCGCATACAAATGTAAATCTAACTGAGCCTTATTTTGTAGTGAATGACAAACCATAAATTTTGTCTTGTCATTATTTAGATATAACTTATTATTTGCAAACCAAGTAGTCATGTTTTGTAAAAGAATATTTGACGGTCGTGCAGTTTTAGAAATATTGGAAAATTTTTTTAAAAAAAACTGGGCCCAAAACACTCCTCTGAGGCACACCCCTCTCAACAGGTAAGGTAGAAGATTTGATATTTCTAATACAACTATCAGCCTTATGTCTTATTCTTACCAATTGAAATCTATCACGCAGATAGGATTCAAACCACTGCGCAACAACACCACGAATTCAGTACCACTCCGGTTTAACAAGCAAAATCTCATGATCAACACGGTCAAAGGCACGGCTTAGGTCACAAAAAAATCCAACTGAATGTTTTGCAGTGTCCAAAGTCTTAATAATGTATGCATACATAGCATGAATTCCTGTCAAAGTTGAGTGATTAGCACGATAACCATGTTCATGACTTGTTAATATTTTATTCGATTGAATACAGCCTAAGTGGTCCAGTTGTTGAAAGGTTGTGAGTTTAAATCTCACGCAAGGGTAAATTTTTATAGTTAATTATATTATCAGTGCCAAGCAGAAAATTATTAAATTTTCTTGATATTAAATCACAAACATATCTTTTAATAGAAAACGGTATGATCCATTAATATATAGGCAATTATATATTCACCAAATTTTATTCTATTTGGTATATATTATTGCTCTAAGATGATGTACAAAACAGTTGAACATCGAGCAAAACACTCCAGTGTAAAATATGTTAATCAAAAACTTTGTAATTACTAAAAGGGAAAAGAATTTTGATAAATATTAAGAATAAGGGGCATTAATTTTTTATAATAAATTTATATAAAATAGATTTATCTAACAACTTCTCCATGTAAATAATTAATATTGCATGAAAAAAATTTATTAGGAAAATCGTTTAGGAAGTTAATAAATATCTAAACTATACAAATATAAAACCTATTATAACGTTTACGTACTATGTTCGTGTGGATGTAAGTTTAATTATATTCCTTTGAAAATGTCAACGGACATGTTGAACCTAAGAGTAAATTTCTGACATTTCACAATTCATAAATGGAAGTTCTGAACTTTCCTTTATTATTACCCTGGACCCTACATGCCGCTTACAGAAGCCTATAAAATGTACATGCGCGTGAGCGTGTGTGTTTGTGTGTCCGTGCGTATCTACACCAACTAAACTTGGCCAAACATACAAGCAAAATATTGAATGAAAGTATATATAGTACATTTTCGCACAACAATTTTCCGTTAAAAATGTATTTAATGTTTAGGCTTTTAAGCTTGAACTTTTTTCACTTTATACTCTTTTTAATAAATTTCACGGCAGTTACGCGAATACATTTTTCCCTCCTAACCGAAAACAAACGACCGAGCACGTTTCTTTATTTACCATTGAAAGAAATATCACAATGGAAAGAAAATTGAACAGAAAAAAGTCATCGGCAATTTTTCTTAGTCAGATATTCAACACTGAAAAGAATGGAGAGTATAATCTTCGAACTATCTAACGGTTCAAATGAACATTAACAAGTACTTTGAATGAGACGAAATCATCATTTCATGTTATATAGCTGTTAAAATATCTAAAGTAGAAAAAGTCTAGAGGAAATCAATTAACCGGTAAATTCAATAATTCCTATGATATGTTTTGAAAAAAATATTTTTTATTTACGACATATACTGCATCCACTATCATGTTATGTTATTTTGACTTTGTTTTTGTAACGGTAGGCCCTGTATATAATGAATAAAATATAAATATAATATAACATCCAACATATTTATATTAAGGTAATGTATATCATGAAATTAAGGTAGATAATAAATCAACACAGATCGGGAAACATATATTATTCATTTATTTGTATTAAATTATTATATTCCTGTTTAAAATGTTTCTATATAAATTCTGTATATGTAAGAGAGAAATAGTGCGTAGGTGTATCTGTGTGAAAGAAACACAAGTGGCGTCAATGTTATCGAAGTCAGCCAAGAGTTTAGGCGGCGTTAACAAGAAACGGTTTGTGTACAATCAACACGTGGGCAACCTTGAACGCTACATATTTTGCGAGTGCATGTTCCCACGAACCGAGTTTGAATAGAAGTAAAGTACAGAAGTGGCTTGGGGAATCCCATAAAAAGAATACGGTGTGACCTGCCTTAAGCAAGGAGTAGGCAGGCAGACGCTCCCTAACTCGTGAACAAGTAGGTTCACAGGTCCCTTTTGTCGAATAACGACTGGACCGCACCCAAGCTAAAGGGAACGATCTCACAGGCTAATAGTGCGAATAAAAATATAGTAATTTCAAGCATTATTTAAAAGTAAGAGAAAAGCCTAGTGAGAAAAGAGATATATTTTTAATAAAACAAATAGTGTACTACGTGAGGTAGAAGTTTTATTAAAAACAAGTGTGTGCCGTGATTCGCTATAAAGAAGACGGCGATTTCAATCCATCCGGGGGGAAAGCTGCTGATGAAAACACCATTTCCACCATCATAGCATCTGTATAAAGGTACCCAACGTAAATTGATTTAAAGGCCTATATCATGCATGAATTTTTTTTTTGTGAATAATGAAATAAAATCTAGTTAAATTCACGAGATATTATTTATGTAAGGCAACGTTGTGGTATTGATCTATTATATTTGCCTATGTTGTAATTGATGCGTAATTTGTATTGAGACATACCATTTGAATTGTGTTTCGTTCTGTAACATTTGCTTGTAACCTGATCTGTGTTGTTGGTGTTTTAATCAATATATTAATAATATTTAAATATCCTTTTGCATATTATTTGCCTACTTTAACATAAAAAATTTGGATTATAAAAAAAAAGAAGTAATAGTACGTCCAGAAAAATAATCTTAGTGTCTAAATACCCGAACCGTCTTGAAATTAAGAGTCTTACGCAAAACCGAACTATTTATCTGAGCTAATTACGCGGAGCGTTCAATAAGTCAATTTTAGTCATTGTATTTATTTTATTCATTTTAATTATATTTTAAACACGTACTATTACATATGGCACCCAACTTTGGGGCCGTACTATTACATATGGTGCCCAAGTTTAAAGCCGTACTATTACATATAGCGACCAACTAAGGGCCCGTACTATTACATTTTCAATGGAACAAAAATTTCAGTATGTTTTATTTGAATAAAGAATAGAGAGGAATCTTAAGGGTCAAATACTAAAAAATACATTTAACTGGGAAAAATAAACTTGTTATTCACTTATTTTACTAGAATCAAAAGAAAATACATTGATTAACAAGAAAAAAAAATACTAACAATAATAAGCTAAGATACAGTGATTAATACCAACGAGCAATCGAAGTTTAGATAGAGAATAACAATTTAAGAGGCGACAGTATAGTCGGATCCCTTGATTTTCGTGTCCCACTCTCGCCTCGTCGAATTTAAGTTATAAAGAACCAATACACTACAACTAACTACAGGGGATACTAGGGCAGATCAGGGCGCGTGGCATTCGTGGTAACGAATACTAAACTATCATGCTCATGCCCCACCCACCAAACAAACAGGAACACGCTTTTAACGTCTTTTTTACTTCTCGTTGATCGTTGTTATCTGATGTTAGGTATACCAAAATTATAATAAATTGCTATTTAATGTGGCCGCCCACTTGCATGACACAACACATTCAGACTCATGTAACTACTATCGCAGATAGATAAAATTCACATAACGACGTGTCGTAATTACACGTATTTGTCACTTCTCGTTGATTGTTCCTCTCTAAAGCAAAAAAATAAAGGCAAAGCGACGCTTGATCAACAACACTGTTTGATATTGCACTGGATGGAATAATTAGAAAAGTAGGAATGATGGGAAATATTTAAGCAAATCTTTTGAATATGCTATGCATATGACCTAACAACCATAGTAAGCCAGAGATGAAGAAGTCTTCAACACATAAACAACGAAGTGGGAATTTACAAGTATGAATCGATTCTCATAACTAGATACAATATTTCAAGAACAGTTTTATGGAAATTTTCCTTGATAACTGCATTTGTCATTCTCAGAAAAAATAATTACTAAGAAAATTATTTATTCTACCAGTAAACTCGTCGATTTAGCTAAATTTCCATTTATGACTGTATTTATCTTTCCCAGAAAAATAATAGAAAAGTTATTTATTCTACCAGTAAATCCAATCGATTTAGCATAATTTCATGGAATTATAGTATCCAAATAATTAATTTGTGTTCAAGGAAAGAATGTTTTTTCTTTGAAAAGTAATTACCTTCTGGTGAAGATTGTTATTTGTTTTCTATTTACATTCTACAGCTATTCATTCTGGTGCCAAGACAGGCGAAATTAATGACTTCATCTACTATTTCATGAAAGAATATAATTCGCAATACATGAAGAAAGTGTATGTGAGTACTAAAATTGAAAATAAACTTTTCTCAAGCACGTATTGGATTTATGTACTTCATGTGTATTATACAGTGCCCGCGGAAAAGTCTGCACCATATGGAAAAAAAATTTACTCTTTTAATTTTTAAAATTATTTTTTTGTAGTTTGTTTTTGCATAATTAGAAACCAAAAACTAACCTAAAATATTTAACATATCGCATTTGCTTCAATGCGTAAATGTCATTTAAAAATTACCAACGTCCAAACGTGCCATTATTTGTCAAAATATAAGAAGATGCCATAAGAAAAAGTTGTTTGTACTTTCGCGGACATCCTAAATCCAAAGTTTCGTACAAAAATTTTAATTTTAATTTTTTTTTCATAATTTTGTAAAAAAACGCCTGTATATTTTTTAAGTGTATTTTTCTCTCGAATTCTGATAAAAACCTATGTTACCATGTAATAAACAAAAAAAAAAACAATTTGTATTTCAGAATAAGGTATATTTTTTTTAAATAAAAGATTTCGTTAAGAAAAGTGGAGGACATTCTTGGACTATTTTCATATTTTCGTATATTAAAAATGTTTATTTTTCAAACATAATGGTCAAAAAACCTAGAAAATAACACTAGTTGTAAGATTAGAACATGTTATGTACCTAGCCTTGTTTGTTTTAAGCAAAATTTCCTTTAGTATCTCTAAAGCAGGAAATAACAAGCTTATTCTTAAACTTCGATAAATTCACAAGTAGGCCTAGAAAATAATTGCAAATTCTAGACATAAACAGCTAAATAAATGTCAGTTTTGTGTATTTCTCTAATAGATTTGTTTTAAAATGTTATCCATGGAAGAAAAAATAGAAATCATTTTAATTCACGGAGAAAATAGAACCAACAGGGATACGGCAAATATTTTTAATCAAAGACACCCTAACAAATTCGTTTCGCACTCTACTGTTGGTCGTATTGTAGATAAGTTCAAGTCATCCGGTTCAGTTCTAAATGATTTTAGGAAGCCACATGTAAACTGGCAAGTTCAGCAGCATGAAGAACATGTATTATTAGATGTAGTAGAGCATAAAACTACATCAATTGCTGCTATTTCCAACAGAACTAGGGCAAAAGAGACTACAGTGAGAAAAATTTTAAAGAAACATAAGTACCGTCCATTTAAGCCAAAATATGTCCATATACTAAAAGAACGAGATTTTAACGCAAGATTTGATTTTTGTATGTGGTTTCAAGGAGAGCTCGAAGAAAACCGTCGTTTCCCCAAAGAAATCATGTTCTCGGACGAAACAACGTTCTCTTCCAATGGAACGGTGAGTTCGCAGAACTGCAGATGGTGGGCTGATGAAAACCCTAACTTTATCATCGAATGCAGGGACCAATATTCTTTTAAAACAAATGTTTGGTGTGGTATTTTTTATGGTAGATTGATTGGATCCTATTTTTTCCACGAAAATTTAAATTCGCAAAGGTACTTGAACTTTCTCATGACCGAAATAACCGATTTAATTGATGATATGGTATTGGAAGAAAGATATGTCCTATGGTTTCAGCAAGACGGCGCATCTATACATAGTACACTGGCGGTGAGGAGTTATTTAAATCAATTATTTGGGGACAAATGGATTGGCAGATATTCAGCGTATCCATGGCCAGCGAGATCCCCTGATCTAACTCCGTTAGATTTTTCCTTGTGGGGGTATCTAAAAGAGAAAGTGTACCGCAAACGACCATTTCGAAACATTGAACATCTAGAAAACACAATACGTGACGTTTGCCTAGAAATTCCGGCCACATATTTTGTAAACATTACAAGAGAGTTCTCTAGAAGGATCATCAAATGTATTGCAAGAGAAGGGAGACATGCAGAAATGTAGTATTGTTAACATTTTTTTATTCATTTAGTTTAACTGTATAGTAACGGTATTTTTGTAAAATTGGAATTGTTGACTACGCTTACTTGTGAATTTATTTAATTTTAAGATTTAGAATTGGTTTTTTTTGAAATTAACTTTGTTACTTGAAATAAAATTACTTTTTTTTCTCATTTTTAAAAGGTTATTTTCTAGCTTTTTTGACCATTATGTTTTTTAATTTATTTTTAATGGTACATACGAAAATATGAAAATAGTCCAAGAATGTCCTCCACTTTTCTTAACGAAATCATTTATTTAAAAAAAATATACCTTATTCTGAAATACAAATTGTTTTTTTTGTTTATTACATGGTAACATAGGTTTTTATCAGAATTCGAGAGAAAAATACACTTAAAAAATATACAGGCGTTTTTTTACAAAATTATGAAAAAAAAATTAAAATTAAAATTTTTGTACGAAACTTTGGATTTAGGATGTCCGTGAAAGTACAAACAACTTTTTCTTATGGCATCTTCTTATATTTTGACAAATACTGGCACGTTTGGACGTTGGCAATTTTTAAATGACATTTACGCATTGAAGCAAATGCGATATGTTAAATATTTTAGGTTAGTTTTTGGTTTCTAATTATGCAAAAACAAACTACAAAAAAATAATTTTAAAAATGAAAAGAGTAAATTTTTTTTCCATATGGTGCAGACTTTTCCGCGGGCACTGTACAATAGAGAATTACAAAATATTACGAAAATAAGCAAAGAAATGTTATTATCAGTGTATATTATTATAATCAATGCATAATTATTTGATAACTTACACACTTCAATTTAATTCCATGAATTAAGTACCTATTGTTACGTCTTAAGAAGTCAGTTAGTCTAGTTAATTAGCTAGCTTTTTTATAGTGTGCGGCTCACTGGGTTTTAAACTATTAAAGTTTGACAAGTCTATTAGCACTTTTTACACATTAAAAAGCACTTACAACCATACTGATTTTGATAAGGAAATCAGTGTTGTTCTGTACGCTACGGTTTGTAGAGAACGCCGTTTTTAATCAGTGCTACTGAAGATGACAACATAGTTGTCGAAATATGTATGTAGCCCCTTTTGTGCTTTAGTGTGGTTAAGGTGTTTTAGTGTTTTTGTTTAGTATCAAGGCACAGACTCCAAGTCTAGTTTCTCACTTTATATAAGATAGTTTTATTGGAAATGTAATGTTTATTTGTATTGTGTATTATGCTTAAGTAATTTGATCGTTTTAATTAATATGTTCAATTCTAAAACAGTTCCTTAAATTATATCTTAAAGTGAAATTAAAAAAAAAAAGCTAAAAATAACACTTCTATATAAATTTACTAAGGGGATTCATTTTTATATATTTCCTATACATAAAACAATACATAAAAAGCTTATGGTGAACTACAGCTCCATATCAATTTATTATACTCATCTACGTAAAAATTACTATGTTGCCAACATGGTCTTATAGCCAAAAAAAAACCATAACGAGATTGTGACTTGCGTGAACCATAATAATCCCAATGTCTTCAACGACCTTGATGATCGTGATTTATTGTTGAATAAGTTATTACGATGGGAGGGTGTAGTCTAGGATATCTTTCAATTGGAAAATCGCTTTCAATGGAAGGAACACTACAGTGTTATGCAGATTGAAGAAAATATCCAGCAGTACTAAATAGCCGATTGCTTTCAATCGGATTTATCAAAGTGGATACATTATGGTAAGCCATCTTACAAGCAAAATAATATATCATATACTTTCCAGATAGTTGGTGATTTTAACAGATTTACTGATCAGCCATTTGCACAATTGCCAAATTTTACATTAGACTCCTATAAGCGCAATGCTCTTCCAACATTTTTGAAAATTATTTACATAAATTAATTTACTTTTAGAAAATATAAATTTAAAATTATACATTGTCAATGCAACTATACTACTGCCAACACGATCAAATAATATTGACAATATTATAGTTGTATGTATGTGCTCATGTCATATGATTCCGAAATGAAATTTAATTTATAAATGAAAAATGGCAGTAAAACTAATGAAGGAAGATATTTCCAAGTTGCCGATTCATTAAAACTTTTAAATCGCAATATGTAAATCAATTTCATTTTATTTATTCAACAGTTCCACTAGTTGGTGTGCCGTAAGGAACAGTTCTCGTACAGTACCGTTTCTGCTTTAAACATTGGTACAATCTTAATGAATTATTCTTTATACATATGCATAGGCTAACAATAATTCTGTATAGACTGTTATCTCTACGGGGAAAGCAGATTGTGACCTTATGAGAAAAGATATTTCGAAGCGGGTTCTTTCTTATGATAGCCACTTATTAGGAGCACCTTTTAAAACTATTTTGTAATATATAGAGTGTTCCATAATTTGGTGGCTGACCATAGTTATAGTTTCTTCGGTGGAACACTATGTATATTATTACACATTTGTATTTGCCGTATAATCTTAGTCGGAATGTGATAAAGTAGTATAGGCCTAAAATTTAAAGTTTTCGACTTATTACTATTTTTCTGAAAAATTCAGTGTTTTTATAAAATTATATATCTCGAAAACGACGTATTAGATGGACACAATTTTTGATGGCGTATTCATAATAAGAGGTTCTAATACGAACATATTTTATTTTTTTGCAATTACTGATTGAATTTGCAGAAAACTGGATTAAATTTACATGAATTGTTTTTTTTGTTTAAAAGTGATTTCTTTTTCAAATGAAGCAGCCTGTATATCACTTCATTTTTCATTTGCTTACTAAATTTTGCACCAAAAACATGTCAGACTTATTTACAATACACTCTATACCAGCAATATAATTCAAAAAATATGTAGAATATGGCACAATAAAGAAATTTTGTAACCAAACAAATTAATAACTTAATTTTAGAAACAGAAACTCTTACGTGAATGGATGAGTCATTAATGGAAAACAAACTATAAAATAACTATAAATATGAACCTTAAAATGGGTAAAAATTACATTCACTTTTAAACGTTTTTGAACATGCTTCCGAAATGATAAATCAACATTAATAAGGCATTGAGTACTTATATTTTTAAATATTTGTCGAACATGTTACCTTATAACTTCTTTTGTGGTTACAGGTATAGTGCATATTTGCTCTTTTACGGATCCCTATAAAGATAAACTAATTTTGTGAAGTCCGAAGGCCCAGTCTAGTCAATAGAACATCCACAGGCTAATCATTTTCCCGGAAATATTTCATGTCTATCGCATATACATATAATAGTCTCGTTGCATCTACATCTCTTCGTAAATTCAGCGGAACATTTTCCCACAATTCCACTAAATTTCTTTATAGAAATTATTCATAAGCTTCTCCGTTAATACTACCTACAAAGTAAATCCAGTTACCAAGAATGCCTCCCATTACATTTATGCTCCACCTGTGCTGATCATCTATTTATTAGTGAAGTAAGGGTTTTCATTTAAATAGTAATGAAAATTTCTTTTCTTAACTATCTCGTTACCTATGGTAACCACCTTCATCCGCAACAAACACTATCAAAAAAAATTGCCCGGGCATTCAATTTAGCTTTAAAACGATGGGTACGTAGCTCAATATTTAAATGTATTCATTACGGATGATATTTATTTCATTTTAAGGTCCTTGCAATGATGGTTTGGCTAATATCCACCAAACGACTTATTTCATGGGTACTGACGGATTTTCTGTTGTTGCCATAAGAATTTATTTTCATCATTTACACATATTTAGGTTTCCTTGGTTTTGAATTACTACCCATTGCTCTTCTAAAAACATTTGTTTCTGGGACATCTTATAATCGTATTAACGCTACTGGTAAACTATTTGGGATAATAAATAATTTGTTTGACATTCCTTCAGTACAAAGTATTATTAAAATAAAAAACATAAAGTTGGCAAAATTATGTTAAAAAAAACTGCCCCTCAGTAATAGTTACTTTTAAATAATAACGTCTTACATGTTTTTGGAGCGAAATTTAGTACGCAGTTCAAAAATGAACCGATATACAGGTGTTCCGTTTGAAAATATTCATGTTTAGACAAAAATGTGTCATGTAACTTTAATCAAGTTTTCTGCAAATTCAATTAGTAAATGCAAAAAAATGAAACATGTTTGTACTCGGACTTGTTATTATGAGCAACTCTACCAAAAATTCTGTCCATCTAATACGTCTTTTTCGAGGAAGATAATTTTATAGATGCATTGAATTTTTCAGAAAAATGGTAATGAGTCGAAAGCCTTATATTTTAGGCCTATATTCACTCACTTTTTGACTAAGAATTATGCAGGGAATACAAATGTGTAATAATATACGCGTTGTTCCATTTAAAAAACAATAAATATGGTCAGCCACCAAGTTATGGAACACTCAGTATAATACAAAATAATTTTAGAAGGTGCTCCTAATAAGTGGCTATCATAGGGGAAAAAACACGTCGATATGTATTTTCTCATAAAGTCTTCATCTGCCTTTTCCGCACAGATGACTCTGCCTGTATATCAGATAACGTTAAGTGTATATGTAATGTCGTAATAAGCTAATAAATTTTATGAATAGTTGCGCAATACGTTCCTGTTTCATGTATTGCAATGCAATGAATATTTTAATTTAGATTTTACAGGCTAAACTATTACAAGGAAAGATGCTATGAGAACATCTCGACGTTCATACTATGTATTTTTCCCATGAAAGCGTATATTTCCCAGTATTACCGGCATACATTCTACAACATCTAGCATGCCACAGTTCAGGGAATATAAAGTTATGCTTTTACGAAAACACATTTTCTAGACTAGGTAATGTACATACATGTTTATAAATTAAACACGTTTGAGGAAAAGTCCGATATATATTTTTATTTTTTTACCAAAACTAGGGCAAAATTTTTTTGGAATAAACTGTGTTATTGCTTTATAAAGTATCTGCCTTTAAGAAGTACGTATGTCTGTAACTAATCTACGCGGCCATTTGCACTTTAGCGTTTTTACGTTTTGCAATTTCCACCTCTGCGTAAATTCAAAAACATTGTAAAATTTGACATTGCTATTTCATCATATTGGCAATTGCACGTAAGCATGATCATATGATTAAAAAATGATGCTTCGTTTGTAAATTAAATATTTAGGCACAGCACTAGCGGTAGAACAAATAATAGAAGACGTTTCCATGTTGCCAAATCGCAAGGCGTAAGTTAATTACAGACACCACTTGTGTTGAAACCATCTATCGGTTTTTTTTTTTTCACTTTGAAATTGGTACTGCAAGTTGGTTTTTGAGGGCTTCAGTGGCTTTTTGATATGATAAAAATCGTTCCCCACGCATTCTCTATTTGAAATTCTGGAACATACAGGCTTGTTTTTTGACGGAACGAATTATTTTTCTTTTTGTTTGAGATAGCTTTGTAGATATAAATAAACACTCGCTGCATACATAACTACATTTGCATTTTTGATATATAAACTAACAAATTATCGTACTCGCTTGTACCAATACTTAATTGTTTTTTGCCATATTATTGCTTGATGGCTGTTGAAGCGAGACTGGTTCTCATATGTGTTGTCTGGTATACTTGGCGAAGAAACACACGTGTACCGAGCAAAAGCTTTAATATTTTAAATTTGTTAGGCACGCAAAGAAATAAGTATTCACACGCTTGCTATCTCTGTCTCTCACGAACACAGGCAATGCCATGTTTTTCTCTTTTAAATAATCAATTATTTCTTCTAGTGTGCGATCATGGTGATGAATGTTGCGACGTTTTGACTATTTTTCCTAATTTCGTCGATGCAAAATTGTTTATACTATTCAGTCTGTTCTTCGATCATCTAAAGGAATTGTTACGACTTCTCCAATACAACCGAAAGTACTTCGTGAATGAGCAACCTTTGCCGCGTTAACAAGATTCGTTACTTGGTTATCACCTATTTGTTAAGTTTCTACACCTATTACGATATTGTGTACAAATTTTACAGATTCTCGGTAGAATTTTTTGATAATTTCTTTACACCGACTGCCACACGCCTTCTATAAGCATCTACTAAATTTTACGATACATCGGTAACAGATATATTTATAGCTAAATGCTTTACATGGAGCTACAAGCCCTCGATATGCCTAAGATGTATCTACCTCAATATGAGTCATGTGCCGATCTTGTTCAATCACGTTACGCACAGCATCGATGATTTTTTAGAATAACAACCCATTTTGACCAACCTTCCTGAAATTCAACACTGACTGAAGCACTACCACGACGAAATTCGACGAATCAATTTCTTCTAATAGTAATGATTGTCAAAAGTACTAACCGATTCTATGCATTTCTGTTAAGTTACGTCTTCATTAAAATCACACAAAAACGCCCACCCAGTGGTCGTTAGTAATAACTAACAAGGCGACCCTCGTATAATAATCAACACAGAATTGATTTCGGGTTAGCATATAATCGATCGCAATGAGGCTAAATCTTGTCAACAAATTACAAGTTCTGAACAGTATCCAGTAATTTAAGTGTAAATTGCAACAGACCCTACACATTAAGTGAATACACTTCTTCCAGAAATATTTAGCTATTCCTGAGTAGTGACAATTCTTTCCTTTTTTAACATTTCTTTTGTATATGAAGATTGTCATCGGCCTATATCTGCTTATATATATAATAATACTATTGATGGAAAAGTCTCTCATATGAATATGAACAGTAAATCAATCTATCTAACATGCTGGCTTCTCAGTCGCTTCTTATTGTCAATCGCGATTTTCATAGGTGAATGTAAATCGAAATGGCAAATTCAATTTACTATCGTTTGGCAATCCAATAAAATGAAAAAGGGCAACCCGCTATAAAGTGGAGATTAAAATAGGTGCTTGTTGTTAAATTTGGTAAATATATTTACGGTTGTCTTTCTAGTTTAGAATTAAAACATTTCATAGTCTGCAATTACATATATACGCTCTCATTAAGTATTTTATTACTTATTTGATGAAAAGCATTATCACAAAAAAATCCTGAAAATAGCTAATTGCATCAATTAAGTCAATTGCAAATCCAGCACCATTTCAATAAGAGTGGCTCTTCGATATAATAAAAACAACAATATATGTCTTTGTTCCTTTTCAACGTCCTTCAATAACAACAGATTAAATACATATATTTTAGAAGTGATAAAATTTCATACACTTAATACACACATATTGTATTTTCTCTTCTAATGTGATACAACTAAAAGCACTGTCTTGTTTGAAATAGTATCATTAATGAATCACCAATTATCACTCCGTAGCTCATTAAAAGAATCATTAAATCAGGCTATTTCTGCAATTTCTAGGAGGTTCACTTCAAAATTCGGAGATTTAGAGAAAGGGTATCACTTATTTGAATGTTGGTTGTGTCTGTATTTTCCACAGTGTGTAGCATTGTAGTTGTGAAATAGGGGTTAATATTATTATTAATTATTGTGGAAAAATAAACTATCTCTTTATTACTCTTGAATCAAAATACAATGTTGAATTATTAAAAAACATTTGCGCTACATTTATGTATATGATAAGATTTGACGGAAAGTGAAACTCGCTATCAGCGTTTGTTTGTTAAAAAAAAGTTGGTATTACTTTGGAATAGGCTATGTTCTAGGATATTTAAATTTCTAATATTGTTTGTCGTTTAGTTTGACACATACAGTTTCTTAGATGATATGTGTAAAATTGATGAAATCATTTGCTAAGGATTTAAGTCTGAGAAACACTTCATTTTATTCTTAATCATATTCTCATATCATTCATAATAAAGTTTTCTATATATTATATTCATGCATTGTTATCCTTGTATTTGAAAAAACATATGCGTGGCCTCTAATACGTATGGGATCTTAGCGGCTGGGTTTATGTCTGTAAGCCCAGCAAGAGGACCACTATCACTGCGTTTGTCTGAGATCCCCCTTATATATGCACGGGCACCGATGCCGGATAGTTGCTTGGTGAATCAATAGCTTGCATGTTGTGTGTATATGTAACATTGCAAAAGTGACTAAAACACACCGGAGCACACCGGACTCTTAAATAATGGGTATTGAACGCAATTTGTGTTTTATTTCACAAGACGGAGCTTTCAAAATAAGAAGTTACCTTAACATCACTATGCGTGGTGCAATTTAGTAGTTGTTTTTTAAGACAATGAAGAACATCTTGGACGAACTATACGTGTTACAGTTCCAGAAATAGTTAAAAAAGTTCATAATGTTCTATTAGATGATTGCCAAGACAGTAGGCAATCTAATGATCATGTATATCACATTTTGTATTAGAAATACCACCGTTCTCTGCCAGCAGGGTGGCCCGTTTATTGAATGCAAATCAAAAACATTAAAGATCGCAAATTTTCAATTACAATTTAAAGCATTTCAACATCAACTTAGCAAGTATTTTGGGTCGCTTTTTTACGACTGCTGAAATTTGAATCCATTACTATATGCGAGAATTGAAATGACAATCTCAGTAGTGAAAGTATCGCGGTAGTCCTCCGCCAAAGAATAGCAAGACTTTTTTTCGATTGGAAAAGTAATGGTAACAACATTTTGGGATTCGAAGGGAAGACCGCCTATGGGCTCTTTCGCAAAGAACCAAACTATCAACGCCCTTCTGAACAAAGTGAAAGTTACCATTACATTAAAAAGACCCATAATGGCTTGAAAAAAAGTGCTCTTCCATCATTACAATGTTGACGTCACACACCAGTAGCATTCTTCGAGAAAAATTAGATGAATTATGCTTCCAGGTTGTGCCACAACCATCCTATTCACCGCATATAGCCTCGTCAGACTTCCACTTATTCCCGGTACCTAAGCTGTTCCTCTCCGGAACAAAATTCAAGACAGACATAGAAGTTATTGCAGAAGTAGAGCGGTATTTTGACGACCTTCATGCTGATGATTATCGAACTGGTATAACGGTACTACAGCATCGGTTAAACACTTGATTAATGTTAATGAGGGATTTGTTACTAAAACTAAAAAAATCGCTGCAGTAATTCAAATATTTTATTTAAAGTCTCACCTGCTATCTAAATATGTTTATTTAAATTTTACATGAATGTGTTCCATGAGTGTACTTAAATTCCTTCACATCGTATATACTGACCATACACAGTCACAATAGTCGAATATATTTTTGATTTTAAAGTTCAGGTCAATAAAAAAAATAAAATATCGAAGTCCAAGTATAACTATAAAATGTGCCTGTATCGTAAAGATAACTACCATGTTCTATATTTAGTTTTTCTCTAATAGCACGCAAACACCGGTAGTAAAAAGTTATCACTGTAAATACGCTATTTTCATTCAGTCGATCGATGTAATATTATGAAGAGACCCGACACAATTATCACAAAGAACGGAACTTCCGCTGCTAGAAAGCATCTGTACTTGCGGACTAAGCTGGCAATTCAAACATTTCAGTCTGTACAGATATTTTCCAGTAAAACGATGTTTTTCATGCAACTTTTTAGAATGCTTGTTATCTTCAACTACAGAACCATATAATTATAGCAACTTCTTTTCTTTATTAGGTACTAATTAAATAATAGAAATGTGTTTTTTTTTCTATTTTTAAAACTCTATTTCTAAGAAAAGTATATAACAAAGAACAAATAAACACAAACCCATTGAAAAACTGTCTACTGTAGTATGGTAATCCAAATTATGTGCTCACCATTGCTATTTACTCTAAAAAGTGAATTAAATTTACAAGGTAATATTATTTTTAATGGTGATTAATTTTTCGGATATATTTATTTTTCAAAATACAAAACTTATTTATGTACAGTAGGGAAATAAAGTAACGGATAAAGGCATTAACTTCGTCAATATTTATTTTTTGAAAAAATCTCGAAGGGCTATAGCGATTTTAAGTAAGCGGAAATTTTTCAGTTTCTTACGTCATTTGTTTTTCATGTTATGATGTCACCGATTCCTCTTTTTAAATGGCAACCTAAAATTTTTAATTGATTTCAATAATACTTATAATTCCCTATACAACGGTATAAAATTTTTAACGTCTTAATTTGAAAAAAAATTAGAAAATGAGTCTTAAAGTTCAAATATTAAAAGTTTATATTACGGGTGCATAAGACAAAAAAACATTAATTACCGCTGTCAGAATAAAATAATTTGTCCGTGTCACACTAAAACAATTGATATTTCCATTTTCTAAATTAAAATAATTTGCCTTTTGCAAACTATTGTATTAATAAAAATGGTACTATTGAGAGACAAAGAATGGAATTGTTAATAATGATTGGTTATGGCGACAGAGCAAGAACACGTCAAGAGTGTGTCAACTTTTTAGAGAAAAGCACCTAGATCAGCCCCATATGTCAATCAACAATTAGTAGGATAAAATAGAAATTTCAGGAACATGGCTTTGTAAAGAATATTCAAAAAGTTGGAGGTTTAATCATATTCAAGAATTTGTTCATTTCGTTAATACGTTCTAAATTGCGAAAATTGTTCAATCTTGAACTGTGAAGAAAATTATACTGACCAATGTGATGAACGAGTTTTTTTTTCTCCACAGGTACTATTTATCGTGACTATGACGATTGTACTACTGTTTACTCTTATCTCAAAAATTAATTGACATTGACATTTGTCATCGGATCTGTTTGCTGTTATCTACAAACTATTAAAAAAATTAAAAATGAGGATGACAATTGTACCCCGCCAATATTGACTAAAAAATACATATTAATATTGAAACCTATCCCAAGTGCATTTTTAAAAAGAAGCACTAAGGGTGACGTAACTGCCTAGGAAGGTGGCCTAATTGCTACTAATGCGCACACCAGAACTAATCTGGCGTTGCGTGCTCTGAAGTTGCCATAGACTACGAACAAAGTTAGGCTACCTAGAATGTTGGTTTACTCTGTAAACGAATATATTTATCTGTCTTAGGTATTATTAATATTATCGTTATATACCTACATACCTCTAACTTCAATAGCGTCGATCTATGAACATGTTCTTTACAAGTTGGAACTTCTTGGTCTTTTTGACAGTAGTTTTAATAGACCTGAATACGATGACTGTACTAGAGCTTATGATTTCTAACTTTACTCAACTACTAAGTAATAGTGATATCACCACGACTGAGCCCAATTTCGAATTACGTTACGTCCAGTCCTGCAATGTACCCCTGACTGCCGATTCGAAATGACAATACATACATAACTATGATGTACTTGTATTTTTTGTATCTTAGTGTCTGCTTTATTTGTTAATAAATTTAAATATTTTAAATTTTAGATTATTTAGTTCATAATAATTTGGCAGTACTGCAATTGCTCCTTGCGTTTCCGTATAATTTTGTTATTTTGTTAAATTAATTGATTATTTTATGATGATATGAATTACGTTATTCATCTATTTCAAGCACATATTTGATTGGACGAAACTGTTGAAGAATTACTTTTTCTTACTTCTACTATGAAAAGAAGCTTTAAAACAATTGTTCTACATAAAGTTATCCTTCTCTTCCTGTTGCACATAATGTTACGATGAAGAGAAAGTTCGAACATATAGCAATTCTTCTGTAGAAAAACGAATTTCACAATCACTAGATTTGATCGTTACACATAGTTTTCATTAATTCAAACCAATGGGTTGTAAATCTGCTGCAACTAAATGTGTGATAGAATTTTAATCTCAGCCATTTAAATTCATGTGCAAAATAAAACACTTTCCTTTGTATAATATTTTACCGTTATATCGACAGCTGTACCAGTTGAAAGTTATATACCGTTTACCAATAATTATAATAATAATTTAACTCTAACGAACGACTTTCCCAATAATTAATGATAAAATTAAATTACTTAGAATAAGCGGCAATAATACAAATACTAACGGTGGCTAAGATACATATGTAATTTGCCTAACATATTATAAAAGAAAGAAAATAACTAAACTGGACATATTGATATGGATTCAAACCAGTGTATCAACGTGTTTTAGGAAATCTGGAATAGAAAAGGAAATTACATTTCTTAGATTCGTGTTTGAATTTTATTCCGGCTAATCTGGGTGGCGTTAGTGATACACACATGGACATCCGTAAACTAGGGTAAATTTAATAATATATTAACCATTCTTCCTAGGTATTTCGTATCATTAAAAATATCAAATAGAAAATTATGGAAGCTGTATGTATATGATTTTAACATTTCTTGTTCTTATGACAATTGCTTTCAAATTTGCGTTTGTTCAGTGGCTACTTGCCATATTTATCAGATACAGAGCGTCTCAATTAATATTACTAACATTATTCAAAAGAAAAAAAGATTGCTTATTTCTCTTCATCGACGACACATATTAGGCATATGCCGCGTTTTGCCTTAATGTTTTGAGAAATGTCAATAAATAAGATAATGTGTAACAGTAGATTATTTTAAACTCTTGACACTGATTATTGAGACTTGAAACATGTATCTTTTGAATGAAATGATTTTTTCATGTCCGGCAGTATAAATTATTTTATTATGCTGTATGTATAATAATAAATAATAATAATAGCCAAAAACCATCATAACAATTTATCTTTTAAAAATTCATTTACCGAGTAGTAACTTCTTTCAATTAGAAATTCCTTAGTTGTGACTTTGAATTTATCACATGATATTCTCTTGAAATTATTTGGTAATTTATTAAATAATTTAACAGCTAGATAATAATAATAATAATAATAATAATAATAATAATAATAATAATAATATTTATTTCCCACAAAGAACATAAACAGTCATAGGGATTAGTCATAAGAAAGAATATAGATATATACAAGTGTACAGTCGCATTTAGGCCACACAATATAAATACACATCACTATATAAATGCCTGATACTTCTTGCACTAAAACTTAGTCCATGCTTAGACATCTCCAGTATGCAAGCATTACGAGTGCAGCAAATATTTTATTTAACTTCGGCCATTTGTCAAAATTTTTGTAGCATACAACATCGGCTTCCAAATATAGACGCACGGAAAAATCATAATATTATGTTCCCTGTACAAATCTCAACAACTAGTTCTTGAAGATACTTACGACATAATACGCAGTGTTCTCTTTTGAATTCTAAATAAGCGAACCATATAAGCTGATGATCTTCATGCTATTATACCATCCATGAGTGAAAACAAGCAAAATAGAAGATCCTTAATATTGTAGAATTCACTTCATCTCTCAGCCTAGTCAGAGAAAAACATATGGGACTAATTTTATTGCACAAAATTTGTGTATGCTCTTTCCAATTACATACTGAATCAACAGTTAAACCCAAAAACCTAGAATTGTCCACCTGAGTGATAGTTGTGTGAGGTCTTCTAACTAGATGAAATTGATCTCAATGGCGTGATACTTACTCATATTCAATAAATACAGTCTTCTTATTATTTACAATAGAATTGTTGCCTAGGAAATAGTAATTCAAGTCTCTATCTAGTCTTTTCTCAGTGGGAACTAATAGTGAAATATTATCTGCGTACATGATGATGTTATCTGATGGAACATTAGTATCGTATATGATGTATAAAAGGGGCTCAGAACCCTCTCTTGTGACACCCCATTTTTGAGAGTACATTTACCCAAAATCACGTCACCAATTTGCACGTATTGACTTCGCTCCTCTAAATAAGTATAAAACAATTTCAATGGCGTACTCCTAATACTATACCTAAATAATTTTTGCAGCAACTGTGATCAACCAGATTGAATGCCGTGCTTAAGAGTACAGAAATTCCAGCACATGCACAACTAGAAACACGATGTAACGTGCGCCCATGTTATAACAAATTTGTCATCAAAAATAATTTTTCCATCTTATTTATCTATAAATGTACAGTGTTTCAAAAATGCATAAGTGTTTTACTAAGTCTATCTACTATTGAATAACGTCACCACAGGAAATGAAATAGTAGCTGAACACTGATATAAAATTCTGCCACCCAATAGAAACGATATATTTTTATTTATAACTCGGTTTTACAACGTCCGTCGTCTTCCGATTTCCAATCTCCACTCGTTTCTATTCGCCCACAACTCGTCATCCAGACCCCTAAACCTCATCTCGCTGTCTATTCCTTCTCTCCAGCTCTTCCGTGGTCTTCCTCGTTTTCTTCGCCTATTTGGATTCCATTGTATTACTTGTTTAGGTAGTCTTTCGTTCTCCATTCTCTGCACATGCCCGTACCATACCAGTTGTTTCGTTCTTATCTCGTCCACTATCGTGCGTTCACCCACTGTCATAATTTCTCTTATTCGTTGATTTGTAACTCGTTCTCTTCTTGATCTCCCCGCTGCTCTTCTCCAATAATCCATTTCCGTAGCGGACAGCATTTTCTCTGTTCTGTCCTTGATTGGCCAAACCTCTGAACTGTACGTAACAATACTCTTTACTATGGTGTTATAACTCCGCTATACCAGTCCCAAGCCTGGGGTCCCATTGCACTAACGGGAAAGGAGGAGGGGGAGGAGTAACAACCTCCATAAAAAACCAGGGTTCATCTGGCCCGGATGATAGTACCCTGTAAGGGCTCCTGCCTAGGATCACAGGTGAAGACGCTGCTGCCTTGTAGTTACGACGACGTTGGAATCGTCAAATGATTTTTGGTACATGAAACGTACAAGGAATGAGTCGAAAAGTAAACGAAATAGTCCACGAAATCAGCAGAGTGAAGGTAGACCTCGCGGTACTATCAGAAACAAAGAAAAAAGGAAAAGGATCTGAAAACCTGGGGCAATACGACCATTTCTATAGCGGAGTCCCAAAGGAAAAACATGCACAACAAGGAGTGTCCATTTTGGTCAACAAAAAATTTAGAAGATTTATTACCAACTGGGAGGCTATTAACGAACGGCTGATAAGAATGAATATAACAATAAAATGAGTTAGACTGACGATTTTTGGAATACATGCAATAAACGATGACGCCAACGTAACAGAAAAAGACAAGTTCTTCGAACAAATTTACAACGAAATATCAACAGTCAATACATCTAGAGAAATTGTTATATTGGGAGACATAAACAGCAGAACAGGTAAAAAGTTAAATGATATAGCGGTGGGTCGATTCGGGGAAGAGATTGTTAACGACAATGGAAACCGACTAATTACGGTATGCGAGCAACTAGACTTAAAAATTCAAAATGGCATTTTCCAACACAGGGAAATACACAAATACACCTGGACCAAACCCTCTCAAAATCTCAAATCAGTAATTGACTATCTTATTCCTAAACAAAAGGCAAAAATAAAAATCCAAGACGTAAGAGTAAAACGCGGACTAACATGCGGAAGTGATCACTATTTTCTGGAAGTCAAAATTCTCTTTCCTTGTCAAGGCCAAAACCTTCACCAACAACAGCTGGAGAACACAGGGTTAGAAGAAATGGATCACTGTAGATACGACCTAATAAGCCTAGAGCATGACAGCGTGAAAAAGCTATATGAAAAACTACTTAACGAAAAGCTCAATGCACGTTCAGGCGAAAACCCAAATGACGAGTATGATTGCATTACTTCAAGCATTCATCAAGCCGCAAAAGAAGCGCTAGGTTTAGTGGAAGAAAAATCGAAGAGGAGAAAACCATATTGGTAGGATGCTGAGATTGGAAGAGCAATAGAGGAAAAGAGAAAACTTTATCACATTTACTTATCTCAAAAAACTGTGAATGCAAGACAAAATTACAAGAGCGCACAATCAAAGGTAAGAAGAATGATTAGTGACAAGAAAAATTTAGTATGGACGCAAAAGTGCCAGAAAATAGACTTTTATTTAGGAGGTCGAAGAAGTACCGAAAGTTGGAAGACGATAAAATCAATTAGAAAAGTAACGACCAGAGATATAATTTCGCCAATATCAGACAAAGAATGGGATGCACACTTTAAAAAACTTTTAACGGAAGAAAGAGAGCAATTCCATGAAGAAGAAATAAATGATGCCTTTAGAACGACAGGATCTCCAATACCGTTTACACTTCCTGAAGTTAAAACCGTATGCACAGCCTTAAAATGCGGAAAATCTGCCGGGCCACGAAATATCCCGGCTGAACTTATTAAATACGGTACGAATGAACCGTTTGTGAGACTACGAAATCATTTCTAAAAATATCTAAACGGAACCAAAGTCCCAAACGAGTGGAAAACATCATATATAACCACGATTTACAAAAAAGGAAGAAAAAATATGTGCGACAATTATAGAGGCATATCTGTGACTAGTACGCTGAGCAGAGTCTACGGCAAAATAATAGGGAAAAAAATGGAAAATGAGTACAAAGACATGGAGGCAGAAGAACAGGCCGGATTCAGGGCAGGTAGATCGACTGTAGATCATCTGTTCTGTATAACTCAAGTTATCGAAAAGAAAATGGCATATGGACAAGAGTTGCATTTACTATACGTAGACTTACAAAAAGCATACGACAGCGTACCACTTAATTTACTTTGGAAGGCTTTGGAGAATACAAACATAAGCGTTCAGTTAATTAAAGCAATTAAAGAGTTGTACGACAATAGCGAAGCAAAAGTCAAAATAAAACAAAGATTGACGAAAGCGTTCCAGGTGAATAAAGGTCTTAAACAAGATTGTTGTATTTCGCCAACGCTCTTCAAGATTTATTTAGAACAAGTCCTTAAAGTATGGAAAAGAAAATGCCAAAACATGAGAATTCCATTAAATGACACCATTTTATACACCTTGTGTTTCGCCGACGATCAAATTGTAGTGGCCCAGGAGTATGACGACTTGGAATATATGACTCGAAAATTGATAGAAGAATACAAAAAGTGAGGTTTGGAGGTCAATATAAAAAAGACAGAGTATATGTGCATTGGTGGAATAAAACAAGATCTACCTAGTACTAAATACGGGACAGCGAATTAAGTCTTGTGACGAGTACAAATACTTGGGGCTAAAAATAACAGCGGACGGAACACTAGACAGAGCTATAAAAGACCGAAATATACAAGGAAGAAAAGCGATAACTTTAATAAATGGAATACTCTGGGACTAGAGTATATCGAAACAGAGAAACGAGATATAAAAGTTTATTTAAACATTATAACTATGATAATTAAAGAAAAATGAATTGTACACAAATGGTGTATGATGTTTTGGAAAATAATAGTCAGTTATGCTGTAAACATTTCAGAAAACTTAGGTTGAAAACAGTATAATTAATGACACTCAATATTTCGAAATAATAATAGCATTGCATAAATCTTCTGATTCATTCCTTTGTAGTCATGTAATATATGGAGGCTATCCACGACAGATAGTTTATTGTTCATTAGGCAAATCGATAAAACAATTTCATTATAATTCGAGAATCTAAGAGATACACGTATCCTAGGTGTCAAACATTTTCCGCGATATACATACACGCATAATTGAAAGAGCACTAATTATCAAATGATTTCATTATAAATAGACTTTACTATTTATTCATGACAAAATACCAACGAGTATTATAAAAATAAAAACTCAGAATATACATCTAAGAAAATATTAATTATTTTTGCTTGATTGGTGGCGCGATATAAATATTTTCTCCGTAGTAGAACACTGAACACTATACGATAAAGCTTCCATATTAATATAGGTTTTGCGAACGAATGCATGTGTATTCGAGAAGTATGATATGTAGTATGCTGCTGTACATCAACTTTTGCTATCTTACCTAGCATATGAAATTATTGAAAGTTTGTTAGAGAGAGATAGGGGTTTCATTATGAAATTTACATTGTGTTTAAAGCAGCAGTATTCCATAGTACTATTATCAACTTTTACATGCACATCGGTGAAAATGTTTTCTACCCTCACGTATTCTATTTATATTTTAGTTTTCAATGTAGTTGGTTTAACAGAGATCTATAAGAATCACTAACTGATAAGTACTACCAACACAAAGTTCATGTTGTATTGGGTAATATTATACATTACATCATCAAAAGCACAACCACAGTTGTTATTAAAAATAACAATTAGTGACTTGCAGTTCTAACATGTTTCATATTTTTTTCCAACGAAAAAAATATATGCACGATCTGTTGATTCCAGTTCAATTTCACCTTATGCATTTGGAGATTTCGTTTTCACACAGATCGTATCCACTCTGCCACTCTTTCTATGGTATTCATTATTATTAATTTGAGGAAGCGGACGTCACATTCGTTCCACATGGTCATTGGCTTTCTTTTTGAAGTGTAAACTTCTTTGGACGCGTTGCGTTGATTGTGGGCACTGAACAAGACTGAGGCGTCACGCTCGGCTATGTAACGCTCGTTCGGGTAAAGTCGGCTCGAGTCGACTAAGGGAACGAGAGAAATATATCATATAGAGGTATTTAATTTCAATTGAATTGAAATTTAAATGAATAAATAAATTCATGTCCCCGAGCCGCACGGGTGAGAAGCCGGCACATTAGCATCAGACCAGCGCGGGACTCGTAAGCCAGTATTCATATCGTCTATTTATATATATATATATATATATATATACATGCGTCCGAACCAACCCAGAAGCGTATCGGAAAATCTCTCCGTCGAGGAACCCTTTAAAGTTGTCCGTACACCCACGCGATCATATTTCGCAGCCGCTGCCATAGCAACGGCCGCGAAACTGTATTTCGCGGACTGTGTTGCGTTCGCTAATTGGTAACTTCGCGGACGGTTAACAAAAAAAATTGTTGTGTATATGAGACATTATCTCTATAATAATATAATATAATATTTCGCGCTCAGGTAAGTTTTAGCAATTTTTTTTTAAAATGACATGGATGACTCGGAAACTGAACAGTATATTCCGGGTGTTAAATAACGTCCACACGCTCAGTAATGGTCACTTTTAAAGTAAGAACGTCTTACATGTTTTTGGTGCCCAAATTAGTCAGAAATTCGAAAATGAACCGATATACAGGCTGTTCCAATTGATTTTTTTTTTAAATTATAAACAACGCTATCAAAGACTGTGACCATCTAATACGTCGATTTCGATAAATATTATTTTATAAAAATATTGAATTTTTCAGAAAAAGTCGAAAACTTTAAATTTAATTTGTTGTCTTCGAGATGTTATTTACTCTATTTGACAGCATGTGATTTTTAGTCATAGAATTTACACCATAGTCTTGAAGTAGGTATTATTACATTTCTTAAAGAAAACTTCCATTATTTGTCCCCACTTGAAAGGAGAAAATCAATCAACATTGTTCATCAGCTGTTTTTAATATTAACTAATATTTCTTAACATTCCTCTCCTTCAGAAGCTGTATCTTCTGCTGCCGTCAAAGTTAGTGTACGTTAAAGTTTTTCAGTATTATAATAAGTAGATACTTACGTTTCTATGAATTATAAATGGATTCCTTCTTAACTGCGACTATCAACACATCGTGCATATATTTTTTTCGTTGGAAAAAAATATATGCACGATGTGTTGATTCCAGTTCAATTTCACCTTATGCATTTGGAGATTTCGTTTTCACACAGATCCTATCCACTCTGTCACTCTTTCTATGGTATTCATTATTATTAATTTGAGGAAGCGGACGTCACATTCGTTCCACATGGTCATTGGCTTTCTTTTTGAAGTGTAACTTCTTTGGACGCGTTGCGTTGATTGTGGGCACTGAACAAGACTGAGCCGTCACGCTCGGCTATGTAACGCTCGTTCGGGTAAAGTCGGCTCGAGTCGACTAAGGGAACGAGAGAAATATATCATATAGAGGTATTTAATTTCAATTGAATTGAAATTTAAATGAATAAATAAATTCATGTCCCCGAGCCGCACGGGTGAGAAGCCGGCACATTAGCATCAGACCAGCGCGGGACTCGTAAGCCAGTATTCATATCGTCTATTTATAAATATATATATATATATATATATATATGTATGCGTCCGAACCAACCCAGAAGCGTATCGGAAAATCTCTCCGTCGAGGAACCCTTTAAAGTTGTCCGTACACCCACGCGATTATATTTCGCAGCCGCTGCCATAGCAACGGCCGCGAAACTGTATTTCGCGGACTGTGTTGCGTTCGCTAATTGGTAACTTCGCGGACGGTTAACAAAAAAAATTGTTGTGTGTATGAGACATTATCTCTATAATAATATAATATAATATTTCGCGCTCAGGTAAGTTTTAGCATTTTTATTAAAATGACATGGATGACTCGGAAACTGAACAGTATATTCCGGGTGTTAAATAACGTCCACACGCATTTACTATAATTTGTATACCAAAGCAAAACAGAAACGTTGAGAATAGAGCATTGCTTTAATTGCTCATTATATACGAATTTATAAGGATTTAATTCTTTTCTGTTACACAGGATGGATGAAGAAAATCGAATCGATGACAAATTAAAACGAAAAAGGAAATTGTCTAATACGCGCGTGAAGAAATATCGTCAAAAGAAGCACACTAAATCTGAGCAACTGAATTCGTCGATACAGGATGACCCTAATGTAATATAGAATGAAAAAAAAGTTGGATTTCGTATTATTAACCTAGCCTTGATTAAGTTTTCACTTCTGCCGTGTGGTTTTAAGCACACCCATTTTCTTGTTTATATCTAAGTTAATATTTATAGTCTTTCACAATTGTTCTTTTATAGATCTCTTGAATTTGTCTTGTTTCTTGCATGTTGCTTCATTCTTAGAGATCAATCATTTCCAAAACCTAACAAAATTATGAATAACGCGAATTAAAAAATCTATAGTCGCAGTTAAGAAGGAATCCATTTATAATTCATAGAAACGTAAGTATCTACTTATTATAATACTGAAAAACTTTAACGTACACTAACTTTGACGGCAGCAGAAGATACAGCTTCTGAAGGAGAGGAATGTTAAGAAATACTAGTTAATATTAAAAACAGCTGATGAACAATGTTGATTGAGTTTCTCCTTTCAAGTGGGGACAAATAATGGAAGTTTTCTTTAAGAAATGTAATAATACCTACTTCAAGACTATGGTGTAAATTCTATGACTAAAAATCACATGCTGTCAAATAGAGTAAATAACATCTCGAAGACAACAATTTAAATTTAAAGTTTTCGACTTTTTCTGAAAAATTCAATATTTTTATAAAATAATATTTATCGAAATCGACGTATTAGATGGTCACAGTCTTTGATAGTGTTGTTTATAATTTAAAAAAAAATCAATTGGAACAGCCTGTATATCGGTTCATTTTCGAATTTCTGACTAATTTGGGCACCAAAAACATGTAAGACGTTCTTACTTTAAAAGTGACCATTACTGAGCTATTGTCGTTTTTTAAAATAATTTTGACAACTTTATGAAATTTTCAAATTTTTTTCAAATTTAATTTTGAGTACATATGAATTCTTTTCAAATCTGTTTAAACTTAGTAGTTGCCGAATAATTGGCAAAATTCGATTTTTTCACTGAAGTAAATTACTACTTTCGGTCTGCCAATTTTACTGAAAATCTATAATCAGATCTCAAGAGGGAGATTATATTCGTAAATACAATATTTGGAATTGATATCTATAGCGGTTTGACCGCTATCGTGGTCACACACACACACACACACTGACATACACACACAGAGAGAGAGAAACATTTTTTAAAAACCACTTTTTCGGAATCAGGGGACTTCAAAACGTGGACATCTACAAAAATCTAGAGGTCGAAATTTTTCATCATCACATATACTACGTATAAGGAAGTATTATGACAGTAGCTCAGTAATAGTCACTTTTAAAGTATTAACGTCTTACATGTTTCTGATATGAAATTTAATAAACATTTCAAAAATGAACTGATATATAGGCTGTTCCATTTATAAAAATTAACTTTTGTACAAAATCGTGTCATGTAATTTTAGTCCAGTTTTCTGCACATGCAGTTAGTAACTGTAAAAAAATAAAACATGCTTCTATTAGGACCTCTTATGCAAACAATACTGCAAAAAATTTTGTCCATCTAATACGTCGTTTTCGAGAAATATAATTTTATACAAACATTGAATTTTTCAGAAAAATGGGAATAAGTCAAAAAGTTTAGATTTTAGGCCTATACTATCTTATTACGTTTTGACTAAAGATTATACGGGGAAAACAAAAATGCATAACATATAGGATGTTCCATTTAAAAAACTATAACTATGGTTAGCCACCAAGTTATGGAACACGCTGTATAATACAAAATATTTTTAAACGTGCTCCAATAGTCAGAAACCGTAGATACGTGTTTCTGACTATTGGTCGTCATCAGTACGGTGTAGCCAAGGAATAAGGTGGGATAACCTTGGAGGTGTAAGCTGTACGGAAGACCATCAGGTGACAGACGCCCATTTGTAGCTTCAACTAGAATATCCTCAAATTTGAAGACAACAACTAACGTCGCCACGAGGAAGACTAATGCCAACCTGCATGCCATCCGAGACCCAGGAAAGATAAATCAAAAAAAAGGAAATAGCGCGGATACATTAAATAACAAGAAAGAGAATAATAACTGGTAAATTCCGCTGTAAAGCAACTATAGACACGTGTTTCTGACTATTGGTCGTCATCAGTACGCTGTAGCCAAGGAATAAGGTGGAATAACCTTGGAGATGTAAGCTATACGGAAGACCATCAGGTGACAGACTCCTATTTGTAGCTTCAGCTAGAAGATCCTCAAATTTGAAGGCAACAACTAACGTCGCCAGGAGGAAGACCGTATAGCTTACATCTGAAAGGTTATCCCACCTTATTCCTTGGCTACACCGTACTGATGAGGACCAATAGTCAGAAACACGTGTCTACGGTTGCTCTACAGCGGAATTTACCCGTTATTATTCTCTTTCTTATTATTTAATGTATCCGCGCTATTTCCTTTTTTTTTAAATATATACAGGGTGAGTCATCTAAGCGGGTAAGGCCGATTATGCCTTTATGAGTAAAGATATTTCGAAGCGGATTTTTTTCTTGTGATAGCTGTTCATTAGGAGCACATTTTAAAAATATTTTGTATTATACAGAGTGTTCCATAACTTGGTGCCTAACCATAATTATAGTTTTTAAATGGAACATCCTATATATTATTGCATTTTTGAATTCCCCGTATAATTTTTAGTCAAAAAGTTATAAGATAGTATAGGCCTAAAGTGTAAAGTTTTTGACGTATTCCCATTTTTCTGAAAAATTCAATGTTTGTATAAAATTATATTTCTCGAAAACGACGTATTAGATGGACAAAATTTTTTTGCAGTTTTGTTTACAATAAGAGGTCCTAATAGAAGCATGTTTTATTTTTTTTACAGTTACTAACTGTATGTGCAGGAAACTGGATTAAAATTATATGACACGTTTTTGTATAAAAGTCAATTTTTTTAAATGGAACACTCTGTATATCAGTTCATTTTTGATTTGTTTATTAAATTTCATGTCAGAAACATGTAAAACGTTAATACTTTAAAAGTGGCTATTAGAGAGTTATTGTCGTTTTTTGATATGCTTTTGTTAGTTTTCCAAAAAAGTCATTTTTTTCAAATTGAACACCCTGTATATTATTTCATTTTTGAGTTTCTTATTAAATTTCACATCAAAAACATGTAAGACGTTACTACTTTAAAAGTGACTATTACTGAGCTATTGTGTCTTTTTGATATAATTTTGTCAGTTTTGAGGTTTTAATTAATATAGTATAAATAGTACTGACAAAATTGTATCAAAAAGAGACAATAGCTCAGTAATAGTCACTTTTAAAGTATTAACGTCTTACATATTTTTGATGTGAAATTTAATAGGAAATTCAAAAATGAAATAATATACAGGCTGTTCTATTTGAAAAAAATGAGTTTTATACAAAAACGTGTCATCTAATTTTAATCCAGTTTCCTGCACATGCAGTTAGTAACTGTATAAAAATAAAACATGCTTCTATTAGGACCTCTTATTGTAAACAATATTGCAAAAAATGTTGTCCATCTAACACGTCGTTTTCGAGAAATATAATTTTATACAAACATTGAAAAATGGGAATAAGTCAAAAACTTTACACTTTAGGCCTATACTATCTTATAACTTTTTGACTAAAAATTATACGGGGAATTCAAAAATGCAATAATATATAGGGTGTTCCATTTAAAAAACTATAACTATGGTTAGCCACCAAGTTATGGAACACTCTGTATAATACAAAATATTTTTAAAATGTGCCCGTAATGAACAGCTACCATAAGAAAAAAACCGCTTCGAAATATCTTTACTCGTAAAGGCACAATCGGCCTTACCCGCGTAGTTGACTCACCCTGTATATATACCATTTTATTAGTTCCTGGTTGTGAAACCAAAATTATTTTTAATACTTATTTAAATCCAAAAATATGTTATTAAAAATAAAAATAGTAAACTTTGAAAAAATAAAAAAACACTATTTAAAATGACACTTTGTCAAAATAATAAATAATATTGTCCTTGTTCTTTGAGGTCATTGACTTCTTCGTTGGTTTTTTTTTTACTGAAATGCGTTTAACAAATGAAGAGGCATTCAATATGATTGGCGTTTATTTCAAATGCATGCGAAATTCAACAGTTGCTTCGCGATTTGTGCCATCCAGTTTCTTGCAAGACGACCTTATACGGCTGGCCTGGGTTTTTTGTAGACTACATAGCAGAAAAGCTCTGATACACCGGAACTATTAGTCTTTTGGTGTATAAAAGGCAACCGGGGGCCTAACCGAAGAAAATATTAGAAATGCATTGGTATATATTGAATATGAACCACATGTAGGGAACCGAACCACAGCTAGAGAGTTGGGCATTTACAAAACTACGGTTCAAAATGTATTGAAATATCACAAGTAAGTTTTGGTGGTTTTAAGTTAAAACCGAATTAAATTTTATATTGAGTGTTATTTTTCACGAGGTCTTTGTTAGGCTTGCTTGTTTGTTTTTAAATGCTTTCTCGTATTCTATGGACGGATGAGGCAACATTTAATAGCAATACTGATAAGTACTTGCACAATATGCGCTATTGATCCATGCCTTGGACACAGGAAGTTCAACACCAATGTCGCTGGTTGGTAAACGTGTGGTGCGGTATCCTATGGGGTAAAATTATTGAACCTGTTTTCTTTAACCGAACTCTCACTGCAGAGGTTTATTTACATTTCCTTAATAAATGAACTGACCCTTCTGCCAGAATGTGGATATTTTTTCGGCACGATTGGTGCCCGGCGCTTTTTGCGACAAGTTCTTAGATCAGATATATTCTGACAGGTGGATTAGACGGGAAAGTATATTATTCTGGTCAGCAAGGTCACCTGATCTCACCGCCCTAGAGTCTTAATTATGGAGGTGAGTTAAGGAGGATGTTTTTTGCGAACCGGCCTACAACCAGAGAAAATATTAGTATGCTACAGTAAGAAACATTTCCGAAATCGAAACTTCCAACGTGTTATCCACGCACTACAGGGTGCACATTGATAATGTTACCACCCAATCTTTGAAGCTGTGTAGTTGTAATTATTTGAGTTTGTATTAATAGTACAGTTTTGATAGTATTCGTATTAATTTTTAGTATAGTAAATAGTAGATTAAGAAAATTTAAAATAAATGTTTCTAAAAATTTTGCTTATAATTTTAAATTTTTGTAATTGTTTTTAATATTTTTTCACTTTTCCTTCTTTTATAATTAATATGGATTAAAATTTTTCAATAGATAAAATAAAAGCGTCCGTAAAACTGAAGAATTTGTATGTGTAATTTATTTTAGACAATATCTCCTTTTCTAAAACAAATACAAATTTTGGTTTTTACTGAAATAATGAAGCTGTAATGCTTTGTATGTGTAAAAATAAACTACATATTTAACTTTTGAGAAAAAGCTTAATATTTGCGTACATTACAGTAACGCCATCTAGCGCGACGGCAAAACTCGTGGTTACAAAAACAAATGCACAGTTTGTAGGGCAAATAAAGGTCTTAGGCAGATTTCCTTGAATGAATTTTACCCGAAAGGAATATGAGTAGTAGTTTCTGAGATATAGACGGCTGTCTATCCCGCAATAAGAAAAATATTTATATTAAATTTTTAATGTGTTATAAATAAATATTAATATTTCTAATTGTTATTTTTACAATGTAGATCTTAAGTACCTTCTGACCTAAATATAGAATTTATTTTAGTTGTTGCATTTATAATAATGTTAAGGTTACGATCTCAATACCGTCAAGTGGTGACGGTAAAGATAGATCGACATGCTTCAATCATCGTTACTTAACACCTGCACACCAAATGTGCATGTATTTAGTTCTTAACTACACTTTGTTGTTGGATCTTCATTACTGTTCTATTTCGGGAAAATGGATTTATAAATGGGAACGTGTTGACTGGAAGTTAACATTTTGGTTATATTTGGCGTACAGCTATTGTATAATGTTGTACAACCATTGTATAGCGTGTTCTATATATACTTTTATTACTATCCTCACGGTTGTTATTAATGTAATAAATTTTCCTATCTGTGTCACGTGAAAAATAATTTAAATAGGGATATTTTGAATAGTATTAAGTTAATAATGCGTGCATTGCGTACGCATACGATGATAAATAGTAGTATTAATGAAATATTTGTATAATTCCCAATTATTTCCATAATTTACGTAGGAGATAGATATTTGCTAAATAGGCCAACAACAAATAATTACTTAAATGTCAAAAAGGAATGGAAGTGTTTATTTATATTAAATGAAATTAAACATTCTATTTTATTAGCATTTCTTATCCCATTACATGCTATAATAATATCTACCTAAAAATAGGACGTTCGTACTTGCACTAGCCAAAACGAATACGTGAAATTCGCTATACAATATAGATTTTATGGATATAATCATATTTAAAATGCTGTAGCTTTCTTTATTCTGACAATAATATTTAAACTAAATAATATGCATGTGCAAATACTCATAGATTTTTCTTTAACAAATTGTAGACGTACATACGTTACATTATAAAATATTGATCTGTTTTTTAAACCTCTTTTTAGGTACATTGTCGTACAGTGGTGGGAAGTATAAATGATATCCCTAATAATGCGTTTCCTTGTTTGAAGCACCTCTTTAAACTAGTCGACTGAAGATATTTATAAATTCGAAAATAAGAGTTTTAAAATACAATATACATATAAATCAGATAATAAATAGTCCAGAAATTTAAATTAATAGAGGCGTTTTCGGAAATTAAACCCGGGCATTGGGGTTACAACACGGTTAGCACAAATGAGTTAATTCAGCCGGGTAAAAACAACAAGTGTAGGTTGGTTTACCCCCTCTCCAGATATAACCTTACAAAGCGTTAATGTCAATAAACAAAACTTTTTTTTACTTTAATAGGAAACAATTTTAAAAAACCTTGATAAATTGTATTTTGCAACAACTACTTTATAGTCTTTAATGCAAACTCCCTTCTTATTCCTCTTTGCGTAGAGTTTTATACAGATTATAGTATCATCGTCAGATTCAAGTACAAACAAACTTGCTAATAGAACTATTTTACGAGTATCTGGAGTTGGAATATTCACTGTGGTATTCATTTCTTATTTCATTTTGCTGGTACATAATCTAAGCTACGAATATAGGTTATGTTTATGCTACGTTACTATACATGGCCGCAAAGTGCGTTCGGAAATATTTTAAATAACCCGGTAAAATTTGTGAACCTGAGCAGGTACTGTCTAACCGGGTCAGTTAAATGCTATACATTTTCCGAAAACGCCTTAGGTAATTCATTCCGGTCGGGGCCCACGCAAATATTCCTTTTATATATAAAGCAGTTTTACTTAAATACATATATACGTGTAAAGATATCAGAATTTTACCGCAAGCGCATGGTTTGCATATCTATTTCTTTTATAGGCTAAAACAAATTATTGAAAATAATTGATCAATTATTATAGGCATTTCAGAAATAACTAAATTTAATTGTCCGTTCTATATAAAGAATTTTCATTTGTTTGTGTATATATATATATATATATATATATATATATTGCAAATGTTATCGACTGTACAACACAATCAAAAAAAAGGGGAATTACGGGAATATGCATTCCCGTAATTCCCCCTTTTTTTGATATATATATATGATAATTAGACGTATCAATCTGATAATCATTCATTCTTTCTCGTTTTGCTACATTTCCTGTTTTATGTTTGAATATAATTTTAAGTGTTGATAAATGTTTCAACTTCCCGGAATTTATTTTTAATTTAAAGTGTCACATATTCGTTTTGGAGTACTTTCGTATTCTTTAGACATTTCTGTAGGCATAGTAGTAGAAGAGATATTGATCAAACTTGATTTTTCAAATGAAGTAAGCTACTACATACTTATATATACTAGTTTTCATATTGATAACTTTAGCAGTTTGGCCGTTATCGTCCTCGGAGAGAGAGAGAGATGGAGGGAGAGCAGGAGAAGAGAGATTTTTAAAATACACTTTTAAAGATGATGTGTCTTTTTATTATCCCTGAACCTCTACCGTTTTTCGCTTTGATATTTTAAATAGCATCAAACTATGCATGACACATTATCCGAAAAGAAATGTTATGAGAAATTCATACATGAATTCGGGTATTCAAGTAAAAATAAGATGTAACATTAGAGTATTTATGTTAAGATAAAAATAGTAACAGGTTCTTTAAAGTTAGTTATGAACTACTGAACTAGTTTATAACGAATCAATAATAGCAATGGCAGATAGTAAATTGAAATTAAATTTTAAAAATTTGGAAAATTTTGCCATTTACTTGGTTTTCAGAAACTTAGGAAAAGAAACGTATTTTTTGGTCCTAAGGCTTTAACTGTCAGTGGTATAAGAAATACTTTTTACAAGTCAAACATCTTAAGTGTGTTTTCTGACAACTTCAAATGGTGCGGGCACTAAATCACTTAGAGGAATCTATAAAACGCAACAAATATGTTTTTTTTAACTTCCGAACTGTTTTACTACCTTTTATCGAAGATATTGTTATGTATAAACATAAAACAATGCAACACCCCCTAAAATGTCGAATTTGGTTATTTACAAAAGCTCTTCACATATTTAGTTGATTACTTTAGAGGAAAAAAATAAGAAACAATGAAATTAATTTTATTCTGCGAGGAAATCTTTAAAACTAATATTGAAATTTGATGATATTGATATTTTATGTAATAATATTGTATGGATTTGTTCCTCCAATAAATTCATATTACCTAAATTAATTAGATAATTGTGATCATAGGGGAGACGAAGGAAGCACTTCTTCAAACCATCGTTGAACAACTCTGGCTTTATTAACCGGGCTACTCTCATGAATAAACAAAAAGCGACCATCGCTTACATACAGGCTGCCCCACCGAAAACGAAACAGATTGAATATCTCGAATGAGAAAACTTTTTTGAAAAAACGAAAAACAGGTCGATTTTTGATCCAAGGGGGACACCCCTCCATCATATCAACTGCGATACGTCATTCCCCTCCCCTCCATCACTCTAACCATTTCAATTTAAATAGGGAAAGTAGTATATACGATACATCATTGAAAAGGTAATTGTACGGAGAATTCAGCAAAATGATTGTTGGTTGCGCTATTTTTGATTTTAGCGCCATCTAGCGGGAAAAAAACGGTTACATATTCCGCAATGTGACACATCATTTCAAAGCTAATTTTATTAGCAACTCAATACGTAATATTTTTGACATTTATTTGTCATAATTGTCAAGTACAGACTGTCAGCGTCTTTTGTAAACTAATAGGTTCGTAGTTTCTAATATTAGAGCTCTGCAAGGTTTTTCGATTATTTAAATTTTTTTCAATTGTACATTAAATTGCTAATAAAATTAGCTTTGAAATGATGTGTCACAATGTGAAATACGTTGCCGTTTTTTTCCCGCTAGAGGGCGCTAAAATCAAAAATAGCGCAACCAACAATCACATTGCTGAATTCTCCGTACAATTACTTATTCAATGATGTATCGTATATACTACTTTCCCTATTTAAATTGTAATGGTTAGAGTGATGGAGGGGAGGGGAATGACGTATCACAGTTGAAGATATGATGGAAGGGTGTCCCCCTTGGATCAAAAATCGACCTGTTTTTGCGTTTTTTCAAAAAAGTTTTCTACTTCGAGATATTCAATCTGTTTCGTTTTCGGTGGGGCACCCTGTATACTAATGGCAGCAGGTATATAGTCACTCAGTAGTTCCACAAATCTTATTTTTATAGAGGAATGACTTGGTGCATATGATATATCTAAAGATATTGTTTGTGGTAAATTCCAAATATCATCTGGAGAGTCTATGGGGTGTAAGCAAAATTTCTAATTAGAAGAAGATATGAGACAGAATTTATGACAGAGAGAAGAATAAAGAGAGGGTATAAGTTCCTTACAATTATTAATTATATTAAATAGGAAACCTATTCTGTCTGTATGATTCATGTTAAAGAATCTTATTTATAGTTACGCGTCTTTGTCGTATTCTGAAAATTACTTAGAGTTAGATAATATAACATAACGTTAAATTACTTAAAACACTTCTCCGTATACTTGAGTATCCTCTTAAATTATATTTAAATGTATTTCTTAATGACTGAGTATATATGTAAAACATTTTATTACATTTTAAATAGACTATAGAAAAATTGGTGTTCTTTATAAACAATGTTATATGGCGAGTAATCCTCCTAAGAAAACATGCGTAAGAAGGTTTCATACATTACATCACTTCATTTACGTGTTTGTGTATTATGTGTAGGTATAGTATATTTTAAAATACCATGTAAAAAAATAATAGTTATTTAAATCTCGGTAAAGGTTACTTCGCGTTTTGCTTTTTAGTTTATTTACACAAGCGTTTGTAAACGACTACATTCAACCAGTTTAGCTCGATGCCCTAGAAAAAGAAGCTATCGTTAGGGGTATCAATTATAATTCCACCACTATATACATATGTCATGCTAGTTTTCCTCCGTTGCGAACTACTGATGCATAGTCTCTAATTTATGTAACGGTGTAAGTTTAAACTGAGGTATAATTATGTAACTCTGTTTAAATTGGTCTGTTTAATTCAGTTTAATTTGCCCGTAGACATTTGCTATTCACATCATAATTGGGTCTATTGCTTTTAAGTAATGTGAAAAAAGGTTTCGGTAAACAATTACTATTTAATACTATGTGTCTCTTGGTCAAATGAGTGATACATCTTTAAAAGTAGTGCCAATTTAATCAATAAGTAGCAGCATCTTTTTGTGTTGCTATAAAGAAAACTTATCTACATTATGCCTCCGAATTTGAATCACAGTAAGAAGGAATATTTGTATCAATAAATCAATGAACTTACCAAAATATATATGGTTACTTTAAACATATCATTTCTTTATGGCCCCAACGTACCTGAAAAGAAACAGAGGGATAATAATATATTGAACAAATTTCTCACTCCTACAAATATATTATTAATTTACACATTTTTCTTATTTTGGTATATTGGTTGTGCATTCACAACTTCTTCACTTTTTTTATAATGCCACCAATAATAATTTAGATAATAAACTAAAAAGACTGAGTACGTCATATTTCGGGCAAGCATCCACGTTGCTGCATGGTGGCTAGAAGCTTATGTCCTCTGCAGACTGACTCTGTATTGTATTGCAATTATTTATAACAATGTACAACTTAATATTTCATAATAGTAGTTTCTCTTCTTATTTGGCTTTAAAAAAAATATTTAAATATTTGAAATAATAATAAATTGTACAAATATTTGAAGTATATTGTGATGGTACCCCAGTAATACAAATGATTAGTGCAAGAAACGATACAACTTAAAACTGAGTTATAATTTTGGAAAATTATTTCAATTGGTCTGTTTAATTCACTTTAATTTTCCCGTCAACTTCTGCTATTCAAATCATAAATGGGACGATATCTTCTAAGTGATGTGACAAAGAATATCGGTGGTGAACAATTAAAACAATACGTAAGTGTATAATATTTTATTCTACGTATTTATGAATCTTGTTTATGCAATATTCAACACTTCTTCTTTTATTCTGTTTGTTTCTTTATTAGTTTTCTTCTTACACCATTGCTACTGAATTGAAACAACACATGTACGAATGTCAAAGTGAGTTTTACTTATATTAAACATTAAGAGACAGCAATTTAAATAATAATTTTAATTGAATGAAAATGAGATTCCTTATCGATTAACGTAAAAGAACTATTAATCTACAACACGCCCAAAGATTGGAAGGTATCAGTTTCTTAGGTTAGGTCTAGGTCTCTACAAATGTTAACAGGCTCTTGTAATTGCTATTATTGGATCCGGATTTAACAATGCTATAATTTTTTCAGGACATGACCAAAAACTTTCTTGGAAGGGAAACTAGATCTGGTAATGCCTCGGCTGCTGCACGCACAGTATATAAAAGTGGAATCAGTAACTTATTTGTTTATTAAAGGGTAAGTGTCTAATGAGTGTTGTACAACTTCTGTTTGCTTAAAATTGTTTTAGCATATTGTTAATGTAATATAAACCTTTTTTCTTAATTAATAACAGTTTCGAACTGCTCTATTTTGAATATGATATTATTTTTTTCAAATTTTGACAATTTCAATTGAGCTTTTTTCAGAAAGGGTACTTTGATATGATAACTCTTGTAGGTTAGTTTCATTATGTATTACAGTCAAGTATAATTCAACAATTCAACCAATGAAAAATCTGTGCGACGATAAAAGTCATAATCTCAAATCACTGGGTTTTACTATTTTTGTATACAGTATGTCCAGATTTCGATGCTCACCATTGGTATATCGGTTATTAGAAGACATAGAGGAACGGTTAAATGGGGAATGTTTTGCAGAATTCTATGCTCGCAACAAATCTCATTTCAAATTCATTCGGACTTTTTACAATTTTGAAATATTTTGAAAAAACCAATATATGTCGATTAGAATTTTCCTCAATAACTCGATAACGACTAATGCGATCGCTTTTAAACTCTAATATTGTCCAGACACTTTTTTAAAGCAATTTCTTTGGTGTTAACAGTAACCCCGATTTTCATTTGTTTCCAAGATCTTAGCGCTATCTTTTGTTTTTCTTATGGCGGCCATATTTGATTTTTAATTAGTTAGATAGTGAACTATGGAAGATTCGAACAAAAACGATCTATCAAGTTAACAATGCGATATACTTCAAAATAATATTTTACAATATGTTATGAACAAAAGTACATCAGAACGTCGAGTGGCTCGAGAAACTGAATTCTATTGGCCACACGTCATAAACGCTAAAAGCATGTATCACTCAGCATAAAAGCGATGTTCGTTTGGGTAAAAAATCATGTGCCCTAGCGATACATTCTCAAAACTTGGACCACGGTTTTGACTATGATGATGCAACTATTTTGGACGTCAAAACGCATTATAAGAAACGATTATTTTTGGAAATGGTCCACATTAACAGACATAACGATGCGATTAACTTCAAATTCTATACCAACCAATTAAGCAGTATTTATTGCAACATTTTTCAAACTATAAATAAATAGATGTTTCAGTTATTTATCTATTAATTGTAATTTTGGTTTGTCACATCCAATATACGAAAATTTAAAAAAAAGTAATTCTAAAAAAAATAACAAAAAACGCTATTTGTATACACATGTTTATTTTAACTGTTAACATTTTAGTTTGAAATAATTTTTATTTTATTTAGTCATGACAAACAGTTTGCGAGTGTACGTTTTAACGTTGGTTTTTACCGGCAAACCTTTTATATGTCTGACGAAGTGTTTCCATGTTAATGTTTTATGTTGTAGGTTTATAGTGATTATGATTGTTGACTTGTTATATTAGTTATATGTATTGCCTTTTTTAGTGGTAGCTCCTGAAGATGCCATAAATAAATGGCGAAATATTGAGTCGTTGGACAAATAGTCTTTTTTTCTTTCTAAAAAACAGACCGAACACCCGTAATTCTTTTTGTATTATTGAATACGGTCGATATTGTAACTATTTTTTAGATTTAAAATTATTTTACATTTTAATAGGAGCTTCAACCTGTTAATTGTTAGTTACCTAGAACTTACTGTAAATTATTTTATTGTTAACAGCCCTGTGAAGACAATAAACATTGTCAAAAGCTTGGAATTAATTCGAAAAGAGTAGTCTCTGCATTGATTCACCCCTGACTGCAATCCCAACAATTACATCATACTACCAGTGCTGCCGGAGCTATATGTCTGCCTTACCCGCATAAGCGAATGAAAAATACCCGCTTTTACCCGACATTTCAAATAGAAAGCGCCAAATTTAAAAGTGGTCTACATAATTCGAATGTAAGTAAGATCTTTTTTCTATTCCGGTGCTATAAAGTTCACTTTACGACACCCGTTTTGGTTGCATAAAGTATTACTTTATCGCACGCTAATTTTATTTTTTTGAAGTTGGTAACAAAACAAATGGAACCAAATCGTATTTAAATGTCAAAATATAAGCCTTTAAAGTAACAAAAATGTGCAATAAAATTGTACAAAGAATAAAAAGCACACATGCTAACATTTCACTTACTAATTAGCAATATAAATTGTTAAGCAGAGTTGGATGATAAGTTTTCAGATGCTACTATTGACATTTACTTACCATGTTGAATAGTACAACTGTTATAAAAGTTTGTTTTGATAAATATGTAGAGAGTTTGTGGGCGAAAGATTTTGTAAATTGTCTTCTGCTATTTTGCGAATCTCTGGGGGCGTACAGTTATTTATTTCGTCCTTTTTGTTGATAATTTGAAATAATTTATTGTATAAATCAGTCTGAATTTTAAACACAATTACATATAGCACCACCGATATTCAAATATTTAAAACGTTCTACTTAAAAATCAGAGTAACCAACTTCAAAAAAGCAAAATTTCTAAAATATTCGAACAAAACATGTCTCTTATTTTAAGCTTTTTTGAACTTTTAATAACCGAAATAGAAAAAATAGTATAAAATACACGTTTCATAAGACATTTTGCGCACTTGTTCTTTAGAAAACTCGCCTAGCGGCTCGTTTTCTAAACTTGAACGCGTGCGCGAAAATCGTGTCTTATGAAACTTGTATTTTAATATACTATTTCAACCTCCCATATCTTTAATGCCTCTTTTTGTCGCCATTAAAGACGTTGCGGTGCCTAACGCATTTCTATGGTCTGTCTTAATATTTTTCAAATCACTGAAAATTCTTTCAACAAATGCGTTTGAAAAAGGCAGAATAAAAAGTAAGGAAAACACTACTTTCGTATTGGAGAAAAGAAGAAAATCTGCAGCAAATTCTTTATTTATTGGAAATCTTTGTACAACTTTTTGCAGCGATTTTATTTCATAGCATTGGACCGTTTTTGGTTCAAGAATTCTTAAAATGTTAAAAATTAGATCAGAAAAATCAAATCGCGTTTTAATGTCAGGGACAGGCTCTACATAAAGATTTAAGCAACTTTTGAGAAATTGTTTCAGTTTGGGTTGCATAATTTTTCAACATTTCAAAAGATTCAGTGGCAGATATACCTAAATAAATTTTGCAAAGTGGCACGCACAAGCGAATATTTGTGTGGTCAACAGCAAAAACATTTTTCCCTTTCAAGTCACTAAAATTGATAAAATTGCTGCATAAATGCATCAACAATCTTTCTGTAGCGTTTTGATTTAATGGGCCATACAATACATATTGATATCTGATGTTGAGTAAATCGAATTAAGAAAAGGAAATTTTAATTGTTTTATGTGAAAATACCCGATTTTACCCGCTTCACAATTTTACCCGACAGTTTGATTAAAATACCCGCATTTCGGGTAAAATACCCGCAATTGGCAGCACTGCATACTACATCCTAAACAGTCACTACTTACTGTACTATATATATACAAAAATTACACATTATCCGTCTTGTTCAAATGATCGAAAAATTGAGTGACTCTCTAAACAAAAGTCGTACTACCAGATAACGACCAGATACATGTTTTGTACATCTGCCAACACGCATGAATGACGTCGATATTTCGTCATATCATATGTATTGCACATAATGAATATTGTAATCTTCTAGGCTTGTATGTCAGCAATCTGGTGGATTAAGTTTTATCGATATTAGGTTGTTAATTTGTAATAACCACCTATTTTTAGTATGATTATGTTTGAATAAGATAAAATTTAAATAGTAGGTTTTGTGTTTTATAAACACAGCATTATTGTTCACTTGAATAATATTTACTTAAATTTTTGTTTTCTTTTAGATACTATCTTTCAGATTCTGAAGTGAATCAATACTATCAACCTTCAAGGCGTCTACAAATTTATATTGTAAAACTTGGCTTAGTAATTGAAAGCGTGTGATTGAATGCTTTTGCTTTCGAATATAAATAAACAAGTTTATGCGGTGTCGATATTTTACAAACATATCCAGTATTGTATATATATGTACACGTAAATATTTATTCATTCGATCAGTTTTATATACATTTATATCTATATACAATCTAACTTACACATTTTTAATGTTTCGTGTCCCTTTAACATTGTATTTATTATATTACTTTACAGCATACCACTAGTTCATTAGAGTTTAATAGTACGAGGTAGGCGCCATAAATTCTCGGCCTTACATGCTTGTATAGGTTCAAACGTGTACAAACTCCGTCACGTCATGCATGCACAAACGCGAGGTGTACACCATAAATATGACGGTTCGAAGCCTAGTAGTTTTTAGTGACCAGCCAATCAACGTGACTAGCACACAAAAATGTCTGAAGTAACGAACATTGAGTACGGCACGGTCATTACATTTTTAACAAAAGAAGGACATACACCTTATCACATTAAACAACGTTTAAACGGCGTTTACGGTGCTTGATCACTTTCGTATTCAACTATAAAAAAATGGGCAAAATGTTTACGTTTGGGACAAGAATCCCTGGAAGATGCTGATCGGTCGGGTCCACCAATTGAAGTGATAACGCCTCAACAAATTTCAATTATTAAACATTTAGTGCTACAAGATCGCCGTTTGAAAATAAAGGATAACAAACATTTCCGAAACAAGTGTTCGCCGGATTCTCCATGACCATTTGGGTATGAATAAAATTTGTGCTGGATGGGTACCGCGACTTCTTTCTGCTCTCCAACGTGAACGTCGAGTCGAATGTGCGCAGTCGTTTTTAAACATGTGTGGAGACGACCCAAAACCGATTTTGGAGTCCATTGTCACAGGGGATGAAACAATGGTTCTGTTTTACGATCCTCTATCGAAAAGAGAGTCCATGGAATGGCGGTGACCTTATGAACCTCGTCCCAGAAAGGCGAAAGTCGTTCAATCAACGAAAAAGGTGATAGCCACAGTATTCTGGGATTGTGAGGGTATTTGGTAATTGACTTTAAAGAGCGCAATACAAGTGTGAACAGCACATATTATGCGTCTTTATTGCATAAATTAAGGGACAGTATTCGTGCAAAACGTCGTGGAAAATTGACAAAAGGTGTGCGATTATTGCACAACAATGCTTCCGTCCATACTGCCGCCATTTCACAAGCTGCCATCCCCAAATGCGGCTTTCAAGAATTGGAACATCGACCGTATAGTCTGGATATGGGTCCTTGTGATTTTTTTTGTTTTCTAATTTAAAAAAGACCTTAGGGGACGTAGTTTTAAAGACAACAGTGAGTTGCAAGCAGCTGGTATAGAACATTTTGACGGAAAAATTTCAGATTATTTTTACAAGGGTATCGAATTAAGTAACACTTTTACTCTCACCGCATAGCGATTTTTTGCAAATATGTTGTAAATTATGCATTTTATATATATTTATCAAGAGTATAAAACTATTTAGAGCTGGATTTGGAATATTTTTTGTATGAATGAAATTTTAAAATTCGGACCGGATTTGCAAATATGTCACAAAGTATGCATTCTCTAGAAATTTATTTAGAGATTAGAAGTACTTAGAATAGGATTTTGAATGATTTTTGTATAAAAAAATCTTAAAATTCTGTAATTTGACACGCTCATACGTATAATAAAGTCGTGTGGTGGCCACACTTCATTATTTACTTGGAATGCGCGTCATTATCTAGCTCAAGGTAAAAAGCGTATGTTTCCAGCACTTCGTAAATATTAAAGAATACCTACCTACTTCTTACACTAATTCCACCCAAAACCAATAATCCTTTAGTAAATGCAGACTCATATTATACAAAAAAAAAAGCAAAAACTGTTTTTCTACTCTTCTACGTCAGACTCATCTACAATCACTAGGAGCCTACAAATGAAACCGAAATTTATTTGAGAACACCATATTGTTCCACTCTTCATCTAAATACGCCTGCACATTACACCATTCTAATGTACGATGTCGATTAGTGAGGGACATTATTTGTTTTGGACAATCAACCCAAACGAACGAGTACAGCGATATCGGCAGCGTAGTGCGGTTCCATGGTCTATCTCTGTCAAAAACACATTTCCTAAAGCTTTTGCTGACAAAGCTGATATAAAATATAATTCAGCAACAATTAATGCAAAGATTTCTTATTTTCGTTTAAACACACAGCAAACATTTATACAAAAATTGATTAAAATATATATTTTATCTGGCTGAATGGCTTTTTGTCACATAATATATGTCAAAAGATGTTTTTGATTAAGACATAAACTTCACGTAAAACCGGTTATAAGAATATGCCATGCCATAAGTAATATTGTTCATAGCCCCCAATACTGACTTTTAGATAATATTAAAAGGAAGAGCTGAGAATCTTTAGTGTCAGTATAGATGAAGATACATGTTTTGGTAGGTAGATTTCAACAAATAATAGTACATTATCTGCACACCTAGAAAATTCTTAATCTCAAATAAAATTAATAATGTCAATAAGGATATTAAATTATATATCCTTGCGTAACTTGGCGTAAATAAATAATTAAAATAAACACTTGCATTTTTATAAGAGTTGTGTTAAAGTAAAACGAAGTACAATGAATATAATTTAAGCTATATTTCAAGTGTAATTTCTTTTTAAATTGTTATAATCAATATTTGTAAAAAGATACGAGAGATTTCCATAGTTTTTTAAGAATAAAACGGAAAGGCATTAATCCTTTGCTCGTAATATGTTTTTATTAGCCTCCTACTTATAAATTGCAGAGAACATACAAGGATTGTATTAAGGATTTAAAATTAAGCAATGAAATTTCAGAGGTGACTGCGAAACATTTAACTACTTACACAGCCATAGCACCAAAGTTATATTATTTGCCTAAAATACACAAGCCGGGCATACCCCTCCACCCTATAGTCTTTCAAAGATTCTGGCTAAGGTTTTAACAATAGCTCTGTCTGATAGAACCTCATACAATGCCACAGATACCTTTTCGTTTGTGAATGACATGCAGGGTGTTAGGCTACCTGCGGATTATGTCTTAATTTCTTTGGATGTTATTTCCCTATTTACTAACATACCGCTTGATTTAGATCTTGAGGTGTTAGAGAATCAATGCGAGTCCATTAGTCCGCACACTGACATTTCAAAGGGAAATTTTCTTAAGTTGATCTTGTTCATATGCCACAATTGCTATTTCACGTTTAACAACAAAGTATATGCACAAATTTTTGGGAATCCGATGGTGTCCCCTATCAGTCCTATATACCGGGGTCGACATATTTTAATTTCTGATACGAAAGTAGGAAGAGGAAAAGAGCGCGACGAAATAAACTAAAGATAAACATAAGCGAGGCTGCCACAATCGACAAACATTTGCTATGAACTGTAAGGCGTGGGGGTCCCCCGCCACTGCGTTGCTCTCCCACCACTGTTAGCAAGCAGGCATCGCTGCATTTCATAAGGTCATTCTCTGCATATGATAGAAGTGCAAACCGAAATTAAAATGTCACGACTATGGTATAGGTTTTGATTGTAATGGATTTTTTGCTGGACAACGTCATTCCTAAGTTGCCGTTTCAAGCACCTTTTCTAACTTCTCCAATTCTTCTTCTGTTCAAATGTCTAATATAGCAAAGAATGCATTCTTGTAACTCTCGGAAACTTTTAGTGTCCTTGGAATTTTGAATTAATTCTTTTTTTATTACCAGGATTTAGGTATTCAAAATATGCTGCCTGTAGTGTCACTAATTTTTGGATAACAAATGTCTCTAAAATCCTAGTGGAGTAGGTAGGTAGGTATTTTAAAACTAGGCTGATATTATAAAAAGTAGTTCGGCATATTTTTTGGTAATTTTATTGTAGTAATTGATTTATTATATGCCAGGTATCCCAGCGAAACGGTGAAGTTCATTACTGGTATCTAATAATTTATATAGTGAACAATTTTAAGTAAAAAAATTGTAGCACGATCTCCACAATTTAAAAATATTTTCATTTATTTATTTATTTATTTATTTATTTGCTATTTGTTTAACAACGAAAAACCAACATAAACATGTTTTCTTAAATAGAATGCCATTTTTTTACGTTTTATGTTAGCCATTTAAGAGCTGCTTAAGTAAACTGGCATTATTTGTATTAGTCGATTTTCAACTGTTTTCTGAGAGATGGCAATTTTTCCTCAAAAATTTTATAACTTTTGAGAAATTGCTGTAAAATAGCGATTAACAATGAAAGAACTTTTATCGGCTAAACTGTGAGATATCATTTCATTTAAGGCGTGTTATTTAGAATTACAAACCAATCCCTAAAGCTAAAAGTTCTAAAAATCTAATATACATATTATATATAAATATTCTATGTATATTTACATCCTACTTACAGTACTAAAAAATTACTATTTAAAAGTATTTTCCATGACCTGCGTTATAAATAGATTACCATAATGAAATCGAAAAAAGGCGCTTATATTTTCTGTTTACAAATATGTAATTTTCATAAACTTTTAAAAGGTATTAAGTGACACTCTTAACACACTCGCTGTGTGTCAAAAAAATTGATAAAAGCTATTTTTTTTTACTTGAAAGAGGTAATAGTAATTAAAGAGTTTATATATATTAATCACGTCATTTAAAGTTCTATTTCTAAGGTATACAGAAGAAGAAGGCGATACTTTTGAACATTTATTAGGTTTGTTTATCATTCCTTACTTTAAATGTATTGTTATGTACGAGCTTTTCGTCGTTAATCGTCATTTTATAGCAATTTTCAAAATTTTTACAATTTTTTACCATATATCAGAAATACGAGTAGTTGTAAATCGACTAATGTAAATTGAGTCAATTTAATCGGCTCTTAAAGGCTCATAAAATGTAAAAAATGCATAGCATTCTAATAATAAAACATAAAACGATGTTGGTTAGCCATTGTTAAACAATTTGTATAAATAAAGATATTTTTAAATTGTAGAGCTCCTGATTACCTAATTAATTATCTTAATTTTTGTATTACAATTTTTGGCTATCTACACTATTTTATACCATTAATGGATTTTATCGCTACGCTGGGATAGAAGGTCTATAAAAGAAAAATTATGTCACAATTTAAAAACAAAATCGGAATTATAGTGTACTTTTTAAAACAAAGGTTGATGTGATTTAACAGTTTATTACATTGCATATTAATTTTATTTTCAAAGAGTTAAACACAAAGTTACCGAAAGTTTTTGAACTGGATTTATTTATATCTTATAAAATATATTCATGTCATAATTACGACCTACTCCATCCAACATTATTTTTTTTAAATTAAACAAGAACACATTTTTATGGCAATTGCGAAACTGATTCAATTTGCAAACCGACATTCAACACTACTTTTTTGAATGAGTACCTAAACATACAGATATTAGCGGTTCCGCACAGTTAAATAAAAGAGACATTCGGGAATTCCCCGCATTTTAAATGCCTAGGATGCCAACATGTGCGCTATATACATAAGAGTTTTTCTGCAGTATGCATATACAAATTCCACAAATACGCTCTCTGACCTATATGCACGAGAACTAAAGTGTATAGAAATATAGAGATAGGGTTAAAATTGATGTCCGGCCAATTTTAAGTTTATTTGGTAGATATAAAGGTTGTTTTTTATAGAGGTATAGAACTTTGAAATGGAATAAAACAAAGATGAATTTTTTAAATTGACATGAAATTTACTTTATTCGAAAGATAATCTTTTGGCATTATAATTTAAATATGATTTCTGGCATATGACCGCCACGGCTGGCTCTGACGTAGTCTAATCTGGAGGTCCAATTTTCGATGACTTTTTCCAACATTTGTGGCCGTATATCGGCAATAACGCGGCGAATGTTGTCCTCCAAGTGGTCAATCGTTTTGGGCTTATCGGCATAGACTAGCGACTTCACATATCCCCACAGAAAATAGTCTAGCGGAGTCAAATCGCACGATCTTGGAGGCCAATTCACGGGTCCGAAACGTGAAACTATGCGGTTACCAAACGTTTCCCTCAATAAATCAATTATGGCACGAGCTGTGTGACATGTTGCGCCGTCTTGTTGAAACCATAGCTCCTGCACATCATGGTTGTTCAATTGATGAACGAAAACGTCATTCATCATGGCGCTATAGCGGTCACCATTGACTGTAACGTTCTGACCAGCATCGTTTTTAAAGAAATACGGACCAATGATTCCACCAGCCCATAAAGCACACCAAACAGTCAGTTTTTCTGGATGTAACAGTGTCTCAACATACACTTGAGGATTATTATCACTCCAAATACGGCAGTTTTGTTTATTGACGTATCCATTCAAAAAAAAGTGAGCTTCATCGCTAAACAAAATTCGCTTATGAAAATCGGGATCAACGGCAATCTTGTTTTGGGCCCATTCACCGAATCTACGCCTTGCTAGGTGATCGTGTGGCTTCAATTCTTGCACGAGTTGGATTTTGAAAGCACGCAAACCAAGATATTTTCGCAAAATCTTGCATAAAGTGGATGGACACATATCAAATTCCTGTGCGCGATGGCGGATAGACTAATTCGGGTCTTCCTCTACGCTACGCTCTACAGCAGCACTGACTTCTTCTGTACGCACTGTACGACGTCTCTGTGGATGCGTATTATCACTTAGATTAAACGTGGTGCGAAAACGTTCCACAGTTAATCGAATTAATTGCTCTGATGGGCGATTAACTTGACCGTAAAATGGACGTAGTGCGCGATACGTATTTCGAACAGAACCATGACTTTCAAAATAAATTTGCACAATTTGGAAGCGTTATTCAGGCGTCAGTCTATTCATGTTGAAATGCCGAGCCAAACTAAACATAAAGCACTTGACAGCTGACAAAATGGCCGCCAGTTAAAAAAGTGTTGCCAACTCAAAGTTCTATACCTCTATAAAAAACACCCGTTAGGTGTAAGTAACTCAGTAATAAAAATTTTCATAGGAGACAAGTTAGCGTCCGTATATCGGACGCGACTTGTCACGGATGCTAACTTGACCGCAATTTCTACACGTGTAGATGCTATCTTGTACTCCATGTATACAGATTGTCGTAGTTAAAAGTTAATATGCATCTTCAAATACACACACATAAACATGTACCTATGTATGTATGTATACAACACCGGTGGTGTGGGGAGATAGTGGGGAGATCGAGAGCGCGCGCAGACATGGCATTCTTTCCGTAACTTTAGAGCGTGAACGTACATAAGTACATTGTATCTGAGCAGACTCGCAAATATTAAAATAAAATGCCCTTAACTGTCGAGGAAAAAATACAGATTGTGTTATGGTATGCCAAGGATAATTCGTACAAAGACGTGCAAAATTTATTTGTTGCGGCGTATGAAAATCGTCCACCTCCCTCTGTGCCAGCTATCCATAAGATTGTGAAACAATTTCGTACAGAAGGTTGTGTTAATTCACTGCATACTAAAAGACACGTTGTGCACTAAAGCCTCGGTACCCCGGTGTCCCGATATCACGCCCGATATGAACCTGTACTCCCCTACTATCGTACCCCTCCATTTCATGTTTGCATGCACTTGTGTGCGTGTTTGTGTTTCCCTATATCTACTTTTATTTCAGTCAAACGGTATACATACAGTGCGAGTCATCTCCCCGGGTAAGGCCGATTATGCCATTATTAGTAAAGATATTTCGAAGCAGTTTCTTTCTTGTGATTTCTGCTCATTATGAGCACATTTTAAAATTATTTCATATAATACAGAGTGTTCCATAACTTGCTGGCTAACCATAGTTATAGTTTTTTTAAATGGAACAACCTATATATTATTGCATTTTTGCATTCCCCGTATAATTTTTAGTTAAAAAGTAGTATGATAGTATAGACCTAAAGTCTAAAGTTTTGGACTTATTCCCATTTTTCTGAAAAATTCAATGTTTGTATAAAATTATATTTCTCGGAAACGATGTATTAAATGGACAAAAAAAATTGCAGTGTTGTTTACAATAAGAGGTCCTAATAGAAGCATGTTTTATTTTTTTATAGTTACTAACTGCATGTGCAGAAAACTGGATTGAAATTACATGACACGTTATTGTATAAAAGTCTATTTTTTTAAATGGAACACTCTATATATCAGTTCATTTTTGATTTGTTTATTAAATTTCATGTCAGAAACATGTAAGACGTTAATACTTTAGAAGTGACTATTACTGAGCTACTGTCGTTTTTTGATATAATTTTGTTAGTTTTTGTATAAAAGTCAATTTTTTCAAATGGAGCACCCTGTATATCAGTTCATTTTTGAATTTCCTATTAAATTTCCCATCAAAAGCATGTAAGATGTTAATACTCTAAAAGTGACTATTACTGAGCGATTGTCGCTTTTTGATACCGGGTGTCCACAATATAACGCCCCAGCTCGTAGCACCTTTATTTGAAGCCTGATTGTAACGATCGACATGTCAAATTAAACGACTTAAAAAGTACTATCAGAGGAATATCAAATTTTATTTTTAGCTATTCGGTTCATCAAGGAACGATAGTCAACTTTTTCACAATAAATTACAGTAAATTTCAAGCATATTCACGAACTCGTTATTCATTATAAAATGATGACAACTGAAACAACTAAAATCGGTTTAACGACACTGACATAAAATTCACATGGTGACAATAATGTTTAAGCACTCTATTACTAATTTTTGCAATGTTTTTTATTTTTTAACAAATTGAAATAAAACAAGAAACGGTATTCTGCTACATCATTGAATTCAGAAAAAAAATCTTTATCAAATTATGTGAAAAAAAGTAGCAGGATGCCATTTAACATAAAAAAGTTGAATATCGGTCCTTGACGAACCGAATAGCTGAAAATAAAATTTGATAATTTGATATGTCGATTGTTACAATCAGATATCAAATAAAGGTGCTACGAGCTGGGGCGTTTTTTTGTGGACACCTTGTATAATTTTGTCGGTTTGATGGTTTTAATTAATATAGTATAGTACTGACAAAATTATATCAAAAAGCGAAAATAGCTCAGTAATAGTCACTTAATGACTGGAAGAATGCATTATTATGTTTTATTTGTCCCACATAAACTCCTTCACATTGTATGCAACTCATTTCATATACAACATTAGATCTATATAGTAATTGGACGGGATTCTTTAACTTTGTAAACAGATTCGCAATGGTTTTGGAGTTGTGATTAGGTGGGTGTCGTTATTTTTACTTTCTTATACGTAGTATAAGGAAGTATTGTGATGATGAAAATTTTCGACCTCGAGATTTTTGCAGATGTCCACGTTTTGATGTCCCCTGATACCGAAAAAGTGGTTTTTAAAAAATGTCTGTGTGTGTGTGTGTCTGTGTGTGTGTGTGTGTGTGTGTGACCACGATAGCGGTCAAACCGCTATAGGTATCAATTCCAAATTTTATATTTACAAATATAATCTCCCTCTTGAGATCTGATTAGATTTTCAGTAAAATCGGCAGACCGGAAGTAGTAGTTTACTTCAGTGAAAAAATCGAATTTCGCCAATTATTCGTCAACTACTAAGTTTAAACAAATTTATAAAGAATTCATATGTACTTAAAATTAAGTTTGAGACAAATTGTCTTAAAAAAGTTTTTCGAAATTCCAACCGGAAGTAGGTCTTTTACTCTTATCGAAAATCAGTTTTTTGCGAATATCTCGCAAGTCATGCTTTTTAGAGAAGTATGTTTCGAGTATAAAAGTATTTAGAACATAATTTTCAATATCTTTTGTATAAAAAAAATTTAAAAATTCTGACCGGAAGTACCACTTTTACTCTTATCGAATAGCGATTATTTGCAAATATGTCGTAAATTATTCATTCTATATATATTTATCAAGAGTTCAAAAGTATTTAGAACTGGATTTTCAATATTTTTTGTATATGTGAAATTTCAAAATTCGGACCGGAAGTAGCACTTTTACTCTTAGCGAGTAGCACTTTCTTGATAATATCTTGCAAAGTAGGCATTCTATAGCGATTTATTAAGAGAATGAAAGTACTTAGAATAGGATTTGGAATAAGTTTTGTATAAAAAAAATCTTAAAATTGTATAGTTTCAAATGCTCATACGTATAAGAAAGTCGTGTGGTGGCCACACCTCATTTTTTAAAATTCTTATCAAACCGCATATGTATGGCAAACTAAAATATCTCTTATTTACATGTTTTACACACTGAAGCTTGTCATTATCATTCACTTTCCCACCCATAATAGTAAGAGCTTTTGATAATCCATCATTATTTCTGCATATAACATATTATTTATAAAATCCTTGGGATAACCATTCTTTTAGAGAATATTAGTAATCAAATTATAATTTTTTCTGTGAAATCTTTCATGGCTTAACCTACTCACTCTATTTTTCAATTCTAGAATGGTGTTACATTTGTAATGGAAACTGTGTTGTGAGTTATAATTCAGGACTCTACCCGAGCTCATGTCCTTCATGTGCCAATCCGTCAACAGACCACTACCATTGTCCCTGTCACTGTAGTGTTCAAAAAATGTACTCAGTTATTCTCCTCTACCTCCAACGTAAACTGTATATGTTCATCTATATTATTAAACAAACCCAACATGTTATCAATCTCACTCGAAGGCACGGCCATGATTATGTCATCCACATAACAATAAAATAGTGGAGTGCTGAACGGTAACCGAATAGCAATTTTGATTAAAATATCATTCATTACAAAACTAGCTAATACTCGTGACGCCGGGTTACCCATAGCAGTACCAAAACCTTGTTTATAAAACCTCCCACGATAACCAAAGTAACTGCTATCAAAAAGGAAATCTATTATTAGAATATGACTATTACAAGGTTTTACAATACACAACATATCTCTTTCTACTACATTATCTCATATCTTAGAAAAAACGGATAGTTTTCTCACTATTTCCAAATTACCGTGAATAAATTGTTGTTTTAATATTCTCACTGTATGTTTTCTCAAAATTAAATTTAAATTTATTTTTTTATCTAATTTGTTGATTGTCATACAACAATTTCTTTAATTTATAAAGTGATAATTGATTTACAACTATTTAAAACTTATCATGGCAGTTTAGTAAAGAAAAAATTCGAAAGCCTTCATGATAAATTTATGTCTATCACGAAGAAAGGAAACAAAAGGCTTTTTATAGTCTAGACATATAACCATTAAAAATGAATAATATCGATATTGCGTAATGCTACTATCTACGTTAGCTAGAATATAAATCACCTTCCTTCTTCAGAACTTTATTCCGGTCGTTAGTCATTAACGCTAATAGAGGTTCTGCTTTATTTTTATTTTTTAGCAAAAATGAGTTTTTTTTTATAGAAAAAAATATAAAGTAGGTCAATTTTACTTAATTATGTTTTTCTAATAAACTTTGGCATGTAATTTATAACGTCCTTAGTATTATTCATGTTATTTTTTAATTCATAAATAGTTGAAGTAATAACAAACATTCGTGTTTGCAAGAATCAACTGTCGATTAATTTTACTTCTAATATGAATGAATTATAGTCAATTTGGTAGCAGTTCATTAAGAAAACGAACACAGAATAAAATTAAATTATCATAATCGAATATGAATGTTTAGAACTATTATTTTACAAGGTTTTACGATGTAAATTTTTATAATTCATTTGCTGTTTTGAAACTAATTATACTATTCTTACAAGCTTAAGTGCATTAACAAGAAATTGATTCGTGAAGAAACTTTTTCACATTTCGGTATAAGTATAAGGCAGTCCTCCATGTTTATAGTAGAAAAGTATTTGTAATCAATATTTTGAAAGCAGCTGTATGGTATGTACGTTCTTGCAGTTATGTACAAATTATTGCCGAATTAAAATAAACACAAAAGCAAGATGTACCAGTTATTTGATCAACAACTAGTTAACATATGCATAGTCTTTTTTTTATTTTTACCAACAATATCATCAAGATTTAGAAATATGTAAAAAAACAGAAAATTACAACGTTCTGTAACGTAATTATTTTATTGTCAACAGCAAAGTTAGTCTTGAAAGTGGCGACGCAGCTTAAATGAATTAGTATGGACATTAAGTATTTTCCTGTAACATAACTTAATATTATCTTATTGAAAACAAGTGCATCGTCTAATTTTTAGCAAAAACAATAAGAATTAATTCGTGGTAATTTGCTAGCCCATTACCAGCATTGCAAATATAGCCGACAGTAAACATATGACCAAAATCTTTTATACTAACAAAGGCCATTAAATTTACTTCATTCAAAATTTAAGTTGGAATTATAAATGAATTAAATTTGATAGATTTCTTGAAATAACTACATACTTATAGAAATTTGAGTTAAAAGAAGTTTAATTAAAAAAACAGCTACAATGAATATTTAATGTAAGCGCTATCATTTTCGGTCATATTATGGAAGGAATTTCTTAAATTTTGACACTTCGTATCGCTTGAGTAAATTCTTCTGCTACTTCACTCTATATTAATAGGTTTGTTCAAACCTCCAGTTCTGAACGGTTCTAGAACTAGTCCGCATGTCATTTAAAAGAAAGACTGTTCATACCATGCAGTTCTGGAACTACAAATTCTGAGAACTAGTAGTTCAATGTTCAGTCTTTCAGAAAGCGCATTTCAAGAACCGGTTCTAACAGTTCTGGATGGTGGGTTGGTAATTGAAATTGTTGATAAATCCGGAGCATGCGTAATTGTAATTCGTATCAGCTTTCAAAATTTTCTGGTTATGTTTATCTTATTTATGTTGAACTTCAGAGTACAAGAGTTTGGAGTTGTTGTAGGTTAGTTTTTAACTTGTCGTTTGAGTAACTATTTGTTTTTGTTTTGTATTTTAGTTTGTGATATTATTAGAGTATTGGTGTGATTCGATTCATCAAACTTATTTTTAAGTTTTTTATAGTTGTTTTTATTCACACTTACATATTATATCAGTTTTATAATAGCCAAAGTAAACAGCTATAAGTATGTGATTAAACATTCAAATTTCTTCAAATGGTATAAAGTGCATGTATGGTACAATTATAGGAACTTGCAAAGATGTGAAAAATTAATTTATAATTATCATATATTCGTAGACAAACCGACATATTTGTTAAACTTAGACAATCTAGTATTTAGTATTTAGTATGTAAACTAATTTGATTCGATGTGTCTCCTTTGAGATTTAAGAAAAATAAAGAGATTTTGTGATATTAATATGTTAGATATCCGAACAATCTATTATATGTATGTATTTGTACCAGCCTGTTACGTCATGAAAATTATAATAAATTGCAAGTTAATGTGACTCCCAGACTTGTATGACATAAGACGTTCAGTCTGATTGATTTAAGTACCAAATCATGTACACAATTCAAATTACCAAAAAGGCTTCAATTCTCGATATTCTCCAAAATGGATTAAAAAAGCGTACTACTTCGCCGATTAAAAATAATCTTCAAAAAATATTTTGGGCATAATCTTTTACTTTAAATGAATAAGTAAACGAAAAGAAACGGAGCTGGTTTTGAACATTGAAAATGTATTGTAATATATTTGTTTAAATCTATTATGATTGTTGATTTTATAGTTATGTAATACATATTTATTAATGTGTGTGTGTGCATTTGATGCACATGGCAATTATTAATAACAGCTTGTATTAAAAATCCTTGTTTTATTTACCCGCTTTATCAGAAATATCCATTATAAAATTTAGAAAAATGTTTTTTTCTAAACAACTTCTTCATTACTTTTTAAATCCTGTCGCAATTTTGGTGGTTAGATGCAGATGCAGTAACATTTAAATGTTCATTTTGATTGATATTTGTCCACCAGTTTGGTGTTCATTAATATATATATATATATATATAAAACGGAAAGGAGTCTCTGCTGTCAAAGTCAAGAAAAATGTATTCTTAGGGGGGATCCAGCATCAAAAGATATAACTGTATGTGAAGTTCTTTATTTTTTGCCAATATTTCGTATTATAATCTAATACTTCCTCAGGGCCAAACTACGGTATAAAATAGATATTGTAACTTTATAAAATTGGACATCAATCAATTAGAATAACTTACAATGCGAACTTATCGAGAGAAACACGTGCACAAAACTAGAAAACATCACTTTTTTTGGATGGATGAATTAAATTGACATTATTTGAGAATTCAAAACTACAGTTAAACGTTTTACAGTCATATTAATAAAATAATAAAAATTGAAAATTTTAAGGAACTTCCTAGAAGGACCTCTAAAAATTTAAAAACTACATGTTAACACTTCAAACATCGGACAGGATATGATCAGCTGTTGCCATGACAGAAAAGACACCATAGGTTACAACTTCATTGTGGTGTTGCCAACTGAGTGCTTACGACTTATAAATGTTAAATTAACTGAATTGTACAAAGTGGTTGGTAGAAGAGCGCCAAATTACAAAATTGTTATGTATTGTATGTGAAATTGAAAGTTGAACAATAAAAATGATTTTAATATTATGTTTTATTTAATGAAAGGAGATATGAATAAATATTACTTAATTGGTCGATGTCAGACCTGAAATTCATGGACTTAGCATTATTATTGATCTCTATCATCTCTAAAAACTCTCTCGATCTCTTATGTCTCTCAATACATAGGATCTTGGTATTATCGTATAATGGTTGGTGATTTAGTCTAAGACAATGTTGTGCTAAAGCACATCTCTGTTTTTTGGTATTAATGTCGCTTTTATGTGTACGAAGGCGAGTTTTCAACCAAGAGGAAGTGTTACCCACGTACGTCTCATCACAATTACTACATGGGATAGAGTATACTATATTTGACTGACAATCTTTGTTGTCTTTATCTTTTACTTTCGAGAATAGCTTATCCAAACCAAGCACACCATAATAACCGAATTTGATGTGGTCAAACCTAAGGACTTTAGAAATTTTATAACTAACATCTTCTATGAAGGGTAATCTAAAATAAGTAAGTTCTGCAATGGAGGGGGACTATTGTTATCGTTGTGAGAGTTGTTATGAAAGTTAATAGTTGATGTGTTGAATAGCAATCTTTTTACCAACGATCTGGGATACCCATTATTGATAAAAATACTGCTTAATTTATTAAGATTATCATTAAGGAAAGATGGGTGACATATCCTGGTTACTCTGTTTTTAGTAGAAGTCAATATGTTTAACTTCTGTTGTAAGGGATGACTGGAATGGTAATTTATAATTTTGCCAGAGTATGTTGGTTTTGTGTACCAGTCTATAAATATGATGTTGTTAAAATTTCTAATAAGTTTCGTATCCAAGAATGGCACTGCTCTTTCCGTTTCCGTTTCAACTGTAAATTGTATTTTTTCATGAAAAGCGTTAAATTTATTCAAAGTGTATTCTATTTTGTCCGAAGGTAATCCCAAAATCAAATCATCAACATATTTTTTAATAAATGACAATTGATTACCCTTCATAGAAGATGTTAGTTATAAAATTTCTAAAGTCCTTAGGTTTGACCACATCAAATTCGGTTATTATGGTGTGCTTGGTTTGGATAAGCTATTCTCGAAAGTAAAAGATAAAGACAACAAAGATTGTCAGTCAAATATAGTATACTCTATCCCATGTAGTAATTGTGATGAGACGTACGTGGGCAACACTTCCTCTTGGTTGAAAACTCGCCTTCGTACACATAAAAGCGACATTAATACCAAAAAACAGAGATGTGCTTTAGCACAACATTGTCTTAGACTAAATCACCAACCATTATACGATAATACCAAGATCCTATGTATTGAGAGACATAAGAGATCGAGAGAGTTTTTAGAGATGATAGAGATCAATAATAATGCTAAGTCCATGAATTTCAGGTCTGACATCGACCAATTAAGTAATATTTATTCATATCTCCTTTCATTAAATAAAACATAATATTAAAATCATTTTTATTGTTCAACTTTCAATTTCACATACAATACATAACAATTTTGCAATTTGGCGCTCTTCTACCAACCACTTTGTACAATTCAGTTAATTTAACATTTATAAGTTGTAAGCACTCAGTTGGCAACACCACAATGAAGTTGTAACCTATGGTGTCTTTTCTGTCATGGCAACAGCTGATCATATCCTGTCAGATGTTTGAAGTGTTAACATGTAGTTTTTAAATTTTTAGAGGTCCTTCTAGGAAGTTCCTTAAAATTTTCAATTTTTATTATTTTATTAATATGACTGTAAAACGTTTAACTGTAGTTTTGAATTCTCAAATAATGTCAATTTAATTCATCCATCCAAAAAAAGTGATGTTTTCTAGTTTTGTGCACGTGTTTCTCTCGATAAGTTCGCATTGTAAGTTATTCTAATTGATTGATGTCCAATTTTATAAAGTTAACAATATCTATTTTATACCGTAGTTTGGCCCTGAGGAAGTATTAGATTATAATACGAAATATTGGCAAAAAATAAAGAACTTCACATAAAGTTATATCTTTTGATGCTGGATCCCCCCTAAGAATACATTTTTCTTATATATATATATATATATATATATATATATATATATATATTTACACCTATGATACCAGGCCCGACACTTACTTACGAAGCCCGATTTCGGGCTTGGTAAAAACACCGTGTATATCGACAGTATTTGATGTTACCAATGCTAACATACTTAAATTTAAATTTTCGAGGGGGCTTCATAAAGTGGTCTTATATCGCATTTTATACGCCTTTAGTTCAGCGAAATTCCGCATAGCCGGCGCTGCGGTGGTTTGTATATACACTATAGATGATCTACGCATGTTAGCAGACCCGCTGATATTAAACGCATTATCCGAAGCCCTTCAGTTTGACAACACTGTGTAGGCAGAAAGAATATGTTGATATTTATTGTTCACTGAATCTTTTAAACCAAATCTTAAATAAGAAATAGATTGAAATTAAGAGCTCATTAATTAAGTCAGTATTACTCTCTTAACGTATTAATTGATATGTGAAATATAATAATTTGTTTTTCTGGAACTTATTACTATGATTTGTTTTATAAGTTATACATATTGAATGTTGAAATATAATAATATGACTTTGAGTGATAATAGGGTAGACACTACGAGTACTTACATCATACACCAAAATGTTGATTCTTGTTTTTACAGAACTATCACGTTATTTATTGTGTTTACTAAACAATATTTTGGCTATTTAGATCATAAACTACAAAAAATACCCTATTTAAATATTTGCTTGAGAAGTAGGCGAATAGTTATTAGTTCTTTATAAAATATGAATTTACAATTTGACTAAGCTGGAAAAATTGTATTTTTTAATTCAGTTCCATAATTTAAATAAAGAAATGATTTCTTCGTATTTCATGTCTTAATTTTGTTGCTGTAATATGATTTTGGGACATTTAAATCAAGTAGGACATAATCATCAATTTTATTGTGGGGTACAAATGTATTCCGCACTGTACGATATTATTATTATATACTAACACAAGGAAAATAATTATGGGAAGTAATAATAGAATAAAATGCAGGAAATATTGAATAAGGTGAAAACACAAATTTCACAACAACTTGATGTTGTTTAATAATAATAAAAAACTCAAACATACAAGCAAATTGATTTTATCTATTTTTTTTTTTTTTGTAGATACGCTTCAAAGTCTGCTTTGATGATGCAGCTTCGTCATCTTCATTTTAGTGTTCCGATTCAGAGCTACAATAAAGATCTCTGTGTAGCTCAATTTCATTTAGACTTGTTCCTTAAACTCGTTTCCTTTACCTTTATCCATTAATAACAGTATTTTTGCAACTTTGGCTGTCTGATAAATGTCTTGTGGTAATCTTAAAAAAATCTGTAAAACTCCGTATGGGTTCTTTTTGTGTGACCTATAAAGCCTGCGACTTGTTCCATTTCGCAATCTTCCATACTCATTAGCTGTAAAGTTGTTGCTATGTATTTTCGTAACCTTGTAGATATTAAAAGCATTGGCTTTATAGTCCCACAATTTAAGGCTAATTTTCTAATAACATTTGTTCCGCTCATCCACCTACAAGTATCTTCTGACCCCGGATTGGGGTAACCACATTGCTGCTTTCCCTTACTTTCAACAAGCACCTTAAACATTTTTCTTTCTTACTTATAATTTTTACATCTGTACTGAGGGATTTTAAGAACGCCTCCTAATTACAATTTATATTACCACTACTTGTATAAGTCTCTATTTTTAAATACTGAACGTCGCTATTCGTTTTCGGTTAAACATGACTGTTAAGGTCAAGACGCTTTCAGTTAAAATTTTATAGTTCATTTTAATCTGCATATCTGATGGTAAATTATTTAGTGTGTTTTATGCGTTAACCTCACAGTTATATAGATATAAGTGGAATATTTTGTATATCGTTTGTTAGAGGTAATTATACTGGCGTTTGCCATTGTTTTTCTTTAAGACTCTTTAAAGCTAAACTAGCCAACTCATTGCACCAGTGACCCTGAATCAATTTCTTCAGTTCTTTTATTTCCTTCTTTCGTTCTTCTCTATCTGTTCAAGTAATGTTAGGTAAATTTCGTTTTTCCATGGCAAGTTTAAATGCAACGTCGTACACTATCTTTAAGGATGTTCCCATGTGCAAAGAAAGCGAAGGAGCATTACAGCAATTTGTCCCAGGGTCAAATCCACTTATTTTTTTAGCTGCTTTTAGGAGATATGTAAACATTTCTAGTTTTAAGGCGTCAAATAAGCCTACAATATCCTTATTTATCGATTTTAAAGCTCTTAATAGTCTGGCAAGTCCTCTCATCTTGTTTGAAACTACAATAACCATTTGTTGTCTTTTATGAGTATTTAATAAAAATTCTCCATATAAGCAAATTAAAGATCATTTTTTGCGGTAAAACTTATGTCATTTGCACAAATTATTTCAAACACCTCTGATTTTATACGCGAAGTCTTTCGAAAATCGTAATTTCTTGAGGTAATAGAAGCCGTAAATGTTTGTGAGTTTGTTAAGCATTTGTTGCTTACTTTCTCAATATCCGCTGGTTTGCTTTTACTATTTCTTACTGGATTTAAAACACCTTTCTCCACCCTTAAATGAAAGTGACCTTTTTTAAAGAAGAAGCTAAAGCCAAACGTTTTTTACTTCTTGGCTTATAACTCTGAAGCAACAGTACGTAAAATATTTCATGCGATCAACATCAAAATTAATATTCAACAAGGTTTAAAATAATGTATTCCTATGATTTCTGTTTACAAAAAACAGTATTTGTGGTGTAATAACATAACAGCTAAAGTGTATACAGGCTGATTCATTTTCGGTCCTCACCATGACGATCTCGCTTATTATTAGATATAGAGTATAGGTTTAAATTTGGCAAAGTTGTTAAATTTTGTGTTTGTTATGAATTCATAAAAAAAATGGACCTGTGGCAAATGACGTTCGTTTAAAAAAAAAGTGAAACCCCCATTTTGTTCTTTTACTTGTAACACTTAAATTTGGACTTGTAGAGAAAAAGCAAAAACACATTCTTATGGCCACTTTTAAACCTCTATGCATTGGAGGACTCGAAATTTTTATATGACGTTTCGTTTCTTTCTAGCCATCATCAAGTATCTAATTATTTATAGGCGCCATACTGGATTTAGACACCTTCAGAAAGAGTTTTTGTTTTCTAGTTTCAACCATGTACTACATGTTGACAAAAGTTTTTGATATTATGCTTTAATTGAAAGAGTAAATTTTAAGATTAAATTAGGTAGCCATGAAATTTCAATCCATCAAATATATCATTTATCGTTCATTAGTAATACAAAAGTGTCATACACCAACGAAGAGAAACAAGATATGTTAAGTGTTCTTTATTCTTCAAACCAAAATTCAACAGTAGCGAGTACAAGATATTTACAATTGTTTCCAGAACGACAACAGTCTCATTGTACCATTTTTGTAAATTCTGATGGAGATTTGGTCGCGTAATGATCATGTCAACAGGAATTTGCATGAAAATCGACAGGATATTTTAGAAATGGTAAATTTAAGGCGTGTTTTTGCAAAGTTCATGTTAATGTTGAATTCTTTGGATAAATATACTCTACATCCAATAATAAGCGAGATCCTCATGATGAAGGCTGAAAATGAATCAGCCTGTATAACCGCTGTAAATCATAATTATTAAGAGAAAGATTCTGTATAATTTATCAAAAAGTTAATAAAATGTAGCATAAATTTATAGACCAATCTTGCTTCTTGTTTCTTGTTAAACTAACTATAAACTTGGTGCGATCCATTTTAGTGCCATATACACATTGACAGTGATTCTGTATACGTTACGAATTTTCTACGTTACTCAGGTTACTTGACTATAAAAACGGCAACATTGCTGCGCTTCGTATTATGCTTGGAGTATATAAATTATATACACCCGGGCTCGTTAGAGCATTCAGAATATAGAGGGCTTTGTACAACCAGTTAAAATAGTTTTTTCTGTGCATGTTAGCAAACCTTACCCCTCTCAGTATGCCTCTGTTGTCTTCATTATTTTAAAGCGATATATTCAATCTTCATTCCGTAAAAGTAAGCAGAAAGGCCGGGCTTCTGAGAGTCTGGGGTATGTAGCGGGCCTGGTATCAATAGTTGGGTACGTATATATATATATATATATATATATATTATATATTGCTTATATAAAAAATTACAAAATTTAGAAAAATGTATTTCTTGTAAACAATTTTTTCATTACTTTTTAAATCCTGTCGCAATTTTGGTAGTTAGATGCGTTAGCTATTAAATGTTCAATGTGATTGACATTTCTTCCCATAAGTTTGGTGTTTTTTAATATTTCGCTTACTAATTTTGGTAGTACAAGCTTCCCTAAAATTCTAATTTTAAAACTCTGCGGACTTTCACGATTTCGAATCGTTCTAGAACCAGGATTTACCTGAGCTTTTGTGCTTAGAACTCATTCTCAAATAATAGAACACTTTAGCGAAGCAACTCGAAACTTTTCTGAGGCATACAACGTTACTCACAGATAACATGTGCACATTGATAATTTGATATAAGTTATAGAAAGACGACATAAGTTCAAGCTAGAAACCGACTTGGCCTTCATTGATTTTAAAAAGCTTCAGGTAAAGTAGCAGGCCTTATATTTGGTAAATAATAAGTATCGGAAGCTACTTATCATATTTAATAAACGTCTTTAAAAGTAGGTATATATCTAAAGAAAAGCATAGTAATTAATACTGTATATATTTAAAAATTGGTCTTTCACCTAAACAACCTTGTTGCTCTAGGAAATTTAGAATTAATTTAAATTATCATGCCGTACGAATATTACTATCAAAAGATATTCGAAATATTAATTACATACTAAAATCATAAAAATATTTGGCAGTCAATACACTTTTTTTTTGAACAACAGTCTATAACAATGCGGAGTGATTCAAACAAACCCATTATTTTAAACGACTTTGTTGAAACAACAATGAAATTCAATTAATCAACTGCCACAAAATAAAACCACATTGAACAAACAATATTTATTAATATACCATGCAAATATAGTGCTCCCAGTACATTCGCACAAACTACACTCTAAATATATGCGTGATGCAATGAAATATCAGCTGTTAAATGTTTTTCTTGAAATAAACATAGCAGCACAACACTGTACAGTTCTTCCTTGCAAGCTTTCTATTTACATTCGAGATAAATGCCGGCTTGTAAAATTATAATATTATTTATTTTCAGTACCGCAGGCGCCACCGTTTTCTGGAATGAGCATGCAAATAAAATTTAGCATATTTTCATAGTCCGTAATAACAAACCAATCGTGCCCGCTAAAAGTAATCCTAGGGTTTTAAAGAATATTTAGTAAATACACAAAGAACAACGTACAAAAATTGTTTCAATATAACTAAATATTTTACTATTTTCTGTTGTCAGTACGAGGGCATAAAAAAACCCAAAGTTATAATCCGTTTTTAACTGAGAACAGGAAACTGCACAATATGCGGTTACACAAAAATATAATTATTCGATTATTACACTCCATATGTTATTCAAATTTCTGCAAAAGTTTATTCTGCTCTGTGTGTCTGGCAGCTGCACGATAAATGCATTCATTGGTTTAAATCAAATTAGTTCGATTTAATAAAAAAAAAATAGCAGTACAACACAGAGGAGTTATAATATCAACAAGGCTGTCTACCGATAGCGAGTGTTTCTGTAAAGAGGCCCACACACTGCGTTTTTGTTCGACAGATTTGTTCGACGAACAAGTCTGTCGAACAAAAACGACGAACGTGGGTTGCCCACAGACTACAGTTTTGTTCAGCAGTTTTGTTCGGCAGTTTTGATCGGCAAAACGTTGGTTATGAACTATATAGAACTACACCTCTGCAAAAAATCGTCGTCTTTTAAAACTGTTTACCCCACACACTTCAGATCTGTTCGACGGTTTTGTTCGACGAACATGTTCGACTGACATAAACAGGCCGAACCAGATTATTTTCAGCAGATTTGTACGCCAACATCAACGACGGTTTTCGACCCACACACTTCGGTTTTGCGACGTTTTTGTTCGAACAGACTTGTTCGTCGAACAAATCTGCCGAACAAAAACGCTGTGTGTGGGCCCCTTTAAAGACATACGAAAAACCAAACTTATGACCCAGATATAAAATACCTTTAATATACCGTAGTCGACAAATTTTAATTTCGGTTTACACTTCTATCGCATGCAGAATATGACCGTATAACATGCAGCGATGCCTGCTTGCTAACAGTCGTGGGAGAGCAACGCAGTGTCGATGTCGGGGGACCCTCACGCGAGTGTACTGTTTTGGCAGCCTCGCTTATGTTTATCTTTAGTTTATTTCGTCGCGCTCTTTTCCTCTTTCTACTTTTGTATCAGAAATTAAAATATGTCAACAGTGTTAAAATATTTGTACGAAACTGAAACATATTATCTTCTACAATTAAAAAATAAAAATTAGTGAAAAAGAAACATCGAAAAGATAAAATCAAAATGGAAATATGAAACAGACAGACTATGAAAATAGATGAGTCAAATGACTAGAGTATATCAAACGAATGGTGATGAGTGAAATAGCTAAATGGGATTGAAACGAAAGCCGGAAGGAAAGCCTAAATAAGATGGATGGATGAGGCGGAAATTAAACTATGATCAATTCGGCGGCTTGGGTAAAGGTAGCAACAGATCAGCAGATGCAAAGCAGGGCAGTGGAGAAATCAAGAAACAGTGTTTTCTATTTCCGCTGATGTTAAAGATGATATATTATTAGAGGTATTAGTTATTAACTATGTCTTTCATTACTTACTCCAACATTTAAGTTAATATACATATTATTAGTATGTATTGTTATTTTAATTAGACTATGTATGCTACATATATAGAAGGGAAAAAACGGACGATCTAGGAAACGGTTTGTATTGTAATAGTAATGAATGTACTTAGGAACTTGTGCAAATAAGTCCCAAAGCGTATTTAAAAATTAATTTTCCCAGGTTCTTTGGAACGACTAATTAAGGAAGAACTACTTTCAACTTACACACTGCAAAATAACGGCATACATTCATTCTTCATTATTAATTTATAAACGATATTATTCTTCTAATTATTTTGAAGTATAAAAACATACAGTTGCATCATATAAACTTAAATATTATAACTATAGACCGGCCACTCATCGCCCATAGCGCACTATTAAAATGTTGTATTTTTAAAATACGTTTTTATTTGTTCATTTTGTAGTTCAAGTCGAGTAAAGGAGTATTAATATTTACTAGCAATACTTTCTCAAGGTTCTCTTCTGCAAGATTTGTTCTCTATGAATGAAGTACATCCATGTATAGGAGCATACTGGAAATATTCTTTTCTTTTAGTGTATTTAGCAGTTAGATTTTGTCTCATTGTCCCCATACACAATTGCCGCAATGTTATTAAATCTGGATTTCTATTAAAAACTGCGTCTAACTTTTACCGAAGGCCACTTCCGAAATCACTTGGAATACTTTTGAAATTATTAATAGCCACATCTAATGAGGTTATTCCATCTTTTAATTTGAGATTTCGATTTTCAAAATATGTGACTAGTTTAGGCAAATTTCCAAAGTGTTCCTGAAGCAATAACAACTAGTTTTTTTAAATTTAGGATTTGTGTTAGTTCCTTGCACTCAGAAATACTTCGAGCATCGTCATTTAAACATGTAATCGAAATTCTCTGCATTAAAACTAGTACCTTCTAACCATGTTCCCCATCTAGTTATTACTGGCGAGGGAGGCAATGACAAAGATGGAAGTTTTTCACTATAAACTACTACTCTCAATGGTGCTTTTCTGAAAACTATTTTAAAAGCGGATACAAGTCTATCAACTTCCGGATAGGTGTCTCTGATTTATTCACAGATTCTGTGGAGAGTATGTGTTGCACTAGTAATATGCAACATATAAAGATATGTTCCCTTTAATAGTCTGCCTGTTTTTAACATATATGCGGCATTGTCACTAACAAATAAAAGTATTTTTTTCTTGTACCTGTCGTCCGAATGAAGCATTTTGTGCAAATTCTCGTCAATGGTTTTAGCAACTGTTTCCGCATCAACTGTATTTATAACTTTAAATGCTATATTACATATGCGTTATATGGAATAGTTGATGGATGTACTACACCAGCTACAACATTTACCACACAGCGTCCTAATATATCGACAGTTTCGTCGGCACCTATAGCCATAGGTACTGATTTGAAAGATTGTTTTCTAATGCATTCTACTGCGTTCGTGAAGCACTTAGCAGCATGATGTTTGCGTAAAGAAGATTCATCAGGAACATTTCGATCAGTATAATTTTGGAGAAATGTTTTCAAAGTGATTGTCAAGTTTATTTTACGGGATATTAGCCGCCATTAAAGTTTCACAGAGTTCTTTGTTAAAACTGTCAGCTTCCAACGAGCCCAATTTCTGTGTATGTTTTAGCGATGCTAAGTAACGTTGTACGAGCGATTTTTTGGCATTCTGTAACGATATTTTATAGACTTTGCAATAAATTTGCACTGACAATGGAGGACATACAATCAGTATGACCCCTAATCAAATTCGCCAGTTTCACGATGCCATTCTCGACGTTCTTCCATATCATATCTGAAAAAGTAACTTAAAGAATGTTCTAGATCTAAATAAATGATAACTAAAAATGTATGCGTATGTTATTGTAACTTAACGAAATCCAGAGCACACTTACGTCAAGATAACTGGGAGAAGTAGATTCAATGAAACGGTATTCAACAGGAACTATTACAAAAATTACGAAGTATGTAATTAACAGTCAAAACAATGAAAAAACGAAGCTAACTCCCGGTACTTTATTTATCCTACGAAATATAAGGTAAATAGAATATATTTTAAAAACTCCTCATACTTCTACCTACGCCCATGAAGAGAGGAAATTAAGAGTAAAATCGTCTTTTTTTACTGGCCGTTTTCGCGACAACAACAGATGTTGCAGTTCATCATATAAATAGTGCTATTATATTATGTTATACATTATTTCTGTTGCCCATCGTAATTTCGGCCTCGTACATCCGGTCTATAATTATAATATAGGCATGTATTATTAATGAGATGAATCGCATACGGAAGCGAAAAGATAACCTAGACAAGTATACTTACGCAAGATACAATAACTTATTCAAGCAATTCGCTTAGATATATAGAGTTATCATAAGCAGTCATGCAAGTAGTGCGATTGTATTTACAATGCTCTATCGGGAAATTGATTGCATTGAAGGTCGATATTAATAAATTCGATAGTGCCTGGACAATTTCGGCATTAAATATTATTTGTATTTTTGAAGGGGCGTACTCACGAGTATTGACAATAACTGATTTAATGACTCTGCACAACAATTAATAAGCACATGAAAACAATAATACGCGATAATTAAGAGTAAATATTTACAAACAGTCAACTATTTGTTTTATTTTAATTTAGGAAAGAAACGAAGAATGAAAATTAATGCATTTCTAAGATCATCTGCATAACAGAAACAAATTTAATAATATAAGTATACTGGAGTAACCCAATTATTAAGACTTAAATCCACAATCTAGCTGGCAACTTCTCGTTGATCCTTGTTCTCTGGATACATAGTTCATATCTTTTATAGTATATTTCCAATAGTTTCAGATGTACGAAAATCGAGTGGCACACGGCCCGCATTCACAGATATGTTTATATTAAATACATAGGAAGAAGTATTAACTGTATAAAGGGCTTAAACTGAATAAAAACGTCTTTTCCATTAGGTGCGTTTACACTTGCAAAATCAATACATTACTTTATTTAACATAAGTACATCTCATATTCTAGGTCTATTTTAGTTGTCTAGTAAACTTTTATATATATACGTAGTGAATATGTGAATGTGATGTGTTTCCGTTTTTTCTTTTCTTCTTTTTCTTACATGATTCAGTATTCCATTCTATTACTTATTCATCTATGTTTTTTATTTTTCTCTCGACATAGGTGTATATATATTTCACTAAATTATTTGCATTTCAAATCGACCTGTTGCAGGAATGCCAACGCCATAAACGATAAACTTGAATTAAACTACTGACACAAAAGCTTAAAATAAATGTATTTTCTATAAATAGATCGTATACCATTGTGTTACATTATAAATACAAGCGTTCGAGTATGTCACTAATTTTGCTCAAGTACTTCCGCATAACAGTGGGGAACACATTTCTTGGGTTATATTAAGACTATAACAATAAATTTGTATTATTAGATACACAGAGTTCCGCAATTATAAACCAATGTTTATTCATTCAAATGGGTAATGGGTAATTACATTCTTTGAAGTATAGTATTGTAAAATAACGGAATGATAACAAACAGTTTAGGCGAAATTTAAACAAATTTGTTATATTATGTGTGATTTATATCACCATATTATATGGGAAATAGAAATTTTGATAAATGGGCAGACGATAAGGAAGAATCCCGATAAATACCATGGCACATATAATGCGTTTAGTTTTTATTATAAAGAAGTGAAGAAGAAAAATCATTAAAAAAGGTAAAAGTCTTCCCCCAGAAACTATTTACAAATTTATTTGGGTGTCTCTTGCTCATCGAACACCTACATCAAATCTATCATATTTCCGTAGGACCTGTCCTAGACGCGAAAAATCGCAGACGTGCTGACGGGTTCATTGACCATAATCTAATCGTTAATATCAAAATTAACTTAGCTATAAATAGGCATTCAAATATCACGCTAATTGCAAAAAAATCGACCATGACAAACTTTGGAAATCTGAAATTCTATAGAGCTTAAATGATACGCTAATAACAAAATTATTGAAAGTCATTTATCGAATAGCCTCGATCTAAATGTCGAATGCAAACATGAAGGTAGTTCGTGAATATAATATCTGAAAAACATCTAGAAATTGGAAAATGTGGTCGCAAAGAAAGTAAACGTGGGATTTACTACAATGTAGGCAGGCAATACGCAAAACGTCTCACATGGGGCTAGAATAAGAGATAGGATGCAGCAGAAGTCGGACCCACATATCACCCAGAAAAGCTAGCTTAAAGCTCTGTAGTTAAGAACAAATTGAAATGGGATGATTCCGTTGTCCAGGAAACCAAGTCAGCTGCTGAATTATCGAATATGCTATTTTTAATTACCAATCTAATTTCAAACTGTGGATTTAGCAGAAACTAACTTACAAAGTCAAGACATCACGATATATTAACACTGATATCCAACTTCAACGATCGAAAAAGCACTTCACAGAACATCTTGTTTGTTTGAAATAAATTGGTAAAAGGTAGGTAATCACTCAAAAATAATGCTGTCGGAATAGATGTAATTCTCAGCCATCTGTGTAAATACTCCCAAAACTTTTCCACCTAATTTATTTTTATTTTACTCGCGTGTTTTATTTCAATGTACTTCATTGGTATATGCAATATTAAACATTTAGATTACATTCATTTGAACACATAACCAACCTTTTCTGCTGCCAGTGGGGAGATTCAGAAAAAACTACTTTGTTTTCACGTAGCATTCTCTCCCTGACCATCGACCTAGTAAAGCCAAATATTTAAGAGTCAAAATTTCTTTTAATTATTAATTAAACGCGATCTACTTGCTATTCTAAAAATAGGCAATGCCTTATAATGTAACACCGCTGTTCTACCCACTATTCAAATCTCATTTGTTCCAATTACCGTTAGTGGGCTATAGAGTATTGTATCTAAAATTATTTCTTCTTTGATAATGTCATTAATTTTTAATATTTCTTATCTCGGATTCATAAACAATGACTGCATCAGTAACATTATCTGTTCCCTGGAAAAAACAGCAGTACCCTGTGGTATTTGGTTGGCTCTGCATTATTACTACGCAAATTATACCTTTATAGCATAAGGGAGGAAAGCCTTGAGTGGTTTGCATCTTACACATGCCATCGCGAACAAACAACACGTCTACGATACCAAAGCTCACAAGTAAATTCGAAACAACGTTATTTACAGCAAGGTGGGCCCCAAGGGAGTATCTTGGGTCCCCTGCCTTTTTTATATACTTCAATGACCTATAGAGTACAGTCAATTAGGCGGATGTCTTAGTATGTGGAGATTCGCTTGATTTGGCCATAGGCAATTGCACTATACAGGGTGTAACAAAATAAGTGTAAAACATTTCAGTGGGTGATTCCTTAGCGAAAAAGAGATAGGGTCTTTCATATAAAAAAACTTCAATGGAGCATCCCTTGTTAAGATACAGCCTCATAAAGGGGGTACATAAAATTTGTTTTACAATTTTTCTCACAAACACTAAAAATGTAATTTATTTCCAATGTAACTTTTTGTCTGATTATTTGTTTACCATTTAAAAATCTATTTCCAATACCTTGTTTCATTCGAAACAAAAAATGTCTCTTGAATTTTTTGCCCAAAAGTAATCAGTTCGCAGCAAAAAATTATTTTACGAACAACTACAGAGATACATCGTCATAAATGCGAACTGCATTAGTATTGTTATTTTGTAGTTACTACCTGCATCAAAATACATATGATTAAAGATGAATAAACAAAACTAATTTATTAATAACAAAACATAAAACATGTAGAAATCATAGTAAATGTTCAATATGTCCACTTTCAGTCATTACACATGCGTCTAGACGTGGGCGCATTGAGCCACGTATTCGCTCAAATATTCCTGGATTCTCTATAATTACCCTGCACGCATCGATGATGCGGTTTCTTAAGTCCTCTACCTCGCGAACAGTCTGTAAATGGTCCCAAGTAGAGAAATCGAGAGGATTGAGATCCGGGGATCGAGCGAGCCAATTCTGTGGTCCTCCTCGACCTATCCAATGATTTGGATATGTTCGGGTTAAATGCTGACGTGCTGCTTGACTCAAATGGGCGGGAGCCCCATCATGCATAAAAAACATATCTGACGCCCAAAGGAACTTCCTCCAGCAGTACTGGATGCACTTCTCTTAAAAATTGAGTGTATGCCTCACCATTTAATCGAGGAGGTAGAAAATGAGGGCCAATTAAATAATCCCCAACCGAGACACACGTTAAGAGAAAAGTGTTCTTGATGGTTAGCTTGTACAATAGTGTGAGGGTTTTCATCAGCCCATATGTGGTTATTATGAAAATTAATTATCTTGTCCCGAGAAAAATTACATTCGTCTGTGAATTCGATCGTCTTCAGAAAGTCAGGATTTCTTCTAATCATTTCCAGCATCCAATTGGAAACTTCAAGACGGTTCGGAAAATCTCGCTGTAACAGTGCCTGTACTCGTTGCAGATGGTAAGGGTATAAGAGTTGTTCCTATAAAATTCGAAATACCGTCATATGATCAACATTTAACTCGAAAGCAATCTTTCTAGTACTGCTAGTAGGTTGTTCTTCAACCAAATTAAGTACTGCTTCTTCAAGATGTGTTGTTCTAACTTCTCGATGGCGACCACAATCCTGCGTTCTTTTGTCGAATGAACCATATTCTCGTAATCGTTGATGAAGTCGGGCAAATATTCTATGCGAAGGAAGCTGCCGTTGAGGATACATTTCAGCACATCTTCTAGAAGCTTCTAACCCATTCCCCTGCGACAGACCGTAAACGTAATGAATATCAGCCATTTCCTCATTTGTGTATGCCATTTTAATAACAAGTGAATTATTAAACTAACAAATTACGAACAAAACAACGACACACAATTAAGTATTAATTCAATTTCAAAAATTTACAAACTGACAGCGTGATACCACTACTAGCGGCCTACTAAATAAATTAGTTTTACATTTTCGTTTTATGACGATGTATCTCTGTAGTTGTTCGTAAAATAATTTTTTTGCTGCGAACTTTTGGGCAAAAAATTCAAGAGACATTTTTTGTTTCGAATGAAACAAGCTATTGGGAATAAATTTTTAAATGGTAAACAAATAATCAGACAAAAAGTTACATTGGAAATAAATTACATTTTTAGTGTTGGTGAGAAAAATTGTAAAACAAATTTTATGTACCCCGTTTGTGGGTTTTTTTTTTATCTGAAAGACCCTATCTCTTTTTCGCTAAGGAATCACCCCCTGAAATATTTTACACTTATTTTGTTACACCCTGTATATTTGAAAAATATTGAGCAATGGCTAAGTTCGAATAATCTATCAATAACCAATATCATTAAATTTAAAACTAAGTTACGGAACTGCTCTCAAAGTGTGGTTATAATTAAATTACCCATTAAATCAAAACGCCAGACTACTTGGTGTAATTGTCGATGACCAATTGAAGTGGGACATATGTGTACATATACCGTATGTGTCAATTTTCATTAGGTATAGGGATTCAATGTTTACGTGCGATTTATACGTATACAAGTAATGCGTGGCAACATGGCACCCCTATTGTCCGTCACCAATCCCGGCAACAATCGACATCACAACGATTTTCTCCGACCTTCCCACTTCTACATTCAATGTTTAGCTGCGATCACGTTGCGTTCTAGTCTGCAATAAAAGCCGTCTTATTACTGGAACGGGAAACATCAAATGGCCGCCGCGATCTCCTGATCTAGTAGTTTATTATTATTTTCAGAATCCTTTTTTATTTACCTTATTTTTAATTTTATTAGAATTACGCTTTTGTTTGTGTCATGCAGCGTGAACGCAGCTTAATAATTCTCTGCATTTACTGAAAGGAAAAAGAAAAACAAATCCTTGCAACTCGTAAATATTATTTCTGAACGCAGTACAAACACCCAAGCCGGTGGTCGAATAGTTACTGCTAACCACACTAACTTGTATTTACGAGCATGCATCGGTCGTGCTGGCATTGGAAAGGAAAGAAGGGGTACTATGTTGCCACGTACTGTATGGATTAATCGCCTATGGCTAATGAAAATTGACACATGCTGTATATTCTATATGTAAGAGAATGAGCAGCTTATGCTATGCATTCATACAGTTACGAGTACTGGTTAGCAGACATGTTCTCTGGATCACATACTACGGATGCTGTTATTCCCTTATGAAGTATGACATTGTTGTATGGGGAGCCAGTAGTAAATTGAGAAGTACAATTGTTCGTACTTCAGAAGAGAATATTACGCACAATACTTTGCTTAGGATGTACACAGTCTCGCAAAGGAAAATTTAAGCAGAATAATATCTTGATAATTGCAACAATTTATATATTTCAATGCTTAATATTTTTATTTAAGAATAAACATCTCTTTAGGAATCACCTACCTATACTAATACAGTGTGGAAATAAAGTAACGGATAGAGGGATTAACTTCGTTAATATTTACTTTTTGAAAAAAGGGGTATAGCGATTTTAACTAAGGGGAATATTTTCATCGCATATTCAGTTTCTTACGTCATTTGTTTTTCATGTTATGACGTCACCGACTTTTTTTTAAATCACAACCTATAATTTTTTTTTAATTGATTTCGATAGTACTTTCAATTATCTATCCAACGGTATAAAACTTTTCATATGTTACATTTGAAAAAAATTAAGGAAAAGAGTCTTAAAGTTAAAATATTAAAAATCCATTAAACAAATCTAGTCACATAAATTTGATGGAAAGATTCTTTTTTATTACAAAATTATAAAAATGTTGAAAAACCGAAATATAAATTTACTTACTACTCCATACAAAGGTAATAATTACATTAAAACTAAATTGATTAACCAAAAAAAGCTCTAACAATAAAATCAAACACAAAAATAATCCTAGAAGTAACACTTTTTAAATTACATTTACCCTAAATGTTCAAAATGACGACCTTGCACCATCTGACAATATCCAAGACGATTATATAACTTATTTCTCACATTCTGAAAAGTTTGATCTGATATATTAATCTAGTTTAATGTCAAATTCTGTGCTTGACATCTTCTTAAATTATTAGGTCGATTTTTATACACTTTAGGGGTACTTTCTAACGCCATCTAATGGCGTTAGATCTGAAGATCTAGCCGGCCATTCCATCGGACCTCTTCTTCCTATCCATCTTCTTGGGAGAACTTGGTCCAAGTAGCGTCGCACATTAATTGCGTAATGAGGCGGAGCACCATAATGTTGTAACCATATAGGTCAGGGCTGTTTGCATTAGGAAATAATGCAGCTAATGCAGGCATCAATTCGAACTGTAAAAATTGCAAGTATCTCTCTCCAGCAAAAAAGAATGGGCCAATCTCACCAATAATTCCTGCCCATACGTTAACTTTCTGAGGATATTGCTCGTTAGTACCATATTTATTAATAAATAGTTTGCAAAGGTAAATTATTCTAATTTAGAAAAGGGAATAACACTTATTTTATTGTGGGACTGACAAATTAATTTATTCTGACTGCCATAACTAATGTTTTTTGTTTTATGCAGCGGTAACTAAATTCATTTTGCAAAATAGTGAATTTTTAATATTTGAATTTTCAAACTCTTTTTCTCAATTTTTTTCTAATGTAACATATAAATAGGTTTATATTGCTGGATAGGTAATTGAAAGTACTATCGAAATCAATTAAAAAATAAATAGATTGTTATTTAAAAAAAAGTGGGTGACGTCATAACATGAAAAACAAATTACGTAAGAAACTGAAAATGCAATGAAAATATTCCCCTTAGCTTAAATCGCTGTACCCATTCGAGATTTTTTTTAAAGAATGAATGTTAACGAAGTTAATGTCTTTATCCGTTACTTTATTTCCACACTGTATATTAAATTTTGAATAGACAAATAATTAGTAAACTAAAACAAATAAAAGATAAAACTATAACGACAATATTATTATCGATTAAAAATAAAATGCGTTCTACACATAACAGCATTTACATTAACATATCAGACTGAAAGATGGACTGACAATCAATCTTCTAATGAAAAAAAGTCTTCTAGACGCAGCAATTGCAGAGGCATTACGCTATTACGAGTACATACTATCAATAAGATATTGATCTGTATTTGACAATATGACACTCTAGGCCAGCGGTTCCCAAACTATGGGTCGCGATCCACTAGTGGGTCGCCGGATCAATTCAGGTGGGTCGCGGGAGGACGGACGACCTGAAAAATATGTGCTTTGCCGACTGCAATATTATATATTTCGAGAGGAAGAGAATGGTGCTTTGTCTTATGTTATAATAATATTTTTGTTTTCTATTTCTTTTACTATGGATAAGTGGATTAAGACTAGATCATGCCGCAAAAGACAGGCTTCAGCTAATAATGATGACGAACGTTTCCTATCCAATACCAGCGCTTTATGTAATACGCCTGAAGGTGACAGTGTAAGTGAAGTTAACGAAATGAACTCGTATTGTAGGCCAAGCAATAGTGGCAATGGAAGAAACTAGAGGTGGGCAAAACGGTTCCTTTCTTTGACTCGGCTCACTCGGTTCAGCACCTCGTTGTGAGCCGGGTCCCGGAACCGGCTCATTTGAACCGTGTGAATCCGTAAAAGCATACCGTTCCAGAAACGTGTAGGACATGTAATACTCGGCGCCGTCGTCGACTCAAACGAATCGGGATCCGATTCATTATCAACCGGCTCTCTCGGTTCGCGACCAAAGCGGATCCAGCAGATCGCATTACGTTAGAGCCGTTCTATCAGGTCGGATCAGTCGCGCGCATACTTACTTTCCAAGTGAGCCGAGATCCGGTTCATTGAAATTTAGTGAACCGGCTCCCGCGGTTCCCTGCTGGGATTCGGTTCACTGAACCGGTTCGTTCGCGAACGACCCACCTCTAGAAGAAACACGACTACGGTAAAACCCTGCTTTCGTAAATACGACGCTGACTATTTGAAATATGGGTTTGTGTTCTTTGGCACAGAAGACGAACCGCTTCCTTAGTGTGTTATATGTTTTCAAATACAACTTGCTAATGAAAGTATGAAACCTTTAAAACTGAAAAGACATTTATCAAAAAAACATGCAGAATACGTAAGGAAGCCACTCGGTTTTTTTCAGAATAAAAAAAAAGAACTTTTTAAGTCACAATCACTCATGACAAAATCAACTTCTGGTGAACAAAATAGCTACAATTGCTTCATATCGACTGTCTTTATTGATAGCTAATGAAAATGGGGCAGCTCACACACAAACAAACAAAATAATTGGTGAAATATCACTATCAAACACAACGGAAAAGAGAAGAATCGATGATATGTCAGATTTTGTGAAACAGTGCATGATAACAATTTTAAAGCAAAGTGAGTACTTTTAACTTCAGCTTGGTGAAAGCACTGATGGAGCTGGTCAGGCTATTCTGTTAACATTTGTTAGGTTTGAATTTGATAGGAAGATAGAAGAAGAAATGCTCTCTTGTAAATCTTTGCCATCTACAACAATTTTGTGAAACGGCGCGTGATAGCAATTTTAAAGCAAAATGATTACTTTTCACTTCATCTTGGTGAAAGTACGGATGTAGCTGGGTAGGCTATTCTGTTAGCATTTGTTAGGTTTGAATTTGTTAGGAGGATAGAAGAAGAAATGCTCTCTGTAAATCTTTGCCATCTACAACAACGACGAAAGGAATTTTTAAACGTCTGGACGGTTTTATACAAGAAAATGAAATAGAATGGTCAAAATGTGTTGGATTGACGACTGATGACGTCCGTGCTATGTCTGACATTTACGTAGGTTTGAATGCCAAAGTTAGGGTACTTGCACCTGCAGTTTAGTGGACTCACTGTAGCCTGCACCGAGAAGCTCTTGTAGTTAAAGGTCTGAACGAAACCCTTAAAAAAGTGCTTAATGATGCAGTGAAAATAGTGAATTTCTTAAATCAAGACCTAAAAATGCTAGACTATTTTGCATATTGTGCGACAAGATGGGCAGCGAGCAGAAATCACTTCTCCTGCATTATAAAGTACAGTGACTGTAGAGGGAAAGTCAGGTCAAAATTATTTGAGCTTCGTAAAGAACTGATAATGTTTTTGTTGGAGGACAAAAGTGATGGAAATATGTGAGCTGTTTCTTGGAAATGTCAAATGACAAAAACTGTCTGATACGGCTATCATATTTGGGTGACATATTCAGTGCTTCAAATACTCTCAATTTAACGCTGCAAGGAAATGATGTCCACAAGTTCTATGATTAAGATAAAATAGAAGCAACTCTTGACAGGCTTGAAATGTGGTCTATTATAGTGGAAGACAGTTGTTTTGATCCCTTCCCAGTCCTCAATGACGTCTTAGAAACGTGTGGAATCAAAGTTGACGAGGAAACTGCAATGGCAATGAAGGAGCATCTTGAAACGCTGGCCCTTAGTTTCAGGTTTTTTTTGCCAAAGTAAATGTTGTTGTCTAATTATATTTAGTATGTTATATATGTTAAGTATGCTGTTATGTCAGAAGAAGGACATTGTTCGAAAAGTCACAAGTTATTGAAATATATAATTGTTTTAATAGCTTATCCACGAATAAACCATAATTTTACAACCTTACAGTAAGTTAATTACTTATCTATATATATATACTGGGTCGCGAAACATTTTCCAGTAAGAAGATCCCATTACAAAAAAGTTTGGGAATCGCTGCTCTAGGCAATAGCAGAATCGCGATTATAATTAAATAAAAGCTGGTTTCAGATGGTGCATGTGTCTATTATATTAGCTCTGTGAGGATTTTGACATTAAGTAGCTTTTTACGAAAATCAACCCATTTATAATAGATCGGCTAAATGTCTGGTGCTGCATATAAAAAAATATCTGGGGGCATTAACATTGAAGGTAGTGCCAGACAGGGATGTGTTCTATCACGATCTTTTTTTCATTTAACACTAGACTGAAGTCATTAGAAACAATACAAGCTCTTTAGCTATTGTCGAGTATTTTCGGAGACATGCAATCAAACTATATAGAATCATTTAAATTGTCAAAGAAACTAAACTAACATGAAAACCTATATCTATTTGTTTGCGAATAAATAATGGTATTCCGATTCAAATCAAAGACGAAAACATTGAATAAGCCGAGTTCTGCTATTGGGTAGTTCAATCGCTATAATAGAAACTTCCTCGGATGATATCAAGAACAGAATTCTAAAGGCTAACCAATCTTTCGGTATGTTGAGATAAGTATGGAAATCCATCAACACTAGCACCTATATCGCTTCACGGGTACATGCGCAAAAATAATTTAGAACAACGAAAGCCTCTCGAAATTAGGATATGTTAACGACTTGAGTTATTATTATTATTACGTGTTCAGTAATATATTGATTTTAAATTTGCATTATAACGTAAACGTTAAGTAAAGTATTAAAATCAAATTAGCTATTAAAAGATACAACATTGTATTGAACTTGTATTTATTATAATATTGTGTGCATTAAACAAATGGAGGGTCAGTAATTTCGAATTTTACCAAACCCTAACTGAATATAAAATCAAAAAACTATTTTTTATGGATATCAGAAATTATATACTGGAATATATAAATAGGTATAAATATATAACTTAGTAAAGAACGTGTGATCAAAAAGTAAATAGTTATATACATACTTACAGTCTTAATTTCCGATTACGAGAATTTACATACAGCCATCTGTTTTTGGTTATTATTCTAGCTTATTCATAATGAATATAGATAAAACAATTCATTTATAAAAATATGTAGGTATGTATTTCACCTTCAAGTTATATGATAAACACGATATTTGCATACAAACAAGGCTGACGCCCGGTGTTCACAATTCTTTCACTGTCAAATACGACAACACTTAATATAACTAATATAGATTTCAATATTCAACAAGCAATTGGACTAATAACTAAAATCTTTAATTAACGCAATATACTTCAAAGGAAAACGAAAAAGAAACTGAAAAAGTACGGCGCCAACTTTACTTACTCATTGTGTTTGGAACCGTTTGCGAAATGATATGAGAAATAGACTTACTAAAAATAGAATCACATCTTCTGTATTATATCAAAATAACGTTTACGCTTTATGACCGCACATAGTGAAACAAAAATCTAGTTAATAAATTCAAAGTTTCTGGCAGACGAGATTTTTTGCGAAGGTCATTCATTATAATGATTACATTCTTAGATGTAAGTGTCATAATTCTTTTTATCGAAGTAATATTGTTGAAAAAAAATATTTCAAAGAAGAATTACTAAATACAGAAATTGACGTTTTTACATTTATATGTACCGGCGTCCTACATAAATGTTCAAAGACTAACCTGCATGAACCAACTGACTCGACTGAACGAACAATAGCACTCTTTATTCGTCACGACCACGTCAGAGGACTAGTGCAATGACCGACCATAGCAAGCCTGCTTTTACTGAATATCTTGATGCAAAACATTTACTTAGTTCAGATTCTCTAGTGACAAAAGTGTCTGTGTCCAAACTTCATACAATGATCAGTAATATGGATTTCATTATCTCCTACAGATATCAATTTCATATTTCTATAATTTCAAGTTAGAAAGGAAGGAATTCTTGAATGTCTGTAATCCACTAACTTCGTGTGATGTGTCTAAGTTGTGGCAATTTTAACACAAAGTGAAATAATTTAAAACCGTTGAAATCAAGCGCTTTCTCTAGTTTTCGTTTATGAATGCTTTACTATTCATTGTCATAACTCTCAGCCTAACATATACTTTATCTCTGCTGACGCTGATTGTCACATGTATTCCCCAACTAGAAATGGCTGTGGCCAACTAACCGCTAAGACAACTGGCTGCGACCAACTCACCGCTAAGACAACTGGCTGCGACCAACTCACCGCGAAGACAACCCGCTGCAAAGGCAACTTGAAAAGGTTATTAAGAAAAAAAACAAGCAAATACTATATAGTAAAATAAAATTTTAAATAAGTTGTTTCATTTATGACTGTGTTTTCCAAGCACAAAATTTATAATAATATGTAAGTATGCATTGTAATGCCATAAATACAGACCAAATTAAATACGATAATTGGTTATATATTTTCCGTTTTGTTTATTCACACAGTGTTATAATGGTCGCTTGGTTGTTAGGTCACTAATACAGAATACAGCTACTAAAGCCAAATGTTTTTATTATTTTGATTTCATAATTTTTTTTATGAATAAAACATTCAGAATTACACTTACTTTATTTCAACAAGTGTATGTTATTTTGGCAAAAAGATATGGATAAGTGCATTCTGTTGTTCTGCCTTGTAAATCTAGAGGTGTTTACGAGAAATTATTTCATGGATAACAAGAGTTATTGCCAACTTTAAATGCACAGTCAATTTCATGTGATATTGAATTAACCTCTTTGCAAAGTTTTAATGCGCACATTCCGCTAGCAGCAATACGAGCATGTTTTTCTTATTTGGAAGGAATATGAGGAAGCATATGAGTAAATTAGGTCTAATGCGTCTCTACAATAACGATGATGATTTTGCTTTATATGCCAAAACATTTACTGCTTTAGTACTTGTTCCAACTCCAATAAGTTCATTGTCAGACGATTTTTCAAATGGATTACAACAATTATTTGGCTGGTTTGAAAACAACTAAATTGATTGGAGATTAGATGAGTCTTAGAACGACGACAACCTGTGTTTCCACTTAATAATATATGGGGAACGTGTATAACAGATCACTAAACGGGAAATACAGAACTGAATCATGCTTTAGTAGCTCATCGATGGCTACAAAATGAATTAGCATAGATAACCTTACGATAAGTCAATTTATTGATGGGTCGGGAGCCATTCATTATAATGGTGACAAATATTATGAAGAAGTACTTGAGTCATACATTGAACTAAACAAGTTTTGATAATTTTCATTTTAAGGTTTCTGTTGACTTGAACTTTTCACTGATTTTGTTCCATACAGTCTGTTTTAGATGTAGCTTTGTCAACAAAATGTTAGTTTATAAATCTCTGGCCAAGAAGCGTCTAAATTTGTTAATTATCGTGTAAAAGCCTTGCTGGGAAATACGCCTTTTGCAAATTTGACAAACACATAATCACAAGCATTTCTCATACTCTCAAAATCACATATTACGTAAGAATACCGTTATTCTGACGTACATATAGGATATAAACCATGCGTATAACTCAAGTGGGTACTATCGCAGATATTCAAGAATAAGATTGGAAAAAATCATTCAATTCGTATTTGATAAATATGCCATTTACAATTTCAGAAGGAGATATCAAATCTCACTTGGCTAATATATCGTTAAGGAAGACTGGAACGTATTATGTTTGTAAAATATTAATATTTATCGAATAATAAATTGTAATCAAACTCTCAAATATTAAATAGCTCACGTGTAAGACGCTTGTTGTTACCTGTTGATAAAATTGCATATTAAAAAAATATAATCCAAATGAATAATCATTTAAAGTACAATTAAAAAGAAATATATTTATTTTAATACATGGTATTCGGTTATTGTATAAGAGTAGTGTATACTTGCTATGGTTTCTTCTCATGAATTATCAAATAACCTTATAAATAAGTATTGTATGCCTTGCACTAAATAATTATTTTGTATTTTAATACTCAGGTAATTTATTTTATCGCCAACCGTCAGTAAAGTGATGCGTTACCATAGCGTTTTACGGAGGTAAAGAAACACTTTATCGTACTGTACAACAAAAGTACTTTACCTGCCGCTAATATCTGTCAGCGTAGCCATGACTGATGACTTTAAAAATAAATCGTTTGTCACTGTCATAAACTGTCATAAGTTACTATATTTTTATTTCTTAAATTAACAATTTTCACGGTTGGCGATAAAATTTTGTATGCACCACGTCAGTAAAGTACCTTTACCGAACTCGTCTGTTACTCGCCGCGCTCGCTTCACTCGCTTGGCTCGTAAATTAGACTCGTTCGATAAAGTATCACTTTACTGACTTGTTACATAAATAACTATTATTAGTCTTTTATCTGAGTTTTTTATCTTCTTTATTGTTTCTTTCTATTCACTGTGTTTGTTGATAAATATGAGGGCAGATCCCTTTGCTCCGCCCCTGAGCCATTTATAAACCAAGACAATTATTTATCTTCACCTCGCATTGTAACCTGCTACGTATATGACTAACGCTGCAAACTTACAAGTTTGAATCCGTTAAAGCGTGCCTATAGTAGACGCCCGAGGTCGAGAGAATCATATATCAGTATCAAAATGGATCGTGTCGAGCAATGAGCTGTGATTAAATACTTGCGCTTAGATGACCCCAAACTCAAGATTTGGTGGATACAATAGGGAAATCTGCAGTGTCATAAGACATAGTTAAAAGGTGGTGTCTTGACTTTAAATGTAGTAGACGTGTACAGACTAACATGCATCTGGTGCGACCACAACAGTCACTACTCAAGAAACTGTTAAAAAGGAACATGATCCATTGCTGCAAGATCGTTGTGTGACTATTAGACAAATAGTTGAAGATATTGGTCTCTCATATCATGTGGTATATAATATAATTATTGTCGAATTGAAAATGAAAAAAAAATGTCAATGTCAATGCAAGATGGGTACCACGAATGTTAACAGATGCTCACAAGCAAAACTCGAAAAGACATTAGCAGTAGTCTTTTAACGCAGTATAGATACGACAAAGAACATTTACTTGCAAGATTATTGACAATGGCTGAGTCCTGGATTAGTCATTATGATGTAGAGACCAAAATCCGGAGTACGGAATGGACAAATCGAGGTACGCCACCGCAAAAAGTTCAAGATACAACCTTCAGCAGCTAAGGTCTCTAGCTATCCGTATTTTGCGATGTTGAAGTCGTAATTTTAGTAGATTTCCTGCAGAAGGGGGCTACAATTATAAGGGCTTATTATTCAAATTTAATTCTCAAATAACATGACTTCATAAAAGAAAAACGTCGGAGAAAGTTGGGCAAAGGTGTTCTCTTGCATCAGGATAACACACCCAGTCACAGGCCCGCCATTGCAGCAGCTGCAATAAGCTCAAACAGTACTCAAGCACGCTTCGAATTAGTTAAGCATCCGCCATATTCGCTAGATTTGACCCCTAGGGATTACCGACTGTTTCCAAAACTTATAGAACACTCGCGTGGTAAACGATTTCCGTCGAATAATGATGTGATATGTGCGGTAAATGACTGGTTTGCAGAAGTTGAACAATCTTTCTTTCAAGAAGCATTAGAAATCCTAGTACATCGATGCGAAAATTGTGTTAACCTTAATGGAGACTATGTTAAAAAATGAAAGTAAATTATTTTTTATTTTGAGCAAAGGGATCCGCCCTCGTATAAATATGTGATATAACAGTGTGTTCTATTGTAATGCCTTTTAGCACATAATGTGACTATATCTGGTCAGTTGACATATGCAAGTAGTGTACAATAACTTATGTTCTTTGTAATTATAATTATATTTCATTTTATATTTTGTTGGCTAAGCAAGTCAAACATATACACAAGCACTCGAAAATAATGTATTTTACTATCACAAGGTCATTACCCCCGGAATCGATATAATATCAATTAATAAATTAAAGTTATCCCCATTTTAACAATGACTGTATTAGAAATTTACTATTTCTAAATAACGAGTATGATAGCACATAGATATACTCATATTACGATTTAAACTTTAAATAGTAATAATATTATAAAAACATCTTTGCCAATAAATCAAGGGTACTTGGGGGATTGTTAACATGGAAGTGCTGCACTCTGATAAAATTTTCAAACAAGATTTGAAGTTATGTTGTCACATTGATCTTGAACAATTGCATGAGATGTATCGGGATTAAACAGCTACGTCTTTTACAGGATCATATAGCGCTTTATTTTATTCAGTATTAAGAACTGGGAATCCAGAACAATTATAAACTGCTCTATTGGAATTCACTGAGTGTATTTGTTATATAATACGGTAGGAGTAAGTTTAACCTACGATGCCTTACTGAATTTTATATATCTTTATATAATAAAATATCTTTCTTCTTATTTCTTTTTAGTATCTAAAAACTATCTTATCTCAAATGTAGGGTTATGTTTACCAAAAATGTTTTAAATTTGTTTTAAACAACGTACTTTAACACAAATATTTTTCTGTATAAATTTTAATTGAACTTAAAGTTTTTCTACGTTTTAGCGTGGCGTTCACCTTAGACACCAACCAATTCTTCTCTTTTTACTCTGTTTTTCGAGAAACACTGAAGCTATACGCCAACCAAAATGTAGAGCTTGAAGGTATCTCATACTCTCGAACACTTCATTATTTATTGTTATAATTAGTTGTTAATTTTAAAACCTTAAAACTTTAATAATTACCTAACCTTCTCAAAATTCGAAAGTTGTATTCAGGTGTCCGACGTCAAACTTCTGGCAATTTGGAATTAAGGGTGAGTGCCAACCACAGCGCACTAAGTAATAATATTGAGCCTATCAATAAAAGCGAGAAGCTTGGGAAGTGACAGATTTGTTATGTCTCAATCTACTTAATGTTGTTCCGTATGACAAACAGCAATTGATAACTTCTAACACAAAGCATCCAGAAATAATTTATTGGCTTTGTGCTTGGCATAAATACGATTGAACACGTATCGCGTAAATTATTTTTGGGATGTACATATGCATGGTAAATAGATGTAACATACGAGTTATATTTCATAAAACAGTTACATTACATTATAATAATATATGCATGTACGCGAAGAAATTAGGCTATATGACGCCATAAAAGACCTTCTAAAAGCAAATGAATTTCTAAACTCCAGAAACTACCGTTATTAAATCGATATTAGAAGATGCAGATGGGAATGAAAGCGCTAAAATAGAGTTATGGAAAAGCAGTAAAAAGTGTCGGTATTTCAGATAAAGCTTTTTTAAAGAGAATTTCAATGTTCCTCTGTATTATTTATGATTACAGATTAGCTAGTTCATCATTTTTGGTTACTAATACCAGATTATTAGGCAAATATTATTAAGTATTTTACAGTAGTATTTAGTATAGTCATTTTTTTTATTAAATAGTGTTCTCACAACATTTTAATTATTTGCTAAATTATATCGCAGATTATATTATTAATTACTAATGTGATCATTTTGATCTTAGATTTAAATGATGTCGTTTATTTTTATAACTGAATTTAATTTTTAATTCAGTCTTTTATTATTTTTTTTATTATACCTATGTTGTACTTCACTAGATACTACAGTCTATAAGGAAACAAATAAAATAAATAGACAGTTTGTATAAAGGGGCAATGAAAATGAAATCAGACGAGAGGTAAACCAATTCTTATTAGATATAAATGTAGTAAACCTTATTGGGGCAGAAGATAAAATTCGAAACAGAAGGAGGGGCACATTTTGAAATAAGTGTTGTAGTACGTAATGAAGAAGTAGTGGAAAGTCAAAGTTATGAAGTGCATTGAAAGAGAAATAATGCTTCCGGGCATAAAAGAAAAGTGGTAGAAGTTGCAAGCAGGTATGTTGATCAACATAAGTCTCGTCAAAGCTAAGGTTAAATCATGGGCTGTGCTAAATTATGTGCAAAAATTACCTATTGTAATCAGATAACTATTCCTAAATAAGAGTAAATGCTAAAACAATCCATATGGTGACAATAATTCATAACCTGGTCAAAATTCAGGGAGTAGTAGCAAAGAAAATATCTGTGTTTTCAAAGCAATTTGTATTAATACAGCTGAGAACGTCTTTCGTTACAATTACAATCAGAGGTTCCGTTTTACTGACAGAAAATGTGAAAAACAGTCATGTTAAGAATGATATTTTTTTTTGAAATACGCATAGCAAAACTAGAACTTTTCGGGATATTACTGCATCATATTAGTGATGTTGGATTCGGTTACTTTTCAGTACTTGTAACTATCCGTTACTTTCGAATTCAATATCCGTTACATTTTATTCGTTACCGAGTACTCGTTCAAATGTGCAGTGCGAGAATATGTATAGTTAATATAAAGTACAAATAAAATATTCACTTATATACTAATTTTAATATACAGGGTCGGGCAAAAAGAGCGGAACACCGAATTTATGGCTTAACTAGCACTTTTTCGAAAATTTAACCTAAGTTAAAGTTTTTGTATACTTTATGTATTATTTATTGGTGTTTGCAGATTTTCCGTTTTTGTCACATTTTTGGAGATATGATGTCACCGGATAGTATTTTAAATGAATCACCTGTATTTATATTTTTTTTTGAGTAGATATTTTTTTCCTGAATTCACTAATACCAGGTTTAGTGGGTGTCTGACTTATGGTTTCATAAGAAAAAAATAAAATGTAATGGCACCTAAATATTTATTTAATAAAAAACGAACGACAATAACTAAAGATTCTATTCATTAAAGCGTCCATTAACTTTAACAAATGATTATGAAATTCATTTCTCGCTTAAAGGTGACATGAAATGATACAAAATTCATTAAGGTCATTTGTTGACAGATTAGGATACTGTCAGGCAGCCGAAGGTTTTCAGTTTGAACACCTATTGTAAATAAATGTACGTAGATTCAGTTATTGTCGTTCGTTTTTTATTAAATAAATATTTAGGTGCCATTACATTTTATTTTTTTCTTATGAAACCATAAGTCAGAGACTCACTAAACCTGGTATTAGTGAATTCAGGAAAAAAATATCTACTCAAAAAAAAATATAAATACAGGGTGATTCATTTAAAATACTATCCGGTGACATCATATCTCCAAAAATGTGACAAAAACGGAAAATCTGCAAACACCAATAAATAATACATAAAGTATATAAAAACTTTAATTTAGGTTAAATTTTCGAAAAAGTGCTAGTTAAGCCATAAATTCGGTGTTCCGCTCTTTTTGCCCGACCCTGTATATTACGTTAAATAAATAAAATTCGTTAAAAGTGTCACACAAAACATTCCAACTCAAAATTAAAAGGAAAATGCCAAAGCCTAAAGTATTTTTAAGGAGCCATTTTATTTACGATAGGCGAGATATTCTATCATAAAACCATAAAAATCCCCCACTCCGATATTAAATCACACTAATAAATTTAGAATCTAGTACATGCCACAAAATTTATTTTACATTGTATCAATACAATAAGTTCAAACAAAACTTCTATAATGAAATCGACCTACGTAAATACAAGTAATACTAATAATTGGTTAAATTCAAATATTTAGTTATTTACTCCAATTTATATTTTTTAAAAAAATTTTCAGACAAAAATGTATTCTAAAAGTTATATATCATGAGAGTAACTGTTTGAAAAAGTAACGATTATTTGAAACCAGTATTCGTTACTTCGGATCTTATCGAGTAACGAATACTCTAGTAACGGATAGTTACATTTGCAACACCACTACATCATATACTTCATGTGTGGAAACGTAAGCTGCGTGCGCATCAAACAAAATGCCTCAGTTATTTTCCTTTTCCACTAGTGTTGATTTTCAACAGTAATAGCAGGTACTGTATAATTATCCGAAATAACATTCAAAACAGCAACTTCCTTCATAATGATGTTAAATGACGAAGTTTATTAACTATAAAACCTAACTTCGGGAGCACACGTTCTTGATTTTATATTTCGGAATGCAAAAGCAAGATAATTCATCAACTTTTAATTAGTGAACATATTATTGAACGCGAAAATTTACGATTGGATAAATCTGTTGATTATATTTCAACGACGGAGTATACATTTACTATATGCACCTTGTTTATCGCGAGTCAATAAATTTTAAACTTAGGCTATAAAACGTGTAGAAATTGTGCAAGTTTCTGCTATCTAATTTTAATGCAAAACGTGTATTTAAACGCACATATCAAAATTAACGAATTATATTGTCATCTTTTCTCATACTCCATATATCAGTAGTCATTGATAACAAAACCTTATTGTTGTTTAGGCAACTTGAAACTTTTACAGTAACCATTTAAAAATTCTATAAAAAACTCTTACTGTCAGTATATTATTTTGTACCATTTGTTCACATATCAAGAAGTATGTCTTTCTTTCTTCTTTGATTAATTTGTACAAAATAAGATCATTCTTTCTCCAGCCGAATACCACGCCAACCGAACTACGGCTACTGCATGTACGAGGGGTATTCAGAAAATAAGTTTCCCTATCCACTAAAAAAACATAAAACAAATCTGAACACTTTAAAAACTATTTATTTATGATTCTGTACATTACATTAATTTTCAACATAATTTCCATCCCTTTTTAAACACTATTCATATCTATGCGACAGCTTTTTTTATCCCAGCTGCATACCATTCTGCCGCCATTGATTTAAACCAAGTGTTGACGTCATTTTCCAGTTCAACATTGCTAGCGAACCGTTGTCGGCCTAAATGAGTTTTCAGCTCGGGGGAACAAGTGAAATGACTTGGGGTGAGGTCCGGAGAATAAGGAGGATGATGAAAAACATCCCAATGAAATTGTTCAAGGAGTTGCACTGTTGCACGAACGGAGTGTGGTCGTGCGTTGTTATGAAGAAACAGAACTTTCCGTGACAAAAGGCCACGTCGCTTGTTCTGGATAGCACGGCGTAACCTTTTTAGCAAAAACAAAACATTACTCGCCAACGACAAACCATTTGTACAGACATGACATGTTCACCATACACATCACAAATCTGACTGTGAATTTCAGTGGCAGACAAATTTCTTGCAGTCAAAAAACGAGTCACACTTCTAACCTCACAACTGGCGGCAGAACGCAATGGAAGCTCCAAGGCAGTCGTCTGTCAACTGAGATGTGTGCGGCGCATGGTCACCGCACAACGCTCAGCCGTTGCCACTACAACAAAATTAAATATCCCTGACCGGCGCGCTACTCTGAATCACTTTCTCTTCGATTCACGGAGTAGGGAAACATACTTTCTGAATACCCCTCGTACATACATACTCCCTGTTCAGCATCATATCAATCAACACGTTTTTAATTTATGTTTAATTAGTGTAATACTTTTAGAATGATAGTTTCAATCAGTTCAATAGCTTTATGTTAAAGTATAGTGGATACTCATGGTAACATTTTTTAGAAATGGCAAAATTCCTGTTTTGTGTCGTCAAGAGAGCATAGCCATACTTATTTTTTAGATAATGCAATACCCAACATGGTGCGTACAGTTATTCTCTGTAGAATAATCTAATCATAAAACATTGAAACTAAAAAATAAAATACGAGATTTAAAACAGGCATAATTTAGACAACATTCAATATATAACTTGTACACTTAATATAACATGGAATCGTGTGTGTTAATCTATAAAACAGAAGGTAATAAACTTCGGAAAAAATGCCAAGTGTTAACTTAGCCACAAGACACTGTTCTGTTATTGCTTTCTGCTTATTTGAGATAATTTGTTCAAATTATGTTATGGAACATTATCTGAATGAAGTTGTGTTTAATGTGTGTGTGATTTATGGTGGAAAGAACACAGCAGTTGTCAGAATATTCCGTACATTTAATTATCAATGTTCATGTCCACCTAAAATCACACAAGAAAAATTTCTTCTACTTAAGGAAAGTGTTATTGGACATTGGTAGGTAATTAGGTCTTGTAGGAACTAAGACTTTAATAGAAAATGAAGAAGTGGAATATTTTGCAGCATATCCATGAGCCTCTCTCAGAACTACAAATGCTGATTTGTGAATTTCTTATTGCTCACTAAGTTCTGTGTCGTCATAATTTCATGTGTTGTGTTAACTATTCTGGTACTTTTACCATAAATCAACTCAAACATGAAACTGAAATAAAATTTGAAAAACAAAAAAAAATGTCCATTTCGGCATTAGCGGAAGAGCCACAATTTTCGATTAGACTTACAGGAATCGATAATTGGCGGCTACCAAATTTCACATTAATATTATTCCGAAAAATTGAATAGTTTCTAATGAACATGCTACGTAAATCACCTTGTGATAATTCTTAAAAGTTTGTATTTAAAATGTAGGATGTGCATTACTAGCTTTCTCATTTCGTCTACGTAACAAGTTTATAAAAACAGTCATGCAAACTGATTCATTTTATGATTTTTTTTTATTTCACGATAGTCTGCTTAGACATTAATTACACATATTTGGCGAATGTAAGGAATTGGTCCAGAATCCGCTACTTATATGACTAAAACATGCAGTATCTACTTGTTCTAATGTAAACATACGAGGTAGGCGCCATAAGTTCTCGGCCTGACAGGCTTATACAGGTTCAAACGTGTTTAAACTCCATCACGTCATGCATGCACATACGCGAGGTTTATACTATAAATATGACGGTTCGAAGCCTAGAAGTTTTTACTAACCAGACAACCAACGTGACTAACGCACGAAATGTCTGAAGTAACGAAAATTGAGTACCGCGCGGTCATTAAATTTTTAATAAAAGAAGGACATACACCTTATCACATTAAACACATACACCTTATCACATTAAACAAGACGACATTTACGGTGATTCATTTCCTTCGTATTCAACTGTAAAAAAGTGGGCAAAACGTTTCCGTTTGGAACAAGAATTCCTGGAAGATGCTGATCGGTCGGGTCGACCAACTGAAGTGATAATGCCTCAACAAATTTCAATTATTGAACATTTAGTGCTAGAAGATCGCCGTTTGAAAGTGAAGGAATTAGGAGTGATAACAAACAGTTCCGAAACAAGTGTTCGCAGAATTCTCCATGACTTCTTTCTGCTCTCCAACGTGAACGTGGAGTCGAATGCGCGCAGTAGTTTTTAAACATGTGTGAAGACGACCCAAAACCGGAGTCCATTGTCACAGGGGATGAAACAATGGCTCTGTTTTACGATCCTCTATCGAAAAGAGTCCTTGGAATGGCGGTGACCTGATGAACCTCGTCCCAGAAAGGCGAAACTCGTTAAATCAACGAAAAAGGTGATGGCCTCAATATTTTGGGATTGTGAGGGCAGTTTACTAATTGACTTTAAAGAGTGCAATACAAGTGCACATATTATGCGCCTTTATTGCATAAATTAAGTGACAGTATTCTTGCAAAACGTCGTAGAAAATTGACAAAAGGTGTTGCGATTATTGCACGACAAAGCTCCCGTTCATACTTCCTCCATTTCACAAGCTGCCATCGGAGAATGGGGCTTTCAAGAATTGGAACATCCACCGTCCGGATATGGCTCTTTGTGATTTTTTGTTGTTTTTTAATTTAAAAAAAGACCTTAGGGGACGAAGTTTTAAGGACGACAGTGAGTTGCAAGCAGCTGATATAGAACATATTTACGGAAAAACTTCAGATTATTTTTAAAAGGGTGTCGAATTATTAATTAATCGTTGTAATAAATGTATAGAAGTTAGAGGAGATTACATTGAAAAATAAAAATTCTTATATTGTTCCAAGTTTCTTTTTTGTATATCAGGCCGAGAATTTATGGCGCCTACCTCGTATATGGCTAAATTATTGTGTCCTTCTTCCAGTAAAAAAAAATAATAAAAAGCATAAAACAAAGGACCCAAAATAGAAGGTTTTTTTAATATCTAGCTTAAATCCCCACCACCAACACATGCTTTTTATTTATTAGACTGTCTAAAGAAAAAAAAGACGAGCTCATACTCCCTTATTTATCGGAAAATTTTAATCATCTATACACCAAATTAAGTGGTTGCGAATAGGCTACTAAATGGACTTATAAAATCACGTTTAGCCCAAAAGGCTTTAAAGCTAAACTGCCAACAGTGTTTTTTTCAAACTTGACCATACTAAAACACAAAAAAAAACACTTGTGTAAAAGCATATAACAACAAAAAAACATTGCGTTACAATGTAATAAAGTTAGTTGGGAAAACAAGTGACAAATAATAATCGCACAACTTGTCAAATCGAACGTCAAAATTTTTAAAATGAACGAACAATGTTTATTTTGAGTGAGGTTATAATACTTACCAAGCCTCACGTTATCAGCAACACTATCCGAACATAGTTCCATCAACTTCGGGATGAGAAGTTTCTTGTAAAATATGGTCTAATGCAACATATGAGGTTGCGCAGGGATGCCGCCAACGTTTAGCACAAAATGGAGCACAGTTTGAGCAAGCCTAGACGTGTGATTCTGGATAAATTCTCTATCAGAATAGATGTTCAAATTTAAAAAAAATTGACAGTTTAATCTTAAAGCCTTTATGGCTACACATAATTTTATTAAGCTATGTAGTAGCCTCTTCGCAACCATTTTATTTACTGTATGAACAACTAAAATTGTTTTAAGTTTAAGTTGAGACAATCTGTATAACACCGGCTAACCCATAATGTGAGATATTTTGTAATTAAAAGAGATAAGAGATATTAGATAAAATAATGAATAAGAATAACCATTTTATTTTGTCATTAAAGTATTCCTATATTTTTCGAATACGAAAGACAATCACTGTGAATGTATCCACCCTAATAAAACCATGTTACACCAAGTGAATAATATTATTTTTTTTAAGAAATTATATATGAATGAAGGAGAAAATCGCAAATACAAAATAAGCTTATCCAATATCAACACTGTCATTCAGCCGTGAATGGTCCAGCGAAGAAAAAACGAAAAAGCGTTCCTATTATACGTCTGAATAAATGGAACTGTTATTTAGTGGAGTGGTTCTATTGTAAAAGACAACCCTTCCAGTGCGGCATGCGAAACACAGTTTTACTCACACTCAATTGAACTTGCAATATTCACTTAATTGGATTCGTAGAACATTCAAAATGTCACACGGTTGTAGTCCATTTCTGTGTCTATTTTAGTCACATGTATTATTTGTACTTGAAACATCCACACAAATATATACGCGAGATGATTTGTGAGATAAAATTAGCGCTGAATTATACTCTTCATAAGAAAATAAGAGTCACATTGATGTTGGAATTTCCTGCTGACAATAGCTAATGTATGTAGTGCTAGAAGTATAACATATGCTCGTAAAAATATGTATGTAAGTAAAAATTATGTCTAAATTATTTCTATTAAATATTTATAACAAACAATTTTTTGGCTAGTTTCAAAAGATTTTCTACTTATTTAATCAGCGTTTCTTCCAAACAAACATCCCGAACTATTTTGCAAGTAAAATACCATTAGAAGAACGCGTGCATATTTCATATATAATTTACAATATTCTAAAGACACAATAATCTTAATTCTAATAAAGCACTGATTTTCTAAATTAAACCGACGATCAACTCCCAGATTATCATGCTAAACATCAGATTCTCGCAATAACAATAAAGAAAAATATTTAGTGAAAGTATTTTGGAAACTTTGTCCGCCATACTCCAACACATAAACAAAGTTTACTGTTAGATGCCAACCAATAATATTAACGAAATATTTTGACATTATTCTAGAAGCATAGAAAGACATTTTTCAAAGCTGTATTGATCTTGTATTAATTACTAAGATGACAAAATAAGATGTAATACCAAGAATAAACAAATAGCTGATAGTTGATATCAATTTTTATTGTACTCAAGCAGATGCGCAAACTAAAGCATAAAATTTGCTGAAATACAAGTCTTTATCTTTACAATATATACTCCATATTAGAATAATTACAATAAAGATATGATATTAAAGGATGGTTAAAACACTTTCCAATCTCAGGTAAATAATTACTGTAGGGCTATTCTGTGGTTCTTCGTGCTATTTTAACTTAAAGGGGGTATGCTCACTGGGCGGCGCATCTTAAGCGCCCTACACACACGCAGTTTTGCTCGAAGGTCGGCCTGCGAGCTCGGTTTGCGCAGGTAAATGTGAGTGTGTGTTGGCAAAAACTGAAGGAGCGTTCAGTGCCTGGCGCGGCTCGCGAGATATCCGAAAATTCTGATATTTCGTGCAAACGCGCAGGTCAGTCTCCATGTGTGTTGTCATTTCGTGCCAACGCTCCATGCTTATAGAGAACATTACATGGTAGTTTTGAGGTTATATTCGTGGTTTTTGTTTAATGTGTTATTGTTTAGTGAGTTTTCATAAAACATAAGCATAATACAAACGTAAAATGGAACATGAAAAAGAACAACCTCCTACCAGAAAAACGGAAAAGGACATTTTGACAGAGTTTATTGAGTTATACCGAAGCAATCCTTGTTTGTGGAAGGTGAAATCAAAAGAGTATGCAGATAAATTTAAAAAGGATGAGGCTTACAAGGTTTTAGTAGATCATATGAAACAGTTAAATCCAGATACTAGTAAGGACGATGTTGTAAAAAAAATTAATTCCCTAAGAAGCTGTTTTCGGAAGGAATATAAGAAAGTCGTGTCTTCGACACATTCTGGAACACGACTCGATGAGATTTATAGGCCTAATCTCTGGTATTATCCATTGCTTCTATTTTTGAAGGATTCAGAAACACCGAGACCCAGTGTGGGAAATGACAGAGCAAATTATTTGCAAGAGGTAAGATCACAAATAATATTATTATGAAATATTTTATTTAAATGTTGGCGTTTTATTTTTTAGAATGAAGACGATAATAATACTGATCTTGACAAAACTGAAAGTAATAGTCACGATGAAATAAATGTGCCAAGTTCGCCTTTGACGCCGGCGTGCTCTGAAGGTAGTTCCAGTGTTTCTACACAAAAAAGGCGAAGATTAAAATGCAAAATCTACAGGGAAGAGGATAAAAGTGACCAAATTCTTTCTCTAGTAGGACAAAAACTACAGTCTTCACGGGACGAGGATGAATATGACATAATTGGAAAAAATGTTGCAGAAAAACTACGAAAGATTGAGCCCTCAATGAAAATTTATGCTGAAAGACTTATTAATGAAGTCCTTTTCGAAGCTGAATTGGGTACACTAACAAGAGAATCATTTGTAAATACCTCGTGTAGACAGCAACCCCCCAATTCTCAGTATGAAGTATGTAATCTGGACACTATGCAGCAGCATAATAAAAATGTTCGTGATTATTATGCACAAATTTCTTTTGATAGAATGTAACAACACTTTTAGTTTATAATAAAAAAACTTAACTAATATGAGTATATATTTATTAGGGAGTAACATTATTTGCATCTATACGATTTTGTTGCCATGTTAATTGTCCTTCATTGTTAAAATAAGAAGAAAACCTTTCTCGGATTCTTTTTGCTTCTTCAGCTGGATTTCTGTTAGGACCACGCTGTAGATTGCCAAATGCATTCATTCTCTCTGTTATATTTTGTATCGCATCATCAAGACTATTAACGTCTCGGCATACATATTGATCGTTTAGCTTTTTTCGCAAAAAATTATGAACAGAACAGCATGCAAGAACAGCTAGTTCAATGTTTTGTAATTGTAGGTTGATTTCAGTGTGAAAAATGCGAAAACGGCTTGCCAAAATGCCAAAAGCGTTCTCGACAACATTTCGTGCCCTAGATAACCGGTAGTTAAATACTTTCCTTTGATTATTTAAAATACTGACATTGAACGGCTTCATAAAATTAGGTAAAAGAGCAAAGGCTTCATCAGCAATGAATACAAATGGTAGTTCTTCAGCGGTATTGTAGGCCTTTGTCGGTAAAGGTATTTTCAGGGTATTAGCTTTCAATTTTGCATAAAACGCAGTATTTTCAATGACTCCACCATCTGACACGCGTCCATTTGTCCCAATGTCAACAAGTATAAATTCATAGTTGGCATTAACAATTGCCAATAACACCATACTAAAGTAGCCTTTATAATTGTAATAAAAAGAGCCGCTTTTTGGTGGGCAAGCTATTCTAACATGCTTGCCATCAACTGCTCCCAGGCAACAGGGAAAATTCCATTTGGTAAAAAATTCATTGGCAATTGTCCACCACTGCCTTTCAGACGTGGGAAACTGTAAATTATAGTCATTGGTATTGAATATTTTGACGTATGTTTTAAACAAATACTTACTGTTACATATTGTTGATGCAGAACTTTACAAATAGCTTTACAAGTTTCCGGAATTATTTTTCCTAACGCTTGAGGCGATACAAGAGCTGTATACTTGAGATCTTCAAAACTGCGTCCAGTGGCCAAAAATCGTAAAGTCGCAGACAATCTTTCGTGACTGCTGATGGCTTTTCTCATGCGAGTATCTTTCTTCTCAATCAACGGCGTTACCATACTTAGTAATTCCACGTAAGTGGTTTCATCCATACGTAAATAATTTCGGAAATCGTCGGGTTCCAGTCTTAATTCTTCCATTAAATTGATGTGTGAATAATTTGATCGTTTATTTAGCCAGGATTTTACCCACTTGGAACGAATAGTATTTTGTTTTTGAGCTTCATCTCTCCTTTTTTTTTTCTTCGCACAAATAGCGCTCACAACAGCCATCAGAAACAAATCGTTATTAATTCCCGTCGACATTCCACAATACTCTGAACTGATGAACTGAGCAAATTTGTAGATTTACCTGAATAATGTGTAGTCATTTCGCATTTGCTCGAAGGCTAACCTGCGCAGGTCGACCTTCGAGCAAAACTGCGCTTTATAGTGGTTCAAGTGGCATATTCGCGGCAGAAAGGCCTTCATCATAGCGTAAAATGGATTGCGGACACTTTATATACATGCGTACAAAAGATGTATATTACAAACTTTTCTAGATATCATTTTCTCAGAAAGTAGTAAAAAATAGCAGCTGAAAATTGTAGTGTAAATAGTAGATATTATAAGGACCATATACCACAAAATATGAAATCATAGCTACTTGCTGATGGCTATTAAAAGCATATATTTTCCAAAACGTATGATTAATATCAATATTCACTTCAAATTTATGGACTGTGTTTATACAATTTATACAGTTATACTCGATTACGCTATCACATTTGTTTGTTACATGATATCAGCAAAATCACCACAGGTTATAATATTTGTACATTCCTTGGCAAACACTTTTTCCACCGTATATTTTCTTATGACCGGTCTATGATGTTTGAATATATCTCCGATTGAACAAACAATATGTCAACAGTTTTTCTTTTCCTTATCCAAGTATTTTTTTCTTTACTAATAATCGCATCTAATACTTGTTCATTATTTTCAATAATAATTTCTTTTTTTACGCCTATAATTATTATTGTCGGATTTCTCTTATTTCCACGTCCCTTCGTAATTTTTCTTTCAATTTTTCTCTAGAATTACTATAACTAGAGTTGATAGCGATACCTACCTCCCTTTTTTTTACTTCAATTTCAACAACTAATTCACTTGAATCGACTTTATTTTTAATATTCTTTTCATGTCATGCGTTTTTTTTTAGGTTTTGCAATTAATACATCATTATGGTTGTTTCATACATCGCTATATAATTACTTTCTTTCTGGTTCATTTTCGGTGTTTAAAATTTTGTGAATCAATATATGTATTCTGTAATGATATTGTTTGGAGGCAATCATTAAGCATTTCATCCATTTTATTTAATTTTTTTAGGTACTTTAGTTTTACGAGAAATGTCGCAAACATATCCAATTATATTTTTGTTATTTTATATACGTTAACCCACTTAATAATTGATTAAACATCTATTTCATTCTTCGATGAAATTTTACTAACAATTTTCTTCATCACAATTTCATGTACCTATATCCCAATAGCAAACAACAATATTTTCACTTATCGACACTGCACTTTTTTGCGGAGCCGATCAAAATACGTCCTCAGTCTACCAATACTGAACTAGGTACCATTAAAATAATGGCCGTGAAATTTGAAACCTCAACTTGTAAAAAGATCGCTGGGTTGGTGGAGGTATGTACAAGAGAAGATCTCACTCTGAGGAGGCCAGAGGATCTCCATCAGCTTCCTAGTCTGAAACTTTAGAGGACGATATTACTTTTCACTTTATTTCAGTTGCCTTCTGCTAGACATCTCAGTTGATTTGAAAGTCTTTCCAAGCCCAGGTCAGAATGAAGTTTAGTATTTCTAATATAGTATGGTGCCGCAGTGATATGATAGTGGCTCACATTGAAAACTCTCTAAGGAATGTAGTGTTGTCCTATTTAAATGCTGTAGCTTACTAATACTTGGCCATACACATGCCTAATGTTACGTTTTGTCTTCGACTCGTTTGTTCTTACTTTATATTCTATAACATTCCATACTTCTTATTTCTGTTGCCTTTGCCACTAAGTGTGGATTAACCTATGATCTTATCCGCTTCGGGAGATTATTGAATTTTTGTATACACATTTATTTCCAGATATTGATTACGTAATTTAGTCTTTTCTCTAAAAATTCTTGATTAAATCAACAACACTTATCTAAGCTAGATATAATAATTTACAGTTCTTAACAGTTCAACGAAAATTGTATTTCTTTTACTCGTTATTGTAGAATAGCATAACCGATCCATATATCGTTATTTTAATTATCGGACTCTTTTAGAATTCTGATTGTACAATATTGTTATATTAAACGCTAGTACAAGCATATAAATGAGATCTCAATTTAACGACTTCGACGCTAAAATTTCAAGTACTCAAACAATTAATAGTTTCATAATTTTCAAGCGGGCCAATATTATGTGACCTCGTTTTCGTCTAAGTATCGAACGAATTATCCTAGCTTATAATAACCACATTTTATAACCTATGTGGCTTTATTAAAGTCTAATAACATGGGAACCAGTTGCCGTAACACGCAATATTTCCGCAATAATATGTTTATTCGGTTATTTGCCACGAAAAATCGATGTTCTTATCTAAATTTGAAATTCGTGTATTAATGAGGAAAGGCAAATATATTTTATGATGCATATACAAGTCACATGTAGCCCGATTGTTTGTGCTTTTATCAAAATGCGGACAAATATATCTATTTATTTATATTAAGAGTACAGACAATCTCTGTTTAAACAAATTTATATGCAATCATAATGTTTGATTAAGGCTTAATTAGATCAATGAATAGCCTTGATTGCTTATACACTATAATTGTATGAGCTCTCAATTGAAGAGTATCAGCTAAATAAAACATTCATAGTCAAAAATCTAAAATATTAAAAATACATAATACACATATTTGTTCAACTGTCCCATAATAACGGGATATGACATCGTTTGGCGTCTATAAAAGTGGATAATCACAGGCTAAACAAACCAGACTGGCAATTAAATCCCATATTTTATCCAGATTACGCCTCCTTGTTTAGCAAATGAAAATATCAATCTTCTACTATCTTTGTCATTCTAACTCAACTTGAGATGAGATGGCATTAGCGTCATTTGAATGTTTTTGTTATGTTTGGTTATACCGTTGATTGAAGGTATACATATTATTCCTTCAATCAGTCATATGTCATTCCAAGCAATATTTCAAATTTGACGTATTATTGCAATCCTTTCTTGTTGTACATCATATTAAATATAAGTAAGTTTATATTGATCGCGAGTTAATGATTAAATAAGTAAAGAGTGAAAATTAGTTAACTGTGATGTAATATAAACTTATAGGAATATATAGAGTGATTTCATATATTATAATCTGTAAGTAATAAACAGAGATTTCTGTCAATAATAAATTCTAAGTATTCGTATTTTTTAAACGTACACGCTGAGGGTATGTGTGATTTGTCCAATAGTTGTTTGTATTTTTCTATTACATTAATAACGTATTAAAAACACATAATCTAAAAACAAGCTCATTTCAAATTCCGCGCCAATATGCGAAGATCTCGGATATTTTTTTTCCAAGTAGTTGCCGATCTGGGTTGTTTAGTCTGTGGGATAATTGTAGTTTTAAAAAGTAAAATATGTCAAATGTGACATATTTCAACGTCTAAACTTGTATTTTTGTATATATTTATAATACTATTTCTCTTTCAAAACTTGATAGTTTCGTAGAAGTTATACGTAAACCTTTCTTCTTCAAGTATTACTTTATTTCTCTTGAGCTTTATTTCACATAGAAATTTCTTCTAAATAATATTGTTCCAGTCATCAACGCAATTTTTAACAGTTAACAATAGAATCGATGTTGGATATCAATTTACAACAGCGGTTTCTGCAACAGGCACCTAAACTAATTGCACTTAGCCCAAGCGCAGATAAATATAGAAAATTAAATATTTACTGGATAACGTGTCGGTTCTTGGACTAACACCTATTGTCTTTCTTCCCTATCTATATTTCCATTACTTCCAGGCTTGTTGTTTATGGCTTGGCAAGCTGACCAGTAGGCTCTTCTAGTTTATCCCTACCCTAGTTATTAAATTTAGGAATATTTTGTATTAACAGTGCTCGTTATTATAGAGCCACATTATTTGCTTTAGGATGAACAATTACTCACACTTCGGAAATAATAAGAAAAATTTTGACGGTTTGTTTGAGACTTTTTTGTCGCAAGAAATTTTGTAAACAGTAAGTACAACACGGTTTATTTCGTGAAAATAAATAATGACCCTACTACACTTTTATATTTTTTTTATTTTATTAGATGGACACAATTTTTGGTAGAGTTGTTTATAATAAAAGGTCCTAATACAAACATATTTATTTTTTGCAATTACTAATTGAATTTGCAGAAAACTGGATTAAGATTACATAACATATTTTTGTCTACAAGTGATTTTTTCAAATGGATTGCTTACTAAATTTCACATCAAAAACATGTAAAACGTTATTATTTTAAAAGTAACCATTACTTGTCGTTTTCTGTTATAATTTTGTCAATTTTATGTTCTTTATTTGAATACAGTATAGTGTGCCATGGTATTTGCCACGAAATTGACAATTGAAAGGATGACATGTAATAAGTTGCTTTTCTGTTGTTAAGCCTGATATATTAATGAGTTTCTCTAAAAATGAGCTTAGAGAAATGATTTTTATATGTATTGGGGTAATTACAAAAAACTGGATATATCTTATTTACAATAGAGTAATATAATTGAATCATCTGTTTTGGGACATCTTCTCTCAGGGTAACGCTACTGATAAACTCTTTGGGCTGATAAATAATTTCTTTGACATTCTTTCAGTACACAAAGACCGTATTAAAATAAAAACGTACAGTTGGCAAAATTATATAAAAAACGACAATAGCTCAGTAATGGTCACTTTTAAAATAATAACGTCTTGGATGTTTTTGGTTCCAAATTTGGTAAACAATTCAAAAATGAACCGATATAGGGGTGTTCCATTTGAAAAATTCACTTTTAAACAAAAATAGGTCATGTAAGTTTAATGCAGTTTTCTGCAAATTCAATTAATAATTGCAAAAAAATAAAATATATTTATATTACGAATTTTTATTATGAACGACGCGACCTTACCAAAAATTGGAACACTCTCTATAATACAAAATAATTTTAGAAGGTCTCGTAGTAAGTGGCTATCATAGGAAAAAACTGCTTCAAAATATCTTTTCTCGTAAAGTCACCATCTGCCTTCCCCGCGGAGATGACTCACCCTGTATGTATGTAGTATATATAAATATATAATGTCAGAAAAGAGTGTTGGGGAGTCCGGCAATAAAAAGACTTATGTTTAAAGGAAGTCTAACGTTTTATTTCTCAATATTACGCACATAAGGTATTTGTGCTTCCTCAGGATAAACTAATTAAGAACAAGATAATGAAACAAAGTACAGTTAGTAAAGAAATTATTGACAGAAATTTTTAAAAAATACTTACAACTATGACTGCTTGGTGGGAAAAAAATATATTATGAATACACAGTAAGAAAACAAACTGTGAAAAATACCACAAAACACGGTGTTTTTCGTGACAAATTGTGTTTACATGTTAATTTAAAATGACAATTAGTTTGAAATATGTCAGTTATTGTTAGCTTGTGATATTTTATTAAACTTACTATGATCTAACAAATATGAATAAATAATACTAAGATTTTGGATGTCCGATCTGAAATTCATACTATTTTTGTTGCTGTTGATATAGACCATCTCAAGGAATTCTCTGCTAATTTTTCTATTATCAGTTTTTAAAATTTTAACGTCATTAAAATTAGGTGAGTGATCTTCCTGTAACATGTGTTTTGCTAGAGCGCATCTGGTTTTTCCAGTTTTTATGTCGCTTTTGTGTAGTGTCATTCTTGTTGAGAGCCAACATGCCGTTTGTCCGATGTATTCCTTATTACAACTCGAGCATGGTATGGAGTAAATTATATTGGATTTGTATTTTTGTTGAGATGGTCTATATCAACAGCAACAAAAATAGTATGAATTTCAGATCGGACATCCAAAATCTTAGTATTATTTATTCATATTTGTTAGATCATAGTAAGTTTAATAAAATATCACAAGCTAACAATAACTGACATATTTCAAACTAATTGTCATTTTAAATTAACATGTAAACACAATTTGTCACGAAAAACACCGTGTTTTGTGGTATTTTTCACAGTTTGTTTTCTTACTGTGTATTCATAATATATTTTTTTCCCACCAAGAAGTCATAGTTGTAAGTATTTTTTAAAAATTTCTGTCAATAACTTCTTTACTAACTGTACTTTGTTTCATTATCTTGTTCTTAATTAGTTTATCCTGAGGAAGCACAAATACCTTATGTGCGAAATATTGAGAAATAAAACGTTAGACTTCCTTTAAACATAAGTCTTTTTATTGCCGGACTCCCCAACACTCTTTTCTGACATTAATACATAACGGCAAAGACTACTTCAAACCATATATAAATATATATATATATAAATACATTAAACCACTTTAATTCAAATGCAGAGAATTTCATTTTACGACTTCCATCATCTCAGTTTATATCTCGACACACTAAACCTTAACAGACAACAGAAATAAAATGGGTGCATTATCGATGCACCATTAATTGACTAGTGATTCATTTCGTATATCACCGCCAATAAAACGTTTTCGAATATACGTAAAATCCAATATCTAAAAGTGTGTTTCTCTCTTTGTTTTTCTTTTGAAATGCATAGCAAATTCAATTTATGTATGTATTTGTCAGAGTCAGTAACTTTAGGTTTAACTAAATGTTCATTAACTTTTTTAACAGAGATAACATACTTTTGAATAAGCTTCGGATAAATATGAGTTTGCATAATTGCATATTCTAATGCATAATTAAGTCATTTTTGAGTTGAAGTGCATATTTTAGTCATTTTCAGTTTTATCTGCATATTTCCCAGTGGTTTGAAAATACTTTATTCAAAAATGACTCACGTTACTTGTGTGGCGCATGGATTACATCGAGTGGCCGAATTAGTGCGTTCCGTTTATACAAATGTAAATTTGTTAATATCATCGACCAAGAAAGTGTTTTTAAAAGCACCTTCTCCCGTTGCCAAGTTCAAAGAAATTGCTGGTGGTGGGATTCCACTTCCGCCGTCCCCGATTCTTACAAGATGGGGCACCTGGATTGAAGCTGCAAGCGATCCTGATGAAGCGAAAAGCATAAAGGATGCTCATAACGCTTTAACACAAAGAGGATTGCGCGAAGATTTGATTTTCATTATATTAAATTGTACTTGTATTTCCGAGGCTATTTTGAAATTGGAAACCAAGAGATTTCCTTTAGAACACATAAAAATTGTTGAAAATGTTTTTGATAGGTTAAGTAAATTAAAAAAATTGTAGTTTTGCAAAAAAATGTCGTGAGTTTTAGATAAAAATACTGGATATCAAATTTTGAAAAATATTTCTAAGATTTTACAAAAGGAGGAAAGTGCTGTTGCTCCCAGTAATTTGAATCTCACTAACATAGTGGATTTATCATTCGCTCCTATTGTATCATGCGACGTGGAACGATGTTTTTCCGAATTTAAAAATATTTTAGGTGATAATAGGTGTAAATTTATATTTGACAATTTATCACATCATGTCATAGTGAAGTGTAATAGTAAAAATCTGTAAATTTATTGTAAATAGACCAATATAACCTGTAAAATATGTTTTATTTAAATCTAATAAACGATTTTTTAATACATATTTAAATGCATATTTTTAATATTTTAGATGCATATTTGCATGCATATTTTGTATTTCTTTAATGCAAATTTATCCGAAGCCTACTTATGAATATACTTATTATATGACATCTAGAACATCGTTATGATACATATTATATATATGTTGTCACTGGAATTCGGGTTTTCTTTTGCGTTTTCACTGCTTGGTCTTTGAAAAGACCGGTGCTGGTCCAGACGACGATCCGGCAAAGTCACACTAGCCATTTTCAGGTCCGCTGTAACTGTCTGCTTCTACTTTGTTGTTCGTAAACTGGTGTTGTCGGGGTTCGGATAGTGGTTATATACTCGTTTAGCGTTTTGGTTGGTTACCCCTAGATGAGTATGTGCATGGTTCCATGTCGTTGGTCTCATGATTGGCGTGTATCAGCTAGTTTGCGATGTAGGTGTATTAGTTTTGTATTTCGTGTTGACATCTGTTCTTATTAATGCTGGTTTCCATGCTGTTGGTAACCTTTAGGTATCATCTCGTGAATTCAGATTGTTCGGGTGTTTTCAGTTTCGAGGGCTACCCTGATAATTCTGGTTTTTGCATGTTCGATGTTCGCTAATAGTTTGGTATTATTGAAGTCTATCGTGTAGGATGTTTCTTTTACATGCTGGGCCAAGGAAGAAGTTTACTCGTTTCTTCTTATGGATTTCTTTGTTCATCTCTTCTTGTGACCCTTTTGTTTATATGTCCGATGTACGTTTTTTCACTATTCAGGCACAATATTTCATAAACTCCTTGGTTTTCTAAAGGTATTTTTGTTTTAGAATTCCGAAGGGCTGTGCTGATTTTTCTGTCCGCTTGGAATGTTTCAATGTTGTGTATTAGTAGGGTTTTAGATATTCTGTCGGTGATGCCTTTAACATAGGGTAAGTAGGTTTTGGCAATTGGATTTTCTTTTTCCTCTTCAGGTGAAAACCAATTGCCAACACCTACTTACCCTATGTTAATGCAAAAATTCCGTAAGAAAAGACGAGAAGACTTCATCCTTGGCCCAACATGTAAAAGAAACATCCCGCACGATAGACTTCAATAACACCAATTATTAGAATTATTAGATAATTATGATGAAGCGATTATCAGGGAAGCTATCGAAATTGAAAAACAGTCGAATAATCTGAATTCTCGAGATGATACCCAGAGGTTACCAACAAGCATGGAAACCAGCATTACTAAGAAAAGATGTCAACAAGAAACACAAAACTAAAACACCTACGTCGCAAACCAGCCGACACACGCCAATCACGGGCCCCAAGACACGGAACCATGCACACACTCATCTAAGGTTAACCAACCAAAACGCTAAACGAGTATATAACCACCATCCGAAGCCCGAGTACGTCAGTTTACGAATAAGACGAAGCAAAAGCAGACAGTTATCGCAGACCTGAAGACGACAAGTGCGATTTTGCCGAAACGTTGTCCAGAAAGCACCGGTCTTTTCAAAGACCGAGCAATGGAAACAACGCAGAAGAAAACCCGGAATTCAGTGACAATACATACTATTACCCGCGGAAACCTGAAAGAGATACATGTTCTTATCTTTAAATACTAAAGTATTAACATCTTATACTAAGTTGCGATATGTATATATAAACAACAACATGGCGAATTCAAACTAAATTTTAATACGGTTTCAACATTATGATATTTAACTTAATGATTTAGATAACATTTTAATAACTGAGTATGTTTTTATTAATTATTCTATGACCCCAAAATGTTTTTCGTAATTATGTATAATTTGTTTTTCATGTGAATAAGATATATCCTTCTTCGCACCCATTCGGTATATTCAAACCGATGACTTGAATATTTGTAGTTATCTCCATCACATTAGCTTTGCCCAGTTTCAAAACGACAGTTTTCCATGATCAGCGTAAATAACCTTATTACTTTTTATCTTTCTTTGTTATTCCTTTCACTCTTTTTAGATACTTCATTTTTGCTGCTTGAATCTTACCCTTTTGTTATCTCGCCAGTCTACATGTCTCACATCCATAGGTCAAAAAAGGCTTATAAACTACTTGATAAACGTTTATTTTAGTTTTCGTGGACATTTCTCTATCTCTATCTCTATACCGTGGTACACTATCATTGCATTATTAATTATTAACCACTTGACTTCATTCACTTCTTTAGTTAGCCTCTGCTGTTCTTTTATTTTAGCCGCTATTTTTATTTTCTTGGTATTCATTTCTATACCATACGTTTCCAATATTTGTAATTGTTGTATACATATTGCCGTGGTTTCTTGCATATTAAAAATAAGAATAGTATTAAGAACTAATAGGTACAAAATAAAGACAAAATAAGTGTAAGTAATATATTGCTCTTGTAGAAAAGATAAATAAGAAATATGGTTTGTGTACAATAAAACGCAACCTAACTTTTCTCAAGGCGTAAAAATTGCATTAAATATTCTAAATGATAGACCTTTGTTCAAAGATAAAAAGGTACTTAAAGCAAGCAATAGAGAGAGAGTGATGTTGAAAGATGGAACAGTGAAGAGAGTGAGTCATTTAAACGCCATCAAACTGTACGAACAGGATCAAATACGTTATTCGAGAGAAGAAAATATTACAGAATAAATAATGCATTTAAAGCATACATGATGTAATAAATTTTATAAGAGGGATTTTTATAAATCATGCTTAAAAATTGTAAAAGTTACCTCAAACTTATAACTACAGACAGAAAAGGATATAAGTATACATTCTGACACGATACGATCAGCAAATGTTTTTTATACAAAAGACAGCTGAGCAAATAAAATATGTACATTCATGAACTTGTATGTGTAACACAGAAGCTTCATAGACTGTAAAGACTTGTATGGTTTGGAGACCTACAAAAAGAAATATAGTACAAAATTTGTTTATAGTTTTTTGCTGATAAATATATCACCATGTGAAAAGTCTTGGGTAGAAATGAAAGACAACGTAGTGGATACGACTGACCGTTGTAATGTAAGTAATATGGGAAGAAGACTTCCTGTTATCTGCAATGTATTTCCCATTTTACCGAGTCCAGTCTCTTCTAAAAAGAAAAAATTAAGGATTATGTTAGTGAATGGGAGAAGGAAGTATCTAACAAATGATGAAAAACGCAACGAGTTTATAAAGAAATACAAGGAGGGATTGTATTTTGTATTAAAAAGACTTTTAAATAAGCAAATGGTTTAAGGTGTTGACGTTTAAGTGAATGAACTGTCAAAAAGACAATATGTGAGCGTGTGTTAGTGTAGCAACGACAACTTGAAGAAAATGAAGGGCGGAGATTTCACAAATGATGCAGGGTGACAACCTAAATTTTAGTTCGGTGGATGGCGTAACAAGCGTTACATATTTTTTTTCTGGTATAAATTCAAGAACAGGAATGAACAAGAGGAGATTCTGATTTCGACTTCGAAAGATAAAGACTTTTTTGGAAAAGCTAATAAAGGTTTAAGCGTAGGGTCATATACACTACGACTATATACAGTGAAAATTCCCATAGGCGGACACTGTTCGTTCCGACCAAACTGCCCGTTTAAGAGAAGTGCCCGTTTATCAGAGAATACAGAAAAATTAAGTAGAAACGCAAAGCTAAACTTTCATTTGAACACACAATGTAAATTTATATACTTATAACTTTATTTGCTAAATAAAACTCAAACGGCTATGTGCACATTTATATAATAGAAACATATGTAGGTAAGGTACATATACAATTTATATACTATCTTACAAAATAATCTAAAATGGAAGTTTGCTTGTGTGTATTACATGCCAATTTTGCTTCAAAATGTAATGATAGCTCACTAAGCATACCAAACGCTTGTACATCATCTTTTTCAAAACAAAATTGTTTTAGTTTTTTTATTTCCAGTAGACCATCTTTATACGATACTATTCTTTTCTCATAATCATTAGTTCTAGGAATTTCTATTTCATCATCACTGTTTTGATTTTCGTTTTCTAAATTATCGGGCAAAATATGGTCTGGATTATCGCCCGTCTTCTGTATACAAATTGGCGTCAATATTTATAAATTCCTGTACATCATTACTTCCTAATTTTCCCATTAGCGTACACATTTCAGCCACTTTAGATAAAGGAATTTCATCTTCAGGATGCTATTGATCACTTTCAAACTCCTCATTCACTTCTTGAAATCCTGTTTTCTTGAAACATCATCCCATGCTTTTTTAATAAAATAAATCGCATCTAATACGCTAATATAATTGGTTAAATTATGTACAGAATCAGAACTCTGAAACTGCGATAAGATCTGTTTTACTATTAAAGCAACGCGAATATTTTTAAATGCGCGAGGACGTGCTGATTTTCCGATAACCAACAGTTTTTCTTTCTCCCCTGCCATATTCACACAGTACACTATAGTAAATCTTTCTTTCGATAACATGTCGCCCATATATCTTTCGTCTCTTAATGCCATCGTCTTTGATGGTAGTGCCCGAAAAAATAACCCTGTTTCGTCCAAATTATAAATATCGCAGAGTTTGTACTCTTTAATTATTAACGGCAACCTATTTATGAAAGCTTCGACATTTTCTTGATTTACGCTAACGGCTTCGCCAGATATCATGCGGTAATGAATGTATTCAAATACAAATCCGTCCGTTTAATGGAAACTTTGCGGTCAAAAAGCAGCTAAATAACTGTCCGCGCCCGTTCAAGGGAGTGTCCGCATAAGAGAAACCAATTTATTAGGAATTCCCTACTCTTAAATTCGGGACCGGACAAAATGCCCGTTTAAGGGCAGTGCCCGGCTAATAGAAGTGCCCGTTAAGGGAAGTTTCACTGTATATTTATTCATTTTGTATTAGTATATTAATTTCATTTTCATTTTAATTTCATTTATAATAATAATTTTCTTTTAGATAATTTTTTTTTTGTATTTCAAAATGGAGATGCCCAAGGCAGAATTTGAAGATATGTTTAATGAAACAAAGTGAGTTTTTCAATTATAAAGAAGTATCAATACTGCAATGCGTTTGTAGGAATACTATGTGAAAATTCCAGAATAACGGTGAGCAGTAAGGATAAAATAGATATTGTCCTTTAAATAATAATTCGTTAGTTTTTATATTATATAACACAGAAAGGATTATTAATGGTGTTGCGTAATAAGAAAATACAACGTGCGAATGTTTATTTTCAAATACCTTTATCAGGCATCATTAATTCTCGCAATTCATTTTTGATTTCAAATTCAAAATAAAATTTACAATTAGAAAAGGGAAATATTTCTATGTAGCGGGTTTTGAGACACTAAATTGCATGTAAATTAAAATGAGGAACTATGATTCTGATATGAGTTGAAATGATATAAATCATTTGTGTGTAGCACATGTCAAAGAGGGGTACCATAACCTATAGTAGAATTACCGAACAGATGCAGTAGCAATATTGCATTGACGTACTAGCTTAAACGGGCAAATGCGTTGTTGCTACTGCATCTGTTCGGTAATTCTACTATATATAGTTAAAAAAGAAAAATTATGGCCACATCTGCTGTTCGCTGCATTAACTCGTGTCGACCAATTTTTGAAAAATATTTTTGCAGGAAATTTTGTTAGCAATAAGGTAAGAAAGTTTTGCTAATTCAGTAGGTAGAATTTCAAGTTCAAAATGTTCAAAGTATCATTGACTTAGAGTAATGTTTTTGTTGGTTATTCTGCAGTTGTGGTTGTAACTCACTGTGGATATATAATGTCACATTAAGAAAGTAGGGCATGACAGTATTGTTATTATTAGTGAAATTTCAATAAAATATTCTAAATTTACAGTGCAATATCCTGCTTTGGCACATCTATCAATAAATAAGCACTAATTCGCCCACTCTTGGGAGAGTGGGCGAACGTTATTATTCATTACGTTACATATGTTTTAGTAAATTTAATGATATACAATTTAATTCACTAAACTGCATTCAACAATTGCACATATTTTCACTTGGCCACTGGGCGTGTAATTATATCAATATATTTTCACCATGACATACTACTCATACTAGTGTGTTTAATTCTTAATACTTATTATATACTCGTAGTGACATTAAAATTAATTATGTAGATATAAAGCTTCGTGAATATGCATGTTTATATTATAAATTAATTTTAACTGGCACTCATGGAGATATATCAGACATACTGAAATCTCGAAACTGCCGAAGCTTTAAAGTTTCAGAATAAGAATTTATGACCAACCTATATTATTCATGTCCTTTCTGTTAGTCCAAATCTGACAGTAAATACTAAAACATGTTTATGTAAGTAAAACATATTTTATGTTATTTTTATTTACTTTTGTGATAGAACTAACAATAATATAGTAGATTGTTGTATTAGGATTAAAAATTTCTCTTTTTCGACGAATACAATTTTACATTTGCGACGCGGAGCGTAGCGTAGCCGAGCGAACGTAAAATTGTACGAGTCGGAAAGACATTTTTAATCCGAATGGAACATGCTATTTTTTTTCGAAATCATGCATTGCGATAATAAAACGAAGTCTATTTTTTATTCAACCGTAATCATGCACTGGGATAATAAAACGAAGTAGGTAAGTAAGTTATATCGACGTTGTCATGGATATGTTGTCAAACATTAGTTGTCATTGCGTTCATTTGTGATTATTAGTGGTCCAATTTGTTGAAAACTTTGTAAAAATGGAAACTAATGAAGATTTGGGTGTTCCTGAAGACATACTGGAGTGTGCGAAAGTAGTTTCTTTGAATCTTCTCCCGCAGAAATCTAGAGAAATTTATGAGTACGCGTACCAACGGTTTATTGATTGGTGCAAAGGAAAAAATGTTCAGGTCTATTCAGAAGATGTAGTTATAGTGTATTTCTCAAACTTAGCAAATAAAATGAAGCCGTCTACTCTTTGGTCAAAATATTCAATGTTGCGGTCAACGTTGGATATAAATAAGGGTATCGATATGAGTAAATATTCAAAGTTGCGTGCTTTTCTCAAGAGACAGAGTAAGGGATATTTACCAAAAAAGTCGCGAGTATTTACAAGGGAGCAAGTGGATAACTTTTTGAACAATGCACTTGATAATTTATATTTGATGCAGAAGGTAGGTACTTTCAAAATAAAAGAATAACATTTCTAAAGAGCTTCTTTATAGGTTGTCTTAGTATTGGGGGTTGCAGGAGCAATGAGGTATGATGAAATCGTGAAATTAAGAATTGATAATGTTGAAGATGTAAAATCCGCCTTAATTATAAAAATTCCCGATACCAAATCGAAGAGGTCACGTTCCTTTACTGTGTTGGGAGAAAATTATTTAAGTGTTTATCGAAAATATATTGCTTTACGTCCACCCAGATTGGTAGAACGTCGATTATTTCTCAGATACGTTAATGGAAAGTGTCATCGAATGGTGGTTGTTATTCATAAAATCAGTGCCGTCGCGCAAGAAGTATCAAAATTTTTGAAGCTGGACAACTGGAAAGAGTATACCGGACACGCATTACGACGAACGTCTGCTACTCTTTTGGTTGACGGCGGTGGTGACTTCACATGTTTTAAAAGACACGGAGGTTGGAGATCAAGCACTGAGGCGGAATCCTACATTGAAGAGTCACGTTTGAACAAAGAAAACATTGCGAGAAGAATATTGGGAGATGTAGATGATATTGGTAGTACTGGACCAAGCGCCGATATCATTTCTGATATCACATCTAAAAATAATATCACTATTGCAGAAAACGTGTTGAACCGCTTAGATCGCTCTAAGAATGGGGCTACTGATGGCAGTGGTTTATTTAATTTTAACAAGTGCTTAAATTGTACATTGAACATTAATGTGAATAAATAAAAATCGTTAAATAATAAATTAAAACTATGAATACTTTTTTATCCTAGGATTAAAAATAACCACTTTTACTTACTAGGATTAAAAGTGAATATTTTTGTTGCTTAGATACCACTTTCTTGGATCAGTATGGAAAATGACAACCTTAGATACTCCTAACAGTCAAAATATGTCATACTTTTTTTACGGTTGGAGAAAAAGACACTTTTTTTCAAAAAATCTTATTTTAAACATTATTCTACATATTTCATTTCCGTAAATTGACAAAGCGCAGTACAATTAAGGAGTAAAATAAAAATCATAAAGGTATTTCCGTACTTTTTGTTCAAAAAAAATTATTTTCTATCAAGTTTCGTATTTATTTTTACCCGCATTTTTTTGCATAATGTTTCTTTTTTATCTTATGATTCAGTTAAAATAATCAGTAAATAAATAAAGATTTAATAACGGTTTAATGTTAAATAGCGTATATATTAAAATGTATACATGGAGAGATATTAATGCATTCTATCATAGCCTTCTATGGTTTTTAGTAAGTAAACAAAAATATATATTCTCATATCTAGTTTTGAAAATTTAAAATTGGTTGATCAATAAATTACTGGTCAGAATTGAGTAGCTTATTGAAAGTTAACATATTATCATATAAACTATTTTCAACAGTTATACGTGTAAGAAAAACTTGTATGTAAAACATCATAATGGACATATATAAATGAAAATATTGTATTCCCTCTTTTACAGTTTTACTGGAATGACAAATGTATGTATGTGTTTAATGAATAACTACACTTTGCCAATAATAATAAAGATATATCAAACGTAACGCCTACAAACATAGATGCACTGACAATGTCAGTATCCTCAAAAATAGAAACGTTTAGGAAGGAAGCACAGAATTTGTTGATTCTGTGTTACTTGTCCTCGATTGATTTACGCTCTTGTAACGTTCAGAAATACCCTACCACATCCGATCTCCTGCATTTCCTGAGGCTAAGCGCACACGCATCGATTTCGATCGTACGGCAAAATATCGGACGCTTTTTTTATCGTGTGTCGGCTTAGCGCACATGCAGCGATTTTTACCGTACGGAAAAATATCGTATGATCAAATTCTGTTAGTGGAACAAAGAAGAGCATAGGATCTTCTTCGTTCCACTAATAGGCCTAGCGCACGAATACGTACGAATAAAAATCGTGGCGTGTGTGCTTAGCCTAAGGCTAAGCGCACACGCATCGATTTTTATCGTACGACAAAATATCGTGCCGGCAAATTCCTTTAGTGGAACAAAGAAGAGAATGGGAGCGCGCACACGCTACGAACTCCACACGATACGGCACGATCGTCGTGTTGACGCCGTGTATTGCCACTACGACACACGGTCGCCGTGCCGTTGCCGTGAGTATAGTGGCATATATGATCCAATGAACGCACGCACACGCCACGATTTTTATTCGTACGTATTCGTGCGCTAGGCCTGTTAGTGGAACGAAGAAGATCCTATGCTCTTCTTTGTTCCACTAACAGAATTTGATCATACGATATTTTTCCGTACGGTAAAAATCGCTGCATGTGCGCTAAGCCGACACACGATAAAAAAAAGCGTCCGATATTTTGCCGTACGATCGAAATCGATGCGTGTGCGCTTAGCCTGATGGCTTACACTCCACCCGACATCCCAGTTGCCGAATTACAGGATTGTCTGTGCGCTTTCGGTCAAGAAAATTTATATCTCCTTAAATCCAATATGAGTGTTACTACATAAATTTCTCATAATCTTAGGAATAATGAAGATTGCAGACCTACTTGGTAGCAATACATATATTTACTCTGCTAATTTCGTGTCTAAATAATAATATTAATAATACTAATAATGCATTTATTACCCAATAAAGAATATACTCCACTTAACAGGATAATTGCATACATCCACTCAAACAATAAGTGGAAGAAAACAAGATACATGCGTGCAAACAGAAGATCTAATGGCAAGCTCAAACCAGGACATTTTACATAATAAATACAACTTGGAACAAAATGGGACTGGTACTAATGCAAATGTGTCACAAACAGAGAGAAATGAAGTAACGCCTGGTCTAGCTAAACATAATGATTTAAATTTGTTGGCCGCTCATCCACCTCGGATTTCCAAGATTTTTGGTAACCCCGATGGGGGCACACATGATAAAAAATTGAATCGAGTGATAGGGAGGAGAAGAGTTCTTGTTATTGGAGACTCTTGTAGTCGTGGAAGTGCTGCTTATATGAAGAATCACTTAGATGGTTGCTATGAAGTTACATCTTTTGTAAAACCTAATGCAGTGCTAGGAAGGTATTGCAGCATTCCCATCTTCTTGTGAAAGACTTTGGTAAGACCGACTTCATTTTAGTTATCGCTGGAACGAACGATATTCTTCGGGATGTGGAATTTTCAAAATATTCTGTGTGTAATTTTATAAATAGTGTTAGCAATACTAATGTAATCTTAGTGTCAGTTCCTTATTTACATAGTAATTTTTATGATTGTAATAAACGTATTTATGACTATAATATGCATATGTATAACATATGTCGTAATTTTGGTAGTCTAAGTGTTAGTTTTTTGGACATTAATGCGGGACTGAGTGATTGTGATAAACATCCAACCGCGTTTAATTTGGTAAACAGGGGCAGACAAAAGTTGTTTAAACTTCTGTCACAATCAGTCACGTACTATAGCAGTATTAATTTTAATATGTCTATCAATTGTTCAAATAATATTATCCTAGTTGACAACACCTCCTCGTTTTTTCGTTAATGCTCGTGACAAATCCCAGGGTATACGTGGCATGGGGTTGGATGCGTTTGGTGGTGGTGGGAATCATAGTAGATGCAGGGTTTCACACCAAAATATTAGATGTTTAAATAATAAAATTGAGAAAATGCAAGGTATATTGTCCTCGTATGGTGTAGATATACTATTATTGTCTGAACATTAGCAGTCTGATGATCAGATATCTGAAATTTCATTAGCGGGATTTGTTCTGAGGGCATACTATTGCCACCCAGCGAATAAATATGGTGGGGTAGCTATATACTGCAAAAAAAATGTAATTTGTAAGAGTCGTCAAGATATAGAAAGCTTGGCGGTTTGTGGTGTAATAGAGTGTTGTGCAGTTGAGCTAATAGCGAGAAACATAGTGTTTGTAGCTTTATACAGACCCCCGAATACAAATTTTGACATTTTCCTAGATGAACTCTCATCAGTATTAAATATCTTAAATGCGGAAGGGAAAAAAATTATTATTGGAGGAGACTTCAATGTTGACTTCACAACCAAATAGACATCTTTAAACTTACTTAGGGATCTCCTTAATTCTGCAGGGTTATCGGAGACCTTGGATGTTCCTACGCGAGTCACTAGGACATCTTTTTCTTGTATTGACAATTTTATTACGAATCTGTCCGCAGCTGAATATGAGTCGTCCTGCCTTGACTTGAATATTTCTGACCATTTTTCCCAATTTTTGTGTTTTGACTTACATTGTGAAGCTGCTTCATATAGTAATAGCTTTATTTGGATATATAGATTTTGTAGCGGTGGGATGATTTCATTTCTTAACCATTTAGAGGTCGAGACATGGTTGTCGGTTTTTGAATGTAGCTACCCGGAACTTGCCTTTGAAAAATTTTTGAACATATTTGTATTTTATGTTAACAAGTGCTTTCCATTCGTTAAGGTTCCTACTGCTTCTGACAAGCATATCAATCACTGGGTTACGCCAGATATCGTGGATCTCAAGAATGAAATGTTATGTCTAAAAGATCCCGCCAAAAATTTTCCATGTTTAAGAGAGTCTTTTTTGGATTGCGAAAAGAAGTATAATGATGTGTTACGGGTTAGAGAGCGTGATCTTAAGAATAAGTTCTTTATGGCAGCCGATAATAAAACCAAGGCTGCGTGGCGTATTATTAACAATAAAAGAGGTAACTATGCGAAACAGTCGACTTTTCCTGATCTACCTATTGATAGATTAGCTCTGGGTGAATTGTTTAATGATAATTTTGTGTCGTCATCTGAAAAACTCATATCTTTCAATTATAAAGATGATAGTGTCTCTTTCGAGGAGATTGATAGTTTTATGACACCAGGTTCGCAATCATTTTATATGTTTCCTGTGATCGAGGGAGATATTATTGAAGCTATTTATAAGCTAAGTTCTAGTCCGGCTTCTGGTGATGACTCCATACCATCTCTTCTTTTGAAGAGGTCATTTCCTTTTATAACGGGTGTAATGCCATACCTAATAAATATTTCTTTTGAGAATGGTATATTTCCGTCAAAATTAAAACATGCTACGGTATACCCGATGTTCAAGAAGGGTGATCCTAATAATATGAACAATTATCGTCCCATAAGTATACTATCCGTTTTCTCCAAGGTGTATGAATTTGTTGTAAATAAACGACTAATGAATTATTTTCTTCATTTTAAACTAATGTCCGAAAATCAGCATGTTTTTTTCCCAGGTAAATCAACAGATACTGCTATGTTTAATTTCTTAAGCAGTATTTACACTTCGATCGACCACAATCTTCCATGTCTAAGTATGCTAATAGACTTGTCTAAAGCGTTTGATTCAGTTGATCACTTGATATTATTGCATAAACTTGGTAGATATGGTGTAAATGGTGTCTGTTTGAAGTGGTTCGAGTCATATTTGTCGGGAAGGAGACAGAGAGTGAGTATCGACGGGAATTTCTCTGGTAGCACTGATGTACGTATGGGTGTTCCACAGGGCTCTGTCCTCGGGCCCACGTTATTTTTAATTTTTATCAATGACTTTCCTAACTGTCTAACTGGTATTGCTTAAGGTGATGTTATATGCCGATGACATAAGTTTAGTTGTTGCATCGAACAATGTTGACGATGTTATTAGTGCTGCTGGTGTGGCCATGTCTAAAGTAAATAAGTGGGTTAAGTCTAATAGGATCGTCGTGAATATCGAAAAAACTCAGTGTATGCTTTTTAATAACAAAAGAAAATTTAACATCTCAAGGTTTGTCATGGCTGACTCTGAAATTGATTTCGTTAGCAGTTGTAGGTTGCTCGGTGTCATTGTCGATGAGGGTTTAAAGTGGTCGGAACACATAGACCAGTTAAGTTCTAAACTCGCCAAATCGTGCTACGCTCTCTTTCAATTGGGCAAGTCTTGCAATTTGTCTACACTAAAAAGTTTTTACTACTCGGACTTCTATTCCAGGATGCGTTACGGAATAGTGCATTGCGACATTTCTCGCATTTTTATTTTACAAAAGAGGGCTGTCAGGACTATTTTTAATCTCCGACGGGGCGACTCGTGTAGGAATGTGTTCAGGGCCAACGGGATTTTTACATTTTATGATGTATATATTTTTGAGATACTGTGTTATGTATACAGAAATCGCAGCAACTTTGATTTTAGTCTATCGCATGGCTATGAGACCCGCCACTATGATCGTGTTTTGCCTCCTGTACATAGAACGAATTCCTTTCAGAAGACCCTGGCTTTTGTGGGCTGTAAATTATTTAATGCTTTGCCAAATGAAATAAGAAAATGTCCCGCATTACGACTTTTTAAAAAAAAATTGAGAGACTCTCTCCTTCATATTTGTTGTTATAGTGTTCAAGATTTTATAAATTATTTTAAATAACTCTATATTGTATTGTATGTGACGTATTTCTTTTACTTTTTTTTTGTACTGTGCTACATACAATGTCTGAAGTACTAAGAAATAAAATGAATTATTATTATTATTATTATTATTATTATTATTATTATTATCAATAATACATATGAGAAGGTGCTCCCTACAAACTACAAACTAATACTAAAACAAAACTGATGTTACAATACATAAGTATATAATACTTAGAAAAGATGGGGGGAAATGTATAAAATACGAATAACAAAATCTACTATACTGTAAGGATATCAACTAAAACTCTTCGGGAAAAATTAGATAAGTGAAACTCTAACACAAACAAATTTAGCGGCCTCAAGATTTGTGGCGGTATTACACAATTCATAAATATGAGAGAATTGAAGCGCTGCACGCTGAGTCAAATAAAACGCCCAGGTCTTTAATTTGTTTTTGAAGTATGGGATTGGTAATCTTAGTAAAAGTCACGAACACACATTAACAATTACACATGAATATTTTTAGGTTATCAGCAAAATGCAAAAACACCACAGCTGAGCGAATTTAATACATCATTTAAAAATATGTCAAAGAATTGCGGGCCTTGTAGTACAACGGATGTTGGGGTAAAATGTCCAGATTGAAATTCATTGTCAAATATACAACTACATCGATTTGTTAAATATTACGAGACCAATTTAAATAGAGAAACCGAAACTGTCAAGTTTTTTTATCAATGGTCAATACAATCGAATGCTCTTGAAATGTCAGTGTAAATCACACCCACTTGAAAGCGACTGTCCAAAGCTTTACACGCATATTGCGTAACTCCAGCTAAGTTTGCGTAATTCATGCTCATGTGGGGAAAGGTTGGTTACAGATATAGTAATAATTCGCTGATAAATGACTGATTTAAACAGTTTGGCAAAATACTTACAACATTAATCATTCTATAATTCTTGATATCTGAGCGATCACCCTTTTCATATATACAGAGGAATAATTCTACCAATCTTTCATATATAAGGAAAAGTCGAAGTTGTAATACAATAATATTGCAAATGATAGATACAGGTTTGCAAACTAACGGAATGCAATCCCTAAAGAAGAAACTCGGTAGACCATCATTATCCGCTGTGAAATTGGACTTCAGTTTCTTAGCTCAGCGCAGGATATCACGCGATGACATAAGTCAGATATCAATATTATTCGACCTACAGGTTGTTGATGAAATGTACGTGGAATTTGATAGGAATGCGTTCAAAAATGAATTAGCGAAAGCACCACTGCCTCAGGAGTAGATATTTATTCGCCATTATACCGCATACACTCCGCAATCTTTGAACCATCTCTCAAGTTTTGAATGTAATTCCAATATGCGGCAGAATCTAAAAAGAATTTTTCTGCGTTTCAGCCAAGATTAAGGCCATGTCAGTTAACTGTTCCTTTCAGAAAGTTCATTATTATTGAGATAAACTATAAATATGATATAACAACAAAAATCAAATACTAATGAAAATAACAAGCACAAGAAAGAAAAATGAGGTGTGGCCACCACACGACTTTCTTATACGAATGAGCGTTTCAAACTGTACAAATTTAAGCATTTTTTTAATACAAAATTTATTCAAAATCCTATTCTAAGTACTTTCATTCTCTTAATAAATCGCTATAGAATGCATACTTCGCAAGATATCAAAAAAGTGCTCCTCGCTAAGAGTAAAAGTGCTACGTTTAGTTTGAGCGCTATCGTGGACACAGACAGACAGACACACACACACAGACATTTTTTAAAAATCACTTTTTTGGTATCAGGGGACCTCAAAACGTGGACATCTGCAAAAATCTCGAGGTCGAAAATTTTCATCATCACAATACTTCCTTATACTACGTATAAGAAAGTAAAAACAATATTAACTGTAATAGAACGTGGATGTGGGTCTTCTTATTTTTCGTTCAATATCTATTAGGATATGTCAACAATTTATATTTCCTGAACGATGTCTATGCTTATGTTAGCATTGATTATGTAATGCTTTTGTAATTTTAATTACTAGACGTTATTCGAATTTAGTTTTAAGTTAGTTTTAGGCTTTCTATATTTTAATTTTACTTTCTTATACGTAGTATAAGGAAGTATTGTGATGATTAAAATTTTCGACCTCGAGATTTTTGCAGATGTCCACGTTTTGAAGTCCCCTGATACCAAAAAGTGGTTGTCTGGGTGTCTGTCTGTGACCACGATAGCGGCCAAACCGCTATAGCTATCTATTCCAAATTTTGCATTTAGTAGTATAACCTCCCTCTTGAGAACTGATTAAATTTTGAGTAACATCGGCAGACCGGAAGTAGTAGTTTACTTGAGTGAAAGAATCGAATTTTTCCAATATGTCGTCAACTACTAAGTTTAGACAAATTTATAAAGAATTCATATGTACTTAAAATTGAAATTGTTAACAACTTTATTAAAAAAGTTTTTCGAAATTCCTACCGGAAGTACGTTTTTTACTCTTATCGAAAATCAGTTTTTTGCAAATATTTCGCTAGTCATGCTTTTTAGACAGGTACGTTACGAGTACAAAAGTATTTAGAACTTAATTTTCGACTTTTTTATAAAAAAAATCAAAAATCGGACCGGAACTAACACTTTTACTCTTACCGAATAACGATTTTTTGCAAATATATCGTAAGTTATGCATTCTATATACAGGATGTCTCTAAAAGGTGCGGAAAAAACGCTACCACACATTTCTGAGGGCGATCTAACCCAACTTACTTCAGTCCAAAAGTGGATGCACCATTGCATTGAATTGCCACAAGAATAACACCCAAATTACAGAAGCATATGGTTCCATATACGGAATGAATTTTTTATATCCAGATTACTCATAAACGGCTGCTCCAATCAACTCCTACCAGGTATACCTTTTCTAGGTAAAAAACATTGGAGAATAAGAATTTTTATTTAAAAGTTAAATACAGTGTGTCTCAAAAAAGTTATTACGTTTTAAATGGATACAATATGCCGCAGGTGGCGCCCTCTACATTTTGCAATGAAAATGAGAGCAGATTTAAATTTTTTACCCCACGAAACCCTCCCTACCCAAATATTGTGACAATATACCAATTATTACAGAAATTATTTATAAAAGACTAAAACCAAATTGAACTTTTGACACTCTGTATCTCCGAAAGCATCCACTTTTGGACTGAAGTAAGTTGGGTTAGATCGTCATATTTTGCCCTCAGAAATGTGTGGTAGCGTTTTTTTCCGCACCTTTTAGGGACACCCCAGTATATTTATGAAGAGTACAAAAGTATTTAGAGTTGGATTTGGAATATTTTTTGTGTAAATGAAATTTCAAAATTCGGACCGAAAGTAACACTTTCATACGTATAAAAAAAAGTCGTGTGGTGGCCACACCCCATTTTTTTAGTATTATTATTTGTAAAGACTCTACGAAAGATTAGAACTCATTTTGATGTTTTCTAAGTAGAGTTTTTCGGTTCTAACTATAAGGTCTAGAACCGCTTTTCTTTGGTCTCTTCTTTCCTAACATATTTTTGTTTTATATAGTAGAGAAGTAAATGATATCACTATTTCTTTTATTATTACTTCAACCTTCCTTTTCACATTAATAATTATGTGTTCTAATAGCAAATTGAAATATTCATAAAGCTTAGTAAACGTCCTTACGTGTGAAATGTTCTTACGCTGTTTTAATAATTATTTTCACTTTTCGTGAATAATATGATTATTTTAATAGAGCACATTTTTGCGATAAAACACGAAACCAGCAATAGGCAAACAACAATGAAAAGTTTGCATGAGGCGCCACTCGAGGCTACGTTAATATTAAATCACGACAAACGTAAGATAAAATCGAGAAATGGTGACGAACAAAATTAAAGTTTGCATTGTTTCACATTTAGAACATTCTTACTATATTTGCAACATTTCAGCACCATTCCTGAATATAACTCAAGTAACTTTATTTTAATTAACATACTTTGGACTAATTGAAATAATATAATTATGTTTAAAATAAACATCGCGCGCCGTCACGATTAAAGCAAACAACCCAGCTGCAAGTAGTAGCCTTCAAAAGAGCAGTGTTGCCCAATCTTTGTTGAATAACCGTCAAAATATCTAATTAATTGCACCACGAATAGCGATGTTATCCATTTTACATCTTTTACTGAACACGTCTTCTTTAAGAGGAGCGTTTACCTATCGAAAATTAAGACATCGCCGTTTCGCGTTTTTTAAACTTATTTTGTAATTTTAGAATCTCAAATTTGGGTTAGTGATGCAAAAGGCATAAATTTATAATGTCAAGGTGAGTTTTTGTACTAATTTATTTTCTTAAGAAAGTTATGTGGTTTAGAAATAACCACAAAAATGCATGAATTTGATTAATGTCTACTAACTAAGGCTGGTACACAAAGGGAAAGAACGACCTCTACGCGCCAGCTGCACATTTGATGTACTATATCAAAATCAAATTTATGTAATTATTTTTAAAGGTAAAAAACATTAAACAGTAAAAATTGTCACACACATTTTACACGAGGTTTTTCCAAGCTAATCGTGTCGTCTATCCCCACTTTACGGTATCTCTACCGGTCCTAGCGAAGACGAAAATCTATCAGAATCGGTCGGCTATTGCAGACTTAAATGGGAGTGACAGTTTAATTACAAACTGTCACTCGCATTTAAATGTCATATATACCTATAATATTCGAGTGTATAATAATATAACAGTTACGGGCAAGCGAAAATTGGCTTATTATAAAAGATCAACATCAACAGTTCCGTAACTACTCATTCTTTATCTATGACAGAATCTGTGAATAAAACCGAAGCGCTGTGACATAACCGAATATCGTCTACCTCCACCTACTCACACCCCCTTGCGTCTACCCGTCCCGTGAGTAATATAAGTATAAGTTGCATAAGTTTCTATTTGTTGGTAAACGCCCCTCTTAAGTATCTGTATCTGTCAAATTAAAAGTCAGATGATATAGAAAATTCAAATATTTTCTTGTAAACGCATGGCCCACTCAAAAGTAATACCATTGTTCTCACAAACAAACAATGATAGGTGAATCTCACCTTCTGTCATTCTCATATTTTACATATTGACATGAGATTTTTGTTTGTAAGACTATATATAGAGAAAAAAAATTAAGAATTTTTTTATACAAAAATTATTCAAAATCCTATTTTAAGTACTTCTATTCCCTTAATAAATGTCTACAGCATGCATACTTTGCAAGATATTATAAAAAAAGTGCTACTCGCTAAGAGTAAAAGTGCTACTTCCGGTCAGAATTTTGAAATTTTATTTATATAAAAAACATAAATATATACAAAATGCACAATTTACGACATATTTGCAAAAAGTCGCTATTCGGTAAGAATGAAAGTGCTACTTCGGGTCCGAATTTTGTTTTAAATAGTTTTGTACTCGTAATGTACCTGCCTAGAAAGCATGATTTGCGAGATATTCGCAAAAAACTGATTTTCGATAAGAGTAAAAGTAAAAGAGTAAAAGGTAGGAATTTCGAAAAGCTTTTTTAACTCAATTTTTCTCTAATTTAATTTTGAGTACATACATTTTAATTCTTTATAAATTTGCTTAAACTTAGTAATTGACGAAATGTTTGCAAAATTTCGATTATTTCAGTGAAGTAAACTACTAGTTCCGGTCTACCGATTTTACTGAAAAACTAATTAGTTCTCAAGAGGTAGATTATACAGGTAAATACAAAATTTGGAATAGATATCTACAGCGCTTTGACCGCTATCGTGGTCAGAGAGAGAGAGAGAGAGAGAGAGAGAGACATTTTTTAAAAACCACTTTTTTGGTATCAGGGGACTTCAAAACGTGGACATCTGCAAAAATCTCGAGGTCGAAAATTTTCGTCATCACAATACTTCCTTATACTACGTATAAGAAAGTAATATGAGAAATTATTCGCATTTACAACCTGAATGAGTAAGAACAATTAATTTATTGTGGAAGAATCTGAACAGAATGTACAAGTTAATTCATCATTATAAAATAGATCTTGTGCAACAATGCTTAATGATAATTAAAAAGAAGAATATTTGGTAGAAATAGAGATAATTAAATATAAATATTGCAAAACCCATGAAGCGCACTGTATATTTCACTAATCAAGTCATTATTGAAACATGTCGTAAACTATCCTTGTAAATTATAATAGGTATCGTAAACGATGGGAATAATCGTATAGTTTTCCACTTATAAACGATAGCACGTATAAACGCATAAATTTATACAAATCGTACTCTGTTGCACGACTATTTAGTTTCAGGTGTTAAGAAGTTAGTGGTTAGGAAATAATTTTTTTAGTAATAACTTATTACTGTACACTCTAAAATCAAACAAAGACGTATCCTTTACATCAATTTTGTTATTAGTTCCCATTGTTAAAAATTACGAATATATCAATAATATACATATTTAAAGCATTACAGCATGACAAATATCATATCTATCATTAGTTAATACTAATCATTCAAAACGCTATTATTTTTTTTATTTATTATGGTGTTCTTTCTCTTTAAATAAATATATAAATTCAGGAGATACCAATGCAACGAGCCTAATATACTGTAGATGGAATATTTTTCCTGTACACTAATCTGGAAACATTAACGAGAGATATAAGGTTTGTTTTTGTTTCGCTAAGAACGATGCCAGAACAGTTCACGTCATGCGCAGAAATATGTTAAGTGTTCGGGTTTCCGGAACTGTTCTGGAACTAAAAATTTCGTGTTTTGGTTTCTGATTGTCAGTTCTGGAACCGTTCTAGAACTGTAGAACTAATTCGGGATAAAGGCATCGAATCGTTCGGAACCGTTCCCAGACCGTTCCGAACGGTGTACTATGACGCATACAGTTCTGCGCAGTAACAGAACTGTGTTAGAACCGTTCGTAATATTAAACCCGAACAAACCTATAGACAAATTGCGATTTAAATGTCAAGCACATGTTTGCATTGACACATATATATGAGCTGTTCTTATTTGTTCGTACTTAGAATATGGTCTAATACCAACCCTTATAACACCTGAAGAAAGAATCCATAATTAACTAATACACCAGTTAATCGAGCCGGTTTTTCCATTTATAAACAACCCAATATACATTATGTATATGTACATCATATTGAAGCGAATGTTGACTTATTCTGCACAGGCAGCGTGGAAACTGTTGACAATTACTAGACTTTCGATCAAAGAGTGAAGTTATTTCGAAAAGTTCTAACCACATCCACATCCGTGGGGCACCGACATCACAACATTATCTGTCTAATACTCACTGTGTTTTTGTTTGATTATTTAACTCAACAACTTATAAATATTACAATCTTTAGCATATACATTGTTTAGAAATATATCATAAGAAGAGATTTCTATATTTCGATTCAATCTAATGTCCCAGCAACTTGAAATCGTCATATTTAACCTCCCTATCACACTTCTTCTATACATATAGCAAGAACTCATTAAATCTATCTTATAAATGTTATTTTACAATATCCTTCAATATACATTAATATTTTCCTTTCTAAATCATTTTCAACTTTTATTTTTTTTAATAATAATTATGCACTTATGCACCTGGTCTTAAAAACAGATAGTTCGGTAGCCGATTAACTCAAGTGGAAACGGTCATGGGTGAGATGTTGGAGTACAAGGCAGACTCCTGATTAATCACTTGAAGGATGAGGGCAACAAAGAAGTAGAATGCAGGTGAAAATATCAAATAGACACGCAACCAACTCAACAATAACAAGGTTTTATCACCCCACCCCAATTGAGAGCGTAAAAATTAACAAATATGAACAATTGAAATATGATCAATGTATTAAATTTTAACCGTGGAAGTTACGCCAAAATAAATTAAAACAGTCCAAATTACGTTAAATAAATTAATGTTAAATGAAAAATAATTTATTAAATTGTTTGACAAAAAGGAAGTTGAAAATTTGACACGAGAAGAATTTATTAAATAAATCTAATCAATTGGTGTCTAATTACTCTTATCAATTTGAAAGGTTGCAAAACAACGTGATGCATCATAAGTATGAAATAAATTCTTATTTTTTAATGAAAATAATTGCAATATCAGTACCTAAATTGCAAGGTGTATCACTAATTAATTTCTTTAATTACATATATGTATTCAACTACCAAATTTGCTGAATTGCAGGAATCACAGACGGTGAATCTCGAAAATTAGATTGTAAACGGAATGTAAAGTATGAACATTCTTTACACAGCACTAAGTAAGTAATATATAATAAAAGTAAACTAAAATTATCAAAAGAAACAAACCGATTAGTATTAAGCAAGAAACGAAAGAGTGATGGTTGAATTACAAATCTTTAAAACAATTTGTATATAATCCCCCAGTTTAGGTTATCTAATACTCATCACAAAATTAAATTTATCTCTGATATCCCACAGAATTAAATTAAAAATAAGTGTAAGTTATGACCCTTGATATTTTAAATTTAAATGAAATGCAAAACGCCACTGACAATTATATCAGTTGAACTACAAACAACAATTCTAGGTCGATTATAGATAAGCAGATAGTAACAAATACACACCATTTGACTTCTATCGCGTTATGAGCTGCAAGTGAACTGTGAGTAGGCCGTCGAGAAAATTTTCTAAGCGAATGTGAACTCAATTGAGAAACTCTAAGAAGGACATAATAATAATTAACCTGAGTAATACTATTCAAACCCACAAATATAGTATTCAGAAAAACTCATTGGGAATGTCTTCTGCAGAATCACAAACTTGTACCTATTTTCATCTCAACAAATTTTTAAGACATGCTAAATATCCTTTTAAGATGCTATAACTCACCCAAAAATATGAACAGTCTTATTTTGTTTCTTCTAAGAAGCCAACGTGCAAATAGACTGAGTGCCGGATTAAGATACGTCAATCTCCCACTCCACACTTGTGAATAACAATTGTAATAGGCAAATGAATAATTGGCCAGATACAATACAAAAATAGGAAATAACATATGTACAAAATGTAATAATTACTTACGTAAATTACTGTAACTGGAATTAGAGAAAACCACAAAACATATCATGAAAAAATCTACCGGATCCATGCCAATAAATATGCCAATTGACAGGTAGAGCTTTAAGTTTCGAAACACCCAAAATTAGAAAGGCTATTCAATAATATTGAAACCAAAATTAAAAGTTGTAAATAACTTAATTAATAACTCAAATTCCGCATAGAGTAACTAAAAATAAGGAACTGACAAAATAACTGAAAATTGTCATATAAACAAATATGCGATAGCAAAATTAACTAAATTTAAATGCACATTAAAAAGATAAATGAATTTTTAAAACCTAAGAGTATCGTATTTCGATCGTGACTAAAGTTGAACCAATGCAATAGTGTCATTCGTGATAGTAATGCAATTCCTTGATTAAAATATTTAGGAAAGGGTCTTGAATTTTCTAATTATATACCAGTTACGGCCACCTTAATAAAATCCTGTTTATTTGATATAAATTATAAAAACAAACATTTTGGCCCACCTGTACATGTAATTTGCAATATGTGCCTTGTATATGATGTCTATGTTATATTTATATTTTCACTTCAGGGGTTGAAAAGTGATTTCTAAAACACTAAATATACATTGGTGTAATGTTTATTCACAAAGGAGAGGTTACTATGACGATTCGCTTCACATACATAATTTTCATGATTATGTTTGTATAGAGATCAATACAATGCTACATTTCATGCCGGAATTGTGCTTTTGAGATTTCTGGGCTCAAACTAACACCCCGCTGACAAAGTTACTAAGTTGTACCTACATCAAATAAGTTCTGCTGGGGCTATAATTGTTTGACTGTAATATTAAATATTACTTTCCTTCCATGTGTAGCGTAGGCAAAATTATTTGTTATTATTTACGCCGGTTGCTGTATGTCTCAAAATACAGCTCTTGTTTTCACAAACATTTTAATATTGTTATTACATAAACCTTTTCCTAATAATGTAAATTATTAAAAGTTTTATGATAATGATTAAGGTAACAAAAATAACTGATTTCTAATGAAGGAAATACTATTATATCATAATAATTATATAAAGTTTTTTAAATGTATACATAATACCTACTTGAACGTAAACGCATAAATATATGAAAGTTTTTATAACTCGCTGAGCTGAAGCATATAATCGCTTAATGGATTTCTAAACACTCTCGACCCCTTCTCTAAATATTTATATATAATCTAAGGATCTAACTCCAAATTCAATCATAAAACACTTAACTTACTTTTGACAATTCGTTGCCTCCAATCGATGTTGCTGAATATGTAGTTCTTCCAGTGTATATCAGCGTATGCAAGCACCATGTATTGCATTTAAATTACTTCCTAAAAATAATATATTTTGTATATATTTTCTGTAACTTACCTTTTAAGTCAACTTACATGGAAAATATAATGTTATCATACTTTACAGTCAAGGTAACAGGGACATACATAAACTTATATATGCCATCCATATTGCATATCATATTATTATACTTGAGTGCTAATTTATTTTCCAGATATGTAAGTATTTACAGATGAATGTTATTAATCATTTGGCATTCTCATGCCGGTTTTCCACCAAACGGACAAAACAAAAACACAACACAAACTCGTGTCGAAAGAAACAAAACTGCACCTTTTTACAAACTTTTTGAAGACTCGACGTTTCTGCGACAGTTGCAGTCTTGTTTTTCGGGTCCCGCTCGAAAGCGGTTAGATCAAAGAGTTTCGGAGTGTTTACGAACTCTAGCCAGGATAAGCAAATCATCATCTCTTGAAGCCATTTCGATTTTCACACACTTAAAATTCAAAATTCAATTACCAAAAAAACACACTAGTTCGTTTGGTGGAAAAGCATTGAAAACAAAAACGAAACTCCAAAAAAATCTTCTCTGCTTGGTGGAAACAGGGTTTCGAATTTTTCCGAGTTTTGTTTTCTGTTATTAGTGTATCGAAAAACATGAACAAAACAGAAACTCGACTAGCCCGTTTGGTGGAAAACCGGCATTACACGTAGTATAAGAAAGTATTATAATAATGTTAAAAATTTTCGACCTCGAAATATCTACGTATTCAAGTCTCCTGTGTGTGTATGCGTCTTTACCCCTCTCTGTGTGTGTACGCGTCTCACTCTCTCTTTTTCTTTCTCTTTCTCTCTGCGTGTGTGTGAGTGCGTGCGTATGTGACCACAATAGCAGCCGAACGGTTAGAGCTATCCATTCAAAATTCTATAAATGTGGTTAAATTTACAATAAAATCGATAGACCGAAAGTAGTAGTGACAAAATCAATGAAATATCTCGTCAGCCACACAACTAGAAAACGTATTTCTAAAGAATACAAAAGTACTCAGAAGTGAATTTCAAAACCTTGATGAAAAAAGTTTCTCAAAATTTTCTACTCTTATCGAAAAGCAGCTTTTTGGGTATATTTTCATAATTATATACTTAATACAGATTTACTAAAAGTGAGAATATTTAAAATTTAATTTTGAACAACTTGTATATAAAAGAAACCTCAAAATTCGCACATAACGTACTCTTATACAAAGTTATTTTCTTGAAACTATGCATTGTATACAGATTTATTAAGAACATAATAATTTAGAGTTTGATTTAGAACTTTTTTTAGAAATATATTCAAAATTCGGACTGGAAGTGCACAGGCCGGCTCGAACCTGACGGCCATCTTAAATAGGCCCAAGCTATCCGAAACCACAATAAGTTAACGACTGGCCTGTCAGTTACGCGACTGACGTCAGAGCTGATAATGCAGATATCTAGTAATAAATTAGAGATATAGAACGTATTCCCTAGTAAACATTCCTTAATTTTTGTCTTGTATATATATATTTCATTCAAGATTCTGCTCTGTAAGGAAACCCAAAAAATTTAAGCATTCAATATATGTAATAGACTTATAATACAAATTTACCTAAATATGTATGGAATAAACTAGTAAGTTAATTTCATATACGGAATGTGTTCTGTTAGATAGAAATATCCCTGTTCCTACATTTAAAGAAATTCCACCAACAAAATGTTCTGTGCTTAGGTTTCTATAAATACTATCAATGACTTTAAAGATTGTCAAATATATTTCAATGCTTAAGTAAAACTTCAAAAGCATTGCCAGAACATGCTCAAAAAATGTTTGTGACAATAACACCATACACTAACGCTAATACCACCAGGCAGATATCAGGCGTTTTGAAAGAAAATTTATTACTGGAGACAGCATTAAGCGAAGTCTTCTGGTTGGTTTCTCATTAAAAAAATATTTATATTAATACACACAAAATCTTTTTATGCAGCTTGCTCCATGTGTTATTAAGATTAACGAAAGTAGTGTTCTTAAGACAGTGTCCAAGATTATAGATCAAGTCTTTGAAATAACATTCTTACGGCTATATATACAAATTTAATTAAACTGGGGTTTCCAAGTCTGGTCATACATTCTTACTTTGAAGCATTTTGCTCTCTATTAATTAAAATAACGTATCAGTATTTAAATTATGTTATCCCACTATTATTAATAATAATATTTATTTATTTATTCCACAGAATGCGTATGCAAAAAAATCAATCCATGGGTAAAAACGTTAAGATTAAGTTATAACAATATAGACTCCATACATTATATATACAGCAAGTCCTCACAGAAGCAGCAGTAGTAGCATTGTTAATAATAATTCCTTAACATTCTGTTAAAACTTTTTTAAATATAATTTGCATTCTGTTTAAAGCAGATTTCTTTGAAAAAATGTTCTCTGTGTGTATAAAGCTTAGATATGGGTGGACTAAATCAAGGACTCACCAAATGTAATTTCCAGAGTCTAGCATGAACTAAGCCAAGGGAACTTTTTCTCTCTGTTAATTTTTGTTTCCTTGGACTTTAATTGAGTTTTAAATAAAATACATTTGGTTTTTCTATCAATAACTTGTTGATTGACATCCATACCTTTGTCTGTGTATATACCATCTCTGCTTTAGATTTGACATCTGGTAAGTCTTTAGCATAATGATGATATTATATCGTCCGCATAGAGAGAGACTGCTGCTAATGGTTTTATAAGTTGTGGCAGACCGTTGACATATATTAAGAATAATGTGGGAGAATTGTATGATTTATATAGTCAAACGCCGTTGCCAAGTCAATGCACATTGCTAAACATGGCAAATTAGAGTCTAGATTAGTAATGGCTTTCATAAGGCATTGAAATAAAGCAGTATTCGCAGAATACTAAGTACGAAATCCATGCTGACAAAAAAATAAATGAAAGTGTTGAAAGACATTGGTTTATAATTTGCGATATCGTTGCAGTCCCTCGTAGATAGTGGTTTTATCAGTGATACATTCAAAACAAATTAAATGTGTATATGTATATAAGCAGCTCAATAATTAGCCAATAGCAATATTTAATCATACGAGGTGAGTTATGATCGCATCCCGTTGAGGAAGCAGTGCTTAATTTACCGTCTGCAAATTTCAGTATCATTTTTATCTATATTCGGCATAAAGAAAAAGTTGTTGATAAATTGTTTATGTTTTTTATTCTTGAGAAAATCAGTTTTAAATATCGGAAATCTTTGCCCATGTCCACTTTCAATCCCGATTAATCTGTGTACTCAATTGTGGGGTGCATTAACATGCAATACTAGAGTATTCCGACTACAAAAATTTGCGGTCCGAATTTTGAAATTTTTTTTATACAAAAGATATTTAAAATTATCATTTAAATACTTTTATACTCGTAATGTACCTGCCTAGAAAGCATTACTTGCGAGATATTCGCAAAAAACTGATTTTCGATAAGAGTAAAAGACCTATTTTCGGTAGGAATTTCAAAAAACTTTTTTAAGGAAATTTGTCTCAAATTTAATTTTGAGTACATTTGAATTCTTTATAAATTTGTTTAAACTTAGTAATTGACGAAATATTTGCAAAATTCGATTTTTTCACTGAAGTAAACTACTAATTCCGGTCTACCGATTTTACTGAAAATCTAATCAGATCTCAAGATGGAGATTATATACCTAAATACAAAATTTGAAATAGATATCTACAGCGATTTAACCGCTATCGTGGTCACACACAGACAGACAGATACACAGACACACAGACACACACACAGACATTTTTTAAACCACTTTTTTGGTATCAGGGGACTTCAAAACGTGGACAATTGGACATCTGCAAAAATCTCGAGGTCGAAAATTTTCATCATCACAATACTTCCTTATACTACGTATAAGAAAGTAAAAACACCACATTTGAAAGAGCAGCCAAATACATGGAAAGAAAAGTATATAATCCTATTAGTCACATAAGAGATATTCAAATTTTTCAACTGTTTATTAACGGATTACTAAATTCTTTGCAAAGGAGGACATATATTCCTTGATAAGTTTTTTTTTAATTTTAATTAAGGTGTAGTTCTTAATGTATTAATTATCTGTTTGTTGACGACACGAAATAAGCACGACTTCATAGTTATTTTAACTTTTCATGTTATACAATACTTTGTATTTAATCTGAATCCTTATTTCTATATTGTATACTGCCTTGTGACTTATCCTACACCAACTTGGTCTATTGGATAATAAACTATTATTATTATTATTATCATCGGCTATTCTGTACATTTGTCAAAGAAAAAATAGTATTTTATTCACTGATTTTGAAATTAAAACCTTATTGCAAGCGCTACAAAATTATCATTATAATAATTAGCAGTGACAAGAACAAAAAGGTCTGATCTTTCGTAAGCAAATGTACAAAATACTTACTAATATATCTAACAAATACCAAAATCATATTTCCAGTAAAAGATATTAGGCAACGGAAATATACATATCATTGAGAACATTAAAAGCAAGTTCTACTTTAACTTTTCTTCTCTTAGCAATTTATTCCGTGTTGATGAACATTAGGACAACAAAAGCGTTTCTCATTACCCCACCGGATGATGTTTGTGTTAGCCACTAACTAGCCTTTATGTAAATAGCGACGATTATTCAAATACGACTGGATAAATAAGTCTCAAAGCAAAATATACCTTATGGCTGGCCAAATGTGCAATTTTTTTCAGGCAAAATATAAATAGAATGCCTAACAAGTCTGCATAAAATACGTATGAGTAATTTGTATGGCGTAAGTTGAAATTACTTTTTAATTACTTTCGATATCCCCACAAAGTATTTTAATCGAATTCTTCATGTGAATAACAACAGGTGTACATATAACATTATAATGTACAAAAATACACGAAATCATGAATTTCGTGTGTTAAAATCTGAAATGTGTTGAATTGAACTTTTATTATAACATATTTTTAGAATACTAACTTCGGTAGATTTCTATTATTTGTTGTTTATCATGGATAACAGCTTAACGATATATTTACTTATATTCTGCATGCTGGATTAACAGTCTAACCACCGAGCTATGTGCCAACCGCTTCTAAGTTTTGTATGCGTATGGTCCAATTGCGTGGAACTCAAATGCAACTTCCGCAAAACGGCAACATGTCGACTGTGGATGGCAAATAGATTATGGTCAGAGAGTTTGTCCGGCAAGGTCGAGACCTTGAAATTACGCTGGGATACTCACATCCAAGAGTTTATTAATAAATTGGCTTAAAAGAATTATATAATATAGGCTGCTTCACATCTTAACATTGGCGTGATGACCCTAACTTCTTTGTACATTTATAAACTTATATTTTTTCTAAAAATGAACAAACACTTGTTTGTACGCAATCAAGATTTCTATTGTAATATGACGACCAGATCTGGTAACACTTTATCTGATCCAATGCACCGAACGAGTTTCTATGAACCTGGTTCACATAATTATACCATTACGGCATATATCTCATAAGCTCTGTACAACAACAAAATTAACATAATATCGCAGTTTAGATCATAAGTTAGACAACTTGATAAACAAATATTATAACTGTCTATAATATATTCCCCATCCTAGAGTCTAGTGTTTTTATCCCTTAATTTATTTATATTTATACTCCTCTGTTTATTAGCGACATAACCAACTTCAACACATGGTAAATAATGCCCACTTATGTGCTAACTAACCCACAAATAATCACTTGGGGTGAAGTCCGGAGAATATGGCGAATATGGAAGCAATTCGTGGCCCAATTCGTAATTTCTCCATGAAGACTACGCACACGTGCACCTGTGGCTTATCTTAGTAAAAGAGCATGTTCTTCTTGGTCAAATGCAGTCGTTTTTTCTTAAAATCTCCGTTGAACCGGTTCAGTAAATTGTAGTAATATTCGAAGTTGGTTGCTTTTCCATTTTGAAAGTAATCGATATGAATTTTATAGAGTACATACCATAAAACTATTGCCATTACATTGTTGTCGACAGACCCACCTTGGGTTTCTTCAGTGCAAATTCGGCCGGAAAAACTCACTGTTTCGTCTACGGCTTGGTCCCGCTGTATTATAGTAGGTCCATGGTTCATGGTTATGAAATGACCCAAAAACTCGTCCTAATTGCGGTTGAACGTCAAACACTTATTCGAGTTGTCAGACTATCGCATTTGTGATCAGTTGTAAGCAAACAAGACACCCAACTTTCGCATAACTTTTTCGTCTACAATCATTCAATATCCAAACCACTGAGCTATGCGATATGCCTGTAGCTTGTACAAATTTGCACACTTTCAATATCCGATCGGTCAACAGTATATCGTCGATTTTTTCACGTGTAGTGCCTCAACTGAACGTCCAGAACGATCGACCTAACTTGTGCTTATGCGACCACAACGAAATTCAGTACACCACTTCTTTAACATTAATTCTGGTGGTGCAGTCCAATAGTATTTATATTGCTTAGCTTTGGTTTGGATGACGATTTTCTTAAGCAGAAAATAATGTTGATGAGCACACATATTTCACTTTTTTCCATTTCCGCCTAAATATGCAAGGTTGTCTACTTTCACAATCTGTCAAACTTTAACTAAATGACGCAGCCTTCTCAAACATGGAGAATAGTCTAATAACAAATGGTAGTTGACGGGAGCACTATCGCTTTTCAATTTACAACGCGAAAAGCCATAAACGTAAGAAGCCACACTCGTACTTCAAAAATATATCAATGTCATAACAAATTTTAGATTATGCTAGTATACAAGAAAAAGATATAGCCATTCTTCAAGTGTACATGTATTTCTGATAAAAAAAAACATCTGCTAGACTTCTCTGAGTGAACGAGCCATATCTCGAAAACTAATTATCATCATTTCAATAGTTCTCTCTCACTTAAAACCATCGATTCAGCTCCCGGTGAACCACCTGTATATATATACATATACACACATACATATACCGATAGCTCCAGCCCGCGACGGGCCATACATAGGCAACAATATACGTATGGAACGTAATGCTATGTGGCAACGTGTGTACGATACCACTCCGCGCGCGCAACCTAATTCCGATGGTCGAGCGCAACAGATGTCCCGTCATTCGTATTTAGCTGTGCATACGTAAAGGTAGTTATCATGTCAGTGTATACAACCGCAGACAAGGTACAAATAGTTTCGTGGTATCTTGCAGGCAATTCCTGTCGAACAACCGCTGATTTATTTGCTGTAGAGTACGTAAATCGGCCTATTCCTTCGCATTCGACGATTGAAAGGATCGTAAATGCGTTTAGGAAATATGGCTGTGTAGTCGGAAATTGCCGCAAATGCCAACAAATTGACGAACAGCCTCATATCCCTCTAATACCTGCCGATCGGGAGGAGAGAGACGTGAGGGTTTGGTCGTTAGTTGAAATGGGCGACCTTAATTGTACACGGCAAATTGCAGACACAATCGGTGTTGGTAGAAGTACAGTAAAGCGGATTCTAAAACGCAACAAACATAAAAGTGTCAGGAGATTTTTCCCGAGGACAATTTTGCAAGAATGGAGTTTTGTGAGTCCGTGATGGAAAAGGCTAACAGGGACGAATATTTTATAAAAAATATTCTGTTTACCGACGAGTCTTCTTTTCCACGTCATGGGAAGCATAACCCCTCAGTCGTGCAATATTGGTCTCGAGAAAATAAACATCTAACTCGTAATGTTAAAACTCAATACCCCGAAAAACTTAACGTTTGGGCGGGTATCTTGCGTGATAACATTATAGGGACATTTGTTATCGACGGCAATTTGAATGCAGTAAAATATTTAGATTTGCTGCGAACACGAATTATTCCTGCTGTCCGTCAACTAAACATCGATTTTGATGCAATTTGGTTTATGCAAGACGGTTGTCCCGGGCATAACAGCAGATTAGTAAGAGAGTTTTTAGAAAACACTTTTCCTAATCGTGTTATTTCCGGGAGGGGTACGATAATATGGCCACCTCGATCACCCGACCTCAATCCCTGCGATTTTTTTCTGTGGGGTTATGTCAAAGAAAATCTTTTCGGTTTTCTAACAATCCCGAACTTGCAACAGTTACAAGTTAAACTGTTTCGCCTTTTCGAGACAATGACCCCTAGAAATCTCGAGGGAGTGAGGCGGGAGTTTTACAATAGGCTCGGCTATTGTTTGTCAAGAGAGGGCGGTATTTTCGAATCCTATTTTGAGTGACTTTCTTAAAATTTGAATTTATCTTGCAGAATTATTGATTTTTTTACTTTTATATTTTAGAAAACGTTATTGTTTTTTTATTACTTAAAATTACTTTTCCGTAGCAGCTAAGAATACAATAATAATAATAAATTGGACCTTATTATGTCTGAAACAAATGGGCAAATTACGTATACAGAACGAATATGCAAACGACTATATCCTTGCGCGGTTTAAGTCTTACTAAATTCTTAACTGCAATGTGCTGCAATTGAAGCTGCTGCGGGTAGAGGGGTTTCGGTGGGGGTTTCGGTGTTGCCACTCATTGCTGACTATGGCCTGTTCCGAGCTGGACCTATCGGTATAACCATGTATGAAAATGTTGAAATCCACGAACCTAGAACTCATGCAAAATGTATTCCATGATGCTGTAGAAGGGGTTGTCCAATAAGATGTCCCTTGCTGCCCCACGAAAGCGCTTCCCACTTAGGTTCTTCAAATATTCAGGGAGTTTGTTATATAGTCTCGGTTCCCAAAAATTCACCGATTGCTGTGTGATTGTTAGTCTGCAACGTGGTTCTTAGTGCATTCCTGTTTCTGGTGTCATGTTGATGAACCTGTGAATTTGTTTTGAAGTGAGCCTTATGTGCGTGCACATACTTTACACAAGCTAAAATGTACACATTAACGACGGTAAGTATTTTCTCACTCTTAAAAAATGGACGACAACTGTCCCTATAACCTACTTCGCACAAGGTCCGCACTGCTCGCTTTTGCAGCAAAAACACCCTCTCCACTTCCGGAGACATCCCCCAAACCATAATACCATACGATGCAACACTATGAAACCCCGCATAGTACGTCAGCTTTGCCGCAGTGTGTGTTGAGACATGTTTTATTCTTCTTATGGTATGTATTGCTGAACATAGCTTTCCACTTATAGATGTTATATGGTCCTTCCATTTAAGGCTAGTATTTAGTGTTAACCCTAAAAATTTTGCGGAGGAATTACTCTCACCCGGAATGGCAAGAACTTGTGTTTTATCTTCATTTAGGTTTAGTCCATTAGCATTACACCATACTTTTATAGATATTTTTGCACTTTCAGCGTTAAACTTCTCGATCACGAAAGATGCATCATCTGCGTACAAACACGCTTTAAGGTAAGGTACACTCATCGGCAAGTCATTAATATATACTATAAACATGAGTGGACCCAGCATCGACCGCTGAGCAACTCTACGTTATACGGGCTTAAACTTTGACAGTGTACCGTTCAACGTTATTGCCTGGCTCCTATTGGTCAAATACGACTCCATCAGTCTCCAGCTTGTACCACGAATTCCATAGTAACGCAACTTTTTCAGTAATGTGTCGTTTGGGACAGAATCAAACGCCTTGCCTAAATCACTGAGCACGATTTCTAGCTGTTTGTCCCGAGCCTCCAATACCGCTTCAATAAAATCCACTGCTGCTGTTACTGTGGACTTCCCAACACGGTATCCATGTGGCTACTTGTGAGGATTTCGTGTTTCTCAAAAAATTTCAACAGTCTTTTCTTTATTGCAGCTTCAATTATCTTGGATATTGCGGGCAAGATTGATATAGGCCTATAGTTTGACTCACAGTTGATATCTCCACTCTTGTGTACTGGAATAACTCTCCCAACTTTTAATTCATCCGGAAATATGCCCTTTTCCAGACACATGTTTATTAAAGCCACAAGCGGTTCTAAGATCGTCGTTATTATTTTCTGTAGTAGATCCACGCTAATTCCATATATATCCCTGCTTTTTTTCGTTTTTAGAGAATATACAATTTCTTTTATTTCATGGGCGTCAACTGGTTTCAGAAAACATGTGTTTTGCGGACTTTTATTCATTCTATTAACGAACTCTTCAGGCTTTATGTTGCTATTATCAGCATTCTCAACTGTATTTTCACCTATCGTTACGAAGAAGTCGTTTAGCTGTTCGGCTGTAAGGTTGCCGGCGCTAACCTCGCTACATGACAGGTTTTTCCCCTTCTCGCTGTTAATAATATTCCATACTGCCTTTTGTTTATTCTCAGCTGTCTGTATATATTTTTCATTATATCTTCTTTTTGTTGTTTCACTCAAAATCTTGTATTTCAGTTTGAATTCCTTCTATATCCGTAGAGCAGCTGCATCTCCACTAGCCCTGTAGATAGTTATTAATGCCTCCAGCTTTTTCATTTACTTAAGTTCTTCTGTGTGCCACTTATTTTGGTATCGACACTTTATCTTCTTTTGTGTTTCAGGAAAGCACACACCGAACACTGTCATCAATTTCTCATGAAAACTACTGTAAGCTTCTCTAACATCATTTTCAGCCATCAGCACCATCCAGGGGACATGAGACAGCATATTTATGAATAAGTCAGTTTGGCCTTGACTAAAGTTTCTTACTGTAATTACAGCCTCTGTTTTATATTCAGGAGCACTATTTGTTGCAAGAATACCAATTAAGTGGTCCTGATGATCCGACACATGAGTTTTCACAGTTAAAAGATACGTTGCTTTTTACTCTAAAATATCATAACACTAACGATTACGTTATTTTAACTGTTTCCTTAGTAGTATTGTCAGAACACAAATTTTTTAATACTTTGATTAGAAATTTTTACAACAACAATTAAATTTCTTAAAAAATCTGCAAGTTTATATCTTTCATTTTAGAAAAAGAAATTAAGCTTTCATCACTGATATTTTCTTGCTTTGGATTTTTTTGACCGTTTAGAATTCTCTAGAGAGAGAGAGAGAAAGGTTTATTAAACACAAAATTAAAAATGCGAGAGATGACCATTTATAAAAACCAACAGATGCCATCTGCAGAAAGTTTTTAAAAAACCGAAGTTAACCTATTTTTGCATTTTCTCAAGAATTTCCCTTTCAATTTTGTTTGAAAATTCCAGAATTTTTGGACCCACAATAAATAATGGCAATTTGAATTAAAATTGATAACTATCGAGAATATAAAAATAACGTTTCGAATAATTATTCAAATCACTAAATTGATTAGCTGCATTTTCATTTCGAGCAAAGCGAAAGAACAAATCTAATGTTGGTTTGTGACTTACTACCCTATCTGAATAATCAATTGTGCGAACTGCCACATTATGACGCATACTTAGCACGCACCCACCCTTTCATTTCTGGTACTAATTGACGTTATTTTAATTAATTATACTCGGCATTTTCTTGCTTAAATATCAATATGGATATTACATATAACCTTGGAGTAGCTTTTAGTAAGATAAAGATTACGTGAGTTGTTATTTACTATATTTAGACTAAAAAGGCATTTTAGTGCATTTATTTAAATTTGAAATATTTTAGATAGTTCAAACTTTATTGTGATTATTGCACAAAACTTGAACGTTACAACTGTTACAACTTTATGCTTGCCTGCTTTTGACAAACCTAATATGATCTATTCAATTTATATGTTAAATGTATAAAATAAAAGGAAAACGCAATCACAAATAATTAAAGTAATGTGCTACTATTGTATAGAAAGACTGCATCTTATGTCATCCTATAATACAATCAATGTCACATAAATCAACTTTTATTCAAAAAGTTTGCTATAACCTAAAAACGATATGAGCCGGTGATACTAAGTACCAGTTTCTAGTTTCTCGTCTTTATGTTTATCAGAAATTATAGTTGCCATTTAGTGTAGGTTGTATGTGTAAAAGAGAAACCGTTAGAGGGGAACAACTATTGAATTGTACGCCAAAGATGTGAATATGAAAGACCAGCAACATTTTCGCTGATCCTCACAAGCTTAGTTTACACGGGCAAGTAAAACTATCACAAGTTAATGTCTGAGAGTACTTCTAAAATAAATTGCATGTGTAAACAGTGTCTGAGAGTGCTCTCACAGCAAGTCGTAAAAGTGGCAGCAAGTACTTGCGGCAAGAATCGCTTGCGCGTCTAAACAGGTTGGAAGAGCGCTCTAGGAAGTTGAAACTTATTTCGAATTTGCTGAAATTTGAGTGAGCAAGTGAATAGCAATAGGCCGGAAAAATGGACGAAAAATACCTCTGGTCAAGATTTAAAACTATTGCGCTAATAAATATGATTGAAGGTTTTCCCGAATTATGGCAGATTAAATCACAAGTATATAGGGATCGGATCAAAAAACAACAAACCTTAAAATATATCGCCGAAAAATTTAGTACTACCGAGAAAGAAATACAGCGGAAATTACATAATCTTCGAACCCAAGCCAACCAGGAGTGGAATAAAATGAAAAAAAAAGTAGTGGTCAAGGTACCGATGAAATTTATAAGTGCAGTTGGGAATATTTTGATTCGCTAAAATTCCTTCTGGACCAATACATAACATCAGGGACAGAGGATAATTTAGTGGTAAGTACCAACTTCCTGTTTTTATCGAAATGTTTTATTTTTACATGTAAACAATATTGGATGTACAATTGAATAGTGTAAATCTAGAAGGCTATGACTTTTGACGTTTCACGAAAGCAAGCTTGGGTAAACTAATGAATCATGACCTTCTAGATTGATTATACACTTGAACACTCTACACTATAAATGTGTTAAATAACAACAATTCTAAATATGCTTATACTGCCAAGAAACTTCACCCTCCGCCGAAACAAAATAATCACGGAATTCTTCCCGGATTTCTTTAGCCGATACTGAGTAATTATGAGCATTATCGTTCATTAACGGCAACAGATTTTCTTTTGGTAATCTTTCATTACGCCAGTTGCCATTTATTTCATTTTCGGTATCAAATATGCCGCTAGGAGCATATATGTTAATAGATCCTTGACGAGACATAAGGAAATTATGAAGAATACATATTGTTGTTACAATAGTTCTTACTTTTTCCGGTGCAAGCGGAATCGGTTTTCTTAAAATTCGAAATCTAGTTGCAATGATCCCAAAGACATTTTCAATTATACGTCTTGCTCTTGAAAGTCGATAATTATAAATACGATTGACACCGGGTTGGTTTCTAAAAGGATAAGGTTTCATCAAATATGGTTTAAGCGCAAACGCGTCGTCGGCGACGACTACATATGGCACTTCCTTAGTACGCCCAGGTAACAACTCTGGAGGGGGCAAATTTAATGTATTTTCTTGCAAGGCTGTTGATAATTCACAGTCATTAAAAACTCCTCCATCCGATATTCTTCCATTAGCGCCAATATTGGCATACGTAATTCTATAATTTGCGTCAGCAAGTGCCATGAGGACAATACTATTTGTTCCTTTATAATTATAGTAAGAGCTTCCACTGCCAGCAGGTGCTTGTATAACAACGTGTTTCCCGTCTAATGCCCCTATACAGTGAGGAAAGTTCCATTTTCGTTAAACTGCTTTGCATGCGCCTTCCATTCTCTTTCTGTAGTAGGCACCTACAAATGTAAAAATGTTGTTACCTTTTGTAGGATGTAGAAGAAAGCAGTACAAGTACATCTTGCTCACAAGCAACTGCAACAACGCCTAAGAGCGTCGATAAGCAATGTTTTAAAAAGAAACGTAGTTGCATTGAAAATGACGCTATAGACAAAGCAATAACTGAATTATATAAACAAGCCGACGAGTATGATATATTTGGAGAATATGTTGCTTGTGAAATAAGATCTTTGCAATCTGACCACAACATAAGGAAATTGAAACGTATCATTCAGAAAGCTGTATTAGATATGTCAGAAATAGATGATAATGAAAGAAGTTCAGCTCACTCAACACACTCGCATTTATCAACCACTTCGCAACATTCAGTAGCAGGTAGTAAGTCTCTATACTCATACTCACCAGCATCATCATCTGCAATTCAACCGGTAGAGCCATATTCGCAAACATCAGATGTACTTGCCATTAAAAATTCATCAACACCATACACTCATACAAGCTCTTCTACTGCTCAACATTTCCATGATTTACGTAAGTAAACAAAATTTTCTGTATGTACTTACTTTAAAAAAATCTTTTTTTAGAACATAGTTCAGAGCCTCACAGCATTCAGGAATTATCTTTGAGACGGTACATACAGGAATACGAAACAGATACATGAGTGAATGATACGAATCACCTGAAAAGTATTTATAATTTATTTTTCTTAAATTTACGATTTTTTGTTTGTTACTACAAGCAACCCCTGCCGACGCTAAATCGCCAATTCTTATAAAACTTTGCATACGTGTACTAATATGAAAGGTAATCGACAACTACTCCTTTTTTACCGTTGAATAGCGTTGCTTGTTGCTGCAGTTTTGAAATAAATGTTAATATGTCTTCATCTGTTATTTTAATTTTAAAATTTACCTGTTGCTAAAAACCTTAATGTCAGAGCCAATCGTTCTCTTGGTTTGATAGATTCACGCATATTTGTATCCTCTTTTGCTATTCTATCCGAAACTAATTGAAGTAAAAAGTCAAAGTCGCTTTCTGACATACGCAGAAAATTTTTGAATTTATTTGTATCTTCACTTCTTAATTCGTTTAATAACATTGCGTAAGCACCAAGGGCAAACCTTCTGTTTATCCATTCTTTGACCCATATTCTTTTCCTAACCTTCTCTCTTCGATGTTTTCGTGACATAGCAATAAGAACACCAGCGGCTGCAACTCTCTTTCAACGGCGAGACATTTTCCTAGACTAAATTATACTATCCCGTGTAAACGCACATGCAATAACTTGCGCAAATTCTATCTGTAGAGCACTTGCGATAGAAAATTGCTGAAATAATTTGCTTACGTGTAAACGGCAGCGCAAGTTACTCTCGCAAGTGCTATCGCAAGTTACTCTCCCGTGTAAACTAAGCTTTAGAGATTCAACACGCAAGTACGATGTAGGCGCCATAAATTCTCGGCCTGACAGGCTTAAATAGGTTCAAACGTGTTCAAACTCCGTCACGTCATGCATGCACATAAGTAGCGAGCGGACACGAAAGGTTGATGACTCGTCGCTCATGGGCGATTGATGTGTTGTATTTTTAAAGAGGTTTTAATTTTATTTATATAATTGTATAACAAGTGGCTGGTGATATATAAAATACAAAATACCTTATTATTTGTTTATTTTGTAGTTCAAGTCGAGTAAAGGAGTATTAATATTTACTAGCAATACTTTCTCAAAGTTCTCTTCTGTAAGATTGGTTCTCTTTGAATGAAGTACATCCTTGTAGATAGAAAACGTCCTTTCTACATTTCAACTGGTTATAGGTGTGTACTGAAAATATTCTATTCGGAATAGTTGGATGTAGTACTGAGTAGTACACCAGCTACAACATTTACCACACAGCGTCATAATATATCGACAGTTTCGACGGCACTTATCCATAGGTACTGATTTGAAAGATGTCTTCTAATGCATTCTACTGTTTTCATGAAGCACTTAGAAACACAATATTTGCGTAATGTGGATTTATCAGGAACATTTCGACCAGTATATTTTTGAAGAAATGTTTTGAAAGTGGGTTTGTCAAGTTTCTTTAATGGGATATTAGCCGCCATTAAAGCTTCACAGAGTTATTCGTTAAAATTGTCAGCTTTTAACGGGTCCAATTTCAGTGTATGTTTTAGCGATGCTAAGTAACGTTGTACCTATGTGGCCTTTTTGGGCATTCTGTAACGATATTTTACAGACTATGCAATAAATTTCGGAATCACTGACAATGGAGGACATACAATCATCACCCTTAATCCAACTTGCCATTGTTTTACGATGCCATTTTCGACGTTCTACCATATCATAGTAACATAAACAATGTTCTAGATCTATTGAATGATAACTAAAAATGTGTGCGTATGTTATTGAAACTTAACAAAATCCAATGCACCTTACGTCGAGATAATTGGGAGCAATAGATTCAATGAAACGGAATTAAACAGGAATTATTACAAAAATTACGAAGTACGTAATTAACAGTCAAAACAATGAAAAAACGAAACTAACGTAGGTATGAATAGGTATATACATATATAACTTTATTTATCATGGGAAATATAAGGCAAATATAATACATTTTAAAAACCCCTCAAGCTACTACCTACGCCGATGACGAAACGAATTTTATGAGGAAAGACGACTTTTTTTGCTCGCATTCTCGGGAGTAAACAGATGTTGCAGTTCGCCATGTGAATAGTACTATTCAGTAACTACGTGTTGTTTACATTATTTCTTTGCTCTGCTGTCTACACATAAGCGAGGTGTACACTATAAATATGACGGTTCAAAGCCTAGTAGCACAGTATATAGCTATGTAATAGAAACAGTAGTTTCTCTCGAGGGAAATAATTGTCCACCGGCAAATCGACGTGTGCGTGACTGCGCAGTAGTCAGCCATCAGCTGTTGAGTTGGCGGGATTATTTGATGCGACTGTTCGGCATGCGGTTTGTGAATGGCCGTTAATGTAAGTTATGCTGGGTGTACACCAATTATACAAAATGTTTGACAAACAATTTATTAAGAACACTAATTTTACAAATTAATGGGTAGTTGTACACAAATTAAACAAGGCATATGTAAAACTAAATTATACATTCTTTTGGCATTTATAATTAACGTCAAATAAATTTATTAACACATTATTAATTTAGAATTTGTGTTTAAAATGTGTCAAACATTTTTGTTTGATTATTGTGCATTTCCTTGAAACATTTCCATATAATTTAATGGATGCTGACGTACTTCTAACATTTTTGACAAACAAATTGTTTTTATAATTCGTGTGCACGCAGCATAACGTTTTATCAATAATTGTAGTGTTTCGTTTCGCGAATACTTGGAACAAAAATGCCCCATTACTGTTGTGCATCTCGGTGCAAGAATAGTTCGAACAATTCTAAATCAAGCTTTTTCAGGTTTTCGAAAGAACCAATGCGGTAAGATCCCCACGTGCATTAAAATGTTCTCAACGTTAAAATGTGCATTTTGTTTATTATAGTTGTGAATAATTACTCAAACTTCATGACAAATCCACCACCACCAACGCAAAATTTAATTTTCGAAGATTGATTACCGACAATGGGAAAATATAACTGAACAAAATGCCTTCACTTATTTTGTAGGTTATTTGGGACACAAATGTTTTGAAAAGCCTAGTTTTCCAACAATTATACGTTTAAAACACAAAAATGAATGAATTCAAATTTTACACTTATTTTAAGGCATGTCCTAACTTTGTGAAACAGCTTTACTAATTTGGCAACGCCCGACCATAATTTCAGTATATATATAAATACCGCATTAGGAAAAAGCCTTTTGTGAATTTTTTCTCATTTTCCTTCGAACCAAATGTTAGCTTTAAATTAAAACAGAAGTTGGAGAAAATATCATATAAACATCCCTGCGAAAATTTTCCTACTGAATTTTTGATAAAGCTATTTATTCGTGTAAGAATTTTTTATACTTTGAAATTTTGCAATAGAAATTTCAAAGCTAGTGGCAATTCAAACAAAATAACAATTTTACAACACCATTGATGAATTGTGATAAGAAATTTAAGTAATCTTTAGGTTAAAGTAGACTTTTTTTGTGTTGTACGTATAATGTATTACATTTTAAATGCGTGTGTAATATGTACTTAATAAAAAGCAGTGTTTTATCCTCGTTTTTTGTACAATTAATACCTATAGCTTTTTCATAATTTTAAAAATAGATTAACATAATTATCTCATAAACGATTTGGTTCTGCGCCACTTGTTTATTCCTGAATAGAAGAATTGACTAAGCCTCTGGTTGCGCGTGCGTGAAAGCGCAGTACCATTTTGGGACACAAACATCAAAGGTGCCGACGGCGAGAGAAACTACTGTGTCTATACAGCTCTATACTGTGCTAGTAGTTTTTAGTAACCATTTAACCAACGTGACTAGCGCACGAAAATGTTTGAAGTAACGAAAATAGAGCACTGCGCGGTCATTAAATTTTTAACAAGAGAAGGGCATACATACTTTATCACATTAAACAACGTTTAGACGGCGTTTACGGTGATTCATCTCCTTCGTATTCAACTGTAAAAAAGTGGGCAAATGTTTCCGTTTGGGATAACAATCCCTGGACGATGCTGATCGGTCGGGTCGACCAATTGAAGTGATAACGCCTCAACAAATTTCAATTATTGAACATTTAGTGCTAGAAGATCGCCGTTTGAAAGTGAAGGAATTAGCAGTGATAACAAACATATCCGAAACAAGTGTTCGTTGAATTCTTCCTGATCATTTGGGTATGAATAAAATTAGTGCTAGATGGGTTCCACGACTTCTTTCTGCTCTCCAACGTGAACGTCGAGTCGAATGTGCGCAGTCGTTTTTAAACATGTGTGGAGACGACCCAAAACCGATTTTGGAGTCCATTGTCATAGGGGATGAAACAATGGTTCTGTTTTACGATCATCTATCGCCATATATCGCCTCTATCGCCATCTATCGCCTCTATCGTCATCCTTCCATGGCGGTGACCTGATGAACCTTGTCCCAGAAAGGCGAAAGTCGTTCAATCAACGAAAATGGTGATGGCCACAATATTCTGGGATTGTGAGGGAAGTTTGCTAATTGACGTTAAAGAGCGAGAAAATTGACAAATGATATGCGATTATTGCAAGACAATGCTTCCGTCAATTCTGCTATCCGCAAATGCGGCTTTAAGACTTGGAACATCCTCCATATAGTCCGGATATGGCTCCTTGTGGTCTTGTTTTCTAATTTTAAAAAACACCTTAGGTGACGTAGTTTTAAGGACGACAGTGAGTTGCAAGCAGCTGTTATAGAACATTTTGACGGACAAACTTCAGATTATTTTTACAATGGTATCGAATTATTAATTAATCGTTGTAATAAATGTATAGAAGTTAGGGGAGATTACATTGAGAAATAAAAATTCTTATATTGTTCCAAGTTTCTTTTTTGTATATCAGGCCGAGAATTTATGGCGCCTATCTCGTACATACATTACTACAGTGTTCGACCACCTTTTATTAGTTTACGGGAAATTCCGTTCTTAGTTGAAATTTGACTATGTTCTCTTGATATAACAACAATTTCCACATGTATTGTATTCGATAGTTTTGATTAGCAAATACTAATATTAATTATAACAACCAGTAAAACTGATCCTGGATTGGACGAGTGACATCTAATTATGTACTACATATTAGATATACATCACATATCTGTAACCTTGACTGATCTGATTATGAGGAAAGGATCAAAGATTACTTCACGAAGCATACCTACAACTTAATATTAGAAGTAAATATACACAATCGTTGGAATTTTTTGAGAGAGCTGTTTTAATTTTTATAAAACTTTAGAAATGTAATTAAATATACAAAGAGTGGATACGATAATGTACTTATTTCCTAAAGTTAAATTTTTGAAATTTAAAACTGTTGAATTACTTTCTTAAAGTAATTTGATTATCATAAAATACAGTGCCAAAAGTTTCTGTCAGCGATTTGCCAAGCACAAAATCTTATGCAAATGATTTAACATTTCCACAAGGAATAAACAACGCAGTCTTATGTGAAGCAAATCCGGAAGTATTTTTTATTTGTTCAGTCGATAGATGTAAGTACTGTGCCAAAGAATTAATAGTTAATTTTTTGCATGGCGACATTCTATCTATTTTTCCTCATATTGCTCTTTATTTTCTAAGAAAATGCATAGTAGGAAAATAATTATGAAGAACAATTATTTTTACTCATTCAATAGAAAGAAAAGCTATTCGTCAATTAATGCAGGTCCTATTTTCCGTATCAATGTGAGTGCGTATTTAACAACAAAATGCTATTTGTCGTTTTCCTTTGTCTTTTAGCTTCTTATTTTGTGCAGAAACTCTCGCATATTCCGTCATAAGTGACCGAAAATTGAGAGCACATGGTGACCTCCATCTTGAATCTTTGAAATTCTTATATAATTGTCCTGGAAAAGAGAATTTATCTACCGAATCCGAAGTGCTAAGAATTTTGGCTGTTCTTGCACGAAGTTATTTTTCCTGGAATACCGATTAGAAGAGTCATTTTCAGTACCCCTTTTAGTAGGTGTTAGGCCACGCCTACTTGTTAAATAAGATAAGTCTTTTACGTTGTTTTTCCTAATTATTTGTGTGTTAATCTCTAAGTCACCGTTAGCTTAATTTGTTGATTAGTTTTAAAAATTAATTTCTATATATCATATGGTTCTTACGCTCTGAAATTTAATATTTCTCCCCGATGCCAATTTTGTGCTCGGAATTCAATTGTGTGTGTTAATTGATTGTAAGTTTTGCGTTGATCAGAGTTATAGAACGTAGTTTAAATTCTCATTTAAGTTTTCATTTAAACCTTTTTGGAATTTATTGCCAGTTTGTAACCGATTTGGTAAAAGAATATTTTCAGTTTACGAGGGTTATCGTATATGTTGTCATTCAATTGTTACTTCAATTTAAAGTTTATAAGCCTTAAGCCAAAATTTCATTGTCATAGTTTAATTTAATTTTTAAGTACATTTATATTCATATTGCGAGTGTTCACGTATTGACACATTTGTAAAATTCTTTGAAAAGCTGAGGTCTCGTGCTAACAATAAATATCAAACTTGAAACTGATATTCATATTACATGTACGATATACAGGGTGTCCAGAAGTAGGGGACCTCTGTCACTTTAATTTTACATTGTCACTTATTCTTTTTTTTAATAGATTAATATCTCTCGTAACCTTATGTAATTTATTTTTTTCTTGTTGTTCATTTAACTTTCCAGTTTCAAATTGTATAATTAAATTTTATAATTTAGGCAATGATTTAGAATATATTAAATTGTTTGTTGTTGGGAAGTCGTCGTTTTGTCTTTTCTTTTGCTAGCTGAGTATTTAACTGATTTATCTCCTGAATCAAAGACCATTTTGGGGTAGGGAATATTACACATAAGGGGATGGCGTCTGTAAATTCATCCATCTGAGATTCTATGTAAATCCATGACCCACACAAAGACGACTGAGTTAGGGCATGTCCCTTCACCATTTTTATCATCTGTACGCAAGGGTAGTGACAGGTAAGCATTCCTGAAAGTGTAAGTGTAAACTTTCCGAATAGGTTCAAAAGGATAATAATCAATTTATTTCATCACACCTCAAAAAAAATGTGATAAAATCTACCAGCACATAATATTTTGTCTGTGGTGTGTATTATCACTGATAACATCAGTCCAAAATAAATGATTTCAATTAAACTTGACAGTTAAGTCCTAATTATAATTTTCTGCTTTTAGCACTATAATTATTTAATTAGATAAATTTTTAATTTTAAAAAATTACCTACGGCTGAGATTCGAACTCAGACCTCCCGAACTCTAGTCGCTTGCGCTAGCATTACGCTACCGCGGGTGTCTGAGTTCGACGTGGTATGTTTTTGTATCGCATACAAAGAAAATCTAGTTGTTTTGTGTAAACCGACCAGTAACTATTACAAATAACCAATATTAATATATACTGATGAATGACGCTTCAGAAAGGTTCAAATATATTTATTTACATAAAAGGAATTCTCGAGGATACATATTGCTGTGGCAACATAACTATTTGGAATATGATAATTGTAGTATTGCCATACATTAGGCCTTGTCAAATAAATTATGTTGTGTGCTGTTCCAGCAACATAAATAATAAAGATGATGATAATTTTTATTATCCTTAATGTGTATTATATATATATATATATGTATTGAAAAATTCAAAAGATTCTTAGTAGTAGTGGCATACAATGAAGTAAAAGTAATAACAATATGACAACTGGTTGTCAATTAGGAAACAATGACAAATATAAAATACAAATCACAATGTATAAATGAAAATGTAATCAAATAAGCAATAGGACAGTCGGGATTACTTATATAGTCACATCAAAAGGCTTGGGATTCACCACAAACTGTTCAGTCAATGCAATTATACAAATAACAACGACGCAACTATGTAATGAAAAATTAAGAGTAGAACTGTTGATATTATAACAATATAGAATGTAAAATCAGTCATGTATAAATGTAAATGAAAGCAAATAAGCATAGGACAATCGCCATTACCCATGTAATCCTATCAAATTGGATTAGGTTCACCTAAACATGTACAACCTGATTGAAACACATAGACAATCAACGATGCAACTATGTATGTGTTAAGATGTATTTGTAGCTACAGACATATATGTTTCTACCTAGTTTGGTTTCGTCAGTGCAGCATAACAAAGAAGGTGTATGTTAAAGCATTAATATGTGTTGAATAAAAATTATATAGTATTACCTTAAAATGTCAATCCAAAATGTCCAAGTGTAAAACAACTGTGCATTTACTTAATACTGTGTAATGCCTTATTTCAACCAGGCAGTTAATATATTTTATATATATATATATATATCTTAACAGCCCGTACTTTATAAGTATACGTGAATTCTTCAGTGTATCTGAATTTCTTCCCTCTCGTCAAATCTCTTGTTTTTATTAAAGATTGGGATAAGGTTATAGCTTATTTAAAATGAAAAACCAGAAATCATATAAAACATAATTGTCGAATTTATTTAATATTTATTACATACAAAAAAATATAGCATCGCTATACTGTATTCACCATATATATTTTAAAAGAAACATAATTATAAGAAAACGTTTGTACCTTGTTCTAGGTTGTAACGTTTCTTTATGATACGAATATATTTTCTTATACTTAATTAAATAGAACTCTAAAAATATTTTCCTGTTTCTCAACAAATAAGTCCAATTAACTTTTGTATATTGTTTACATTTTCTGCTATTTCTATTTTCACCAGATACATTATATTCACACGTAATGCCCTGATGAACCTAGAATTTCGCAATGGTCAATGTTTGGAGAAAAGCTTGAATCTGATTACTATCTATAACCATTCGCACGTGTTATAGCTAGCATTTCAGAGTCCGCTACCCAGAAACACTTTCCTTATTTCAAATCTAATCTTAAATCATTAATTCATAATCAAAACTTTATTGTAACTATTAATGATGCCAAATACTGTGCCAGAAAATATACATTTGCACGCTATATCCTCTTAACACTCAACACCATTAATTATTTTATCTCTTTTAAACTTGAAACTAAAGAATGCTTATTACTATCTCAGGAAGATATTTATTATCCCTGTTGCATAACGTTATATTGAATATACGTTCGCACGATATATTTCAATACTCGTATAGCCACATTGATAAGTCTTTGCCTCTAACTTACTTTGAATCATTGAAAAACTTTTCAAATTCGGCCATTTGCATCTCCATTATTTTTTCAAAATTACAAAAAAAACAATTAAACAAAGAAAATAAAAATGAATGAAACTTGAATGAAAATAAAATTAACACGCTAATACAAAAGAAATCAATATTAATCGTGGTGTATCTAACCCTACGATTTTAAGTTTTATATAACCAGCTAATCTGTGAATCAATCAATCAATGAATGAATCTTGTCGATTCTTGTTTTCAATTTATATTTCCCGTGAAAGACACGTGACCGTTCTCAACGCCATCTTCAGAAACTACCATTTAAGTTGTCACCCTGCATCTTCAGTGCTCCTGGCTTTCAAGTTGCCGTAGTGATTTTGAACACCCACACACACGCACTTGTTGCCCTTTTGACAGTTCCTCACTTCAAAAGGTCAACACCCCGAGAATTGTCTGTTTACAACTTAAAAATTTCTTATAAATTGTCCAGCGTTTCTCCAACGTAGGTATACTTGTATTAATATAACTCTTCTTTATATTTGTCTATGAATTTATTCTTTCCATTAGCTAACACAAATCTTATTTTTGTTTTATGTCCAGCTCTCGGCAATCTTGGAAAAACATTGTAAATAACAGGTATTCTTTTAATACGATTACTCGTACTACTATGATCCATTGGTTTGCCTTTTCGTCGCCTCCTTCTATCCAAGACTTCTCCAACGGTGATATATCTATCTGTAATAAACTACAAACCAAGTTTACATTATATTTTCTTTTTATTTGGTAAGTCATCAAAAACCGTACAAACCTCTCTACAGCTTATGAAACATAATATTACATATACAAATTCCTGAATGTATTCTATTATTACGAGTTGTCGTTTATAAAAAAAAACACTACTGCTGATTATGTCTCAGAATATTTTTATTTATATCCTTTTTTATTTACTTATCTAGTCATAAGTTAAGGTAAATATTTATTCTTTTTGTATGATTTATTTAATAAATTTTATTACCTCATGCACGTTCTCAAGCTTACATAATTATTCAATTATTTTTCTCTCGTGCATATCGAATTCTATTTTCTTCATACATTTTTACTGCATTAAGATGACTAGTTCGTATTACACTACCATCCATAAGCATAACCCTTTCTCGGTTATTTGCTTTCATTTCTTTTTTATTTTTAAACAACGGTCCATTATTTAAAATGTTCAGTGCAATTCTCACACATTTTATAAAGTCAGGTTGTTTTTCATTATACACAAACCATACATCTTGTTTCTCTTTTCTATAAAAGAAATATATATACATCTTAAATTCTATCTCGTCTTTTATTTTAGTACTTATTTAAATTGTAAATATAAATTCAATTTTTATGTCTACATTTTCTCACATAAAAATGTATGCAACCCAATATACTCATGTTAAAATTGTTGAAATACAATAAACTTATTATTATTGTTTCTTTTATATTTTATACACTTAAATTAAGTCTTAATGCTATTACTATTATCTTATTAATATGCAAGATACCACGGCAATATGTAATTCAGAAATCCAAAAAAGTGAGATGTCCTTATGACAGACAACAATTAGCTAATTTTAATTGAGAAAAACCTGAACGCTCATTGAGTTAAACAAGAATCTCAATAGCATACATTGTTTCTAGTATAGTACAGTTACAGTTCATTGCTGTCTGTGACATACATATTTATCGACCATTAGTATGTTATCTTAAATCATAGCTTTCGAATTAGTTATGTTGTGTGTGATTTTAGAAGCATAAATTCGAATCTAGATAGGTTGACATCCATCTAGTGTAATCATGCACTAAAAATTAATATCTACAAAACGGAATTAATTATATTTCGACCGCAAAATATGAAACAACTTAGTTTCGACTTGAGGTGTACGTTGACGATACTAAAATTAAATCTAGGCTGCAGCAAAAGTTTTAAATATTAATATAAATGTAAAATTACAATTTAACGGGCACGTAAATTAATGAATAAGCTTTTTGTGCTTCCCAGTTAAGTTTTTGGATATATCGCAAGCTCGTAGACTTGCGTAGGTTAGATTCACAAATATCAAAGTATAAATCTAAAACACCCAGAACTAAGTAAAAATCCCATTAAAATTCTTATTACGTTTTTCCACTGCGAAAAAAATTAAAGAAAAGAAAAAATCCTTTGAGTTTTCTTCTGATATAATACAAGCTCCCACCTTTAAATCTTATACAGTTCTGAAATTCAATGAAAAAAAATAATGGTGGGCACTTTAATACTTTTATAATTATAAATCTATATGGAACACATAATTTTTGATATATTTGCAAGAAACTGCTATTCGAGATGACTAAACGTGCTCCTTCTAGTCCAAATTTTGAAATTTTTTCTATAGAAAAATTATTCAAAATCTAGCTTTAAGTATTTTTACTTTCAATATATCCAGAAAGCATAACTTTGGAGATATTCGTAAGAAACTGTTTGTCGATAACAAGAAAAAATTTCAAAAAACCTTTTTTACAAAAAAAAACAAATTTACTTGTGAGTACCTTTGTATTATGCATTTGATAAAAACCATTTTTTCGGTATCAAACAAATATTTTTATTTTTACAATACTTTATGTATAAGAATGTATAGAGTCGGCAACAAAGCTATAAAATTCTTGTTTAGTTTTCGGATATATATTTGTTCGAACAATACACTTAATTTTGAAAAAAATACACTAATCCACATGATTCAGATTCCGCATTGCGTGCTCTCGAAACAACCTTGCAGCCACGTCACGAAAAAAAATAATGGTAAGCAGGTTTTGCATTAATGAACAACATATCAGATTTTTAAAACGATGAAAATTCTGTACTTCATTTACAAAATATTGTGTCTTCATACAATTTTATGTAAATTAACTTACGAATTCCATACATGAAAACTGTTAATTAGAGAGAAATATTTATAATTTGAAGAAGATAAAAGCTTACAGTACAAACACTCTAAAATGTAGATACTACAAACGTAAGTATTGGTTTTCCTTGAATATTTCCACACATGATTCTCTTTGTTGTAGTTTATATATATAGTTCATATCCATGTATTTGTTTTTGTAATTTGATTATTAAAGGCACATCCACAGAATTTTCCCAGAACAATATTCCATATTTAACTCCTGAATAGAAATATTCATAGTAAAAAGAATTAAATGCAATTTTACTAACTGAAGTTGATATATCTCGTAGCGAATAGACAAGTTAACATAATGCTTCTAAAGACCATTGATTGATTTTTTCAGTCTAACTAACCTTTTATTCAACACTATTCACAGAAATTTACCTTGATTTGTAGATGTTAGCAGTGTTACTTTGAATGACGTCAATTTCTTCTTTTTTCTTTAAATAAAAATTTATTATCTTTAGTTTAGTTTAGTTTTTCTCATATTGAACTTCTGACTATTAGCTTGATACCACTCCTGTAGATCTTGTAGGCTTATTTCCATGTTCTTTGGCAGCTTGTTGTTGTCATCTGCTACAATTACTACTGACATGTCAACAACATACCTACTTTATGAAGATAAATCATTAGTGTATTTTATGTACAGTATCGGACCCAAAATAAAGGCTTGCAGAACACTCCTATTTATCGATATCCAGTGTGACAAAGTTTTCATCCCATTCTTTGACTTCAATTCCTTAGATATCAAATATCCGACATGATTAAATGCATTTGACAAATCCAGGAGCACTCCCGAAAGTTTCTTTTGTTATTTATTGCTTAAAGAATTACTCTTAAAGTTAGATATAGGTATTGATCGTATAGTTGATCTCCTCATATACAAATTTTCCAATATAGATTTTTCGGATACTTTGGCTACTACGAACATTGAGGCCTTTGGCTACAATTAAAGCCATTGAATTTTTGTTTGGCTCTACTACTTGTACATTTTTTTTTGACTGACGTCCTCTAAATATGCTTATATTTCCGAAAAATAAATAGGTATATCTTATTTAGTTTCAGCGTCTGCTTTGTCATAATTAGATTTGAATTAATCAGTATGAATATGTTTTAAATTTTCTTGTTATTTCATTTACAATGTTGCTTTGGTTGTGTTTTGACGAATTTCATATATATTTTGAATAATACTCCCGTTTCCTTTGCTGCACAGTTATCTTTAATCCAGTTTTGTATGTGTCTGCTGGAATGTGTCCGTTCTTAAATTATCATCTAACTATAATTTTCTTTCAGTTAGACATACCTGATGATTTTTCTGAACAATGCTTTACAACATTTTTTGTGTAGCTTAAAATAGTCGTTCCCTTTGCAATACACAGTCTAGTTGATTCAAAAAATTTTTCAATGATCTTATCATAGTTCACTATACTATTGTTTTTTTTTTCTAAATGATTGGATAGTTAACATTCAGATCTCTTGTTTCATAATACTTTTATTCGTGTTAGTGGAAATATTGTCTATTAAATAAGAACAACACGAAGTACTTCTAAATACAAAGCTCATGCAAAATAAGCATACGTCGTAGTATGAAAATTCCGAGCATGAATTACTTAAAATTCATAGTTTAGTAATTTGTAAAACCCGTTCATGTATGACGAAAACATGGCCTACAAATATATTGTCACCCCAGAAAGTAATGCCACGATAGATTAGTAAAATAAATATTTCTTATAGCTTCCTCTTTCACATAAAAATTAATAACTCTTATCCAAAAACAAGCTGAGTTATGTCTCTGTGACAGTGAAAATATATGTGGTGTTCAATACAGGAATTCATCAAAGTATACACATAAAAATTTAACATATCCAGTTAAGGGTGTGCACTGGTAATCCAAATTTCAATTGAATAGATCTAAATACTACTTTTTTTTTTATTGACAAGCAATCTATTTTTAATAACCACCAGACTCTTTGTACAGATGTCTATAACTGTGCGAAAGCTTAAGTGATACAACATCGTCAATAACAATACTCTTTTATTAAATATACCCATTCCAACATTTTACATTAGAGCCTTTAATACGTATTTGCTTCCTTTAAATAATTACTTTTGCCTAGTTTCGCCAAAGAAACGAATTAAACACCACAGCATTAATTTCACTGTGAGCCACTATATGTACATAAAGAAAAATAAACTGGAAGAGAAACAAATGTTATCATTATCACACAGATGGAGTTTCAACAATTTATGACTGTTAGTAGTAGTCTAAAGTACATAAATTTGCAATTATCATGTCGCTGCCAACCGAAATTGCGCAAAGTGTACCTTCATTAGCTATTAGTGTTAAATTTCAACGTGTATAGAAATAATTATTTAACGTTTTATCGGTAGTGAAAACAACCTGTATACTGAGTAACTATTCGTATTTTCAGTATAGGATATTTTGTCGATTTTCCAAGCAGATAGATAAATAAATATCTTTTCAACACAATGTCTTTCTCTCTCTATTAAACTTTACGGTAGGCGGAGGATCTAAAACTTATTACAATACATCCACAAAATGTATTTGCATTTTACATGCGTAATGTAAATAAATTTGTGCAAAATATGTTTAACGATAATACATAACATCTGCAATTTTTATAAGTACTTTAATACATGCTGCTGCTTCATTTCTCACAACTAATTCCACTTTATTGTAGCATAATTTGTGGTTATTGTTTTTTAAAATTTAAAAAAAATTATAATTTTCTTTGATAAAATGATGTTAAAAAACGTTTAAATAGTGTATTGCGTAAACATTAACAAGAATGTTATGGCAACATCAAACACTTTTAATAAACTTGTTACAAATATTTTTATTAAACAACTAACAAATGTCTATTTTTATTAGTATGTAACAGTCCTCTAATTCTATATTTCATCCAAAAAATTCTAAATGGTTTATAAATAACCAATAAACGGTAATATCGGCTTCCTTAGAATTAATACTTATCTGAAAGTTTTAGTAGTATAATTTACAACATATTTACTTACAAACACTAGTATATCATTAGCTATAAAAACTAAAGCCTTTATTAACAGAATATGATAAGGACCATATTTTCAACATTTAACCAACTACACCGTTAAAATTTCAATTAAAGAAAAATCATATGGATTCTAATTACCACCGTATCTTACTGACTAGTGCTCTCTTATATTTTTTTTACATAAGGAATAATATACAACTTTAAATCAAAAGCTGTATTATTATATTATATTCTCCATGATGAAAGTGATATGTGCTAACTTTTGTAAATTTACTTGAAATTAGTGCATAATGTGTGTTATTATTGTTTGCATGAATTAGTTTGATTGTCAATAGTAGTACGTTGCTGAACATGGATGGCTAAACGGATGTCGATGTCGTGTCAGTCAGTCAACTAGAAATGCATTATCAAGAGTTCGGAATCTTACTTTGAAGGATTGTGTCTTTAAATGTTCAATTAAAATGTCCTATACCGCACGAATTTTTTTGACCATAATCACTCCCATTCGCAAAAAAAAATTATAGGTCCTAACAAATAACAACGGATTTGATGCACTCCATTACCAAAAAATAATTGTATCTTCCTGCGAATTGATCCCCAAGATGTATACAATACTTACAAATACAAATATGTATATAGATGAATTTCTTCGCAAAATCGTTGTTATCGTCCTTGACGCTGCGGAATTCACTTCGAAAATTATGTCTCTAACTTTGAAATACTGCGTCAAATAAATGTTGTAATCGTGAAAGTATGTAAGAGTTTTTCATTCGAATGAATTCAAAAAGCTTTGTAAACTATGTACTGCGATGCAGGAAGTCGTTCTTTTGTCAATTTATTATAAGTGAAGGGTTGCTCAATTGTAGCTTCCCTTCATATTTATTATACACTTGCACTACTAACGCACATTTCTTTTAACAGATAAATTAATTATAAATACCTAATTTGTATGTAATTTTTCTGATTTGTTTGATAACAAATAATATGTTTTGGAACTAACAGTCCGTTTCCTCAGCGCTGAGTTTAAAAATCGCAGTCCAACGTCGGCTCCGGGTCATCTCACTTGGACTGCACCGTTTGTATTAGTAATCGAGCGATGAAAGTGGCGGGGGTAGAGAGCGGGTATATGTCAGCGAGAGGGCATTTCTCTGCGGTGCCGGTGACGCAAGTCCAGTATGTAATATACAGCGGTGAATGTATGTTGTAATTTCTATCGGTGCACATACAATTATGAATTGCGTTTGTAACATAATAATAATAATAATAATAATATTTATTAAATACCCAACAGATTACATCCACAAAGGGTACAAAATTAACTATTATAAGTACAAATGCATAGAAGCTAAGGCAAATCTACATTAACAAAATTGAAATTTCTCGCTGCGTGTACCAGAGGCGCCTTCCATAAAACATTTGTCCGAACCGTCGGGACCCAGAGGAGCCGGTGATGCCTTGAATGGAGACGCGGTACATGGACATCCATCCTGGAGAGAAGGTCGGGTGAGTCGATCCTATTTGTGAGGACGTTCAGTGCAAAGGAGATACTTATGCTTTTTCTTCTTTCTCCCAACGAAATGAAGCCGTGCGCCTCCAACAATTCACCATAATCAACACCACGCGCAGGATAGTGCCCGTCGCTCCTATATGAGAGGTACTTCAAAAATTTTCGCTGGACATGTTCTATGAGGTCAATCTGCACACCGTAGAGGGGATACCAAGCATTAACTGCGTACTCGAGCTTGGATACAACATAAGCAAAGTACAGAGTCTTAATTGCATCAATATTATGAAAATCCCTGCAGATCCGAATAATAAAACCGAGGGACTTATAGGCTGCACTCGTGATAGATAGGACATGGTTGGAAAGTATAAATTTCTCATCGAATGTTACACCCAAATCTTTAATTGTTGACTGTCGGGAAATGCTGACATCATCAATCACGTACTGGGATTCAACCCTACAGATCTTCCTTGAGAATGACACAACAAAACACTTATCAGTATTCAGGAGAAGATTATTGCGCAAACACCATTGCTGTATGTAATTAAGGTTGTCCTGCAGAAGTGTAATGTCAGACGAAGAGCGTATGGTATTGTATATTTTAATATCATCTGCGTAAGCCAACACGGTACTTGTCCCGTGTTGGCTCAACTTAATGAGGTCGTCAATATGGATATTGAATAGGAGTGGACCCAAATTCGATCCTTGGGGCACACCAGATGTAGAGTGAAAAGGACGAGACCTGTATCCATTAAAATAAACGTAGTTCACCCACCCTAGCAAATAAGAACGCAGTAAACCAAGGAATGACTCGCCAATACCAAAAAAACTCAGTTTCTCCAATAAAATGTGGTGATCAATCGAATCAAACGCACGTGAGAAGTCCGTATAAATTACATCCAACTGGACACCCTTATCCAGGTTCTTTGCTATTTCCTGGGATATCAGCGTTAGATTGGTTGTGGTAGACCTGCCGGGCATAAATCCGTGTTGTGAAGTCGAAAGAAAAGGTTTAGCTCCATAGAAGATGCACTGGTAGATCAACGTCTCAAACACCTTAGCAAACGTAGAGATAACTGCTACAGGCCTGTAATTTCGAATGTGACCTTTCTTGAAAATTGGCGAAATTCTGGCAATCTTCCAGACATGGGGAAAGATGGACGTTCTGACAGCCAAATTGAAAATCTTACATAAGGGCGCAGCAAAAATGTAAGCGCAATCCCTTACTAAAAAACTAGGTATAGAATCTTCACCAGCTGTTGATTTATTTCTTAATCTCTTGATTGCACGGACCACCTCATCTACCGAAACAGAGAGCAAGCACAGCGGTGGCAAATTTGAGTTTATGTCAGGCAATTCAGAGCTCAGTGATTCTGGCGAGAAGGTATCAGAGAAAGCAGCAGCAAATGCATTCACAATAGAAAGTGGATCTTCATACTCATTGCCCGAATCATGCACCCTACCAGGAATCCTGCTTACACCCTGCTTAGAGCGAGCGAACTGCCAAAAAGCACGCGGATCGCTAATTAGGTTCGATTCTGTGGTGTGAATGTATGAGGCGTACGCAGTTTTAATCTCAGCCTTTACATGTCGGCGAAGTCTCTGAAACTCCAGCCTAAAATAATTATTTTGGGTAGCCTTCCATTTTCTGTGGTAGTACAACTTCAACTTCAAGTTTCTCTTGATGGCTGACGAGAACCAAGGAGGATAATGACTTTTATAGTTCGAACGAGAGACAGGAACAGACTCGTCGAAAATAGTATATATTTTATTATAGAAAGTATCAACGGCTGTATTGACGTTGACACAGTCATCCAGAAAGGACCAATCTGCAGAAGATAAGTCTGAGTAGAGCTTAATGTAGTTGGCCATACGAAAATTGTAACGTTTGTTGGTATTAGACGGGAAAGTGAATTGCTTTGGTCGCTTCGCATTAGGTATAGTAACATCCAGCGCCGGATGATGATTGTCTTCCGGAAGAAGCGGCTGCGGATCAGGCATAACCTGAATCTCATTCAAAAAATTAGCCAAAACCAGATCTAATATCCTGTTATTAGAATTGAGAACAGAATTAAATTGGCGAAAATTTAAAGACTCCATAAAAGACAAAAACAAGCGCAACTTGGGATCATAACTAAGCGGTTCTGAAATAAAGTTGGGGAAATTGAAATCACCCATAATAACCACTTGCCTATCAAGTAAGAAAATTTCAAGTGAATCCAAAAAGTACTCCAGGGAATCCACATCTAAGTCGGGAGGAATGTAGAGTAGAAGCAAATAATAATAATGAGTGTCGAGAGTAATTTTCACCATAATCAGATCAATCAAAGGCATTGACGTTTTAAATGTAGTAGTATCCACAATCTCCCAAACAACGTCAGATGATAAGGCCATCAGAACGCCACCCCCAAGAGACCTACCAGTAGCATCATGATCACGATCACATCGAATAATGGAGTACAAGGGAGAAAGAAGTTCATTGTTTGAGATCGAACTATGGAGCCAAGTTTCAGTTAGGAGGAGGATGTCATGAAGAGACGAGAAGCTGGAAGTGAACAAAGAATTTGTCTTACTACGAAGACCCCGGACATTTTGGTAATAGATGCTAAGTTGTGAAAATCTGTTGGGCTGAATTAGTTTAAAGAGACGATTTTAGGAATACCGTGAACATACTTTATTCTGATGTTCTTCTCACCACTATTCATACGCTCAGACAGCTCTGTCCTAAGGCTTTTATATAATTTTTGTTCCAATGGTGTACGATCGCGAGAGACAGAAAGACTAGCGTACTAAGGGGAATCCTTTAATAATTTAACCTTGCTAAGTAATTTAGTAACAACATCGCAATCAGAAAAACTAATCTTCAGAGGTCTCTTCAATTCTGGCTCATCAAATTTTCCCAGTCTGTGAAGCTTGAAATCAGGAACAGCAACTTTCAAGTGCTCAAATATGTCAACAATAATTTTGCGTTCAGATACCAATCGTTGATCCCTTGAATCATTCTTCGCCTCAACAAGACCGAACACAAGAACATTATTCCTACGTTTGTCCCGCTCGATAACCTCCTGAATAATTTCTTCTGCCGCCAGTAAAGGATTGACTACCGAAGCCGGTGGAGCAGATTGACCCAATTTCAAGATTTTGATTTCCTCTTGTAACGCAACAATAGCTGATCTTAAACTAATCAGGTCGTTGCCGAATTTCGAACACTCCTTGCAAGACTAAGACAGGCCACAATTAGAATTAATCTTCTTATCTCATTCCTCGTTAACTCAACACACGATGTTTTGTACGGTTTTTTGCAAATACCGCAATTAACAGTACTATCCTCCTTACCCATCAGAGTATTACAACAAGCGCAGTTCATTATCAAATAAACAATAAAGAAATAAACAATAAATGTAAATACGTTTAAAAAGGTAAGGATAAGACAAGGTCACTCTTCTGCGTCAACGGGGCCCGTCGCGACGACTTCCAGACGTACAAGACAAGACCATACGGAAAACATAAAATTGTGAGTACAGAGGAAAGGTGTAATTGTATAAGGTGTAATTGTATAATATCCTAAATGCGTGAATGAATAGGTCAACGAATCTAAACGTAAACTAAAAAGTAATCGGAGAAAAAACGCAACAGTTCTTAAGCTAGTAAAAACTTCTAAAAAAGTGTTTAGAGACCCGATGCATGCAATATATCAGACATGAAACAGATATTTAACAATTACAGATAGTAAACAATGAACGACAATATGAAAATTATAAAATTAGCAAGAGGGAAAAAATATGTACAAGATGATATAGATTTACCTTAATATAAGCAACGTGAACTATGAGAAAACACAGTGTAAAGCAAGAGCGCAAATGCAAAATCGAAATGATAGAAAATAACGCACCGAGCTATGACATTAAGATAGAATCAAAAATTCTAGATCCCCCTAGACCAGATTAAACATTTTAAATGATTATGATTTCAATTACTGGTTATATTTTTTTAATAAAATCATGCCGCATTGCGAAATTCTCTACAACCAATTACAACATCGTCAAATTGACAGTATTAAAATACAGTCTTGTGTGCCATCATTTAAATCGTCAATTCAGCATGTGAGGAACTCAACTGATTACGATAATTACAATGAAAATAGTGATTACGGTGAAAAAGAAGAGGAACATTCCCGACAACGAAACAGAAGACCCAGTTATGAAAACAAACACAAAATGGTTGCTAAAGTGTGGGGCATTATTATTAACAATATTGATGACCGTTTTTTGTTTAGTGATCACCTATCTATCTTTTTCAACCACACTTATTTTCAACACCAAACTTCAATGAATTAGTTATTAATTATTTTGCTGATCAAGGAACGGCGAATGGATTTTATTTTTAAACAAATTAAATAAATAGTATTGAGTATTTTTTGTCTGTACTTAATTTTTGATATTAAACACTCAGACCCCCGGTACCCTCCCGTCCCAAAAAATCACAGGCCGCCACTGGTTGTATGATAATAATATGTTGTAAAGGGTAAACTTATCAATACTAAAGCCTCCAAGTGAGCCGGAAATATTTAATTGTCACAGTTAGTCTTTTTCCTTTTTCAGTACACTATTCATAACTAGTCATGCAAGAGCGTTGCCTTTATACTTAATAACATGATTCCTAATTCCCAACACGATTTTATTGAGGGTAAAGCTGTGGAAACAGCTCTACTTGATTCTAAATGTGGAACAGTAAATGTAATTGCTAGAAATTTACCAAGCTTAGGTATTTTTCGATTATTCAAGTGAGAATGAGTGCGTACATAACGCAGTCCCTTTGAAAAATATCTGTGTTACGGCATACTGCTTGTAGATTATCAAAAAGCTCTTTATATAGACAAGCATAAAACATTCTGAATGTGGCACAGAAAATGTAATTGACAAAAGGTTATAAGCTTCAGATACAAAGAATTTGAGATTGAATAAATAACTGCAAATAGAAATATCTACAGCTCGCATTCTTCTTTTACTGTAATACAATCTACTCCATCATTGAATTAGTTATGTATCCGTAATCATGTACTTAATATATTACAAAAGAATCATTGTTAACAGCAACAATGTTATGGGAAAATAAACAACGCTCCAATTTTATTGTTCCCGTTTTTTATTATAACAAAACATGATTAACTTAAATTAGTGTTATGTGAGATCATCTGCGCAAACCCGAAAGCAGTGACAATGTATTATGACCTCTTGAAACGAAGGTCGATATTTGACAAACTAAATATCCGTGAACTACTAGAATTACTTTTAAGCTATTCACCATATTAAGACTGTTAATTCTTAATAAATAAAAGTTAATTAAGCACAAAATCACCGCAATATGCCAGTATTAGGTGTCATACCACTCATTCCCTTTGAAATAATTTCTATTGTTTAAACATTTGTCTGGTGAACTGATGAACTTAGATTAGATTGAATTGAGGACAGTAACAGTGATATCACTATTACTGCGCTTAGTTGGCGAGATATTGGTAAAATCACTAAAGTAAACTACCACTTCTGGGTTACTAATTTAACTGAAAATCAATGTTTGGCCCCTGTCGTGGTATATATATTGTTATAGTATAAAGGTATACGTTAACAATATAATATGGAAAGTTATTAAAGTTACCAAATTTAATTAAATAAACGTAGAAAAATTTATTATGATGTGTTTAAAATAAGATTTATTGAGTTAATTATAAAAGAGGTTTATAGCATGTAACAAGTATTCGAATTTTATAAATAACCACCTGTATATGGAAAGGTTGACCATGTTCATTGTCTTAGAAGTTCAAAATATTCTGGAAAGAAGAGAGTTGAATATTAGTTGTTATTTTGTAAAATGTATTATAAATTTGTAAAAACTTGGTTAATTGACGTTTATGAGGTGATAAAAATATTTAGAATCTTATTTTGAAAGGTGTATAGATTGTATTGTAGAACAGTTCCCGGGAATAATTTGAAATACAGGAACTGTCATTATTTGACATGTGTTCAGAAATATAAATGTAGAGAGGTATTGGGATATGAATATGAAAAGAAGGGTTGATAAAATTATGAAAAGAATTTAGATATTCAGATAATAAAATTTTAAGAAGTATTCTAGGTATATTAGAGAATTTAAAAGCTATGTTGTTGATGGTTATTGCTGTTGTAAAACTTTGATTGGAGAATACAAAATGAGAAAGGATTACTAGGGAAATGAATAAATAAAGGAGAGAATTTTTCGAATTCTTAAAAGCGGTAGACGTGTTTTTGGAAAAGAGAATATCTTTTCTGATATTAACGCGATAATAGATATTTATAAATGAGAAAAGTGTGTCTTGAGTGAACTTCGTTAACTACAAATAAATTAATATAAAGAAAGTAATTGTACTTACAAATTTGTACAAGATCCAGGTATATCCGAAATAGGGTTGATATCTCCGGGATCATATAAGTTTTCAGAAGGCTATTTAGTACCAGAGTTTTGAAATTCCATAAAGGGTGAAGAAATCTTCAAGATCCGGTTATTATAACAGGTAGCAGATTCCAGAAGTACTGGTGTTTTAAAGAGGCAGGTTATCACAAGAGATCCATAAAGGGTGAAGAAATCTTCAAGATCCGGTTATTATAAAAGGTAGCAGATTCCAGAAGTACTGATGTTCAAAAGAGGCAGGTGATCACAAGAGATCCATAAAGGTTGGTGAATTTCACAAGTTCCGGGTGAATAGGAGAATTTGCTGTGCACGAAGAGATTTGGCTTAATATCGTAAGGACAATTTATACCCACATCGAGCAAGTTCCTGTACAGGATAGTTGGTATTTTTCCTTCAAGAATTTGAACTAGATTGTAGTTATCAACATCAGAGAAGTGGTATCCGTCCAAAAACGTCATCAAGTAGTGGATAGTACTCATCTAAAAGAAGAAAGCAATTAAGTATTACCATTTTAGTAATTTTTTTTGTGTCAGTATTAAAGAAAGATAACATTTTGTGAATGTTGGAGAAGATTTAATTATATGCAATATAATTCAGTATAGAAATAGATTGAATTAATTGTTAGTACAACAAGTACATTTGTTATAAACAACATAAGTTATTTTAATTCTCTACTATCCAGTAATATGTCAAGATATGAATAATTTTCATTTGAATACAAATTTATGGAGTTATCAAGCCAGTAAATAGTTTTGAACACATTATAATAATAGTATAATTTAACTTGAGAAGAAAGTATTAGAAAGAATTACTTAATTTGTATATCAATAATTAATAATATCAGAGTACGTACCTGCATTATTTAGTTGGGTTTGGAACTAAACACTTTGAGTACATATTTTATAAACGTCAAATATCAAGTTTCCATATTATATTTATTGTCAGCAAATGTCCCATATTTTTAAAAAAACACACGAATTTTGAATATAAACATATTATTTATTAGTAGAATATCGTTTTATTTTATCATAGTCAAATTCTCATCTAAAGGAAATATTTTGGTTTATTTATAACCTCAATGAAATAAATGTCATTTGATATATTGAAATGGAATGAGTAGTGGTGACATCTAGGTGTTTTATTGTACACTTCTTAGTAAATTGGATTAATTAAAGTATAGAATATATAAAAATATTACAGAAATCAGTAAATTATAAAATATTAGTTCAGAAGAAAAAAATAAGTAATTCAAAAAGGATTATTGAGATTAATAAAAGTATATAATTGTAGGCAGAGTTAAATACTGTAAATTAAATAAAGAGTTAGGATAGAGTAAAATATTTTATATAAAGATAAAATATAAAGCTAGTCGGGCATATAAATAAAATACCTTCGTATTATGAGTGAAATAGTAGATGATATATATAAAGAGATTATACAACTAGTACATACGAGGGTTGTTCATTAAATAATAGCAATTTTTCAAAATATGTCTAGAGTGTTATCTCATTGCATATACAGTTCAATTTATGACATTTAAACTGTAATAGGATTTAATAATTATTTCGAGGATTGAACTGATATGTATGAGATATTACCTAGTACATTATATGGCGCCCAACGTGGGGCTATGTAAAATAAGACTCGCAATATAGTTTTTTCAATATTTTATTTACATTATTATATGTGTGAACATAAATAAACATTTTACGAAGTGGATTACTATAGTAAAACTTATATTGATAATTTTGGAAAGTATATTTGTATTGTTGTCACATAATAGTTATTAAAAATGAATACTAGGTCTAAAAGTAGTTCAAGAATGAATAGAGTTGAATCATCTAGTGACAGTGAAGAGGAAGTAGGTCAGGATGTGAATGTACCAGAGGGAGGAGAATTTACATTACAAGTTCAGGAAGGTATTGAACAGACAGGGGAAACACAGGATAGAGGTGATAAGGTGGAAATTCAAGGAGAGACTTCGAAAATAGAAATGTCGACACCAGTAGTAGATTTTGGATCAATTTTACAAATGTTAAAACAGATGAACGAAGAATTAAGTAATAAATTTGACAAGGCTAGTGAAGAGAATAAGAAAAATAGGGAAGAAGATATTAAGAGAAGCGAGAAAATTAGGGATGAGGTTAGAATAGAAAATAAGAAGAATTTAATGGATTTTAAGGAAGAATTAGGTAGAAAGATAGACAAGATGTATGAAGATATTAGAGTTGAATATAAAAGGGATATTGAAGAATTTAAAGAATCTTTTGTATGTAAACCAGATACAGTCGAAGAAAAGGAAATAGAAAATTTAGAGAAAGATGTTATTAACAGTATCGACCTTGAACAAAATACAGATGTAATTACGAAAATGAATACTATTGTGCTTTTACAGAAGGAAAAAAAATACATGGATTCAGGCAGAAGTATTTTAAGAACTCAATTAGATTCAATTTTATTAGAAGAAGAAGATGACAAAAAGTTATACTTATTCACCTCAAGGCAGACAAAAGGGATATTTATAGGAGACGGAAAGTTTATTGGAAATATATTTAATGTTGGACGTAATATGTTACTAACATATATGAGAAATAGCTTAAGAAGTGAAAAAATTAATATGGACAGTAAATTTGAAGGAATGGTAAATGGTAATAATTTTATTGAGAAGAGAAGAGTTTATTTAGAAAGATATGTGTCACGTAATGTTTCTCAGGAGACATTGATCTTGGATATAAATAGTAAAGTGTTATTAGAATGTGAGATTGAATGTCAGAAAGTTTCAAATACATTCACATTAAATCATATCAATCTTGGGAGAGTATTTAATAAGATTAGGAAAATGAATAATAAGATCACTTATATAATGGAACTAGAGGATACATGGTATAAAGAAAAGATAGTACCAGAAGAAAAATTGGGTACATGGAAGAATAGAGTTAAATTAAAAATAGAATTATGAACAAGTTATAGTCAGGACAGAAGAAAAAAAGAGGTCGTCTTCTGAAGGTATTTACGACACCTGCTTTCCGAGTATAAATTAGATCTCAAGTTATAGGCAGGACATTACATTAGAATTGATTGTGTTTTATAAGTGGGTAACGTCACTTCCGTATCCAAATATTGTTAATACATTCACATGTTGTTTTTGAAGAATCATTAAACCATACAAGAAATGTTTTTATATTCAAGAGTTCAAATTTGTATATGGTATAGAAGTTAGGGGCATAGTAGGAGTATTTTTTATAACAAGAACATAATCGGATATAAAAAAAAAAAAAAAAATGTTGACTTATTTGATTTGTTGAGAAAGGGGCATGTTAAAGTTCATAAGTAGGGTGAATAAAGCCTAGTATAAAAATGGATATATAGAAAGAGGTTCAGAATCAAAATATAGAATATAAAGTTTAGAATATTAGAAATATTTGAAGAATGTTGTTTAAAGAATTGTATCATATGTTACTCTCATTCCTACATATTTTATATATAAAAAGAAAAATAAAACCAAAGTACTATAAGAAAATTTATTTGGAATTAAATGTTTAATAATATACCCAAATATAAAACTTAGAAGGAATATATTTAGTAGTTGAGGAAAAGAAAGAATTATATAAAGCCTTAAAATTGTAAAATAATTGAAGCAGTAAAAGTGAATTTGCAGATTAATAAAATAGGTGTGTTATAAAGCTAATTATAAAAAGATAGTAAAAGCCTTTATGATATAATATTTTAATTGAAGGAAATATGCTTGCAATAATAAATAAATATAAAATGTACCATTAAAATATGGAATTATAAAATAAATGATAGAGAATGGGTTAAAGGTAACCTAATATGATGATTTATATAGGACTAAAATGTCTAATAAGAGATTAAGGTAACGTACGCCAATAAAACGTAAATATAAGTATAATCTTTCATAAATAGAAAGTATGGGGAAGACGGATATGTCTATAGGAATATTATGGGATACATGCGCAAAGGGAATAGAAATAATAAATATAATATAAATGTATAAGTGAGCATAAGTAAAATATTTTATAGAGGCAATAATCTTTACGAGAAAGAGTTGAATGAAAAAAAATTGAAACTATCACCTAAAAGAAATGTTAAGAGTAATACTGTTACTATGATATTATAAAAATTGTATAGAGGCTAAATATTTATATGTAGAGAACACTTGCTAAATATTAATAGAATGTACAGGGCATAGTTATTATGTATGTAAAATTTTCTTATGATGAATTAAAATAATTGGTACTTATATTACTTTGGATAAACTATATATAAAAAAAAAAAATTTGCTTAAACATATTTGGTAATTGTTGAGAATTGTGAAATGTTTGTACATTGGATTTGAAAATGAATAGTTTATAGTAATAACATTGTTTACAAGATAGGAATTACTGAAAGTGTAATTATTGAAGTTATATTAGTTTAATAAATGAAAATTTGTTTATTTGAGGTTTAAATTTACATTTATTAAAAGGGGCATATGTTATAGTATAAAGGTATACGTTAACAATATAATATGGAAAGTTATTAAAGTTACCAAATTTAATTAAATAAACGTAGAAAAATTTATTATGATGTGTTTAAAATAAGATTTATTGAGTTAATTATAAAAGAGGTTTATAGCATGTAACAAGTATTCGAATTTTATAAATAACCACCTGTATATGGAAAGGTTGACCATGTTCATTGTCTTAGAAGTTCAAAATATTCTGGAAAGAAGAGAGTTGAATATTAGTTGTTATTTTGTAAAATGTATTATAAATTTGTAAAAACTTGGGTAATTGACGTTTATGAGGTGATAAAAATATTTAGAATCTTATTTTGAAAGGTGTATAGATTGTATTGTAGAACAGTTCCCGGGAATAATTTGAAATACAGGAACTGTCATTATTTGACATGTGTTCAGAAATATAAATGTAGAGAGGTATTGGGATATGAATATGAAAAGAAGGGTTGATAAAATTATGAAAAGAATTTAGATATTCAGATAATAAAATTTTAAGAAGTATTCTAGGTATATTAGAGAATTTAAAAGCTATGTTGTTGATGGTTATTGCTGTTGTAAAACTTTGATTGGAGAATACAAAATGAGAAAGGATTACTAGGGAAATGAATAAATAAAGGAGAGAATTTTTCGAATTCTTAAAAGCGGTAGACGTGTTTTTGGAAAAGAGAATATCTTTTCTGATATTAACGCGATAATAGATATTTATAAATGAGAAAAGTGTGTCTTGAGTGAACTTCGTTAACTACAAATAAATTAATATAAAGAAAGTAATTGTACTTACAAATTTGTACAAGATCCAGGTATATCCGAAATAGGGTTGATATCTCCGGGATCATATAAGTTTTCAGAAGGCTATTTAGTACCAGAGTTTTGAAATTCCATAAAGGGTGAAGAAATCTTCAAGATCCGGTTATTATAACAGGTAGCAGATTCCAGAAGTACTGATGTTCAAAAGAGGCAGGTGATCACAAGAGATCCATAAAGGTTGGTGAATTTCACAAGTTCCGGGTGAATAGGAGAATTTGCTGTGCACGAAGAGATTTGGCTTAATATCGTAAGGACAATTTATACCCACATCGAGCAAGTTCCTGTACAGGATAGTTGGTATTTTTCCTTCAAGAATTTGAACTAGATTGTAGTTATCAACATCAGAGAAGTGGTATCCGTCCAAAAACGTCATCAAGTAGTGGATAGTACTCATCTAAAAGAAGAAAGCAATTAAGTATTACCATTTTAGTAATTTTTTTTGTGTCAGTATTAAAGAAAGATAACATTTTGTGAATGTTGGAGAAGATTTAATTATATGCAATATAATTCAGTATAGAAATAGATTGAATTAATTGTTAGTACAACAAGTACATTTGTTATAAACAACATAAGTTATTTTAATTCTCTACTATCCAGTAATATGTCAAGATATGAATAATTTTCATTTGAATACAAATTTATGGAGTTATCAAGCCAGTAAATAGTTTTGAACACATTATAATAATAGTATAATTTAACTTGAGAAGAAAGTATTAGAAAGAATTACTTAATTTGTATATCAATAATTAATAATATCAGAGTACGTACCTGCATTATTTAGTTGGGTTTGGAACTAAACACTTTGAGTACATATTTTATAAACGTCAAATATCAAGTTTCCATATTATATTTATTGTCAGCAAATGTCCCATATTTTTAAAAAAACACACGAATTTTGAATATAAACATATTATTTATTAGTAGAATATCGTTTTATTTTATCATAGTCAAATTCTCATCTAAAGGAAATATTTTGGTTTATTTATAACCTCAATGAAATAAATGTCATTTGATATATTGAAATGGAATGAGTAGTGGTGACATCTAGGTGTTTTATTGTACACTTCTTAGTAAATTGGATTAATTAAAGTATAGAATATATAAAAATATTACAGAAATCAGTAAATTATAAAATATTAGTTCAGAAGAAAAAAATAAGTAATTCAAAAAGGATTATTGAGATTAATAAAAGTATATAATTGTAGGCAGAGTTAAATACTGTAAATTAAATAAAGAGTTAGGATAGAGTAAAATATTTTATATAAAGATAAAATATAAAGCTAGTCGGGCATATAAATAAAATACCTTCGTATTATGAGTGAAATAGTAGATGATATATATAAAGAGATTATACAACTAGTACATACGAGGGTTGTTCATTAAATAATAGCAATTTTTCAAAATATGTCTAGAGTGTTATCTCATTGCATATACAGTTCAATTTATGACATTTAAACTGTAATAGGATTTAATAATTATTTCGAGGATTGAACTGATATGTATGAGATATTACCTAGTACAATATATATACCATGACATGACGTATCAAACTACATGACAGGTACAAGAAAAGAAACATATATAAATTATATTACAAAACAAGAAATATATTTAGAAGGGCCATAACTGCAGGGGGCCCTCTAAAGCACTGCACCATTTGGTCTAGGATGTAGGAAAAAACCTGCAGAATAAAAAACCTACATCACAGTGCCACAAAACTAAAGGTCTTTAGTTGTTAAGATCCAAGCAACAGGCTCTGAGTTAAATTATGTAAGTCCGTGTATCCAAATTCAAACTTAGCTAGAGGACATTCTTCAACAATATGTATCACTGTTTCAATCTCAGCTCCGCAATCACAAGCTGGACCCGCAATCATATTCCAATTGAAAAACATACTAGTCTCCTCTTGAAATCAGTCAATTCACTGATGCTGCATGAATTTCACTTGTCTTTGGATATACCTTCGTGGTAACAGACAGATAGGGAGACAGACACAGAGACATGTCTCCAAAATACATTTTTTCGTTATCATTGGGCACAGTAATAGCAATTAATCACTATTGCTCTGCCAAATATCGAATTACATTATTCCATAAGTCCAGTTCTGCAACGTACCACTGACTGCCGATCCCTAATCACTTAGACTTTTTCTAAAAAAATATGGGCGATTAAATTGTTATAATTGATATTTGTAATATTTTAACTCTTTTCTTGTGTAATAGGTATATGGACAATCAAAATAAATTAATAAAATGTTATTTGTGTCATCAAAAGAGTATAGATATTCAGACCTAAACTCAATAGTTGGTTAAAATTGCTTTATCCTAACGTAGATCTCATTCATTTAGAGAGAGAAACATGACGTCTACAGGTAAAATATATATAACAAGAATAACCCTTTGGTGGATTGCACTGCTTTTGTTTCGTTGTGGTTTTTCTGTAAATGATCAAGTTCTACACTAAACCTTTCCTATTGTATTACCATACACTTGCTCCAATACCACTAAGAACAGAGGTCTGTGTTTTTCAAATAATTGCGTACACTATTTACAATAGACTGTATACCGATATGGATATAGAACAAGAATCTTTTCCAACAATTACAGTATACGTTATGTTATATTGAGCTACAAATATGGAATAATAGACATGGTAATTTAAGTCCACAGAAGTTTAATAGATTAATTAAGACACTTTCTGTAGTCATACTTATTTACTATAGTAGGTATACATAAAACCGAGTAAACTATTTATGTGAGGGCGACTATGATTACTTGAATATTTGATACTATATTGCAATAATATATTTTTATTCTCGTAGAAAAAAAATTGAACTAAGAAATGTGACCTAATTATATGTTTATATTAAAATAAACTTTGTATTCGTAATGCCATAAAATAGAACGTTTACACTGAAACTTCACAATAAACAACTTAAATTATTTCTGTCATCCAGAACACTTCGAAATTCAAGCCAGATCTTATCGAATTTAAAATAATAGCTTTTTAAAATATTATTCTAAAGATTTAATTAATTATAATATTTAATATGTAATATAAGTCGTTCTCTTATATAATCAATATAATAAATAAACACTACAGTTTATACATGAGAAAGCTTATTTACTATGAAAATTTAATTTGTATGCAGGAACTAACTATAAAGTTACTTGGGGAATAAGCATGTAGAATACAGAATTTTCAAAGAAATTAATATTAATTACATAAGTAATTTATTTTGAGGAACCTATATATTGCATTGATAATGACGATTATATTATATTTAAATATGAATAGGTGTGAAATAGTTTCAAATATCATCTTCCTTCTTAATATTAAATGTAGAAGACCGACAATTCGCAATGTATCATTACAGAAAAGATTCTAGCAATCAAAGTAAAACCGCGTTGTTAATAGGGTAACAAATATAAAACCGCACACAAAAGAAAAATTCTAATATACAGGTTGATTCACATCAATTGACACAGTCTGTGTATGGAAAACGGTAAAAGTTTTATAAACTTTGTTTACTGTGGCTGATAGAGAGCCACAATCTAAAATTAGTTTCAACTGTAAAGTGTGTTCGACAATAGAAATACATATCAGAATTATAATAATAAAACTATACTGAGTGTTAAAATTCATATTCAGCTTCGCACATAGCTAACTTTCTACCAAATTCTTTGGACACAGTTTAATCCAAATAGTCTAGAAATACTCAAATAAAAACGTAACTTATGATTTTTGCAAAATGTTTATAACGTTTGAATTAGGATTTTCAAAAAACTTCCTGTTGATGGCATTTGTTTGATTTTTTGTTAGCCTTGAAAAAGTTATGTCTTCCTAACATTTTTTAAATTACTGTTTAAATAAATGTTTTAATTTACATAAGAAACAGAATTTATTATTAGAAAACAAATTTAAAATTTTTAAAACTTTATTTTTGGAAAAAAAACTCTTACATCTTGGAATTATCGTAAACAATAGAAAATTTTATATTGAACGTTTGCTATTATTTCAGAAGTGATTTGTCTAACTTAGTTCACTATTCGTTGTCGCAAGTCTTCCAAAATATATAATCGTCTAGCTAACCACTCAATGACCCCCGTTTCAATCCATCTACATATTTGTTGAAACCAAATTATGTGCTATGTAAATTAGAATTCTGAAAGTTATCTATCAATTAAGACGGGCGTTTACCAACAAATAGAAACTTATGCAACTTATATTACTCGCGGGACGGGTAGACGCAAGGGGGTGTGAGTAAGTGGAGCTACACGATATTCAGTTTCCATCACAGCGCTTCGGTTTTATTAATAGATTAAGGAATACTATAGATGGGAAACATAATGTATAAAGAATGAGTACTTACGGAACTGTTGATGTTGTTGATGTTTTATAATAAGCCAATTTTCGCTTGCCCATAACTGTTATATTATTATACACTCGAATATTATAGGTATATATGACATTTAAATGCCAGTGACAGTTTGTAATTAAACTGTCACTCGCATTTATGTCTGCATTCGCTAGGACCGGTGGAGATACCGTAAAGTGGGGATAGACGACGCGAAAAACCTCTTGTGAAATATGTATAACAATGTTTACTGTTTAATATTTTTTATCTTCAAAAATAATTACCTAAATTTATTTTTCTTTATATCGTACATCAAATGTGCAGCTGCCGCGTAGATGTCGTCTTTTTTCTTTTGTGTACCAGCCTTAGTTAGTAGACATTAATCAAATTAATGCATTTTTGTGGGTATTTCTAAAGCACATAACCTTCTTAAGAACATAAATTAGTACAAAAACTGACCTTGACATTATAAATGTATGCCTTTTGCATCACTAACCCAAATTTGAGATTCTAAAATTACAAAATAAGTTTAAAAAACGCGAAACGGCGATGCCATAGTTTTCGATAGGTAAACGCCTCTCTTAAAGAATTGAAATGTTTCTTAAAAAGAAAATTAAAAAGCAAATATTGACACTAAAAAAAATTGAAGTATAACTTTTCACGGTCATCAAAAAACCAAACAGATACCATCTACAGCAAGCCTTTTAAAAATCCCAGTTAATCTAAATTTGCATTTTTTCCGAAAGTCGACCGTTTTAATTTTATTTTGGAGTTCCAACCGTTTTGGGCTCAGTGTATAAATCTATATATGAAGACTTTATCGGATGTAATTTAATTGCCTTTATAATTGCATTAGGATGCCCTATACCTAACGTCAAATAGTTTTCCAGTAATTACCATTTTGTATTTCAAATAACTATATTTAAAAAAAATTGTTTTAAATCAGTATTTTCTATTCTTAGGAAAAGTTCCCAAGAATGTATTTGGACACCAGTGTCACCAGTATATGTACCGGAAGTAACATTTTTTTACATACTTGGACAACTTAATAATAAAAAAGTCACGGTCACGTGGTGTCCACAACTCATCTTTTCTTATTTGTTTTTATTTCTCCTACCAAATCTAATATACCGTATGTGTCAATTTTCATTAGGTATAGGGATTCAATGTTTACGTGCGATTTATACGTATACAAGTAATACATGGCAACGTGGCACCACTACTGTACGTCACCAATCCCGGAAACAATCGACATCACAACGATTTTCTCCGATCTTCCCACTTCTCCAGACCAGATTTTACATTCAATGTTTAGCTGCGAACACGTTGCGATCTAGTCTGCAATAAAAGCCGTTTTATTACTGGAACGGGAAACATCAAATGGCCGCCGCGATCTCCTGATCTAGTAGTTTATTATTATTTTCAGAATCCTTTTTTATTTACCTTATTTTTAATTTTATTAGAATTACGCTTTTGTTTGTGTCATGCAGCGTGAACGCAGCTTAATAATTCTCTGGATTTACTGAAAGGAAAAAGAAAAACAAATCCTTGCAACTCGTAAATATTATTTCTGAACTCATTACAAACACCCAAGCCGGTGGTCGAATAGTTACTGCTAACCACGCTAACTTGTATTTACGATCATGCATCGCTCGTGCTGGCATTGGAAAGGAAAGAAGGGCTACTATGTTGCCACATACTGTATGGATTAATCGCCTAAGGCTAATGAAAATTGACACATGCTGTATAGTAAACTCTAGTCTATAGAAAGAAGAGCCTACTTGTTGACAAAGTTTGTTTCAACGCTTATTAATTATTTTGTTTACTGTACATTTATGTAATAACTTCTTATAATTTTGCCAAAAAGTCCCTGCATTTATTATATTATTAATTCTGTTAACGATATTTCATCTATGCTTAGAGCGTTTGGTTTTGAACATCTCAAATGATAGTGGTGGCTTTTCTTTTACTAGAATACACAAATTCTCTCGAGTGATTCAATTACACATTAAAATTTTCTTTTTTCATTCGGTTTGTGTATGTTTCAAAGACGAATGCACTGCGAAGACTAATAAAAGTGATGCAAATACATACTTATCAATTTCTAATAGACCAGCCAAGCCTTTATCGTTAAATATTTGCTGATAGTAGAAAATACGTAAATAAATTAATAAATGAGTAAAATAGGTATCGAAAAATCCAAATTTAAAAGAAAAATATGACTTATAGCTACTATAATTTTCATGTGCAAAATTACATAAAATAAGTGCATACTTATATTGTTAAAAATAATCTGAACAAGTTGTTACAGATTAATTTTCGTTTCAAAATAAATTCCTATGTCATGCGAAGCGAAAATGAAAACAAAGGAAGTAAACGCAATATACATTAAGATTCCACCAAAATTTTCAATGACAATCTAAAAACAAAATTTACGTGCTTTACTTTGTAGCCAAAAATAAATTTTATTTTCTAAAGAATAAGCTATATTATATTTCGTTTGTTTATGACTTCAATGTAATTGCTATAAACATTTTTAATATTTTGCAAAACACAATAAATGCAGTTCTGTTGAGAAAATGAAAATATTATTTATTCCTGGAATTTTGGCAATTACACGTACTTCCTATAAAAAAAATAACTAAAAATAATAGCTCAAGTGTTACCTTAAAATTATATATATTTAATATAAATAAGTAGCTGCCAAAAAATTAAATTTCTTACATAGACAAAAAGTGATCAGCGATAATTTATTTTGCAAATAATAATTAACTTAAAATGATTTATGGTGGTTTTCACCGCTATTCTTAACACGGGTGTAGTTTTAACTGGCAGTTTTATTAATAACAGCATAAGCAAGAAATATCATTAATTCATTCACGTTAACAGACAAGATGGGGATGTTCTAGTAACTTCGGGCCTAGGAATATTGAATTACAAAAATACCTATGCATTATTACAGTTTCTCATAGCTTTCTTTCATGGCTTTGCCTTATTTCTACCCTATGAAATTGTTAGTTATTTTTTCCAGTCACAAATTATCTAAGTGGAGTCAGAGTGCTTAATGGCTTGAATATTATGTAATATATTCTGATATATATATGTTGCCTATATTAACTAATTATTCAACTTGTATTCGTTTATGTGCTAATATAATACTTTGTTTTACTATAAGTATGTATAAGGAAGTATTGTGATGCCGAAAATTTTCGACCTCGACATTTTTGCAGATGTCTACGTTTTGAAGTCCCCTGATACCAAAAAAGGTGGGTTTTGAAAAATGTCTGTGTGTCTCTCTCTGTGTGTGTGACCACGATAGCGGCCAACCCGCTGTAGATATCAATCCCAAATTTTGTATTTACGTGTATAATCTCCCTCTTGGGATCTGATTAGTTTTTCAGTAAAATCGGTTGACCAGAAGTAGTAGTTTACTTCAGTGAAAAAAAAAACGAGTTTTTCCAATATTTCGTCAACTACTAAGTTTAAACAAATTTATAAAGAATTCATATGTACTTAAAATTAAAATTGAGAACAATTTTATTTAAAGTTTTTCGAAATTCTTATCGAAAATCAGTTTTTTGCGAATATCTCGCAAGTCATGCTTTTTAGAACTCAATTTTTAACACCTTTTCTATAAAAAAAATTTCAAAATTCGGACCGGAAGTACTACTTTTACTCTTATCGAATAGCGATTATTTGCAAACATGTCGTAAATTATGCATTCTATATATATGTTATTCGCAATAGCCGAAATCGGCCACTGTCCGAATGTTTTGCCCACTACGCGTTTTGTGTATTGCAGTTTACCCACGAAGCGATTAAGAAGATTTTTATCGAGCAGTGAGCAAAACGAATTACCCAGAACGCGTTGTGGGTAAACTACGTTACTCAAAAAGCGAAATTATCTTTCGAGCGGCTTTGTTTCGCATTGTGGATCTTTTCGTTTACCCACGTCGCGTTGATGTGTGTTTTGTGTACCGGCAATTGTTTTAAACAAGATGAAGGCTGAATTTGAAGAAAGATTGCGGATCCTAATGTTGGAAAAGAAAGACAGGTCGTTTCTATTATCGGATGAACGTTACTTAGAAATAGTTCAAGAAACCAAAATTGCTCTACAAAAGAAACGGGATGGTCTTGAATTATCGTCAAAAGATTATCGTAGATTAAAACGATATGATTTATTGACAGTTGAAGAAAAGGATAAACTAGTCAGTAAAGAAAAATCAAGAATCCAATCAGGTTTAATTTTTTACTGTACAGCAAGTGAGATGTATGATATAATACACACAGCACATTTACAAATTGGACATAAAAAAGAGAAGGCAATGGAAAATGAATTGAAAAATAAATACTGCAATATAACTAGAGAAGTAATTTTGATATATTTAAGTCTGTGTCAATCATGTGCCTTGAAAAAGAAAGCAAAGAGTAAGGGATTAGTTGTTAAACCTTTAATTATGAGTGAAATGAATTCTCGATGCCAGGTAATATTTTTTTGTAATATTTTTTACTCTGTTTTATAGAAATATACTTTTATAGGTTGACCTCATCGATATGCAGAGTGAACCTGATGGAGAATATAAATTTATTCTTAATTATCAAGATCATCTAACGAAATATGTTATATTGCGACCACTTAAAACAAAAACGGCGGATGAAGTAGCAGAAGTTATTCTTGATATCTTCTGTTTGTTTGGTGCTCCGAACATATTACATAGTGACAATGGAAGAGAATTTTGTAATCAAGTAAGTGTAATGGCTTCACACAAGGGCTTTCCTTTATCTAAGTGCCTACTTTTTAGGTAATCGAAAAGTTAGCAGCAAATTGGTCTGCTCTCAAATTGGTCCATGGCAAACCTCGACACTCCCAAAGTCAGGGTTCCGTTGAACGAGCAAATCAAGATGTTCGTGATAGTCTTGTAGCCTGGATGTCAGACAATCAATGCCAGAACTGGGCAAAAGGTCTTCGCATTATTCAAAGCACAAAAAATCGCAGTTTCCATACGGGTATAAAGCGAACACCTTATGAGGCTATGTTTGGAAGTCCACAAAAAAATGGGCTATTGGATACATGTTTAGATACCTCTGTCATAAATACAATTAAGACTGAAGAACAACTAGAAGAACATTTAAAATTAATAAAAGAGTCTTTGGAAACAAATACCATAAATGAGGAACCTAATGCGACAACAACTGAGTCGGAATTAGAAACCGAAATGGAAATTGAAACAGAAAATGATAGCAGAGATGGAAACGTTAACGATGATAATAAGAATGACACTGACAGTATGACCAAATGTTTTATTTGTGATAATATGTATGTCCCTCGTATCCAAAATGTATGTATTGAATGCAATGAGTCACTTCATATCGAATGTGCTGCTAATTTGGATTTACCATTATGTCAATTATGTAGCAATAAAAGAGCAGCTGATACGGAGAGAAAAGGTTGCAAACGGGGGCTAGAAAAACAGGCTGATAAAATGCTTGCCCAATCACAACATAAATTCCCACCTGCCAATATAGGTGACAATGTTTTAGTAAATATACCAGAAGTAGATCGGGGACGTCTAGCTCCTAGGAATGTATTAGCAATCATTATAGACAAGACTGACCAAGGTTTTTATATTCTCGGTACTAAAAATGGAAAACTAAAACGATTATATAGCCGAAATGAGTTTCAATTGTCACCTTCAGTATTTTTATCATTATCTGAAGTGCCATCAGATTCTTCTGTTAACGTGCGAGAAGAAGCAAAATTATCTTCTGGGTCTAAGCAAGGTTTTATTCGGTGTAATTGTTGGAAAGGGTGCCACACAAAAGCATGTAAGTGCCTTAAATCAAATATTAAATGCAATTCAAAATGCCATAAAAGCACGTCTTGTAAAAATAAGTAACATATTTTTTTGCTTTTTTATTTCTGGTTTTTATATTTCCATATTGTTTTCTGTGTTTTTTTATTTTTATGTGTTTTTTATGTTTATTAACATATTATAATTATGTTATATATTTTAATGTTCCGCTAAAATAAATATTTTTGTTTAATTATTTGTTAATTTATTTACAACGCGTTTTGGTTAAAGTTCTATACCCAGAACGCGACGTGGGTAAACGAAAAGATCCACAATGCGAAACAAAGCCGCTCGAAAGATAATTTCGCTTTTTGAGTAACGTAGTTTACCCACAACGCGTTCTGGGTAATTCGTTTTGCTCACTGCTCGATAGAAATCTTCTTAATCGCTTCGTGGGTAAACTGCAATACACAAAACGCGTAGTGGGCAAAACATTCGGACAGTGGCCGATTGCGGCTATTGCGAATAACATATATTTATCAAGAGTACAAAAGTATTTAGAGCTGGATTTGCAATATTTTTTGTATACATGAAATTTCAAAATTCGGACCGGAAGTAACACTTTTACTCTAAGAGAGTAGCACTTTTTTCGAATATCTTGCAAAGTATACATTCTATAGCGATTTATTAAAAGAATTGAAGTACTTAGAATAGGATTTTGAATAATTATTGTATAAAAAAATTCTTAAAATTGTATAGTTTGAAATTCTCATACGTATAAGAAAGTCGTGTGTTGGCTACACCTCATTTTTTTATTGGAAATATGCTGATATTTTTGTTTGCACTATACTATACTTTAATTATTGTTTTGTCCTGTAAATGGACACTGTCTGTTGGACAATAAAGTTTTTTATTATTATTATTATTATGACTAGTGTACATATTACGTTGAATGCATTGTATGGAATATGCGCCGGGTTTCCTAATGTGTTTTCCTAGGTTATTTTGTATTTTCGGTATCTTTACGTTTGCATCTGTTATAATTAATTTAATTATTTATTACTGTAGTACACTGCACATTCAAAAGTACTTACATAATGTATGTAATGTTAGAAAGGGTAAATTAACCTTCACATCAGTAAGCTGGACATTTGACCCTAACCAAAAAATAAAGCGGTTAGAAAAATACAAAAATTAGTGAAATTTGGCAACATGGTCGTTAATTACGCCCATCTCGTCTGTTAACGTGAATAAACTAGTGAGATATCAATTAGTAGTGAGTAACAAGCTATAAACAAAACCACATTCAGTAGAATCTTCAAGTATGCTTTGTGATATAGTGATACCTTAATAAGTTTATCTTTAGTAAGACAAGAAATAAATTTCCACTTAAAAAATATTAAGTTTTTTCAAAACATGAGAAAAAACTTTTTTGAAAAAAATATTTTTTGACTTTCAATATATTCGCATTTAAAATTTATACATTTTCGCAATCATTCTCGCAAAAATTTTTCAACTTTGAAATTGGTATCTGACAAACATGGTTTTCGAAGGATCACCAGCTTCTTGAGTGATGTTTAATAGTAGGGACCGCAAAACAAGTCGACGACTTCTGATAAACGAATTGTTTTATAACATTCAGCATTAACTCCTCTTCAAGCCTCTAAAGGAATTGTCGTGTCATGTCCAGTACAACCTAAAACGCATGCGAACGTTTTTTGAAAGGAAGTGCTTCGTAAACTAACAACTTTATCGGATTCGGTTTAGCTTGAAATACCCAACTATGGATTGTTGCTTAATTTACAGTTCATACAAATATATCCAAGTTTTTTCATCTGCTAAAATGGTTTCTTGAGGCCCGAGCCTCAGAAAATTGGCCTGTACGGCTTCAATGTAAAATCCGTAAACATCATTTTAACAGATGAAAAAACTTGGATATATTCGTATGAACTGTTGCTTCATTAAACTTAAAAACATAGTTTTTAAACAGTGCAGCAGGTACTTGCGAAGAGAGATTTTACATCATTGCTATGACGGTACAGACATTAATATGAGTTCACTAACGCAATGGAGAATCTAGGCAAATGCAAGTTGTGCCATTTTTGACGTGATTAGTACCAGACAATTACAATGCAGTTTCCTTCTACCGAATTAGAAATTATTTTATTTATTTTATTAAGGGTACTTGTCTATGTTGGCAGATTGGAAGTCACACTTGTTTCACAAGCAGTATTCAATAAAAGAAAAGCATTATAGAACTCCATCCGACACTACTAAAGCTAATAAAATATTGTATAAAATTGAGATAGAGTTTTGGTGAAATTTTGCTGGGTGAAAGGACATGTTGTCAAAAACCGCTAATGAGTTTGTGGATAATTTCGCGTTAAAAGCTCATATGCTCATTCTGTGTCTAGAAGGATTCTCCTCCAAAACATTATACAAACACTTAAAGAGGAAAAACTGCAACTTGAATGGAGTAAAGAGTGGGAGAAATCGTACCAAAACAAAATGATACAAAGTGCAATAATTTATCAAAATCTTCTTATTAAGACATTGCACTTAAAAATTATACAAGGGTCGCCCTTTAAGCTTTTTCGAAAACAGGACAAACGTACTACCACAATGAAATTCTACAAACCAGTTGTAAACAGTCTTATCTCTCGGTGCTTCATTACCAAAAATTGAATGACGCTATTCTTGCATTGTTGTTGAGGTAAGCGTTTACTGAAATCGTAGAGATTAGCCTATGAAAACCTTCACGTAAAATTTCCATTTTTCTCAAAAAATTTAGTACGTTATGTGAACAAATGGTAGTTATGTAGGTAAACCGAATTGTGCGTTACGCAAGCTGGACCTGGAGTCATTTCTACAACGTAAAACGGCGGTATTGATTGATACTCTCATAGTAGTCAATCAGTAAAGTCAGATGTCAAGAAATAATGGATAAAAATAAGTAAATGGCTAATAGATGCCCATTACCACCCTGGCTACCAGAAGAAATATATCGATCGCTGCTGCTAGCTATACGAAACGCCCAGATTGTGCTGATGCCCAGCTTTCCCCTGTTCGGGTGGTCTTTTAATAATGTGATATCACGAACTCCATGACTATTGATCTTATGAAATATAGAATTTAAGTCAATTCTACCAAAAACAACAGCATTGTCAAGGAATTCCAAAGCAGATAAGACTTTGGGGTATTTTAGGAAAGCAGCACAGGTGAAGCAAATGCTTACAACCACAATTCTTATCACTAGATTCACCAAAGCCAAAATGCAAACAATACACAAAATCATAATATACGTCTACGTGAATTTAGTGATATTGTGTATATTGGAGATCCCCTACATAAAGATAAAATTCGCTTACCTCGAAAAACTGTACGAAATATTACATAACGTTACATCGTTACCGAACTTACTACTTCAATAAGTAAATTGAACTAATGGCGCACCAATAGAAACATCTGCGGCAGGTTACAATGCTGGTGCCTTCTGCCCCATTATATCCCAGCTAACAGAAACTATCATATCAAAATTGAATCCACAAAGGCGTTTTATAAGTGTGAAAGCTGCTAAGAAATTAGTATATATTTTGACAACTACCCACTACAACTCGTATGCAACACCTACCACTACCAGAAATACCATAATATCAAGGAAAAAATGGCGATTCCAGGAAAATTGTAACAACCACAAAATCTTAGATTAGAATAGTTTTACAAGGTGACCAGACGTCCCGCGGCGTTTTAAAAGAGTCCCGATTTTTGCAAAGAATGCACGGCAAGCTAAGGAACGGCGTGTGGCTATTTCGCCAGGATATGAGTTTTATATTGTTTTTGTTAATTTTATAATGTTAGAATTCTAGTGAAAAAATTCATGACCTTCTAAACAACGACAGCAATCTACTAAAAAAAATTCACTCAAATGAGAAATATGCCAAAGAATAAAATAATACTTAACCTAATTTTTTAATGTATTATACCTATTTGTAAATTTTACTTATGTTGAAATTTAAAAAAGCATATTGCAATACTATTTTTGCGTTCTATGAAAATTTTTGTTATATAATCCAAATTTTTAATCAAGACCCCCCCCCCCGCCCCTGTCAATGGTGTCCCGCTTTACCAATGTTAAAATGTGGTCACCTTATAGTATAATAATTAAATTACTTTGAAATCACTTTCAACAACCAGGTTTTTAGTATTTTATTCAGTACCTACTCTCTCTTTAATGTTACTGCCAAATATACCCATACACATATCCCCGGTTGTGATTTATCAAAAAAATGTCTACGTCATGATTTTTACAGTTTTAGTATCTATTTCATCTTATTCGAAGGGATTTCTTATATGTTAAAATATAGGAAAATATCCAATTATTGTAAATATAAAACTTTATAATATTTGTTTAATAAAGAAAATGTCTTTTTTAAACTAAGTATTTCAACTCAAAATGTGTTTATTGTTTCATATTTTAACAATTCTCGATACGAACCCCCAATCAAGAAGAAAAATATTTTTTGAATTTAAACAGTGCCAAATATGTATTATATACAGGGTGTCTCAGCTTTTGCGTTACAGGCATTATCTACTTTCCCTGTATAGTTATCAAAAAACTTTTCAAATAAAAGTTACTTGATATTATGATGTGTCGAAAATGACAAATAGAGGATTTTATTTGCTCGTGACCTTGAAGGAGATTTTAAGGTGAACTTTGTTTTTTTTAATGGATAGATGTATTTTTTAATATTGCATCTTATTTTTCAAAAGCTAATAAATAACTTTTATTTGATGCATTTTTTATTTTGCCGTGTCAGTTTTGACACAATTCAGATAAACTTGTCAAAAGTAAAAAGTTGTGTTCTGTCAGTCAACAACTGTCAGTCTTGCTTAAATCACAAAGATTTGACTTGCGTTATCCGCAGCTTTTTAATATGCCACTTACATACAACTCCAACGAATATGTAGATATGTTAATAGTCTACGGAGAATGCAGAAGGAATTCCCGAGAAGCTGCAAATTTGTATCGAGAAAGATTTCCGGAACGTCATCATCCATCACATACAACATTTAATAGAGTAGAAGCGAAGTTACGAAGTGGTTCATTTCCCTCTACCGTAAAACATGCTAACCATAATGCTCCTGCTAGAAATGAAGAAAATGTAATCAACATTTTGGCTTATGTAGCTGTAAACCCCCATGTTTCACTTCGACGTTTGGCAGAAGAAATTGGCGTTAGTAAAGCTACAGTACATAGAATTTTAAAAGGGCATCGGTACCATCCATTTAAAGTTCATTTATCACAAGAATTAAGACTAAACGATTTACAAAGACGCCTGGATTTCATTGCACGATTGCAAGTTCTAGAAGATGAAAATCCAAATTATCCTAATTGTATTTTGTGGAGTGACGAAAGTCGCTTTCACAATAATGGTGTTGTGAACAAACATAATGCGCATTATTGGTCCAACCAAAATCCGCGGTGGATGGAGGAAGCACGCTTTCAAACAGTGTGGGGAACCAATGTATGGTGTGGAATGTTTAATGGGCATTTAATTGGACCCCACTTTTACGAAGGAACCCTGACAGGACAACGTTATTTACATTTTTTACAAAATGTTCTTCCCGATTTAATGGAAGATATTCCTCTTAATGAAAGACGAGACATAATTTGGCAACAAGATGGTGCTCCGCCCCATTATGCGCAAATTGTGACGAATTATTTAAATGCGCTGTACCCCAATGGATGGATTGGAAATAGAGGTTCTATCCCTTGGCCTGCTCGTTCCCCGGATTTATCGCCTGTTGATTTTTTCATGTGGGGTTATTTAAAGGAATTTGTATATCAAGTTCGGTCGGCAGATCTTGATGATCTGAAAAATCGAATTCGCATGGGATGCCGGATTATGACTCACGGAATGATACTTTCATCTTGCAACATAGGATTAAGACGTCGTTTGGAAGCTTGTGTCCACGCTGATGGAGCCCAATTTGAACATTTATTAAATTAATGCCTCTTGTTTTGTTTTCTTATCCAACTACATACACTAATTTGAGATATTTATTATTGAAATACTTACTCTTTATTTTTTTAATTTTTTTTGCACTGAATTACTTACTTATAATTATCGTATTCCTTTAAGTTAATAAAAATTGCTTTTGACAAGTTTATCTGAATTGTGTCAAAACTGACAAGGCAAAATAAAAAATGGATCAAATAAAAGTTATTTATTAGTTTTTGATAAATAAGATGCAACATTAAAAAATGCATATATCCCTTAAAAAAAGCAAAGTTGACCTTGAAATCTCCTTCAAGGTCACGAGCAAATAAAATTCTCTGTTTGTCATTTTCGACACATCATAATATCAAGTAACTTTTATTTGAAAAGTTTTCTTATATCTATACAGGGAAAGTAGATAATACCTGTAACGCAAAAGCTGAGACACCCTGTATATTAAATTAAAATTTGCCTTCTATTACGTTTAGTTTGCTGTACTACATGCTTCTGTTAGACAGACTCCAGGCTTTTGTTTCATTTTTATTTTATCTTTAGGACTTCCTAACATATTCTTGAATGTGTTTCATATTGAATAATTAATTTCCATATTTTGTAAGGTGTTGACAGTTACAATTAGTACAGCACTGATTGCTTTTTCACCTCTTTGGAAAGATATATTAGTTTTTGTTCTGTAATTAATAATGTCGAGTAGTGATTTAATACGCCAAGATGATACTTCAGAGTCTTAAATAAAAAGTCACTTATCATTTCCCTTTGGTATTGGAGTTGGTGTTTAAAAAACTACTTAATAAGAAGTACCAATAGCCATTGATGTATTAAAGCACCACTATTGTTTTTCTTTAGATGTAATTGAAATGCCTTGCATATACAGTCTGTCTTACAAAAAACGCACCACGCTATAACTCTGTTATTAATAATCCGATTTCAGTAATTCGAAAACCACATAAGACAGGTGTATAAAAACTACAAAGTAGTATGATTTTTATTTTTTTTATATGTAATTTTTGACAAGCGATTCATTTTTTTAAATAGCAACACTTTATTTTTTTTACAGTTTGGTAGAGATATTTGTTCTAAATACAATGGTGTAATTCAACTTCATTTTGTAAAATGTTTCTGTTAAGAAATTTTGTTTTTTCTAAAATTTTCAAATGTCCTGCGAAATCCAATGATGGTGCACAAAACAATAACTGTCATTTATTCCATTTATTGTTGGTTGTATTATTTCTTGCATTTTTATTATTATTTTGTGATCATATTGTTATTTTGTTATGGATAACAATCAATTAACTGATATGGTGCAAGTGTTTTTCGAGTGCCATAACAATTCTGGCAGTACGTATTTACACAGCTCGCTTTCCCGAAGTTCCTGACTGTCAGAAATTTAGAAGAATTAAACGAAATTTAAAAAATTAAGGAGCTTTTAAGAAACCAAAGCAAGAAGGACGCAAATTTTGTGAAAATGTTGAATTAGATGCCATTCTCAGTTAATTAGAAAGAAAAACTCGTTTCACAAAAATATATATGATTTATTTCATAAACTAAATGTACATTTCGTTTGCCAAGCAAACATCATCGGTAGTATACAGATTTGTTCGTGTTTTTACATTATATATATGTTCGAACGTTTGTAGTGACAAACCTTCTTATTGTAGTAAGTTAAGACCTCTATAAATCTAACCGTACTTTTATTACAGTAATATTGTAAAACTATGGTGGGTGTTTACTGAATGTGTAAGGGTAGTATGAATTCTAGGAAACTCTGACTAAGTGGAGAAACATCTGTGTTTAATAAGTTGTTTTTAAATTTCTTCATATAAATACTTTCCCACATATTTAAATTTTTACATCTAGTTCTTTTGATAACTTGTACATTATCGATTGAAAATGTATGTCCTGTGTTTACAAAATGATACGCTAAAGCTGATTTATCACTATTGTGATTTTTCAAATGATACAAATGTTCTGATGCCCTAATTTCTGCGTTTCTTTTTGTTTGTCCAATATACACTTTATTGCAATTATTACAATCAATTTTGTATATTCCTGAGTATTTTAAAGGGCCTGACTTTTCAATGCTGTTATGTAATAGACTCTTAGTATTCTGTTCATTGACAAATGAAGGCATTATATTGTATCTTTTACACAAGTTTGAAATTTGATATTCCCATCTTTTATTTAAACAAAATTTACAAAAAACTTTTTTGTCTTCTAATTTAATGAATTCTAATGTAGTTCTGTTGGTAATTAATTTTTTCCTTTCTAATTTACGTTTTATTCGATCTATTGTATCTTTCTCGTACCCGTTCTCAGCGGCTATTTTGTATATGTATGCTAACTCTTTATTATAATTTATTTTAGAAAGTGGGGTGTTCTGTAATCTGTTGAGAAAAAAAAAGAATGTAGTTTGTTTATGTCTGAAGGACGTGTACGAAATGTTATGAATATAATTATCTGTATGTGTGGTTTTTCGGTATATGTCAAATAGGAAACTGTTTTCCCTAATAGAGATAAGTAAATCCAAAAAGGGTAGGGTGTGTTCAATTTCCATTTCATGGGTAAACTTGATAGATGGGTACTGATTATTAATGTAATTGACAACCCACCATAGTTTTACAATATTACTGTAATAAAAGTACGGTTAGATTTATAGAGGTCTTAACTTACTACAATAAGAAGGTTTGTCACTGCAAACGTTCGAACACATATATAATGTAAAAACACGAATAAATCTGTATACTACCGATGATGTTTGCTTGGCAAACGAAATGTACATTTAGTTTATGAAATAAATCATATATATTTTTGTGAAACGAGTTTTTCTTTCTAATTAATAGCCATTCTCAGTGTTCAAGAAAATCCAAGAACTTCAACTCGGGAAATCGCACATAACGTTGGCACGTCAAAGGACACTGTTCGTAGAATCTTAAAAAAAAACACATTTAAACCGTACATCCCACAAACTGTACAAGCTTTGTATGAAAACGATTCAAATCGACGATACCAATTTTCTGTTTTCTATTTAAACATGTTACGTCAAGATGGGCTGTTCCACAGAAATATGATTTGATCCGATGAGTGCACTTTTAGCAATAATGGCGTTTTCAACAGAAATATTCACCGTTATTGGAGTCAACAAAATCCAAGACTTATTGTTGAAACCAATCGACAACACGGATTCACCATAAATGTGTGGTGTGGTATTTTGGGTGACAAATTGATTGGACCCTTTTTCATTGATGGCACCCTAAATCAGGACAAATATCACCAACTACTAATTGAAAATTTGGACAATTTCTTGTATGAATTACCTCTTGCAGAGTTAAATAGAGTGTTTTCCAGCAGAATGGCGCTACACCACAAAATGTCAGGATAAATGTTAACTGGTTGAATGCTAAATTTGGCCAAAAATGGATTGGGACATACGGGCCAGTTCGGTGACCTGCGCGTTCACCTTATCTAACGCCCCTCGATTTTTGGCTATGGAGCTATTTTCAAGACCGTGTCTATTAAACACCGCCCGAGAATGAGTATGTTTCAAGACAGATAATTGATTCATACTTGTCGAGAGATACCTCCTTTTTTAATCTTGAATGCTTCATATGGGGTAACTAGAAGGTGTCACCTTTGTATTCAGCAGGGTGGGAGGCATTTTGAGCAATATTTATAATAATTATGATTTGTTACGATATTTTATTTTTGACGTTAATAAAATTGTCCATTGTTTTGTATTCCACGGTACACTTAAAAAATTAAATTTTTTCTCAAGAATATTTTACAAAATGATGTTGAATCACACCATTGCATTCAGAAAAAAATATCTCTACCAAACTGTAGAAAAAAATAAAGTGTTGCTATTTAAAAAAAAATGACTATCGCTTGTACATATTAAAAAAAATAAAAATTATACTATTTTGTAGTATTTACACACCTGTCTTATGTGATTTTTGAATTACTGAAATCGGATTATTAATAATAGAGTTATAGCCTGGTGCGTCTTTCGTAAGACAGACTGTATATATAAATATCTCATTATAAAAAATAGCTATATACCTACTAGTAACAACAAAATATTTCGTAAGAAAGAAAAGAACACACCAAATTCAACACATTATGGAAAAAAGAACAGCCTTGTAAAACGATTCTTATTTCGCCAAAGAAATAGGCATGTTTCCCACCGGAGAGTTAGTATAATGTTGCAAATCTTGTGGTAACTACGGCATATTTCAAGGTTAGAGTGCTAACCTCACATTAAGAAGGGGATGTCAATATACATATAAAAATTGTAAAAATAGAATAAAGTCATGACTATACACTATACATTAAAAAATTAAATCAAATATATGCCGTTTAGGTAAGCACAGTGATTTCGTGTAATTGTCATTATTATTATCTTTGCTGGATCAATAAATAGCAATTTACCGTACCATAACTGTTCAACAAATCTAATTAGATGTTTAAGCTTTGCTTGCAAATACTTATCTACTATAGTATATTAACTGTACATACCAAATATTTCGATTATTTTTTGATTATTTAATAATATTTAAGTTAAAATTATTAAAGATTTTCAAGAAATATAAAGAAATGAGGTAATGTTTCTTATACTGTTATTTTATAATTAATATTTACTTATTCCTTGCTGTGAACAGATCAATATGGCATCATCGATTTTGATCAACCTAACTCTTTCTGATTTTTGGAATAATATTATTCTACATGTTTTCACGAATTAATTCATGTGAAATCTGAAATATTTGTTTTTGTTACCACTGAAATATATATCCTTGTAATTTAATTTGTGCTAAATTCTATTTGTGCAAATTTTGTTCAATGTATCTATAAACTTCGTAATTTGAAACTAGAAATTGTCATTCTTGTCATGTACATATCTTCATTCTAAAACATTAAACATTGTACCTGTTAATCTTCTTTTGGAATGAACGGTGTGATGTTTCTTTTATTTATTTTTTTCTCTTTCAAAATCACACAACTCTGCTCAACAAAAATTTGAAACACATACGCTCTCCACTTTCCTTTTACCAACTTGTCACGAATTTTCCGAATCGCATGTTTGATGAATATGTGATTAATCTAATCTACCACTTGGCATGCATTGGTTCAGCGCGACGATGCGTCGGTAACAAACTAACGGCATTTGCCAAATCTACAGAGCGTCGAGGCGCACGCCAGCAAACGTCGATCCATGCCATAGTACGGAGTTCCCGGAGTTTGCGCCATCTATATTAGCAGCTGATAAAGTTATAACATATTAGAGCTTTCTTGGTACCGCCTTGGGCATAAGAAATTTTAAGATTTACCAGATGTAAGATTTTTGAGACCGATATAATCAAATTATAATATAATATTTTGGAATTGTTTATCACCTTGAAAATTTCATCTCATTAGTAAATGATATGTATTATGAGACATTTCCATTTGTTTTTAATAAAAGTGGAACACTCGAAAAATTTATTTGTTACTCACTGCCTTTAAAGTGACGCCACCGGTCCACTTGACTGTAAAAATTGATTCTTGGAACATTAAAAAAAAAATCTTGATTGTAACAAAATTTAATGAAAATATCAATTCCCTGGACTTTCTTTTATTCAAAGATAGGGAAATAGGAATAAGTGCTAAAAATTCTTCCAACAAATGTGTAAGAGCTTGAGCGACATACAGTTAAACATTAATTGTAATCAAACCAAAAACGCAATAAATCAACTATGAATATAATAATAAATACGTCATATACAAGAACATAATAACTTAATTTAATGGAAAGATGAGTAATAGGTATGTTCAAGAAATGCTTAAATTAATTAGATAATCTGTTTTAGATTAGGTATAATACTAATCACCTTAATCAACAGATTATACAAATATTGTACAAACCACTTGCACGCATTCGTGCAACGAAAGGCACTCGTCCCTTTCAATCGCTCGTGCTTTAAAAAAGCGCTCATGTGGGCACATAGTCTTCCCGCACTTGATTTTAAATAACCATTGAAACACAATGTGTAATCTAAAATCTATATTTGATATTTTAATCATGACTATATTCTAAAATACTAATTTTGAATACCAGAGTCACGTTTAAGTCTGCAACAGAGGAAAATATTGAGTTATTGAGTTTAAATATTAACAAAATGACTACTGACTTTAGAAGGCAGATAATTCAATAACTATGGATTTTTCTGAGCATATTGGAACATACATATGATGTTACTGCAAAATTATTATTATTGCAAACATATGTACAAATGGAAAATCAACTTACCATGAACGACCTCTAATAAAGACTTATTTCAAATGACACAAAAATAATTGTAATACTTGATTCTTGTAACTTTATTTGATTCATTCCAGAAGCAACAACTGACCAGACTGGAAAAATCGATATGGAAATAGCACAGAACCAGTAAAGTAACAAGACATAGAATAGAAATATACACGCACGAATTGTGTAGTAAAAGTGAATACGTAGACATTCAAGCGTACAAGAGCCACTGTTATTCGTGTAGTTTCATCAGAAGATCCTGTTTTATCATGGACGACATGTAATTCTACCACACAAATAATATCGACGAGAATTGTGTAACTAAAAGTGAAAATGTAAAAATTTAGGTGTAGAGCAGCAGTATACTATTCATGTAGGTACATTAGACGATCCTGATTTATAATGGATTATATCTAATCCCACCACACACATGATACTGACATAAGTATCAAATGATAATGCAAAATTATGTAAATCAAACATGAACATGTAAACTAATAAGTGTAAGCGACACATGTTTTTTTAAATTATTTGTTTTCTTCAGTATGGCATATATTAAGTATAGTGTCTACCTTACAAATTTTCAGGCATACTAGTAAAAGTATTAATATCAGCTACGAATAATAAAATATTATACATATATAACAAGAAAGATAATAATAACGGGTCGTCATCAGTACGGTGTAGCCAAGGAATAAGGTGGGATAACCTTGAGATGTAAGCTATACGGAAGACCGTCAGGTGACAGACCTCCATTTGCAGCTTCAGCTGGAAGATTCTTATTCCTTGGCTACACCGTACTGATGACGACCAATTAGTCAGAAACACGTGTCTACGGTTGCTCTACAGCGGGATTACCCACTATTTTCTATGACTAAATTATTTACCCGCACTATTTCCACTTTTGTTTAATTTTCCAGGGTCGGTTGGCACGCAGGTTGACAATGTCTTCCTCGTGGCGATGTTGGTTGTTGTCCTCAAAACTGAGGATCTTCCAGCTGAAGCTGCAAATGGAGGTCTGTCACCTGATGGTCTTCCGTTTATGCTTACATCTGCAAGGTTTTCCCACCTTATTCCTTGGCTACACCGTACTGATGACAACCAATTAGTCAGAAACACGTGTCTACGGTTGCTCTACAGCGGGATTACCCACTATTTTCTATGACTAAATTATTTACCCGCACTATTTCCACTTTTATATATGTATATATACAGGGTGGGGCACCTCATTTCCGTCGGTTTATATACAAAAAGCGGTAATATGTTTTATTTTTATTTTTATTAAAGGTTGTGTAGGTTCATTAGGGGCACGTTTTAAAATTATTTTGAAATATACAGAGTGATCCAAAAAAATTTGGCACACCAAAGTTATGAACATTTAAATGGAACACCCTGTATATTATGGGATATTTTGATGCTATAGGCTAAATTAAGGCCACTTACTGTTATATTCCCTATACCTAACTCAACCTCTTTTCGAGTTATTTCACTATTTTTGAAAATGTAGATCAAAATTTCAGAGACATTGCTGTCTTCCATATTTGGGCGAATTATTTTAAATTGTATTTAATGTACACTCAAAGCATTAGACTCTAAGATAAGCTAAAGTTGATATCTAAAAATTATACAGGGTGTTTAAAAACTACATTTGTGTTTTGACTAACATTAAAGGAAAATAACTTTCTTATTTTAAATGGAACACCCTGTATTTATTGCCATATTTAGATTCTAATTTTAATTGTTTTTAAAACTGTATAAGGGTTTCCTATACCTATCTCTTATAGTTTTTTGGTAATTTAGGATTTTCAATTTCAAACACTAATTTCTTGCAAAATATTTTTCAAAATGCTAATATTTATTAACCTATCGAGTTGATTGGTTTTGTTTCACATTAATTAAAAGGCGTCATAACTAGGTAAATAAAAAATACATACTTTATTAAACAAACAACAAACTTAAATTGTAAAAGAAAACTAATGTTTTACCAAGTGCTCGAAATGATGTCCATCTGTTCAATGCATAATCGAATTCTCTCTTGGAATGACTGTTTAACTCTTGTTAAAATATTTGGTGTTATAGAACAAAACGCTATTCTTATTCGTTCTCTCATATCGTCGGGTGTGGTTGGTGGTGTATCATAAATGATATTTTTGACATATCCCCATAAGAAAAAATCGGGACTCGTTAAGTCTGGGGATCTTGCTGGCCAATTCTGTGGACCGCCGCGTCCTATCCACCTATTGGGATATTGCCTATCCAATTCATTCCTTACATTTACTTGAAAATGCGCTGGCGCACCGTCTAGTTGTAACCACATCCTTTGACGAATTTTAAGTGGTATATTTTCCATAAGTACAGGAAAATTGTCTCTTAAAAATCGAAGAAACATGGCGCCGTTTAAGTGACCATCAAAAAAGAACGGACCTACCACTTGAGTTCCAATTATTCCACCCCATACATTGACACACCACCTGTGTTGCCTGTCAATAGTTCTAAAAAAATGGGGATTTTCGTCACTGTAGTAATGAAAATTATGTTTATTAACTAATCCGTTATTGTGGAATGATGACTCATCCGAAAAAAGTACAAAATCGAAGAAATTTTCATCTTCACTAAACTTTTCTAAAACCCATAAACAAAAAACGAGTCGTCTATCGTAATCTAATTCCAAAAGTGCTTGGTGTAATTGAATACGATACGGGAAGAAGTTGTGCCTTTTTATAATTCTTCCGACGCTCCGCCTGCTTATTTCAGTGGTTTCACATATTTTTCGTTGACTTGTATGCGGATTTTCTGCCAGAGATCCGATAACAACAAAATCATTTTCTTCAGTTCCCGTAATTGGTCTTTGCCGTTCTGGTTTCTGATAACGCACACTTCCTGTTCTTCGGAATACTTGCAATAAATTTTCTAATGACCGCCTGTCAGGATGACGCCTGTTAGGATATTTTTGTGCATAAACTCTTGATGCTAGCAAGCAATTTTCGCCACACTCTCCGATTACTAAAATCATATCCACTTTTTCGTTTTCAGAGTAGGTTCTCATTTTAAATAATTAAAATTATTTAAACGACGTCGAATAGCGTTGATGCCTTAACTAATATGTACTGTCACTGTCAAATAATTTATCTGTTTGAAGTATTAATAACAGCGGCAAAGCCTACTTTTGCAAAAAATTGCAAGAAATTAGTGTTTGAAATTGAAAATCCTAAATTACCAAAAAACTATAAAAGATAGGTATAGGAAACCCTAATACAGTTTTAAAAACAATTAAAATTAGAATCTAAAAATGGCAATAAATATAGGCTGTTCCATTTAAAATAAGAAAGTTATTTGCCTTTAATGTTAGCCAAAACAGAAATGTAGTTTTTGAACACCCTGTATAATTTTTAGATATCAGCTTTAGCTAATCTTAGAGTCTAATGCTTTGAGTATACATTAAATACAATTTAAAATAATGCGCTCAAATATGGAAGACAGCAATGTCTCTGAAATTTTGATCTACATTTTCAAAAATAGTGAAATATCTCGAAAAGAGGTTGAGTTAGGTATAGGGAATATAACATGAAGTGGCCTTAATTTAGCTTATAGCATCAAAATATCCCATAATATACAGGGTGTTCCATTTAAATTTTCATAAGTTTGGTGAACCAAATTTTTTTGGATCACTCTGTATATTTCAAAATAATTTTAAAACGTGCCCCTAATGAACCTACACAACCTTTAATAAAAATAAAAATAAAACATATTACCGCTTTTCGTATATAAACCGACGGAAATGAGGTGCCCCACCCTGTATATACATATAACAAGTAACAGATGGAAAGTAATTGCTGGTATACCAGCGTATATAAGCACCGAGACGTCCATGTGCTGTATATGATAAATAATTCTAAATTTTCTTGACCTTAATTCACATATTCATGTGCATATATATAATTAAATTTCTTGGACGATTTAGAGGTCATACTAATTTCAAATTAATTTAAAATTAGTTTAATTGTTAATTAGGTAATTGCTAATATTTTTAAAAATTACCCACCGGTCCAAGAAATTTAATTATATATATGCACATGAATATGTGAATTAAGGTCAAGAAAATTTAGAATTATTTATCATATACAGCACATGGACGTCTCGGTGCTTATATACGCTGGTATACCAGCAATTACTTTCCATCTGTTACTTGTTATATGTATATGTATATCAGTACAATTTAAAGGAGTCGAGACCGGACACCCACGGTAGCGTAGTGGCTAACGCACCTGACTAGTAATCGAGAGATTTCGGGTTCGATTCCTGGACCGGTGGGTAATTTTTAAAAATATTAGAAATTACCTAATTAACAATTAAACTAATTTTAGATTAATTTGAAATTAGTATGACCTCTAAATCGTCCAAGAAATTTAATTATATATATGCACATGAATATGCGAATTAAGGTCAAGAAAATTTAGAATTATTTATTATATATATATATATATATATATAGAGAGAGAGAGAGAGAGAGAGAGAGAGAAAGAAATGCAAATCAAATTATCTCAATTATAAAGTTACAGATATGGCTCAATATAGTCCTCATTTTTATTAGCGACCATTTGCAATATTCTCCAGTGTTCAATTGCAGAAGCTATTTGTCTCTGAGGCATTTGAATTTGGCATTCCATTATTTGTTTTTTTAATAATATTAATAATGAACATTATTGTCCAACAGACACTATACAGGACAAAATAATAATTGCAGTACGGTAAAGAGCTACATATTTAGGCAAAATACATAAAACAAAATATTGTAAAACAAACATCGAGCACCTTGAGTAGTGTCCACTGGAGTATTTACTAATAATTTTAAGTGGCAGGAATTGCACCTGGGGAAGAGTTATGTGTGAAAGGGGTCAGAATAAAAAGTATTTCCATTTCTGGACATGTGAGTTAATAGTGCTGTAACCGTAGCACTCGTTCGTGTTCTAGCAAATAAAAAAGTGTTAGCCGAACGCGTTGAAACCAAAAGGTCTACGACCGATGGAAGGTAATGCGAGTCAATTTGGTTCTTAATTAAATTTCTTACGCCCTCTCTCCAATGCTAGTTGTTGGTAGACGTAACAGGGGTACCATATGATTGATAAGTACTCAAATTTTGGACAAACTAGTGCAGCGTGGAAAATGTTAAGAGATTGGAAGAGCCCCTAGAAGACCATATTACACCAAATTATGCTAAACAGTATTAATAAAGTACAAATTAATACAAAAGCGCTAGTATGGTTTTAACTCTGAATACGAAGAAAATGCAGGCTGAGACGTCCATGAAAGAAACTTACAGAATCCTGAAAATGTTGTAAAAGACATAAAAACTATCCGTAGCAATTATTTTCGAGATGCAATAAGGTTACACAAAATACTGTTACTTTTTATGTCTTTAGAACAGTCGTGATAGAAAAAACATTCCATTAAAGAAAGGGCTACTAAGACAGAACTATAAACTAGGAAAAGGCAGTGTATGATATCAGCCTTTAGTTGGAAAGAGAAGAGACCATAATACACCTCTGCCCGTAAAACTAGAGGTTATGGAAGCCTTCGTTAAAGGACTGGATCGAGAAAGTAGCGGTTTTAAATACCTTCGAGAAAAGCTCCCAAAATAACAAAAGAAAACCTAAGAGAAGGTATTTTTGTTGGAACACAGATACGAGAAATAGTATTTTTGAGCCAATTCCACGTACGTTTTGGCAGATTATACAAAGACAGGTATTATTTCTATTGGAGTTATTCAGTTTTCCAAAGAATGAGAATGAGACTTTATGATAGTTGGAGCTTCGTTTATATATTTTATGTAATGATGAGGTTCCCCAAAATTTTTGCGTTCAATAAGCTGTTGCTTAACTGAATTGTAGAGCTGTAATTGCGCAGAGGTTTTGTCTCTGGACATAATTACTTTATCGTTATTAGGAATCGTTCTTAGCTTTTGCAATTACGAAGGACCTGAGTGACATTGTCACAATTTGGGAATCAATCGGGCCCCTGAGAGAGAGAGAAAGAGAGAGAGAGAGAGAGAGAAGAAAATTTTTCGAAAAGCTGCCCTGAACCGTAAAGATGTGCAAAAATCTGGAAAGAGGATGAAAATCTTCATAACCAATACACATTTCATTAAGAATAAGTTGCACGTAAAAGTCGCTTTATTTCTACATTTTCTTAAAATTAGATTATCATTTTTATAATTCTTAAAATTCGGTCAATCAGATAATTAACATGTTGGCACATATTTATATAAATTACGATGATTTCATGCTAAGGTATACCTACCTACATGCTACTGTGGATATTAAAATACTTAAATTTCTTAACTAAGAAAAGCAGTAAACCGATAAATGACAGATTCGATTCTGTAATACTACCATTAAACGATGGTAGAAATACGATAGGGACATATTTTTCAATCTTTAAAGATGAACGCCTAAAGATATCCTTTCGCGTGCAATAATAAGTAGCAGGAGAATGCTTGACCTGAAATGCAATCGCGGATTACACCGATCCACTGAGAGATACGTAAGTCATGTTTTTCCCATCAATCATCTGTTGCCAATAAGATTAATAATTCTGAAACCTTTTAGTTCTTAATATTTAGAGTGTGGAATACTTGTTACTGTGACTCACTTATTAAACAATGCAGAGTTAACTGAAGTATAAGTAAATCGTAATAAATCTTGCAAATACTTATATTTACGAACACCTTTTTACAATTCTATTATAATTTATGCTTAAACCAACAATCAACAGTTTGCTTTGGCACTATTCCATGGTATCGATTATTTACACATAAATTTTGTAGGTAATAGTATGTAGCACACATTAACTAATTAGTTGCCAAATAATTTCTATATATGCTGCATGACATGGAAAGTGCAACACACAGAGATATACAGAAGTTTTATTAGATAAAGTCAAACACTTATAACTTATAATTTATTTATTACTGCTGCATAATGAACTGTAATTGAGCCAATAATTATATCTGAATTATGTGTCAATCTTATAATTAAGATGAAATATATTAGCAACTTTCTTTCAAATCAAGTTCCGATATTATCTAGAACACATTATGTATCTTTTACACTGAAAATTATATGTTTTCATTTCAATAAGTGTGTGTGTGTGTGTTTATTGAAAAAGAAGAGTTTCAGAATATGCCTGAAGGTGCATGCCTTCGCTTTCTGTCAGTACATTCAATATAGGAATAATTTATAATCATATTAATAAAAACGAAATTTGTTAGTTTAGCTCACTACAAGGGAAATTTTTGTAATAAAAATGCGTTATTGATCAACAGTAGGTATTTAAAGTAGTGAATTAAGTACTATTTTTTAATAGGTACTCTAACTCTCAGTTTTTCGCTCAAATGAACATTTTGATTAATAAAGTTGTTTATAAAATTGTAATTCTTAATAATAGCAAATAATATTTTTTTATTGTGGCATTTACAAGTTGTTTATTCCGATCGTCATTCAAGTAATGTATCATTTCCTACCTGTCTCTTTACCTTCAAAACTGCCACTCGGCATCGTCAAGAAAGATCGCAGATAATTATCTAACAGTGACTTACCTATATATGCCTGTGGATTCACCAACGGAAGTCTCCAGAAATTACTCTAAATATCTTAAAAAGTAAATAATCTTTCATGTGGTGTGTATCTATTAACAAATATTTGTAATTTATTCGTTTTTTCCATTGGTTTTTTACTACCAATACAGACCCACTTCACTGTGTTCCACATCCTTGTTGTTTTTATTATAAAATTTGTCTCTTTTACGTACACCGAAAATCCTAATATGTAATTATTGCAACCTCATATACAAAACTACGATGTCTAAAAAGAATTGTGTTTTAATGACTTCATCAAATATTTGTTATTAGGTGTTTCATTCAGAAATTTGTAATTTTATCCTAACTAAATACTAACATAATTTAAACTATAAGCAAAAAGAACATCACAAATATTGCTTTACATACAGCAGAAACTTGGCCTTTGACAAACGATATGAGATATAGGATCAGAACCTTAATATAAGATTGGATTTTATGAGAAGATGCAAGATTAGACTGTGTAAGAAATGAAAAAATATGAAGAGGCATTAAGGGTAGGTACTTGCTAAATTACGAAAACATACACCAAATAGAGTAGAACAGATGGACAAATCGAATTTTAAATTGGCGACCACTCCAGGAGAATAGAAGAGAAAGACCGACCCACACATAGCAAAGAAACGTACCTACAGAGCGCGATTGAAGAAAATCAACTAAGCACCAGGAAACTGGGTAGGAGGATATGGAAAGAAAAAAGACAATTCTTAAAGATATAAATTCGAAGAAACAACCATAAGTGAAATCAACTAACCGACAAATAGACGTTTTTATATGTTTCCATTTACCTTTCAGAAAAATAAGCAAAGAACACGTTTTCGGTGAAGTTCTCTATTCCTTTGGAATCACACAAGCCTTTGAATATTTACGTACCATAATTCACACTGCTGTATCAGACTTCTTGGTCAGTAAACGCAACATTACCATGCGTAACAGCCTTGAAAATAACGCATTACAAATTAGTTGTTAAATAATGTTACATAGATAAAATATAAATACGAAATTAATGTTAAAAACGCAGGACTGTAGATGGAAACAGGATAAGGTTTTTCATTCAAAGCACTCATACCTACGATAAAAAATAACTTTAGGCAAATAATAATATGTATAGAAATTCATTATTGTTTACTAATTCGCTACAGAATAGTACCTGAAATATAAACTCCCTGAAATGTAAAATTTTATTTACATCATTTTAGGGTGATATTCTAAAATGTGATTCCCAATATTTTGTCTACACGATAGTCGATAACGTAACAGAAGACTAGCGAGTGCATAGATAGAACGTCATCAGTTATATAGTTATATACCGTTGTGGAGCGTGATCTGTTCATGACGTCTTAACAAACGGCATTTGCTACTACAGAGTTTATTTCGTTTGTTGGATGTGTTTGGAGCTGAAATACTTCTGATGCTTTTATATTCATTGCGTACCTAACATTAAATACCCGGCTGGTTTGTTTTAGAAGGCGAACATTTTGTTGTTTATGACGTCACCCTATAATTCCATGCCAATTTCGAAACTAAATTTATACACGGCAGTGTTAATGGGAATATAAATTAGCTTGGATTATCAAAATATACAGGTTTGGTTGATCGACAGTTTTTCCAAACGAGTTGGATGTACACAGAAGCGTCCGAAAACAATAAATATTATGAAATTAATTACTTCTAAATTTGCTTCAACGCTTTATTTTTCTGTCTGTTGTATTGTCTATTATCTATAGTGTTATTTAGTACATACATTAATTAGAGCCTTTGAGTTTTCTTAATACGAATGGTGGTGAATACTAATAATTAAATGTTCGATATTTTCATGAAATTTATAGTAATTTATAACGTGTTTTATATTAAATTCTTACATGAAATATCCCTTGAATTTGATATAAAGTTAGTTGCATTCAATTGTGTATTTTGTAACGGTACATTAAAATTCAAATATTTTATATTTTTAAAGATGAATACCTTTGCTGACATGTGTTAGAAACTGACTATTAATTTATTTAAGTTGTTTATTTAAATGCATATCAACTTCTGTATATGTTACGCATTATATAGATTAGAAAATATTTGTATTAAATTTAAGAATAAGTGCGCAGTATAATCTCTTACGAGTAGGACTTATGCCGTCTTGTTTTATCACTATTCGAACGTGCAAAAAAGGGGGATTGCAAGTGCATCCCGGAAAACGAATCGAAAAGGAAGTCCACGAGAAATCTTCCAGCGAAGCGGTCGACAGTCTATTGGACCGCAAAAGTGATAGAAGGCTCCCGATTTATAAGAAAGTCGGCCGGAAATCTTCATGTATGGCGGTCAACAGTATATTAGACCGGGGAAAGTGACGAAAGATTCCCGAAATATATTAATAAATATTAAATATGTAAAAGTTAATATGTATTCTTATTAAAAGCTGAAATAGTACACGTTCACCTATAGAAAAGAATAGGTGAGTTTATAAATGAACGTACGGCGATTAATGAAGGTGCCAGTATTTTTATTCACTGTATGTTTATTTGGAGCCTAATGTGTTTCCTCATTTATCCCAGTTATTTGTCTTTATATATGTACGGAAAGGCATCAGAAAACAATATTGTAACTGTTATTTTGTAGAAACGGCAATATTTAAATAGTTGCAACTAATTTCTCGATATAGAAATTAATTCTGAAGTTATTATTGTGTGTTTATTTTAACTAAATTTAATATTATTTTGCGCATGTTGTTTGTATTTGTATTGGCAGAAGTGTTAGTTTCTAATACAGATGTTATTCAATTGAAATACCTTTGTTTTCTTTTTTGTACCGTTTAATGTCCAAGGGTTATTTTTTGCAAACGCAAGTATCTCTCTACCTGAATCGTCTTGAGATGAAAACATGAATCTTGTGTTTATAAAGGGCTAGCCAGGGAAAATTATTTAATTTTCGTTTTATTTTGGAACATAAATGCGTAATATTTAAATTAATAGTTAAGAGTATTAAAAATAACCGACAGAAAGTTGATGAGATCGGAACAATTTGCGAGGTAAACTTTTAACATATTATGTTTGTTGTGTGAGTTGCATCTTATTTGTATAATTTTCTTAGAAAGGTATCAGCTGTTATTTGTAGGGTTAATAATACGAGATTATAGAAATGATATATGCAAAATATGAACTTATTACTTGTTGTTGGACACACAAGTATTCGAATTTTTATACCTATGTACGTACGCGTATACCTATAATAAATTATAGTAATAAAATACAACATTCTTCAAAGCATATTGTAATTGTTTTCGCAAAAAAATATTATTTTTTATAAATCTTGACTACTTAAATAATTATTTGCTATACCTTGTCTCAGAATAAGAAGGAGTGATTCAAATATCGCGCCAAAGTGGCGTATATTTTCAAAGTATTTTATTGGTTCTTGCGTAGGCAAGTTTAACATGGGAAAATAAGTTTGACAAAACGTCATTTTATGTTTATAGCCAAGCCATAACCTAATCTTACATTTTTACTTTGGTTTATTGTACTTTATTGTGTTATTAAATAAAATCCGTACTTTTATGTACAACATGAGCATGCGTTGATCAGACAGCTTAAGACGTAAGGAACAAGTGATCCTGCATTTGAAACTTTGAATTTGATGAATATGTCAAAAATACTTTACGTCAGTGCAAAAATCAAACATTCAACAATTAATATCATTGCAAAAATAACTATAGGTGAGTTCATACCATAAATGAACTGGACAACTCACACATATTCTAGAATTGACTCATTAATTTCAAGTAAGTGTTAATTAAATATTAATTATATTACCACATGCTCATATACATGTTATATTTCAGATATGTCAAACGTAAAGAAACCTGTACTAATAGAAAAAGGTGAAAATATCTGGTGGAGAATATGGGAAAAAGTTTGGATTGCCACAAATATAATAAGTGCACGACAAGCTTTGTTGAAAATAGCCATACTGATAAAGATAGGCAATTAAGAAATCTTCATATACGATCTAAATTGATACATAAGATGAAGTTGCTTCAAAAAAATCCCTTTTCAGAATATCACTTATACGAGATGTTACAATAAGTATTTGGAAAAATTGTGCCGACCATGTAAATTTATAATCTTTTTAACATGATGTGAACACTAAATTATTGTTAATTTCCATTATATAGTAGAAATAAATATTTGTTATACTTTATATATTTTCATAATAAATAAATTTTAATAGGGGATAATAATTAGAGTAGTGTACTTAGGACAGTTCTGGACCACTCCTCCCCCTCTCACCCAGCTCCCCCTCACCCCCTCGCCCTAGTGGCGCCCTCTGCCAACCCAACTGATGTGGCGCCCCCTCGCGGTCGCCAACCCAACTAAAAATTGCAGATTTCATCATTACCAACCCAACTAAAATTGCAGATTTCATCATTACCAACCCAACTAAAAATTGCAGATTTCATCATTACCAACCCAACTAAAAATTGCAGATTTCATCATTACCAACCCAACTAAAATTGCAGATTTCATCATTACCAACCCAATGTGGCGCCCCCTCGCGGTCGCCAACCCAACTAAAAATTGCAGATTTCATCATTACCAACCCAATGTGGCGCCCTCTGACGGCCACTAACCAAACTAAAAATTGCAGATTTCATCATTACCAACCCAAATACCATGACGCCCTCTCACAGCCACTAACCAAGAAATGGCATCTCTCATGATTGCCATAATGCAGCACCCTCTCACGGTCACTAGCCAAACTAAGGTGACGTCAGACAAAATGGCGGACCATCAAGATGGTCTTTGTTTCTAGAGAATTCCTGAATAAATTACCAGGCTTGCTATCGCGCTTCTCAATGTACTTCAAACAGGTCTAAACATGTTTCCAGCGGAAACCGCAACGGCTGTCTGCTTCTGTGATAGCCGCATGCTTGAAATGCATATCTTACTTATAAAATAAAATAAAACAAACAATATTTTTTAAGAAAAAACAATGTATTTATTATTATTAATTAACAATATGACCAAGTTTCATACCCTCAAGATGGTCGATAAAAATATAAACTTTATATCTAAGATCGGCATACCATTTCAAAATTATAAAATAAATATACAGTATGCTACTGGACGAGATAGCAACCAAGTATGAATATACAGGACGTTTCAAAGGTAGGGATTTTTAGAAAAGCAAGATGGCGAATCCAAGATGGCCGCCAAAAATCTAATAAACTAATGTCACGTCAAGCATCCAATCTATCAAAACCATGCACTCGAACTCCTATGAAACATCATCTCAAAACCATCGCTAGAATCAGCTCACAACCGGGTCATGAAGCAGTTCTGAAACCCCTATATTAAAACCACACATTCAAACCACTATCAAATCCCTCTTTTCTCAAAAAGCCATCCAACCATCCATCCATACATCCATCAATCCATCCATCCAACCATCAATCCATCCATCCATCCATCCATCCATACATCCATCCATCCATCTGGACGAGATAGCAACCAAGTATGAATATACAGGACGTTTCAAAGGTAGGGATTTTTAGAAAAGCAAGATGGCGAATCCAAGATGGCCGCCAAAAATCTAATAAACTAAGGTGACGTCAGGCATCCAATCTATCAAAACCATGCACTCAAACTCCTATGAAACATCATTTCAAAACCATCACTAGAATCAGCTCACAACCGGGTCATGAAGCGGTTCTGAAACCCCTATATTAAAACCACACATTCAAACCACTATCAAATCCCTCTTCTCTCAAAAAGCCATCCAACCATCCATCAATCCATCCATCCATCCATCCATCCATACATCCATCCATCCAACCATCAATCCATCCATCCATCCATCCATACATCCATCCATCCATCCATCCAACCATCCATCCATCCAACCATCCATCCATCCAACCATCCATTAATCCATCCATCCATCTGGACGAGATAGCAACCAAGTATGAATATACAGGACGTTTCAAAGGTAGGGATTTTTAGAAAAGCAAGATGGCGAATCCAAGATGGCCGCCAAAAATCTAATAAACTAAGGTGACGTCAGGCATCCAATCTATCAAAACCATGCACTCAAACTCCTATGAAACATCATTTCAAAACCATCGCTAGAATCAGCTCACAACCGGACCATGAAGCGGTTCTGAAACCCCTATATTAAAACCACACATTCAAACCACTATCAAATCCCTCTTTTCTCAAAAAAAGCCATCCATCCATCCATCCATCCATCCAACCATCCATCCATCCATCCATCCATCCATACATCCATACATCCATCCATCCAACCATCAATCCATCCATCCATCCATCCATCCATCCATACATCCATCCATCCATCCATCCAACCATCCATCCAACCATCCATCCATCCATCCATCCATCTGGATAACATAGCAACCAAATATTAATATACAGAACATTTCAAAGGTAGGGATTTTTAGAAAAGTAAGATAGCGAATCCAAGATGGCCGCCAAAAATCTAATAAACTAAGGTGACGTTAGGCGAAATGGCCGACTATCAATATGATCGATCAAAATATAAACTCAACTTCTAGAAAATACCCAACTCCGTATCACGCATCACAACAACCACCCAACATAGTTTCAAACGCCACAACACCAGACCAACTTAGGAAGATACATCTAGGTCAAACCCCAACACAACATACTTTCAAACACCACCACCGAGGATTTATATTTGACATCAGCATACCATCTCAAAATCATAAAATAAATATACAGTATGATACTGGATAACATAGCAACCAAGTATGAATATACAGGACGTTTCAAAGTAGGGATTTTTAGAAAAGCAAGATGGCCGCCAAAAATCTAATAAACTTCGGTGGCATCAGGCATCAATCTATTAAAACCACTATCAAATCATTCTCTTTAAAAGCCATCATTCCAAAACAATACATTCAAATCATACATTCAGTGATAGACACATAAATGAAATGTATTTGTGCAGCCTAACAGTCAAAAAGCTTGATATCGAGCTTACCAGCATATTTCTAACAGATCTAAACACGTTTTCTAATGGAAACCACAACGTTTGATCGCTATCAACACCTCTATGATAGTAGCCTTATTTAATATATCTATATCATAAAATAAAAAGGAACAACATATTTTAAGAAAAACAATTTATTAAAAAATAATAACCACATTTTGTAGGTGAATTATGGCTAATATGTAGCATATCAATCATAGGGAAAAAACATTAAACGAATTACAACGATAAACAATTATGACATATAAATCCATAGGTAAAAGATATATAGCAATCAAAACCCTTCCTATATCTACCTCTCTTCATAGAAGACCTAGATATTTAATACCACATACATAAATACATAGACACTCTAATCCTCATATGAATAAATTGATAGACTTATAATAATTATTTTCATCCATAAGTATACATACATACTTTTATATATATCACTACCAGAAATAAGTCGACACCGCTGTGTTAGTCACCTTATTTAATATATCTATATTATAAAATAAAAAGGACCAACATATTTTTAAGAAAACAAGTTATTAAAAATAAAACAACTACACACATCAAACAAACCTCAACCATACTTTCAATTTCACAAATATCAAAATTTAAACAAAACAATCAAATGCAAAGGCAAGGAATGTTCTCGAGATGATCCATATAGTGCAATATAACAATGCAGTAAAACGATAGAGGTGAGATACATGGTCTATCAAAAAAATTTTATTACCCACTTTTTTCAGCAATCAAAACTTTTTGACAAAACACTATACATATGAAGAATAGACATAGCATTAAATATTTCCATTTTAGAGATACCCCAGTTTAATCCCAATTTTAAATAACATAAATTCTTAAATTGATTTAGTTAACTTTCTTATAATATTTAAAAAAGGTTGAAAAAGAAAACATACTAAGTCCCACAACAGATAAAATATGTACTATCTTTTTACACTTCATGTTTAGTACTGTCATTAGAAGAAATATGCCTGAGGTACAGCTTTTAATATGAAATTTAGGGGTTTTTTACACAAAAACATAGTTTATGCCTAATAAAACTAATTTTGAAACATAATGTGCACATAGTATTAAAAAAGAGAATAAAAACATTAAACAAGGTACGCTTCACACGAAACATTATTATAAATCACATTTTAAAAACATGGAATTCTATTTTATTTGGATGACATTGTATTTACAAATAGTTTTTATATGATTACAAGAAATATGCTTTTCATTAAATATCAACCACTGAACAACAGCAGTATACACAAAAAAACTTGATAGTCACCTTATTTAATATATCTATATTATAAAATAAAAAGGAACAACATATTTTTAAGAAAACAATTTATTAAAAATAAAACAACTACACACATCAAACAAACCTCAACCATACTTTCAATTTCACAAATATCAAAATTTAAACAAAACAATCAAATGCAAAGGCAAGGAATGTTCTCGAGATGATCCATATAGTGCAATATAACAATGCAGTAAAACGATAGAGCTGAGATACATGGTCTATCAAAATTTTTATTACCCACTTTTTTTTTTTCAGCAATCAAAACTTTTTGACAAAACACTATACATATGAAAAATAGCCATAGCATTAAATATTAACCACTGAACAACAGCAGTATACACAAAAAAACTAATATAAAGATAGTATTAACGTTCTAACCAAAAGATTTGCAAAATAATAAATATATACTTGTTCATGGCTTAAAAACAATTGAAAAATTGATGTTTGCCAAGCTATTTATCAATATTTAAGAGTTAAAAATTATCATCATTTTTACATTTACAGATACCCCATGTTTAATATCAATTTGAATTAACATAAATTCATAAAATGAGTCCATCTTTTCACACATCATGCATTTTTGTACAACAGCGAATGTATTACATTTTAAAGCACTTTATAATTTGAGAAAAATAGCAAAACCTATCATGAAACATTATTATAAATTCTATTTTATTTGGATGACATTGTATTTACAAATAGTTTTTATATCATTACAAGAAATACACTTTTCATTAAATATTAACCACTGAACAACAGTAGTATAATAAATACTCGCTTTCAATTATTTAATATTGAAATTACACAAAATTCAATGCAATACACTTAAAACATTTGAAAAATCATGTTTGGTAAGCCCAATATAAATTATTTTTAATTTGTTTTTCATAGAATGAATTGCATCATTTGCGGAAAATCCTTCACCCGGCGCGACAACATGAAGCGGCATGTGAATACCCTCCACCGCAATTTTGTTTGCGGTATTTGTGGAGTGAGAAAGAAAACATACTAAGTCTCACAACAGATAAAATATATACTATCTTTTTACAGTTCATGTTTTTTGTACTATCATTAGAAGAAATATGCTTGACGAGCGGCTTTTAATATGAAATTTAGAGGTTTTTACACAAAAACATAGTTTATGCCTAATAAAAACTAATTCATGTTTGGTAAGCCTACTATTTAAGACAAAAATTATTAGTTATTTCCATTTACAACAGATAGCCCACTATTTATCAATATTTAAGGCAAAAAATTATTATTAATTCCCTCATTTACAACAGATTTCCTTGCTTAATCTCAATTTTTAAATAACATAAATTCTTAAATTGATTTAGTTAACTTTCTTATAATATTTGAAAAGGGTGAGAAAGAAAACATACTAAGTCTCACAACAGATAAATATTAAAACTAAAATAAATATATACTATTTCAAAATGTTTCTACCTTTTATAGATGTGTTTTGTTATACACAATCCAAACCATTTTGCATGTAAATATCAGTCGCCATTCCGACATGCTTCAGAACTAACCCCATCAGGTTAACTGAAAGAAGAAACACAATCCTATCAAGAATTTTATCTTATATGGTATATGTTTGAATATCTTTTTCGACCGCAATTATAGGAATACAATTAGTTTCACATACCTAATGCGGGTGACAGATTGGGCAAAGTATCGGGGGGATCACCAAACTAATCCTTTCAGAACATCGCTCGCATCTGATTATTTCATATTCTTAAAAAAAAATATATACCGAATAATATTTTACATCCCTTTTTTTCATAAAACTCACCTATCATGAGTAAATTAAGCACAAAATGGCTCAGCACCCTGTGTCGATATATTTCCCACAGAGGTGCAGAATAATAGCACATCGTGCATAATATATCATCACCCCCTTCATGCACTCGCACGAAGCCAGCAGCAATCACGCACATATTATTAATAGGTATCAATTGATGACGTCCATATCCGTCATCTTGGTACACATCAACCACAATGTCACCCGAACCACGAGATTCATAACCATTGTCTGTATCAACAGACGGCAAAGTTAATGTTGAATCTGAATTTTGATCATCCATCACCTTAAACAAAAATTAATCAATATTAAATTCTACACCCCCAACCATCTTTAAACATCAACAAAAATTATTTGATATTAAAATACCACTCACAAAAATAAACAAACTAAATAAACACAATTAATAGCCAACAATAAAAGATGCAGGGAAAAACAAAATCTACTTCGAGGCACACTATCAAAACTAATATAAAATGATCTACTACACATCTATATATAACCAACCCCCACTAATGACCTTAAACGAAAAAAATTCTCACTGGAAATGGATAAAGAAAACACAGGATTACCTAAAACAATCTTCTCAACATCTTCAAATGATTTTTTTTATTATCATCATAAACATCCAAACAATTGCCAACCCAATTAAAACTAGGACCCTTTAACGATAGACGATTAGCATTAAATTAAAAAAATATAACCAAGTATCATAACTTTCAATACCATAAAAGCAAATTACCGACATCCGTTCCAAACAAAAAGCCCTAAAACTCGGCATTGGTCAAATAACTGATTACACCCCGTACCGTAAGAATTATTTACATAATGAACCCTTAGGGAAGAATGCGATATATATACATATTTAGTAGATAAATTAAGAACAAATTTAGTTTCACCAATTATAGGAACCCCCACATATCAGTCAGCAAATTAACAAAAAAGATTGATTTAACCAATTCCAACGTTCTAACAAAGAAACGCACTTTATGTATCTGGAGATGTCTTCAACATAATTGAAATTCCACTTAGTCCGAGCAGATCACAACCCCATCATACCGACAAAGGAATGAATACCAATAAACCTGTCACAATCAACAAACCCATTAGAAAACGACACAACCTCCCAGCAGCTGTAAATTAAATGCTAATGATGCAAAAATACCTAAAAATATTTCGTAAAACAAGAGTATTTTAGTTAAATATACAATAAATATTATTCAGTATTGGAATACACAATGAATAACACAAATTTGAGTAGAGAAAGATAAATATTTCTAATTACACATGTGTGAATTTGAATTTACATCACCTGCCCGAATAGAGTGTCTTATATATGGATAGTAAAGTCGTCGCGTCCATACAAATACATTTCTCACATACGTATGTATATAGTCACCGCGCTTATGTGCAAACTACTACGGCGGATACAACCCTTCGCATACATACGTAGGGTAGCAGGTAGTCATTTGCTGACCGTCATTATTTTTAGTCCCATCGCTTCGTATATATAATGCATCATTATTAGAGGTTCCTAATAGATGAATTTTATTCATAAATATGGGGATGTTTAAAATGAAAAATAGGAAGTATACATATTCTCTTTATTTATTAATGTATACAAGATATATTTATTTATAACATTTTTATATATTTATTTTAGCAATATTTATCACCAACGCACACTCTCTAAATCGGATTTTTTCAATTTCGGATATAAACCTCATAATTCTAATGTTCAACAAGTCATTCTTCTGTCTAAGAACCCTCCGCCTGCTTTAGGAAATTGCCGCAAATGCCAACAAATTGACGAATAGCCTCATATCTTTTTATTTATACGTACATATATTGTGAATTATTACACTAATTATAAAACAAAATTAATTATAGATAGACAAACATTATACAGGTATATTGCAAACATGTAATGCTAAGATAATCAGAGTGATATATACATACATGTAAAGAAATTTATAATTTATTCAATCTCTTATTAAAAGAGTTATTAATATTTTTCAAATGAATACCTGACAGTGGTGGAAAACTGTTGAAATTTGGATAGATTAATAGTTACATATGCGAGCTTCAGAATAGCTTCTGAACATGTTGGGTTGTAATTTGGTATACAATAAAAGGCAGCGGGGAACTGAACCGCCTCCCAAAAAAGGTATTTAATATTAAATCGTCGATTCCCCATCACAGAAAAATAGTGTATCATACAAGGGAAAAAAGTATTAGATTTTAGCTCGAGGTAAGATAAATTACCGAGAGCTAAAATCTAATTTTTTCCATTGTATAATACACTATTTTTCTGTGATGGTTGGTCAAATAACTGGGTGTAATCAGTTATTTGACCAATGCCGAGTTTTAGGGCTTTTTGTCTGGAACGGATGTCGGTAATTTGCTTTTATGGTATTGAAAGTTATGATACTTGGTTATATTTTTTTAATTTAATGCTAATCGTCTATCGTTAAAGGGTCCTAGTTTTAATTGGGTTGGCAATTGTTTGGATGTTTATGATGATAATAAAAAAAATCATTTGAAGATGTTGAGAAGATTGTTTTAGGTAATCCTGTGTTTTCTTTATCCATTTCCAGTGAGAATTTTTTTCGTTTAAGGTCATTAGTGGGGGTTGGTTATATATAGATGTGTAGTAGATCATTTTATATTAGTTTTGATAGTGTGCCTCGAAGTAGATTTTGTTTTTCCCTGCATCTTTTATTGTTGGCTATTAATTGTGTTTATTTAGTTTGTTTATTTTTGTGAGTGGTATTTTAATATCAAATAATTTTTGTTGATGTTTAAAGATGGTTGGGGGTGTAGAATTTAATATTGATTAATTTTTGTTTAAGGTGATGGATGATCAAAATTCAGATTCAACATTAACTTTGCCGTCTGTTGATACAGACAATGGTTATGAATCTCGTGGTTCGGGTGACATTGTGGTTGATGTGTACCAAGATGACGGATATGGACGTCATCAATTGATACCTATTAATAATATGTGCGTGATTGCTGCTGGCTTCGTGCGAGTGCATGAAGGGGGTGATGATATATTATGCACGATGTGCTATTATTCTGCACCTCTGTGGGAAATATATCGACACAGGGTGCTGAGCCATTTTGTGCTTAATTTACTCATGATAGGTGAGTTTTATGAAAAAAAGGGATGTAAAATATTATTCGGTATATATTTTTTTTTAAGAATATGAAATAATCAGATGCGAGCGATGTTCTGAAAGGATTAGTTTGGTGATCCCCCCGATACTTTGCCCAATCTGTCACCCGCATTAGGTATGTGAAACTAATTGTATTCCTATAATTGCGGTCGAAAAAGATATTCAAACATATACCATATAAGATAAAATTCTTGATAGGATTGTGTTTCTTCTTTCAGTTAACCTGATGGGGTTAGTTCTGAAGCATGTCGGAATGGCGACTGATATTTACATGCAAAATGGTTTGGATTGTGTATAACAAAACACATCTATAAAAGGTAGAAACATTTTGAAATAGTATATATTTATTTTAGTTTTAATATTTATCTGTTGTGAGACTTAGTATGTTTTCTTTCTCACCCTTTTCAAATATTATAAGAAAGTTAACTAAATCAATTTAAGAATTTATGTTATTTAAAAATTGAGATTAAGCAAGGAAATCTGTTGTAAATGAGGGAATTAATAATAATTTTTTGCCTTAAATATTGATAAATAGTGGGCTATCTGTTGTAAATGGAAATAACTAATAATTTTTGTCTTAAATAGTAGGCTTACCAAACATGAATTAGTTTTTATTAGGCATAAACTATGTTTTTGTGTAAAAACCTCTAAATTTCATATTAAAAGCCGCTCGTCAAGCATATTTCTTCTAATGATAGTACAAAAAACATGAACTGTAAAAAGATAGTATATATTTTATCTGTTGTGAGACTTAGTATGTTTTCTTTCTCACTCCACAAATACCGCAAACAAAATTGCGGTGGAGGGTATTCACATGCCGCTTCATGTTGTCGCGCCGGGTGAAGGATTTTCCGCAAATGATGCAATTCATTCTATGAAAAACAAATTAAAAATAATTTATATTGGGCTTACCAAACATGATTTTTCAAATGTTTTAAGTGTATTGCATTGAATTTTGTGTAATTTCAATATTAAATAATTGAAAGCGAGTATTTATTATACTACTGTTGTTCAGTGGTTAATATTTAATGAAAAGTGTATTTCTTGTAATGATATAAAAACTATTTGTAAATACAATGTCATCCAAATAAAATAGAATTTATAATAATGTTTCATGATAGGTTTTGCTATTTTTCTCAAATTATAAGTGCTTTAAAATGTAATACATTCGCTGTTGTACAAAAATGCATGATGTGTGAAAAGATGGACTCATTTTATGAATTTATGTTAATTCAAATTGATATTAAACATGGGGTATCTGTAAATGTAAAAATGATGATAATTTTTAACTCTTAAATATTGATAAATAGCTTGGCAAACATCAATTTTTCAATTGTTTTTAAGCCATGAACAAGTATATATTTATTATTTTGCAAATCTTTTGGTTAGAACGTTAATACTATCTTTATATTAGTTTTTTTGTGTATACTGCTGTTGTTCAGTGGTTAATATTTAATGCTATGGCTATTTTTCATATGTATAGTGTTTTGTCAAAAAGTTTTGATTGCTGAAAAAAAAAAAGTGGGTAATAAAAATTTTGATAGACCATGTATCTCAGCTCTATCGTTTTACTGCATTGTTATATTGCACTATATGGATCATCTCGAGAACATTCCTTGCCTTTGCATTTGATTGTTTTGTTTAAATTTTGATATTTGTGAAATTGAAAGTATGGTTGAGGTTTGTTTGATGTGTGTAGTTGTTTTATTTTTAATAAATTGTTTTCTTAAAAATATGTTGTTCCTTTTTATTTTATAATATAGATATATTAAATAAGGTGACTATCAAGTTTTTTTGTGTATACTGCTGTTGTTCAGTGGTTGATATTTAATGAAAAGCATATTTCTTGTAATCATATAAAAACTATTTGTAAATACAATGTCATCCAAATAAAATAGAATTCCATGTTTTTAAAATGTGATTTATAATAATGTTTCGTGTGAAGCGTACCTTGTTTAATGTTTTTATTCTCTTTTTTAATACTATGTGCACATTATGTTTCAAAATTAGTTTTATTAGGCATAAACTATGTTTTTGTGTAAAAAACCCCTAAATTTCATATTAAAAGCTGTACCTCAGGCATATTTCTTCTAATGACAGTACTAAACATGAAGTGTAAAAAGATAGTACATATTTTATCTGTTGTGGGACTTAGTATGTTTTCTTTTTCAACCTTTTTTAAATATTATAAGAAAGTTAACTAAATCAATTTAAGAATTTATGTTATTTAAAATTGGGATTAAACTGGGGTATCTCTAAAATGGAAATATTTAATGCTATGTCTATTCTTCATATGTATAGTGTTTTGTCAAAAAGTTTTGATTGCTGAAAAAAGTGGGTAATAAAATTTTTTTGATAGACCATGTATCTCACCTCTATCGTTTTACTGCATTGTTATATTGCACTATATGGATCATCTCGAGAACATTCCTTGCCTTTGCATTTGATTGTTTTGTTTAAATTTTGATATTTGTGAAATTGAAAGTATGGTTGAGGTTTGTTTGATGTGTGTAGTTGTTTTATTTTTAATAACTTGTTTTCTTAAAAATATGTTGGTCCTTTTTATTTTATAATATAGATATATTAAATAAGGTGACTAACACAGCGGTGTCGACTTATTTCTGGTAGTGATATATATAAAAGTATGTATGTATACTTATGGATGAAAATAATTATTATAAGTCTATCAATTTATTCATATGAGGATTAGAGTGTCTATGTATTTATGTATGTGGTATTAAATATCTAGGTCTTCTATGAAGAGAGGTAGATATAGGAAGGGTTTTGATTGCTATATATCTTTTACCTATGGATTTATATGTCATAATTGTTTATCGTTGTAATTCGTTTAATGTTTTTTCCCTATGATTGATATGCTACATATTAGCCATAATTCACCTACAAAATGTGGTTATTATTTTTTAATAAATTGTTTTTCTTAAAATATGTTGTTCCTTTTTATTTTATGATATAGATATATTAAATAAGGCTACTATCATAGAGGTGTTGATAGCGATCAAACGTTGTGGTTTCCATTAGAAAACGTGTTTAGATCTGTTAGAAATATGCTGGTAAGCTCGATATCAAGCTTTTTGACTGTTAGGCTGCACAAATACATTTCATTTATGTGTCTATCACTGAATGTATGATTTGAATGTATTGTTTTGGAATGATGGCTTTTAAAGAGAATGATTTGATAGTGGTTTTAATAGATTGATGCCTGATGCCACCGAAGTTTATTAGATTTTTGGCGGCCATCTTGCTTTTCTAAAAATCCCTACTTTGAAACGTCCTGTATATTCATACTTGGTTGCTATGTTATCCAGTATCATACTGTATATTTATTTTATGATTTTGAGATGGTATGCTGATGTCAAATATAAATCCTCGGTGGTGGTGGTGTTGAAAGTATGTTGTGTTGGGGTTTGACCTAGATGTATCTTCCTAAGTTGGTCTGGTGTTGTGGCGTTTGAAACTATGTTGGGTGGTTGTTGTGATGCGTGATACGGAGTTGGGTATTTTCTAGAAGTTGAGTTTATATTTTGATCGATCATATTGATAGTCGGCCATTTCGCCTAACGTCACCTTAGTTTATTAGATTTTTGGCGGCCATCTTGGATTCGCTATCTTACTTTTCTAAAAATCCCTACCTTTGAAATGTTCTGTATATTAATATTTGGTTGCTATGTTATCCAGATGGATGGATGGATGGATGGATGGTTGGATGGATGGTTGGATGGATGGATGGATGGATGTATGGATGGATGGATGGATGGATGGATGGATTGATGGTTGGATGGATGGATGTATGGATGTATGGATGGATGGATGGATGGATGGATGGTTGGATGGATGGATGGATGGATGGATGGCTTTTTTTGAGAAAAGAGGGATTTGATAGTGGTTTGAATGTGTGGTTTTAATATAGGGGTTTCAGAACCGCTTCATGGTCCGGTTGTGAGCTGATTCTAGCGATGGTTTTGAAATGATGTTTCATAGGAGTTTGAGTGCATGGTTTTGATAGATTGGATGCCTGACGTCACCTTAGTTTATTAGATTTTTGGCGGCCATCTTGGATTCGCCATCTTGCTTTTCTAAAAATCCCTACCTTTGAAACGTCCTGTATATTCATACTTGGTTGCTATCTCGTCCAGATGGATGGATGGATTAATGGATGGTTGGATGGATGGATGGTTGGATGGATGGATGGTTGGATGGATGGATGGATGGATGTATGGATGGATGGATGGATGGATTGATGGTTGGATGGATGGATGTATGGATGGATGGATGGATGGATGGATTGATGGATGGTTGGATGGCTTTTTGAGAGAAGAGGGATTTGATAGTGGTTTGAATGTGTGGTTTTAATATAGGGGTTTCAGAACCGCTTCATGACCCGGTTGTGAGCTGATTCTAGTGATGGTTTTGAAATGATGTTTCATAGGAGTTTGAGTGCATGGTTTTGATAGATTGGATGCCTGACGTCACCTTAGTTTATTAGATTTTTGGCGGCCATCTTGGATTCGCCATCTTGCTTTTCTAAAAATCCCTACCTTTGAAACGTCCTGTATATTCATACTTGGTTGCTATCTCGTCCAGATGGATGGATGGATGTATGGATGGATGGATGGATGGATGGATTGATGGTTGGATGGATGGATTGATGGATGTATGGATGGATGGTTGGATGGCTTTTTGAGAAAAGAGGGATTTGATAGTGGTTTGAATGTGTGGTTTTAATATAGGGGTTTCAGAACTGCTTCATGACCCGGTTGTGAGCTGATTCTAGCGATGGTTTTGAGATGATGTTTCATAGGAGTTCGAGTGCATGGTTTTGATAGATTGGATGCTTGACGTGACATTAGTTTATTAGATTTTTGGCGGCCATCTTGGATTCGCCATCTTGCTTTTCTAAAAATCCCTACCTTTGAAACGTCCTGTATATTCATACTTGGTTGCTATCTCGTCCAGTAGCATACTGTATATTTATTTTATAATTTTGAAATGGTATGCCGATCTTAGATATAAAGTTTATATTTTTATCGACCATCTTGAGGGTATGAAACTTGGTCATATTGTTAATTAATAATAATAAATACATTGTTTTTTCTTAAAAAATATTGTTTGTTTTATTTTATTTTATAAGTAAGATATGCATTTCAAGCATGCGGCTATCACAGAAGCAGACAGCCGTTGCGGTTTCCGCTGGAAACATGTTTAGACCTGTTTGAAGTACATTGAGAAGCGCGATAGCAAGCCTGGTAATTTATTCAGGAATTCTCTAGAAACAAAGACCATCTTGATGGTCCGCCATTTTGTCTGACGTCACCTTAGTTTGGCTAGTGACCGTGAGAGGGTGCTGCATTATGGCAATCATGAGAGATGCCATTTCTTGGTTAGTGGCTGTGAGAGGGCGTCATGGTATTTGGGTTGGTAATGATGAAATCTGCAATTTTTAGTTTGGTTAGTGGCCGTCAGAGGGCGCCACATTGGGTTGGTAATGATGAAATCTGCAATTTTTAGTTGGGTTGGCGACCGCGAGGGGGCGCCACATTGGGTTGGTAATGATGAAATCTGCAATTTTAGTTGGGTTGGTAATGATGAAATCTGCAATTTTTAGTTGGGTTGGTAATGATGAAATCTGCAATTTTTAGTTGGGTTGGTAATGATGAAATCTGCAATTTTAGTTGGGTTGGTAATGATGAAATCTGCAATTTTTAGTTGGGTTGGCGACCGCGAGGGGGCGCCACATCAGTTGGGTTGGCAGAGGGCGCCACTAGGGCGAGGGGGTGAGGGGGAGCTGGGTGAGAGGGGGAGGAGTGGTCCAGAACTGTCCTAAGTACACTACTAATTAGTAATGTATAGGTATATGTAATTATCTTTGCAGTTCGTGTAAACAACTTCAGCTGATGTAAATTTTTCTATTTATTACTGTTGTATGTAAGATACACATTTCCAAGACTAGTTGCTTGAATTTACTTCCTCAAGGTTTGTAGCAGTAATACGAATGATTTATCTGTATAAGTTCTTGATTGATTTTTAAAATAGAAACTTATAAGCAAAACATTTTCTGCAAGTTCTTAAGGACATTTTGATAAAAGATAAAAGGTTTGATTCATTCTTGCTCTCTGATACAAATATTTAATAATAAATAGACTTGATTCACAATTTTCATGTTGATATAGCACATTCCCTAAAATGTGCAGTAATTATATATTTATAACGGCAATCCTCCTCAAAACGCTCAGAACAAAGTCTATGCTTTCATTTGTAAATTGGGCCTATATCTTTATCCATAGATTCTTCTATTTTTTTTTGTAAAACTAGAATTGAATGTTAAGAGATTTGTATTCATCAAATTATGGATGTATGCACCTACTTGCATTTTTAACTTTACTCTCCTGTTTCCAATTGCCGTGCACTCGTATTGCTGCTTCGACTGGTAGAATGAAAAGCGGCACATCCATCTATTTTAACAAAGTAGTAACTGAAACACAAAACAGCTAAATCCTTAGTTAGAATTAATACAGTTTTTCTAACTTCTAACCTCAATTGTCATGATGTCATGTCAAATTGTCTACTAAATTTTAAGCTATGTGTTCCATGTCTTGGCGGGATATTTGAATCACTCCTTCTTATTCTGAGACAGGGTATAGAAATACACAGTGAAATTCACTTCTCACAATCGATTTTTTGTCTGCTCTGTGCGACGTTTGTATGGAATAGCAATAGTTGCATATTATTTATTAATTCACAATTTTAGCATTTACATAAATTCATGCAAACTATATGAATTTATCTGACCGTCTAAACGTACAGAATTACAACTAAGATTATCAGTTTAAGGTTAGAATCCGATACCCATAGCTTTAGCTGTCTAACCGCAATCGTGACATCATTCAAAACCATAATGTATTGAAGTGTCTTGTACTTTCGTATTTTCATTGTCTTATTGTCGCTTTTCTGTAAATTTCAAGAAAATAAACCTATGGTATAGTTGAGTCATTTCCGAAACCGACATGCACCACAAAATTAAAATGGCGTCAAATTTGAGATTTTGCAAAATAATACCACGCGATCATTTAAATTCTAAATTATAGCAGGCGGGATTTTTTTTATTAGGTTGTCCAGAATGTCAATTATTGATTAATTAACATTTTGAAACGTCACTTTGACAATTCAAATTGTAAATTAGTACTTATATACCAACTTAATTTAAATTTCACAGCCTGCTCTAATTTAGAATTTAAATGATCGCGCGGTACCTATCAAGTAATACCACGCGATCATTTAAATTCTAAATTATAGCAGGCGGGATTTTTTTTATTAGGTTGCCCAGAATGTCAATTATTGATTAATTAACATTGTGAAACGTCACTTTGACAATTCAAATTGTAAATTAGTACTTATATACCAACTTAATTTAAATTTCACAGCCTACTCTAATTTAGAATTTAAATGATCGCGCGGTACAACCTACAAAAGACATTTCAGGACCGTCATAAATAATAATATTCATACACCTTTTGACATTTGTCATAATTATCTTTTGACGATTGTTATAATTGTCATCTAAACATTTTAAATTTGTCAACAATGCTTGCCTCCTAAACAGTATAGCCAAATGTTATAAAAAATATAGGTGTATAAAAAATAATATTTAATAGCTTTATTATTATATTTAATTTGTAACTGGCTTTCATGTAATAGTATTTTACTATGGGAAGGTATATATCCTGAAATATTAATTCATTAGTTTAATTTTATTGTTTTAAAATTGTTCGGGCCGATCGGAATTTTTAGTGGTATTGAATCGTCTTTAGCAGCCTTTAGTTCGTACTTTGGCGGTGTCGGTTCGGGATTCCAAAGACCTGTCACTGGAGAAATACCTCTATTATGGGTAAATGTTAAAAAGCAATCATATAAGGGTATGTAAAAAAATTACTCAAGAACGGGTAAATTGGGTATATGGTTGCAGCCGATTTTTGACAAAATGACTAGTGTACTTTATAGAGGACCTGTAATTGAACAACTTTTACTTATAAATTAATCGGTGAAAACGTACAGTAACGGAGATAATTAATAATTAAGGTGCTCACCGAGTGAATTTTTCCATGTCACATTTTTAGTCGTATCTGTTATACACACTTTTGAAATTATGGAAATCCTAAAAAATGATGTTTATTTCACTTTACCACACCACAATTAAATTAAATTTTTATGTTTTTTAATAACTTTTATGCGAATTTAAAATTCTAACATAACCTAAACAGAAAGGCCCTTCCCCCCACCCCCGCGCGTTATGTTTTTTCACAAGCAATCAATCTATGTTTAGCAGTGTTAATACAAATTCAAATTTCTTGGTACAGAAGCATTTATGGTTTTTCGTAATGATGTTCCTACGCAGTTTCTTATAATGAAAATGTGCCTTTATACTATCGTTGATATTTGTTAGTATACAGTTTAATTATTATATTTTATTATTTAGGAGCGAAACTTGGCAACAGCAAATGGGCATGAAACCTGAGCTAAATGCCAGTATAATGTGTAATAAGAAACTTTGCAGCCTACATTTTGACACAACTTGCTATGCACACCCTCAATCTGTACGCCTCAACAGAAATGCAGTGCCGTCACTCCATCCCATGAGGCCACCCACGGAACCTAAGGCACCAATATCATTGGTAGTCTTGTTTGTTTTACGACAACAATAAATTAATCAATTTGGTGTTAGTTATTGCAGGTTAATTTTTTTTTTTGCTTTCTTCTATAGCCATGTAATTAACATTATTTAGCTTTTAAGCCCTAATTGTCACTCTTTTAATTATATATTGATGATAATTAACTTCATAGTGTTGTAGACCAATGAGACATTAAAAACAGTGTCACATGCACCAATCACAAGTTAGAAATGATTTCTTTAACTGAAAAGAATGTATGCTATTTTTCTTGCCGATACCTCATTGTTTTAGCATTATTTTAGCAACCATTAATATTTAAAAAATCAAATGTCATTTTGACAAAAGTAAAAATGTCGCGCTGCGGCAACATTCCTGACGCTTCAATTAATGAAAACATTCAAAATTCGATTCCGAGAAAGACAACTCAGTGTAGAGAAAGTGTGTGGAATCAATTTGCAGAATTTTGCCAACAACGCAAATATGAATTAAGCGAATCTTTGTCCACTGATATGATTGCAAGTATTTTAAAAGATTATGCATTTAATATGCGGAAACGTAATGGAGAAGATTATAAGGAATCTTGTGTCAAAACGCTATGGAATACAACCGCCAAGTTAGTGCAAGACTTGTATTTTAACAAATATAATAGAAGAATTGACCCATTCTAGGATATAGTCTTCAAAGCTGCACGAGAAGCGAGGAACACCAAACGCAAGCAGCTGCAATCAATTCCGGAGAAACGGAAAGTAAGCGCTGAAGCATTATCTCTTGAAGAAATTGACAAGATTATAAACAGCTTTGACGAAGATACTCCAGAAGGTCTTCAGAAAAAGTTTTTCCACATTGTTTCTTTTGAATTAGCGTGGCGCGGTGGGGAAGGAAGCAATTGTATCACGGACTATTTTAAAGAAGAAATAGGAAACGATGGATGTGCGACAGGCAGGATTATTTATAATCCTATATTTACAAAAACTTGTCAAGGTAGGTTAAGAATAACTAAAGAAATTCATTGAACTTTAAATAATATAGGTGGTGCTGAAAAATGCGCAGAGAATAAGTGGCTTACGCCTAACAAGGAAAACATAGACCGATGTCCAGTAAGGTTATTCAACAAACTGCAAGAAAAACGTAGTCCACACATTACATCTAATAGACTATTTTTAAGTGCAAATCCTCACTGGAAAACAACTGGAAAATGGTACAAAAATTCTCCTGTAGGTCACAATGAGATTGCGAAGTGGACCAAGTCCTCCGCGGTAAAAATTGGATTAGATATTAAAAAAAGGAAATTGACAAATCACTCGCATCGTTCTAGTAGTTTCGCATTTAGCAAAATCTGGAATAAATGAACAAGAATTAATTAAGATTACTGGCCACAGTAATGCTTCTTCAATAAAACCATATCTTCATATTGACGAGAACCACCACACCAACATCATCAACCAAATACGACACACCAACTCGAACATCATTCATCAAAATTCTAGTTCAGATTTACCTCATGTCGCATTTCCATCAACTTCAAAACAAAATAATTCTCAAGCTACGTTCACTAATTGTACTTTTAATTATAATTATAATTGTTCTCATAAATAAAGTTGTTAAAATAAAAATTTGACGTATTTAACGCTTCATTCAGTTAATTCTCCAACCGAAGATCATTCGTTCTCAACTCTTGTCAGGCAAGATTTTTATTTTGTATGAGCATTGGTTGCTTGGCAATTAAACTCGATCAAATTCTTGGGAAAAGAGTCAATAATGACAGTTATTATTCCCGAGAGCTGAATTTACGAACCGAGCCGCGTAAGCGGCGAGGGAGTAACTCGGCTCGAGGAATAATAGTCATTATTGCGAGTTAGTATACACTACTTTATCGACGACTAACTGAAAATTACTAAAAAAAATCAAAATAATTAAACGAAAATGTATGTATGTATGTATATGACGTTTGACGGTTAGACAGTTAGTAAAATGGCCGGACTTGTCTATCGTTACTACGACAACGGTAGGAACATTATGTTCTTATTGGCGGAATGCAGGGAATAATGGTAACGTTATGGCCCATTATTCCCTCGCCGCATTTCATTATTCCCTCCGGGTATTATGAGTGTTATTATTAGCCATTAGTGATTAATATAATACCTACTTTATTGTTTAGTCGTCGATAAAAAAATATATTGATAAAGGTTTGTCATGGAATTGAAAACGTCTGTCTTAAGTATATCATTAAGTGTCATACTGTCATTAATATTTGTCATTATATTTTCGCTTATAATGACAAATATTAATGACAGTATGACACTTAATGATATAACTTAAGACAAACGTTTTACATTCCATGACAAACCTTTATCAATATAATTTTTGATCTCGCGGTATTAAACCCTAATTTGTAATAAACCTTATTTTGAATTTCCCGCTACCAAATACATATTGACTCGCCCGCTATTTGCTTAGTGTTATTGAAAACTGTAATTTTTTGATGTCAACGTCATCTATATTTGACCGCAGGCAATACAAAACGCGGATAAAAATTTTGGCTTGACAGCGCCATCTCATCTTAATCTCTGTATAAAGGATAGTCCTAAATAATTCTGCAGGCGCATGTGGACTCTGCCATTGCAATGTATACAGGGTGATGATGCGAGTGACACCTACTCGAGAGATAATCCAATTATTAAGATCAGCCGAGTAGTGAATAACCAGTTATTGAAATAATTCGGTTTTGCCCATTACTAATTTTCAAGTTCAATGTCTCTACAGATAATTTGACGAATGGTTAGTAAAATATTCCACATAAAATGATTTAGAACAGATTAAGGCTGGCGTTTAGTTTTCAGTTTGGCGGTGATGAACAATATAATGTGGGGGGGGGGTAAGATTAGGTGCCGTAATGTGGATGGAGAGATGAAGAAATATAAATGTAGATTCCATTTACAGCAACAAATTTATATCTTCGGCTCTAAAATAAGCTCGAACATAGAAACAAAAAACAAGCACGCACAAAAAATTATTAAAGAAACACCTTGAACACGTTTTTGTTTACACAGAAGGTCATAAATAACATATTTTACTAAATTGCCTTACTATATTCCAAGATATATATTTGCAATGTAGACATGAAAATTTAAACCAAAAAACTGTTCGCTTTACGCTGGGTTTCCACCAGAGATATATACAAATGCGCCGAAGATAGAATTATTGCAAATGATTATGTGCGCCATTTTGACCCAGGGTTGTCAAAGAGCACCAATCATAGACATTCTTGAAAGAACGAATTTTCAAACAAAAAATAAGAAAGGAATGTGGAAAGAAAAGTTCAGGTGATTGGTTTATGCATTTAAACCGCAAAGTAATCGCGTTTTGCTTATTTTGTCAAACATTTATTTATTGTATTTTACATATTTTATTGTTTATTATTAACATTCTTAAAAATAGTCCTTTTTAGAAGGCGCAAGTAAAATACTCCCTTTATGAAGGTATTTTGTCACTTTCATTAGCTTTCTTTTTGTAATCGCTAATATTTTATAGTATGGTGGTAGCGCTTTACTGGGTCCTTCAAAAAATCGTAAAGGTAGACGTATAAGGTTTGGACAAAGGCAAATAGCTTATAATGTATATTTTAAGCATAAATATATAGTATGTCTAAAACAACTACTGTCAATCAAACAGCAGACAAAGTGGGTAGTAGTAAGAATATTAAGGAAAAAGAATAACTTGGATGAAGCATAAAAAAGTCAGTTAGACGACACGTGCTTTCCTTTTTCTTGAGGAATGATTTACCAAATTGTAGAAAAATGTGAGTTATCCATAAATTATATATGAGCATTCGATTCTAAGTTATGAATACCAATGGTGGCTTACGTCCAATAAAACGAACATGTCAAAAGAAAGCTTGAATAACTTTTACCAAGAGGAATTTTTGCTAATAACAGTATACTGAAATCTGAATGACTGGAGCTTGCAAAAAAACAACCTTTCAGTTACCTTTATATGATGTTAATGAAATAGTATGGAAAAAAGGTTGTTCTGCTCTGCGTTTACCTCCATATCACTGTAATTTAAACCTCATCAAACTTGTATGGGTTCAAGTTAAACATCATGTCACTGCCAATAAGAATTCATTTAAATTAAACAGAATCCAGAATTAATTGTTAAGATTAAACATGGTTGCTGCTGATTTTATCATGTCATGACGGAAGAAGAAAAAGTGTATTGTACTGAAATATTGTTAACAATATCCGATCTTGAAAACATGTAATTTTAATGATCAACATTAATGTTTTGACATTAAGTTGGTGCAAATAACAGTAGTGTAAAATTGGAAGAGCAATTAGAAATGTACTTTTTATTCTCTTCAGGCTTTCTGTTATTCAGTGTAATGTTTTGTGATATAAAAATACTTGTTCATGTTTACAAGTTTTTATTAATAACAATATGAAATGATGCTTATTGCATTTATTATAGGTATATATTATATTTATTAAAGATATTTCTTTTGAGGTATTAAACACTTTATTTTTACACTGCAATTAAATACTGCATATATCCATATGCAATAGCTGCAATAATCTACAACAATAAAATAAGAAACTACAAAGTATTAATTGCAACACAGGTAGGTAAGAGTTTAGATTTTTCATAGTTCGTGTTGTGCCATAAAGCTTCTTTCTTGATTTTGCTTAACTTCCTTCCCAAGCTTCATATTTTCTTTTATATTTACCAGGAGACACCATAAAGATAAATTGATTTTGTTTTACATAATATTTCTTAAATATAATATAAAAACTTACGCAAAATTATGAAAAGTCTTTGTCAACTATTACATACTTAATTTGATAATCATTTTAATTAATTTATTACATTTTAGTGCTCTCAATTTCCTATCGAATCTTGGGATCATCCGATCAAGCTCTTTCCTTTTCAGAACTTAATGAAGGCACTTCATGTGTTCCTGTTAACGATTCATCAGTGAGATTTTGTCCACTAACACCAGCAAAACTAATACTTGAAATTTCATCTACAGCAGATGTTTCCAGTATTATTTTCAAAGATGCTACAGCATTGTTACACAATCGAAATCGCTGGTGTTCCATTGGCACATGATCTTCGTCTCTGAAATGTTCTGAACAAACATATTTATTCTCTGACCATAGCCAATCAGTTGCTATATTCAAAACTTTCAGGCATATTGGTAACAATCCACCATCTGAAAATCTGAAATAATTTTGATACTTCAACAAATTTAAAATGATCATGCCATCAAACCTGTGAAAACTTTATCTTTCAGGTTTAAACCTCTTAATATTGGGACAGCTTTTAGCACTGCACGACATGTTTATATGGATATTTATGTATAAGGCGGCCAACCGTCCCGGATTCTGCGGGACCGTCCCGCAATAGCAGTTGTAATCCCGTATTGCAATAATTAATAAAATAGTCCCAATGTGTGAGTGTGATCGCTCTGTTTCGTTTCTCGTTCAAATGCAAGAGAGATAAAACATAGCTCGCAACTAACTTCACAACCGCCCTAAAGTTTGCATCGGGCCACAGTATAGTAACGATCAGTAGGCTCACTCGAGGTCGGCACCATTGATGTTCGTGTATCAAGTTTTACTTTTTTAGGACAACTGCGCAAGTCTTCCCGGACAGAAAAGAAATGAAATTTGCGGTTATGAGCCAATAATATAAAATTATTATAATACTGAACCACAGCGCAAGTTTCCCGAACATGTATTTTACGGAGGGAATAGAAACACGATTTTTAAGGAACTGAAATTACTCCTGTTACTATACTGTGATCGGGCATAACGTGCATTCGTTTGTCCGTTTCGCTAGAAAAAAGATTTTTATCGCCAACCGTCAGTAAAGTGATGCGTTACCATAGCGTTTTGCGGAGGTAAAGAAACACTTTATCGTACTGTACAATAAAGTACTTTACCTGCCGCTAATATCTGTCAGCGTAGCATGACTGATGACTTTTAAAAATAAATCGTTTGTCACTGTCATAAACTGTCAAAAGTTATTATATCTTTATTTCTTAAATTAACAATTTTAACGGTTGGCGATAAAATTTTGTATGCACCACGTCAGTAAAGTACCTTTACCGAACTCGTCTGTTACTCGCCGCGCTCGCTTCACTCGCTTGGCTCGTAAACCAGACTCGTTCGGTAAAGTATCACTTTACTGACTTGTTACATAAATAACTATTATCGACAACCGTCAGTAAAGTGATGCGTTACCATAGCGTTTTACGGAGGCAAACAAACACTTTATCGTACTGTACAATAAAGTACTTTACCTGCCGCTAATGTCTGTCACCGTAGCCATGACTGATGACTTTAAACATAAATCGTTTGTCACTGTCATAAACTGTCATAAGTTATTATATCTTTCTTTTTAAAATTAACAATTTTCACGGTTGGCGATAAAATTTTGTATGCACCACGTCAGTAAAGTACCTTTATCGAACTCGTCTTTTACTCGCCGCGCTCGCTTCACTCGCTTGGCTCGTAAATCAGACTCGTTCGATAAAGTATCACTTTACTGACTTGGTACATAAATAACTATTAATTTATAATGCCGCCAACCCTGAAAAACCGTCGTTGTAATTTCACTAAGGACTTAAAAAAAGAATTCCCTTTCTTACAAAAGTGTTTAACACCTTCAGAAGTACGTTGCAACTGTGGTATTGTCGGGTGTAAAGATACACACATGTTAATGCACAATAAATTTAATTACACTTAATGATCACCGTACAATTGTTTGTTTAGATATAAATGTATACGTATAGTATGTACCGTGTCCGACGCTTCGTCTGTGTCAACTGCTTTTTAGGTTATGAGTGGCAGGCAGTGTTGCAGGTATACCACATTCCTCCCCTTCTGGAGGACTAGGTGAACCTCTCCGGACGTCGTCGATTCCTGGCTGAGTTTCGTCGTACTACCGGCGTAGACGGTTCAACGTTTGGCATGTCCGGTGTTCGGCTTCTCTCTGTAATAGAATTATCTATTGGAAAGGAAAATGAAGGAACTTGGGTTGTGAGATCTGGTGCGAGGAATGCATCTTCAGGAACTTGTTCCTCTGGCGTCTGTGTTGTTGATATTTCCACGGACGGTCCTGGTGTCTTTGGGGCCGCTTGCGTCTGTTGTGCTAGCTGAGTTTCCAACGTTTTTGCCATCTCATGAGCTATTAGCGGCTCTCTTTTCCGTAGTTGGTCAGCATGTTTCCTTCTCTCTATTCCATCTATTTTTACTATGTACGAATAAGGCCCAGTTTGTTTGCTGATTTCCCCTGCACTGGATCCTTTAATCAGTGGATTATTCACCCAAACCTCCTCTCCTTCTAAAAATACCCTATCCTTTACGTTTCCTTTGTCATGTTGATGTTTCTGTTTCCATTTCTCTTTTTCCATGTTTCTCGCAATATCCGGTTTAAATTGGTCAAAAATAGTGCGTACATGTCTACCAAATAATAATTCACTCGGTGTTCTGCCGGTTCCTCTTTGTATTGTGTTGCGATGATAGAATAGAAAATCTTGGAGTACGTCTTGTAAGTCTTCACTCTCGTCTGTTCTTTCAAGATGTTCCTTAAAAGTTCTTACCATGCGTTCGGCTAATCCATTAGATTTTAGATGATAGGGGGTTATCTTAATGTGTGTGATTCCTTTCTCGTTACAGAACAATCCAAACTCCTCGGCAGTTAACTGTGGTCCATTATCTGAGACCAGAAACTTTGGCAGTCCATACCTGGCAAACATCTCCTTCAAAATGCTGACTGTATCTTTAGTGGTAGTCCGGTTCATGGGTATTATTTCCAACCAGCGAGTATAAGCGTCCACCACAATAAGCCACATCTTCTTGAAAGGTCCCGCAAAATCAATGTGCAATCTCGACCAAGGTGACAGCTGGTGCAGACCATGGGTATAGCGGTACGTTCGCATCAGTCTGTTTGGAGCTTTGACATCCCTTGCAGCCATTTACATACTTAATTATTTCGTTATCAATGCCCGGCCAATACACATGGAGTCTTGCCATTGATTGCATTGCTTGAATTCCGGGATGTCCATCATGTAACATCCCCAATATTTGTGTTTTTAATGCGTCCGGTATACAGATTCGTCCTTTCCATAACACTAATCCTTCGTCAACCGACAATTCATCTCCCTTCTCGTAAAACGGTGTTAACTTTGTATCAATTATCAATTTGCTTGGCCAATGTGTTCTTGTGTAATATGCCACCATCTTCAGAATCTTATCACGTTCAACCATGTCTGTTAAATTTCGTTTTGTTACTGGCATGTGTTTTGATCTCACACGTAGTAAATGACCTCGTCCTGGAAGTCCTTCCTCTTCTCTTTTTGATGGCCTTTGGTCGGTTAATGGTAATCTCGACAAAACATCTGCTAGGGCGTTGTCTTTCCCCGGTTGGTATCTAATAGAATAGTTGTATGTATTCAGAATCATTGCCCATCTCAGCAACCGATTACTCGCAACCTTGGTGTTTCACGATTTTCGCTAAAAATTCTCTCCAACGGTTTATGGTCTGTCAACAATGTAAAACGTCGCCCATGTAAATATTGCTGAAATTTCGTCACAGCGAATATCAAGGCCAAGGCCTCCTTGTCGATTGTAGAGTACTTTCTTTCTACCTCCGAAAAAGTCCTAGATGCGTACGCAATTGGTCGGAGCGTGTTATCTGAATATTTGTGTGATAAAACTGCACCCGCCCCCTTGTCGGAGGCGTCACTGGAAACGAGAATTGGCAGTGTTGGATCGTAATATACTAACGTATCGCTTGATGTCAAAATATTCTTCAACTCGTTAAATATTCCATCATCATCAGTTGACCAGTTAAAAGATGCTCCCTTTTTTAAGTGTCTATACAGAGGTGTACATTTAATATGTAAGTTTTCGATGAATCTGTTATAGTAGGTAATGGAGCCCAAAACTGACCTTAGTTCGGTTAGGTTTGTAGGTGGTTCCATTCCTTGTAATGCTTGAATTCTTTCGTTTGTTGGGTGTATCCCTACACTGTCCACCCGGTGACCCAAAAATATCACGCTGTCTTGTAACCATTTGCATTTTGATTGTTGAGCATGGATGCCTGAAACCTTTAATCTGTGTAATACTTGCCGTAACATGTCTAAGTGTAACGCGGTGTTTGGTGCTGTTATCAAGATATCGTCCAAGTAGCAAACTACTCCTTCAATTCCCATTAGTAATAGGTCCACCGTTCGCTGAAACAGTGCCGGTGCAAATGAAACCCCAAATGGCAGTCTTGTGGGCTATTACCAGATATTTCCTGAAATCTGGATACAGTGGCATCTGTAAGTAAGCGTCCTTTAAATCTATTCTGGAAAACTGTTGGCCACCACTGATCTTCGCCATGACTTCATCAAAGCGCGGTAACGGGTAGTTATCAATCTGGACATGTGGATTAATTGTAACTCTGAAATCTCCACATAGTCTGATGCTTCCATTTGATTTTATCGAAATCACTACTGGTGTTGCCCATTCTATTAGTGAGATTGTTGTGTCAATCGGTTCCAGCGCTCCTTCCTTCACTAATCTCTCTAATTCTGCAGTTACCTGATCCTGTAGTGCAATTGGTACAGCTCTTGGTCTATACGCTCTAGGTTTGACACCTTCTGGCATGTGTAGCTTTTGCTTAGTGCTCTGTGTATCCTCTGTCTGTATTTGTCTGGGTTGTCTGTCGAGTCTACATATTTTTGCTCCTGCTGGGCGTTGGGCATTGGCGTTTTAAATGCCAAACACCAATCCAATCCAAACAATGGTATGTCATTTGCTTCCACGACGTAAAGTGATAGCTCTAGATCTACATCAAATGCATTTACTTTTACGTTTACCTTACCTAGTGTATTGATTTCCAAATCCGTATAAGCTACTAAATTCCTTGTACCATGTAGTGTGGGTTTGCCAATTTGTTCCCATACAGCCTTCCCTATAACAGAATAAGCTGCTCCTGGGTCATACAACATGTCTATCTTTTTTCCGTTTATTTTAACACTCAATATTACCATATTGCTTGAATGGACGTTCTTAATGACAGCAATTTCTGATGTGTTTTCACTGGTAACGTCTGATGTGGATTCTTTCTTACGTACGTTGTACACCCTCCTCTTAGTGATATGGGCCTGGCCACTCCCTATGCATGCTCTAGCAAAATGATTCTTCTTACCACAAGCTGTGCAAGTCTTCCCTTTTGCTGGACACTCTGTCCTACGGTTATGTTTTGCATTTGCACAGAAAACACAGTGTTTATCCAAATCCAATGTTTGAGCAATGAGTTTGCCTATTTTGTTATGTGGTCTCGTATTTTGTGCGCTGTGATTATCTCTGTTAATGTTTACTCTGTTTGTCCTCGATTGTGTTTCTTGATGTGTCAAATTTGCTAAACGTTGTGTGTGTATCGATGCTTGTTCTAACTTGACTGCGTATGATTCTACTTCGGTAAGTGTAGCGGTGTTTGTTAGGAACTCCCGTATTAATTCTTCTTGCCAAGTGGCATTATTAATACCAATAACTAACTGATCCCTTAATCTTTCATTCAGACTTGTGCCAAATTCACACGAGCCAGCCAACCCTCGCAGAGCATTTACATATTGTGCCATAGTTTCATAATCACCCCTGTATCTGGATGAAAAAGTTACACGCTCTGATAAAATATATGTTTTCTTTCCATAATATGTATACTATGACCATTTCTCTATATGATATTATCGTTACTGGCTCAGGCCTGAAGTGGTCAACAAGGATTTTAAATGGTTCCGAGCCTACCTTTGCTAATAATATGTTTTTTGTTTGGGGTGTGTTTTCATCCAACCCATGTAGCATCAATTCTAGTTCAAACCTCTGTAAATAGTACTCCCATTCCTCTTTTTCTGGACAAAATCCTTCGAATTGGAAATTCCTTACTGTTTCCCTGTTATCTGCGTTTGCCATGTTCGTTTTCTTTGTTTTACTACACTAATTCACAAATGTTTTGTTATTATGATTTTTACTGCACTTTTGTCCTCGTCGCCAATATGTGGTATTGTCGGGTGTATAGATACACACATGTTAATGCACAATAACTTTAATTACACTTAATGATCACCGTACAATTGTTTGTTTAGATATAAATGTGTATAGTATGTACCGTGTCCGACGCGTCGTCTGTGTCAACTGCTTTTTAGGTTATGAGCGGCAGGCAGTGTTGCAGGTATACCACAGCAACAATAATGTAATGGAGTATTTTCTGTGGCTCACGACGTCAGGCATGATATACAAAGGCATTTGACATCGGACAAGCACAAAAAAGCACTACTCGCTGCAAGTACGTCGTCTTCACTCACAACTTACTTCCGTCAAGACAAATATGGTAACAAAGAAGCAGAGATGGCAAAAGCTGAAGGTTTGTGGGATTTTCATACGGTATGTCACAATCAAAGTTTTCGATCGATGGAACACACTTCCAAATTAATTGAAAAAGTTTTGATAAACGGTTTTGCTGCGGGAAAACTAAGTGCGAAGCTATTGCAAAGAATATGATTGCGCCGTATTCTTTAGATGTTCATAAGACAGAACTTAACGATGTCCCATTTATCTGTATATTTACAGATGCTTCGAATCATAAAGACATCAAAATATTTTCAACGCTAGTTAGATACTTTCACCCTACGACTGGCATTAATGTTAAAATAATAGATCTTGTGAATTTACCTGGCGAAACCGCAGTTATTATATATATAATTCCTTAATGGAAATTCTTGAAAAGCACAACCTTAAAGATAAAGTGGTTGGATTTTGTGCAGATAACGCCAATACAAACTTTGGCGGGGTTCAACGTGAAGGTCAATGTAACGTTTTTAGAAAACTTCAGGTGGACTTAGAAAGACAAATTGTTAGTGTGGGCTGCGCAGCGCATATCGCACACAACGCTGTTCAAACCGCAGCAGATTTGTTACCAGTGGACGTAGAACACATAGTTACGAAGATTTATTCGTATTTTTTTATGGAACCTGAAGCCTCGAAATTAAATACTACATTGGATAACCATACAATATCTGATTCTGAAACAGTTACTACTAAGACTTTCCTTATTAATTACCAGAACGTTAGAGGTTTACGTACCAAAATTGATGGTGTTTATTCGAGGAGTGGTGTTATTGATGCTGGTATGGTGCTTTTTACAGAGACTTGGTTAAACGACGACATAGCTAATACCGAATTATTTGACCCATCTTATACGGTCTTTCGATCGGATCGAAAATTCCAAATAGTCGGACGTAGAAACGGAGGTGGTGTACTCTCCGCTTTCTCAGAGGATTTTGATGCTACAATGATGGATGTCACAGTTTTATCTAATATGGTGCCTCTTGTTGATATTAGTATATGTAGATGCCTATACATTTTTGCTTTGATTTATGTGATTAATATTTACATCCCCCCTGATGTCAACTGCGATGACTATGAAATGTTCTTGGATGCACTAGCTCTTCTTCTTGTGAATAAACAGGTTATCATTATTGGCGATTTTAATGCACCGAATTTCAACTTACCTAACACTAGTGACCGTAAATCTACAAGTATCAAGCATTTTATGAGAACACTTAACCTACTCCAAGCTAATGGTATTACGAACTCAAATGGTAGATTGCTTGACTTAGTTTTCACTAACTTAAATTGTCGGACAATTGTAGCTAGGGATTTTTCTCCATTCGTGCCAGAAGACATTCACCATCCCGCACTTACTGTAACTTTGGAACTGGACTCTACTGCCAGGACTGGGAACTTTGTGTCAAACGATAATGTACGATACAACTTCCGTAAGGCTGATTTGGCTTCTTTATATCTTCAATTACAAAATACCGACTGGACTTTGCTGGATAAATATACTAATGTGAATATGGCGGTAAAGGCGTTCTATGACAGTCTTTATTCTTGTTTAGATTGTTTTGTGCCTCAGTTCCGAACATCTAAACGTCATTATCCTCAGTGGTTTACTGGTGAAATTAAGCAGCTAATCCATAGGAAAGAATATTATTTCAAAAAATGGAACTCTACAAAATCTTCATATTATTTAAATGAATTCAGAAGAGTGAGACATCTGGTAAAGAATGAGACAGGAGCTGCTTATAACACATACCGGACTCGGGTTGAATCAGAAATCATAACTAATCCAAAGGCATTTTGGAGATTTATTAATGCCAAACGTTCATCAACCAGAATTCCAGGACATATGCATTGCGGTGAGGATGACCTCACTCAGCCCTTGGAGATAGTGAATGGGTTTGCGTTGGAGTTCTCTAAAGCCTTCCATAATAATATGTCTTTTCCTACAACTTTACTGAGTGGCCATCCTTCCTTTGGTGTTGACCGCGTTCATGAGAGTGAAGTGAAACATAGTGCAACTAGATTGAAATCTGACTTTACCTCGGGAAACGATAATATTCCGAGCTTTTTGGTGCGTGACTGTGCTTCTATCTTAGCTACACCACTTACGGTATTATTCAACTTGATAATAAAAACGTGTACGTTTCCAAACTCCTGGAAGATCAGCAGACTCGCTCCGGTTTTCAAGAGTGGTGAGAAATCAGAAGTAAAAAATTATAGACCGATTAGTATTTTAACTAACTTCAGTAAAGTGTTTGAGTACATATTATACACTAGAATATGTAATAACACAAAATCTGTTTTATCTCTACATCATCATGGATTTGTCTATGGAAGATCTACAATTACAAATTTAGTCGAAATTGCTCAATATCTCTCGAGTGCAATGGATCAGCGTATGCAAGTAGATGTCATATATACGGATTTCTCCAAGGCCTTTGACTCCATAGATCACAACTTGCTTCTTGCCAAATTGGATCAGGTTGGCTTCTCTTCATCCCTTGTACAATTAATGGCGTCATACTTATCACATAGAACGGGTTATGTTTATTATAATGGTCATTCATCCAATATCATTTCTATTTCTTCTGGTGTCCCCCAAGGTTCGAATCTTGGGCCATTACTCTTCAACATATATATTAACGATCTACTGGATAAGCTAAACAGCGACTCTTTGGGTTATGCGGATGACTTAAAAATTTATAATGTGGTTAACAATTGTGCTGACTGTGTCAAACTGCAGACTAACTTCCACATAATCAAAGAATGGTGTAATCTAAATTTAATTTCTTTAAATGTGGAAAAATGTGCAATTGTTTCTTACACAAGGAGCTCCAATCCTTTACTATATAAATATACATCGAATTCCACGCCTATTGTTAGAAAGTCTGTAATCAAGGATTTAGGAGTTTTCTTCGATGATAAACTAACTTTCACGCAACACATATCGACAATTTGTTCTTTAGCCTCTAAATCTCTGGGATTTCTTTTGAGATCATGTCGTTCATTTAGTAACTTAAACAGTGTGAAAGTATTATATTACACCCTAGTGCGTAGCAAGTTGGAATATGCATCCGTAGTCTGGTATCCATATTATTTACATCAGCAGATTTCGATAGAACGTGTTCAAAGGAGGTTCTTAAAATATCTGTCATATAAAATAAATGGCATCTACCCTGGTCATGACGTTGATTATATAAATTTATTATCATACCATGGTTTTCAATCTCTGTCGTGTCGCCGTGACTGTTCCAGTGCGAAATTTCTCTTAAACTTGCTTACAAATAGAACTGATTCCCCTTCACTACTTGCTCAAATAAACTTTAACGTGCCGGCTCGAGATACTCGGCATTTCACTTTCATTGCTACTCCAAGAGCTAGGACCAACATACTAGTTAAGTCTCCTGTTTCTCACATGTCAGCTAATTATAATAAATTATATAGAGATATGTTTTAAATGTTCAATATTTAACTATTTTTGTAATACCTCTTATTTTATTTGTCCTATAAATGGTTTGTACTGTTGGACAATAAAGATTATTATTATTATTATTATTATTATTATTATTATTATTATTATTATTATTATTATTATTATTATTATTATTATTATATACACTGTGCGGGTAGAAAAGATTTTTGCGAAGAAGCAGAGAGATACAATACAAAAGAATTCTAGGGTACAGTAAAACAAGATGGCTTGCACTTTCGCCTGCACTTGAGAGAACCTTACAAATATACTCTCCATTGAATTCATACTTTTTATCGCAAGAAAAATGCCCTGCTGTACTACACCAATTTTTCTCTAATGAATGCCCAGAGCTGTGGTTGAAATTTGTCCATGTGCAAGCATCAATATTTAAAGATTCCGTAAAAATGATGGAAGTCTAACTCCATCGAAGTTTCCCACTTGTTTGTAAAATTAACTAACAAGTATACAAACCGGTTGGAACATGATTACATTCCTTTCACAATAAGAAATTATCTAATAAACCTTGTTGACAGTGGTCATATTGACAAAATTATTTTATGGGTCATATTCGTAACTTTTATCACAATATCATCCAGTACCTGGGAAAGTATATTCATCAATACAAGGAATTCAAAACATATACTTGGATTCAATTAAAAGAAAGTCCGACATGGGCTGATGTACAACAGACATACGAACAGTTGCTGGTGCAGATGCCTACGGCGGCTACGAATTTAAGCGAATATAGCTTTTTCGAAGAAGTATGTTACGTGTCAAATTATACGTGATCCACGATGTCCTAAAGAGATGGGAGGAGATGAAGAACAGCACAGAACAACGATGGATGGAGGTGTTTGAAAATTTTAAGTAAAGCGGAATACCATTCAAAAATTGTCTGACCATCGTCCAGTACCCATTTTGTTTGCCAGGGACGAACGCACCTACAGAACGAGTATTTTTGTTGATACATGCCTTATGGTCATCGGAAAAACCTTCACTTAAAGTTGACACGTTGTGCGCAATGCTTATTGTAAAATTTAATATGAGCACTTGTGAAAATTTTTATGATATACTCCTACAAAAACCAGATTTGATAAAAAGAATCCACTCATCTGCGAAATATGATTTCAAAAATAAATGAAAACTTCAGTAATTTGCGCTTGTTTGTTTCCTAATTTAAGTACACCGACATACCCTCCGTCCTTCACACTGACACCCCCCATCCCCAAGAATGCCCCGCATTGACTTTTCATAAAGTTGGCCGCTTTATTTATGTATTTAATATCTAAAAGATTTATACAATAGTGAAACCACACACTTGAGCACATGAACCAAATATTACTTCCACAGCTACTTTTTCCACACGATTCACCAGAAACAAGTATGTCTAAGAACTACATTTAAAAGTCAAAAACATGAACACAATAGTTTAGTAATACACCACAAAAACAAACATAACCTAGATGAACATAAACAAAACCACTCATGCACAGCCTCCTATACCACAGTATAGAGCTGTAATACAGCTCTATACGGCGAGAGAAACTACTGTGTCTATACAGCTGCTGTATAGACACAGTAGTTTCTCTCGCCGTCGGCACCTTTGATGTTTGTGTCCCAAAATTGTACTGCGCATTCACGCCCGTGCAACCAATTCTTCTATTTAGGAATAAACCAGTGGCGTCAGAACCAAATCGTTTATGAGAAAATTATGTTAATCAATTTTTAAAATTATGAAAAAGCTATATCAATAATCCAAAAAATGAGGATAACACTTTCTTTTTATTAAGTACACATTACACGCGCATTTAAAATGTAGTACATTATACGTACAACACAAAATAATTCCGCCACGACTCAACAGCTGATAGCTGACTACTGCACACTCAGAAATTGGTCCGCACGCGTAGGTTTGCCGGTGGACAATTATTTCCCTCGAGAGAAACTACTGTTTCTATAGGCGCTTTCTTTCGACCAAAGGATTACTAATCCAATGATCCAGATTTCAGTCAAACCGAACGAACGGTTGCGTTTATTTGAATTCTGAAGCCGGATTCGTGAATCCGAGCGGAATCCCCTTACCCCTCAGAATCCGTCTTATTTTACGATTAGCAGATTTCGAATCCATGAATCGGTAAATTCTAACCTTAAATGTTGATGATTTTGAGTAAACATGTCTGAACAAATAGAAATTTTAGAACCCATTACAGAAGATCTACATAAAGTATGTATAACACATTCTACTGGAATACAATTTAAAGTAAATTTGACGAAATATGAGATAAATCGCGCAAAAACAGGTAATATATAGTTAATTAATAGTTGTAATTAGTTACTATAATGGAGATAGCGCTCTAAATATGTTTTTTGATTTTCAGATTTCATTTTTTTTGACGAAATTCTAGAAAAGTATTATACATTGTATAAGAATGGTTTGATTTCTCAAACAGCAACACGCCCGCCGCACATGCTCGCACTCGCACTCGTTCACGATGCTGCGCTGATGTGGCACTGACACAGGTTGACACGTGTGCATCCGCATTTGCTCACACTAGTCGTACATCAGTGCGAACCAAGCCAGATGGACGCTATAGATTTAAGTTCGGAATCCGACAATGATAACGAATTTTTATATAGATTATCATTAATAAAGAAAGTATGTGGTAAGAAAAACTGGAAGAGCTCTTATATGTCCAAACGAAAAACACATGGAGAGTTCGCTTTAACTTCTGAGTTTTCAAACGAAAAATTCAAAAATTACTTTAGGCTATCTAGGGACGAGTTTGAAGAAGTACATGCGTTAATTGCTTCACATTTAGAAGATCAAGGGTGTGGTGGCCATGAAAGAATAAGTTCTAAAGAAAAACTCGCTGTTTTCTTAAGGTAAGTTTATTTAAAGATAATAAGTAATTTTTGGAACATTAATTGAAAGGTTCTGTAGAGTACCCAAATATACTATCAGACCCTCTTTAAAATTCAATTCTTGATTTTGCTGAGTAATTATTGTTTGTGATGTCTGTGTGTTTGCTGGAAAAGAGTCCCTTGACTGTTGTTGTTCTTGTACAGGCGAAGGAGTATATGACGAATAATATGATCCTGCATCACTAATCTGGGTATTGCTAGAATGTGGACGGGGTGAATGCTGCATTAAGTTATTAGATTCTTCTTGTGACACCGATGAAAATAGGTTTGTTTTAATAGTGTGTTGAGATAGTGGCGGCAAACGTTTTGTAGTTTCGTACATACTCATAAAAAAATGAAAAAGTGGATCATTTTTAACATTATTTACGGTAAAATCGTTTGTTGTGTTAGTCATTAAACGGTCTCTTGCTCACTCTCTATTAGCTACTCTTTGTTGATGTTCCTCAATCGATCTATTTAGTAAGTCATTTAAAGTGTTGCCTTTGTGTCGCCTTCTTTTGTGTGCTTGATGAGTTGAGATATCAGTGGTTGATGGTTCAGATAATTGAGTACTTTCTTCATTACCGGTTCGGGATTCTTCATTATCCATTCGATTTTCTAAAATGTCGTTTTCTGTTGTAACTGAATGAGCTTGAGATTCGTCGTCATGTTGTATTTCTTCACATATATTAGTGGTGGTTGATCTGTTTGCCATGTGCGGGATTAAGAACGCCATATTTTCTTGAAAAGGCCATGTTTTTATGTTAACAGCCCCTGATCCACTTTTTGGTTTTAAATTTTTTTGACGACGAAGTGCATCTCTGTGGTTGTTTCTTAGTTTTTCCCAAGCTTTTTTGGCTTCAGTTCCTGCAATTAAATCAGTCGTCATCAATAATCACGACTACTTACAATGTAAACAAAATTTCTGTTTCAGATTTATTGCGAGCGGGAACTCATATCGGAGCATTGCTTATAGCTACAGAATGGGAGAAAGAACTGTTTCAAATATTATTGCAAAGGTGGCTTCAGTTATTTGGACAAATATGCAACCTATTTACTTGCCACAACCTACACTGAAAACGTGGGAAAAAAATGCTGTTGATTTCCAAAATATTTGGCAAATGCCTAATACTGTAGGGGCTATCGACGGAAAACATGTGACAATTAAAAAGCCTATAAATAGTGAATCCTCTTTTTTTAACTATAAGCAACATCACTCTGTTGTGTTGATGGCGGTAGTAGACGCAAATTATAAATTTGTGATTATTGATGTCGGTTCTAAAGGGAGACTTCCAGATGGAAGTATATTTGATAACAGGATTTTAAAGAGAAAAATTATAAATAAACAGCTGCATCTTCCTGAACCCAATGGTCTTCCTGGAAGAGCAGACATAGTTGCGCCTTATGTTTTTGTTGGTGACGCGGCATTTCCTTTAATGGAGAATCTCATGAGACCTTATCCTCAGAAACAAGTAATAAACAACTACAGGAACAAAGTTTTTAACTACAGACTCTCAAGAGCACGACAAACGGTAGAATGTGCATTCGGCATATTGAGTTCCCGTTTTAGAATATTCTTGCGACCCTTTGAAATGAAAGTAGAAACGGCAGATAAAATTGTTATGGCAAGTACTGTTTTACACAATTATCTACGCACAAAAACTTTAGCTCAAAGTGTAGAAGGGGATCTGGAGTTTTTACCTAATATTCAACAACTAGTGCCTTTGCGTCGATCACGAGGACGCATTTCGAAAAGAGCATTTGAAATAAGAGACCAATTCACGGATTATTTTAACTCAATAGAAGGACGGGTAACCTGGCAAAAACACAGCGTTCAACAAGGCGCGTATTGAGAATGCCGAATTTTGTACATTGCCGGTAACATGTATGTATGTATGTATCCTACATTAAATAAATTTAAGAATCATGCTTTTACAGCATTTTTATTTTTTACACCTACCTACATTATTAACAAATATCTAACACAGCAAATACCTAGAAAATACTACTTACCATCCTTGAGATTTAGTGCCTCAGCGATTCGTTTCCAAATAGAATCTTTTAATTTAATTTTCATATAATCTGTATGTTTTACGTCGTATAAACATTTTTCGCTTCGTACAGCTTCAATTAATTCTTCCTCCATGTTTACAAACACTCGGACCACTGCCACTCGAAAAACGTGTCTCAGCTACCTTGGGCCACTCGCACGACGCTCTCGCCCACGCTCATGTACGTGTTTGCGCCGACACGTGACAGCAAATGCGGAGTTCGCTACTACATCATAGGTTTTAAACGCTACCACTCGCACGCGCCTCGTGATGACATGTGCGGCGGGCGACAGCACCACTTAAGGCTGCGTTTGATAATGTTTTGGCGGGAGAGAAATGTACCCGAAAAATACCATTTTTACTTCCATTTTTTCAGGCGTATGATATCAAAACATGTAAATTTTATGCATTAAGCATGAAGATAAAGGTTAAACGAGGTGAAAGGTCGAATTCTTTTTTAAATTAAGTTAATATATAAGCCGTAAATAAAATGGGAAGTTAGTGGTTTTGCAACTACTAGAAAAAATGGCTACATTTAAAAATTACACGGTAAATTTATATGTAATATAGCAAGTACATTCGGTATTTATATTTGGAAGGTAAAAATAGTAACAGTAGCTAAATACATGTGTAATTTTTTAAGTGATCCATGAAATAAAATTTGTAACATTTTTGTAAGCAATTACATACATTTACAGATATCTGTTACATTTACGTCGCCTTATAGTGTAGCACATATAGTATAGATGGCGCTATTATCTTGCAATTATTTAGAGGTTAGTTGTGTGTTATACGATACTTTAATTATTTATTATAATTTAAAATTATAATTAACAGCAATTTTTGCGGTTACTAATTATAAAATTTAGTATGTTACGAGTTATTTGAAAGTACGTAATAGACAATGAGCAGTTGGCATCACAGGTTGGCACCACAAATCATAAAAAGTAACTACATAGTTTAATTTGTCAATTTAATCAAATTGAATCATTTTAAAATATGGAGTTTTCTGTTATCTTTAATTGAAAGATGCCTACGGATTTTTTTACGCCGATAAAAGCCTAGTAGCCGTTTTACATTTACGAAGTGGAGAAGAAATTGTTGACAAGAACCTTCTATATTTTTTTTCAAAATTTTTTTAAGGTTGTTGCTAATTACTTAAAATGTAAATATAGGTACATTTTATTTGATAGCAATTTTCAAAACTTTGAAATGCCGGAGGTCAGTTCGCCGGGTTTTTAGTTTTTAATAATAACAATAATCTTATACTAGCCTCATTATTTATAATATATTAACATTAAAGTAATACCTTTACCTTACTTAATGTTTTGAAGATTTTACTACAATTGCTATTCCCCCAGCACAATCCCTAGCAGCATTTTTCGAAATTCGCGGATGTTTTAAGTTGGCTAGGAAGACAATCGAGTTGAGTACAGGTAGGCTAATTCATTTTTTATTGCGAAATTACTAGACACACCGTGTACTCAAACAAAAGATTGGTCAAAAAATAGATGTACAAACATTGATTGACAAAATTATATTTCTATATATATAACTATTATAACTAATTTTATAGTGAAATATAGCGAGTACACCTCTATATATTATTCAATTGCGCCCAGTGCAAACATAAAACACTCGCGAAATTCGAAAAATGCTGCTAGGCTATTCAATTTTAGTTTTTGTAGAGTTAAAATTTTGTACATATTTAAAACTGTTTTTATCGTCTTTATTGTGCTAATACTTGACGCTGTTTGGGTGGTGAATTTCACGGTTTTGTTGGAAGCGCCTTATCTAATGTTCGTGACGTACCTATTTACACTTACAGATAATAATAATAATAATAGACTATATATTTGTAAGACCTCTGTTACATAAAATTGTCAATATTCTCAAACTTGTAATGCATTACAATTGTCAGATCATGATTGTTGTGTATGTAATCGCACAGTTATTATTGATGAGAATGGTAATAAAACTACACTAAATACTTATCACCTTTTATTGCTTTTTTACACCTTATATATATATCCCGAAACATCAAAAGAATGTCCCACATTCCCTCTCCCGTGATAGTCTCCGTAATTCAGGATGACCAACCTTACTCATATACATTTCACTGCTAATACATAACAACTCTTCCCTCTCCCAGAAACAACTAATACATTTACAAATTTAATCTAACTGGAGGTCTAGTAACACGTTTAGATCGCCGCAACTCAGAAATGTCACTGGAGCAAGGCTGAGTCCGGACGGCAGGTAAAACAGCTTGACTAGTTTCAGCCAAACCGGAAGATTCAGTTATACTTTCGGGTTCACCGCTATTTTCAGGTAGTGATGCTGAAATTGGAACCTCAGGACTTTGGTAAGTATTAGTATTGCCCTCAGCACCGGGCGAAGCCAGGTCGTCACACAAGACAGGCAGGCATGTATTCCTAATCCTACTTATTGGCGTATTCTCCCCAATTGACCTTATTTGATCAATGTGTCTTTTCCAGATTCTAGAATCGTCTAATCTAATTAGGTAATGCAATTTGCCCAATCTCTTTTCCACACGACCGAACTCCCACTTATCGCAATGAATGTAATCTCTAGCCTCTACTCTCTCTCCTACTATCAAATCCCGTGCCCCTTTTACGTTAGGTAAGGTGTTACCTGGTGCATTATTAGCACTTGGCCTAAATAAGTCTAACCGCGACCTAATTTCCCTACCAAACATCAAGTAAGCAGGACTTACACCGGTTACTGTATGCGGTGATTGTCTGTACTGTGAAAGAAATTTAGAAAGTTGTCTTTCTCTATCACTATCGCTTCCCTTAAGTGCCCTTAATGCCTGTTTAAAAGTTTGTACATACCTCTCCGCCAAACCGTTGGTTGCGGGGTGGTACGGTGCACTTAGTTTGTGTATAATCCCGTTTTTCTGCAAAAATGTCTTAAATTCGTATGACACGAAAGTTTGCGCATTATCTGAAACTAATATACAAGGGATTCCGTATGTCGCAAAAATTTTCGTTAATAGCAGAATCGTAGTTTGAGAAGTCGTATTCTTAACTACATGTATTTCAGGCCATCGAGTATGTGCGTCTACTAAAATAAAATAATAATAATTCATGAATGGCCCTGCAAAGTCTATATGCACTCTCTCAAAAGGTGTAGTAGGCGTTTTCCATGGGTGAATTGGAGCTTTTTCCGGATTATTTTTAATTTTGTTACAATCTATGCAATTTTTGCAAATAATCTCTATATCATAGGAAATGCCCGGCCACCAACAATGACCTCGTGCTAGCGCTTTCATTCTAACAACTCCGAAGTGTGAAGAGTGTAATTCCTGTAAAACTCTCATACGTAAATTCTCAGGGATTACCACCATCTGCTGTCTAAAAATGCAATTTCCTTGTAATGTGAATTCTGTTTGTGGTATATTGAATCTATCTTTTGCTTGTATGCTTTTACCTAACCTTAAAGCAGTGAATAATTCCTTTAAACTTTTATCTTTTGCAGTTTCTAACTCTAATTCTTTTACTGTAATGGGTAGCGTCTCTATTTGAAATATTTCGAATTTATCTGAAACATCGTAATTATGAATGCTCGTTGAGTTAACAGGTAGCCTTGATAACGCGTCAGCATTTGCGTGTAGTTTTGTATTTTTGTATTTAATTTTGTAACTAAAACATTGTAAAAATAAAGCATAATGCTGCATGCGTGAAGTTGTTAATGTAGGTAGGTTTTTAGTAGGTGAAAATATTTGAACTAAAGGCTGATGGTCTACCAACAACGTAAATGGACGACCATACAGATAATAATAAAATTTTTTAATACCAAAAATTATTCCGTATGCTTCTTTGTCAATTTGAGCATATTTTTGTTGTACTTTCGTTAGGGTTTGTGATGCAAACTGGATTGGACGTTCCGTGCCGTCAGGGTATGTGTGCGATAGTACCGCTCCTACCGCGTATGGACTGGCATCCGTAGCTAAAACTAGTGGAAGTGTTGGATCAAAATGTGCTAACACGCGCTCCGAAACGATTTCGTTTTTAACTGCTATGAATGCTTTTTTGCAATTCTTGTCCCATTTGAAAGGAACTCCATCCTTTAATAAATTGTAAATTGGATGTAATATAGTACTTAAATTTTTAAGAAAACGGCCGTAATAGTTTACTAAACCGACAAATGCTCTAACTTCAGTTTTGTTAGATGGAACTTTCGCGTTTTGAATCCCTTCCATTTTCTCTTTTGTTTTGTGTATTCCAAATTTATCAATAATGTACCCGCAGTATTCGATTTCTTTGGCAAAAAATTTGCATTTTTCATAATTTACACGGATATTATATTTGGCTAATCGGCTTAGAACTTTTTCCAAGCGTTCCAAATGTGTATTATCGTCCGGCCCTGTAATTTTTATGTCGTCTAGAAACACTGAAACACCCGGTATATCTTTTAGGATGTTTTCGAATTCGCGTTGCCAAATTGCCGGTGCACTGGCTATTCCATACATTAATCTAGTACTTCTGTATAACCCCTTTGGTGTACTTAAGGTAAGATATTTTCTATCCTCCGGACGTACTTCCATTTGTAAATACGCTTGTTGTAAATCCAATTTTGTAAACTTGTCACCGCCCGCCATTGACGAAAATAACAATTCAATGGTAGGTAATGGATATTCATCGATGACTAAATTTGGATTCAAAGTGCATTTAAAATCTCCGCAAATTCTAATATTTCCGTTTGCTTTTACGATCGGAACAATGGGCGTCGCGTATTGCGAACTATTTACTTTCTCTAACACCCCTTCCTTTTCTAGATAATCTAGTTCCTGTTCCACCTTTGTGAGGAGTGCACAAGGCACTTTCCTAGCCTTAACAAAAAATGGTTGTGTATCCTTTTTTATTTTAAGACTAGCCTGCAATCCCGTAATTTTACCCATATTCTTTTCAAAAACTACCGAATATTTTGTCAGAATACCATTAAGATGTGTATTTGTATCTATGTGTGCAATATCTGATGTATTTAGAAAATTAATGTTCAATTGACGTATCCACTCACGCCCGAGCAAAGGTCGTTTATCAGAATTAACAACGTATAAATTTAATTTCTTTGTAATATTTCCGTATGCAACCTGTACTTGTGTGAAACCTACAACGTCCAGCCTTTGCTTACAATACGTAACTAAATTTATTGGTGTCTTTTGTAATTGTAAATTAGAAAAATACCTTTTGAATGATTCCAAATTCAGCAATGTAACAGCTGCGCCCGAATCCAATTCAAACAAAATCCTTACCTGATTTATCCGTAATTCCAATGTAAATTTTTCTCTGTATTGAGAATGTTCAGAGTGCACTGATAAAATCTCATCCACCTGATCCACTCGACCTGCATCTCTGGACTTCATGCACACCTTGCTCAAATGACCCTTCCGCCCACATGTAAAACAGGTCAAATTTTGTTGTTTGCATTTATTTGCTAAATGTTTCTCGGACCCACACCTAAAACATTTTAAAGAGCTTTTAGTATCCTTATAGTTTCTAGAATTATGAGATCGTTGCACTCCACTTGACACTGTACTCTGCTTTTTATTTTGCACTCTTGTAGTTCCCACACTGTATACACTGGACGTGTTAGGCCGATGAAGTTGTGCCGCATCTCTAGCTGAGGTTTCCATACCCACTGCTATCTCGACTGCTTTTTCGATGTTCAGGTCCTTTTGCTCAAGCAATCTACTTTGAATATTTTGACCTCGTAGGCCAAAAACAAATTGATTACGTAATGCCTTCTTAAGGTAATCTCCAAACTTACATGTTGTTGCCATTCTCTGCAATGCAGTTAAATAGTCTTGGGCACTCTCCCCTTCATGTTGTTTTCTTTGCAGGAATCTAAAATTCTCAGCAATTTCTAATGGTTCCGGATTATAGTGCAATTTCATTGTATTCACTAATTGTTCATATGTCTTGCTTCCTGGATCTTCCGGTGATATTTTATCACATAAGACATCGTACGCATCTGGCCCCATGTAGTGTAATAGGTACGCCGCTTGTTTATCGGTTGGCACCGAAAAAACGTTAAAAGCACTCTCTAGTCTCATCAACCATCTATCGAATTTTTTTGCTGTATCGAATATTTCGATAGAAAAAAACTGTGTGTATTGCATGTGTCGCTGTTGTTTCCGACATATTAGTTTGTAAATGTATATAGGTGCTTGTACGAACGTAATTGTAGCTGTAGCTATTCCTTTGTTTTTAAGACGCCATGCGGTCTGTCTTACCGATATAAAAAAATAAATGTTTTGTATCACTTATTTATCGTAGAATAATTGTAGATTCGAACTGCCTCGTCGCCAAACTGTTGTGTATGTAATCGCACAGTTATTATTGATGAGAATGGTAATAAAACTACACTAAATACTTATCACCTTTTATTGCTTTTTTACACCTTATATATATATCCCGAAACATCAAAAGAATGTCCCACATTCCCTCTCCCGTGATAGTCTCCGTAATTCAGGATGACCAACCTTACTCATATACATTTCACTGCTAATACATAACAATGATAAGTATAAATAAATAGTGTAGTGTATACTAATACTAACAACACTCTTAACAAATAACAAAGAAGACAGAAAAAAAAACACAAAATAATAAAATCAAATAAGTATATCGATAGTGTTTAATAACACACTAAAATACAATAAACCAAAACAAAAACGCAAGAGAATGTTCACAGGTTACGGCTTGGTTATGTTATAAAATATAACATATATCGCATATATTTATATTTCCTTGTTAAATTTGCTTACCTAGGAACCAATACAATCTGTTAAAAATAGTAGCGTTTCGGCGCGATATTTGAATTGAAAAGTTATAATATGAACTAAATAAAAAGACTGAAAATTCAGACTATTGGTGCGTTTTCGGGTTCCAAATAAACAACTCGTGCAATTTATTTATTTAAAACAGTCTGTATATTCACACACGTAAAATTAATTACAATATAAAAATATAAAACTAATCAAAATATAAAAATGTAAAATAAATGTAACGCACTTAAAATTATTACAAATAGATTAACACATGTATTTATTTCACTACTGTTATTTATGTAACACTGTACCGTATTTATATCACTTCTATTTACATTCCGTAATATTTATGTAACAACTACACTCACTTATTTATGCTTACTTTTCGACTACCACTTAAGGAACTATTTATTTATGTTTATTTATTTATCTGCCTGTTCCGCACGAGACTATTGAATGAATCTCTTATTCCGGAATAAGAAAGTCCTTAGTAGTCGTCGCGCGGAACAGACCAAAGTAAAAATAAATATTAGAAATAAATAAATGGTTCCTTGAGTGGTATACCCTGTCTCAGAATAAGAAGGAGTGATTCAAATATCCCGCCAAAACATGGAACACATAGCTTAAAATTTAGTAGACAATTTGATATGACATCATGACAATTGAGGTTAGAAGAACTGTATTAATTCTAACCAAGGATTTAGCTGTTTTGTGTTTCATTTACTACTTTCGTTAAAATAGATGGATGTGCCGCTTTTCATTCTACCAGTCGAAGCAGCAATACGAGTGCACGGCAATTGGAAACAGGAGAGTAAAGTTATAAACACAAATAGGTGCATATATCTATAATTTGATGAATACAAATCTCTTAACATTCAAATCTGTTCATTCTAGTTTTACAAAAAAAAATTAGAAGAATCTATGGATAAAGATATAGGCTCAATTTACAAATGAAAGCATATAGGCTTTGTTCTGAGCGTTTTGAGGAGGATTGTCGTTATAAATATATAATTACTGCACATTTTAGTGTATGTGCTACATCAACATGAAAATTGCGAATCAAGTCTATTTATTATTAAATATTTGTATCAGAGAGCAAGAATGAATCAAACCTTTTATCTCTTATCAAAATGTCCTTAAGAACTTGCAGAAAAAGTTTTACTTATTAGTTTCTATTTTAAATATCAATAAAGAACTTATATAGATAAATCATTCGTTTTACTGCTATACAAACCTTGACGAGGTAAATTCAAGCAACTAGTCTTGGAAATGTGAATCTTACATACAACAGCAATAAATAGAAAAATTTACATCGGCTAAAATTGTTTACACGAACTGCAAAGATAATTACATATACCTACACATTACTAATTATTATTCCCTATTAAAATTTATTTATTATGAAAATATATAAAGTATAACAAATATTTATTTCTATTAAATATTGGAAATTAACAATATAATTTAGTGTTCACATCGTGTTAAAAAGATTAAAAATTTACATGCTCGGTACAATTTTTCCAAATACTTATTGTAACATTTGTAATTGCTTCTGTCAAAAGTTCTCATATAAGTGATATTCTGAAAGGGGATTTTTTGAAGCAACTTCATCTTATGTATCAATTCAGATCCTATATGAAGTATTCTTAATTGCCTATCTTTATCGGTATGGCTATTTAATCCTACAGGTTTTCATCAAAGCTTGTCGTGCACTCATTATACTTGCAGCAATCCAATCTTTTTCCCATATTCTCCACCATATATTTTCACCTTTTTCTATTAGTACAGGTTTCTTTACGTTTGACATATCTGAAATATAACATGTACCTATATGAACATGTGGTAATATAATTAGTATTTAATTAACACTTACTTGAAATTAATGAGTCAATTCTAGAATATGTGTGAGTTGTCCAGTTCACTTATGGTATGAACTCATCTATAGTTATTTTTGCAATGATATTAATTGTTGAATGTTTGATTTTTGCACTGACGTACAGTATTTTTGACAGATTAATCAAATTCAAAGTTTCAAATGCATGATCAAGTATAATAAACCAAAGTAAAAATGTATGAGACTAGGTTATGGCTTGGCTATAAACATAAAATGACGTTTTGTCAAACCACTGTCAAACTTATTTTCCCATGTTAAACTTGCCTACGCAAGAACCAATGAAATACTTTAAAAATATACGCCATTTCGGCGCGATATTTGAATCACTCCTTCTTATTCTGAGACAAGGTATAGTCGAAGAGTAAACATAAATATAAGTAGTACAAAATAAATATAGTGGTGCGGTGTTATATAAATAGAAGTGATATAAATACACGGACATAAATATTAGTAATAGAAATAAATACCTGTGTTAATTTAAATCGTAGTAGTTTAAGTGTGATACATTAGTTTTACATTTTTTATATTGTAATTAATTTTACGTGTGTAAATATACAGACTGTTTTAAATAAATAAATTGCACGAGTTGTTTATTGCGAACCCGAAAACGCAACACTATATAAATCAAATGAACGGGCAAATTGACATTTAGGATTTGCAAATACTAACTTTACCCGTATTTTTAGCGTGTAAAACATATTTAATAGAATGTTGAACTAATGGGTACATGAAGACAATATGACTATATTTCTGTTTTGCTTATTATTATTCTATATGATCAACAAAGGTATGATATACCGCACAGATGCAGTAGCCTGTAATAATTACAAATGTATCAAGTAAAAGAAAATGTTTTATTTGGCACCTCGCAAACACAAAGTTGTTTATTTATTATATAATTTTGTATGAAATAAGAAAGTCGAATGGATGAGTATCACTTACATTCAGCGTTAAAGAATTTGTTAAAAAATAACTAAATCTATAAATAAAATAAATGTAGCTGATTGTAAATGTATAAAAAGTAATTTAATTTAAATTATGTATTTAATAATGCAATCAACATTTTATGGAGGATATGTCAAACTATATTATATATATATGTATTAAGTTTTTCAATTTACAAATAAATTCAAATGAATGCTTAAAGTTCGCGCGTCTTTCTCCCTAATTCTGCATGAAAGCTGACAAGTGCCGATTTGATTCATACGGCATAAAATGAAATTGCAAAGAAAGCCGCACCGACCATATTTACAAATCGTATGTAGAGGTAGAAATTTAAGAAGCAGGTAAAATGACCTTGAAATGGTTTGAGGTAATTGCTATTTAATTTTAGAATGCATACCGTGGCGACATCCTATTATTACTAGTAGTATTTAAGATACAGGAAAATCTTAGTTCCGAACCGAAATGGATTTGCCAGGATTGAAACGCACCCTTAATCATGTTGCAACAGGTTCGGTTGCTTCCGAGGTACCTATTCATACCATAACAGAATGTAATTTAGAAAAAGCATCCCTATATACCGAACACAAAGAAGATCTAAATCATGCCAAGAAAAAAAAGCATGTATGGGATATTATCAGTGAAACAATGATGGCAAATAATTTTCATAAAAATTCCAATAAATGCTACAGAAAGTGGATTAATCTATCTAGGGTATATAGATCTGTTAAAGATGCAGGAGGGTCAAAAAGAAGTGGTCGGGGTCGGTCTACGTTTAAATTTTTTGATGTACTTGAAGAGTTATTGGGAAACAAGCCATCTAATAATGATAATCAGCACACTATTGATATAGGAAGTTCATCTTCCGTAGATATTCTACATAATAATAATGTGAAAGATGGCTGTTCTACAAATTCTAATATTGTTAATGATAATGTTGATAGTGATCAATCAGTTTTAAACTCATGTTCAGCCACGCAAAGTAAACGTAAAAGAAGAAACTATAGTACAGAATACTACAAATACAAGCAAGAAGAAAGAGAAGCAAAAATGAAGAGACATCATGAATTAATGGATTTAGAAAGGGAAAGATTAGAGGTGGAAAAGGAAAAAGTAAAAGTATTAAAAGAACTGCTAGTGTCCTTAGGGAAATAGTTTTCTTCAAAATGTTTTCAGAATATCTTTTTATTTGTTTTTGTGAAAGTGTCACATGTAAAAGATTTTAATATTTGATAAAATTTGTATTTTGTTTATTTTTTTTTTTTTTTACTTAATAAAAAGCTTATCCCTTATAAATTGTTGCTTTTGGGTGTTGATTCAAATTAAACAAAACAAAATCCATGTCGAAGCAGAATATAATTGCTAATATTGACCACCCACACAATAATCTGAATTAACTGTAACATTTATTTTTCAATTATGTACTACAAGTAACAATTTTATGTTATAAATTTTACTTATTGTCTATGAAAAAGAATATTAAATATATGTTGCCTTTTATTTGTTATTTGTAAACAGTATTTATTCGCGATTGCGCATGAACGTTCTTTCGACTATGTTTGACTGATCGCGGATTTTGAATCCACGTTCAAGTCATTTTTGTTGGATTAGCAATCCTTTGGTCGAAAGAAAGCGCCTTATTACATAGCTATATACTGTGCCTATATACTTACAAGCCGTGAAGCTGGAAATCTGGCAACATCGCAGGTAGTCCGATGTGAAACTACTAAAAGTGTGCGTTTGTTTGCAGTGCTGCCGTTTCAGTACAATTGTACCGAATTCAGTACACTATTTACAAATCCAGTACGTCAGTACGCCATTTTGCAAAAAGGGCTAATTTCAGTACAAACTTTAAAGTTTCAGTACTAAATTAAATCCATGTAATAATAATAATATAATACTAACAACAATTACAAAAAACGAGTATAGAAATAGTTTAAATATAGATACGGTCACAAATTTATTATTTGCCAAACAACTGATAGGCAATATCGGATGCCATCAATGGGAATCGAGTGAAGAGTATATTAATTTTGATAAAAAATAATTCATAACATTTTACAGGGTTTTTCGGTTACCTTTCACGATTTGTCGTCCTTTGTGTTTCACTATTAATCAAAACACATTCGCATTTGTCAAATGAGTGTCACCTTTTGTCAAAACAACTTCTAATGTAAAATCGAATACAATGTGTAAATTTTATGCAAAAAATGTGCAAACGAGACAAGTACATAATCGACCCCCCGACCACAGGATACAAGAAGAATAGAAATTCTTTCGTAAATTGTGTATGAATTTGTTTATGAACTTCATTAAGTATTTACTGTCTATTTTACACACATGTAATAAATATGCATCGTAGTTCGATATGTATACTTCTGTAATTAAATATATTTTATGATTTTATGAAAGTTGAATAAAGTCATTACATATGTTAGTGATGTATTTTATTGTCCCTTGTGAGTAAAAAAAAGGTCATCCATAATTTTTTCTCGATTCAGTACGTTTTTTGTAAATTCAGTACGAAAATTCAGTACGTTTTTAGAGCTAGTGGCGGCAGCACTGTTTGTTTGTTCAAAGTGTTATAGAATATTGAAAAAAGTGGTTTAAAGTGTAGCAAGTAGTGCAGTAATTACATACACCTACAGTAATTTGGGAATATATCACGGTAAGTTGCATTAAACTAAAACAAGTGTTTTGTATTAGTAATTGTAAATGCACATAAATAAGTTACGTTATGTTACGCATCCATTCAATCAATATATCTAACTCACATTAAACATTTTTTGTTGTCTTAGATGCCAAGACATTGTTGTGTACCATGCTGTAATTCAAATTACGCTTCTACGTTAAAAAATGAAGAGCCGCAGAGCATGTTTTCGTTTCCGAGTAATAGTGAAACAAGATTACTGTGGGTAAAAGCAATACATCGTGAAGACTACGTGTTAACAAAAAATTCCGTTGTTTGTGCAAAACATTTTCGCAGTAGTGATATAATAAGGGTTAGTGTTTATAAAGATGAAAGCTGGAAATGAACACACTGAAAAGCTGACGTATCCTAAACTGAAAGGAGGATCAGTCCCCAGCATCTTTGAAAATCAGCCAAAATATCTGTCGTCTTCAAAACCACCATCCAGACGCGATCCTGAAGAACGAAGGAAAAATATGCCACAAAGAGAAGCTGATAAAATGCTAGATTTCTCAAATAGTGATAAAATACATAGTTTCAACGAATTTATAAATTTAGCTGAGTCAAAATTAAATCTTAATTAAGTGGAATTTTAAAGTTATGGAAGAAAATATATTTTTTTATTTATTAAATGTCGATTGTGTGGAAGATGCTACTGAAGATATTAAGGTAATAGCTAGCCTAAAAATTTCAGAGAATTTAATTGTAACTGTTTTAATAAATAATAGTGAGTTGTCGTCAAATGACTTAAAGTGGATTTTGGCACAGGACAAGAAACTTACAGGATGGTCACAAATTCAAAATTTATTATCAAGATATAGTTTAGAAAGTTGTACATAGTTCAATTGATAACGAATTCTATGTAGAAAAAGCTCGTGTTTATCTTAATTTAGCTATCAAACTTTAATATAAAGTCTACTCTTGAATTATTAGAAAATCAACTCAATTCTGCAGTTAATTTCAATGAAAAATGTCATTGTGGAAAATATCTCAAAGATATATTTTATTCCATAGCATTTACAATAAGTAATATTGCTTTAAGTAATTATATAAAATCCAAAAATAATATACAAAATAGTGCCGGCAAAAAAAGAAAGCTACAAACATTAAGTTAGCTAATTATGTGTTCGCATTATATTATTATTACTATAGTCCGTCTCAACCCTATTATGCAGTACAGGTTTAATAGGGATATTGCATCTCTTATTATCTTTAGTAGTCTCTTAATAACGACATCTTTATATCCGGTTGCCTTGTTGCAAGTTCTATTATGCAATGTATCTATATGATGGATATATGAGTAATCGTTGCTGTCAATTGTCAGTTTTTGCCGTAGTGTGTAAACTTTTATATTCTCTTTAATTTATCTATATATAATTTCTGTTAAATCGTTCTTTTTAGCAAGCATATTATCTTTTTCAAGCATTTAAAAGTAAGTATGCATACCTAGATCTATAATTCTGATTAACGTGATAACCTATATACATATACATATACTTTTTACAGATTGCTACATGATATGAGTTTTGAATTTTAAAAAGTGCGACGATAGAGTATTCTTATTGAAAGAGATGACATCATTAGGTGGAGACATAAATACTTACGAGACATCAGAAAATTCAGAGATGAAGGTATAGTTTATCATTTAATTTGTTAGACTTTTATGTTCATTACGCAATTTATTATTTGCTTGTGTTTGATTGTGATTGTTTTATTTTTAGGTAGAACTATAATATATACTGATGAATCATGAGTGAATGCAGGACAATCGGTAAATAAAAAGTGGACTGACGTTACTGTTCAAAGCAGTCGACAAGCTTTTACGTAAGGACTCAGCACTGGTTTAAAATCACCAAATGGTCTTGGGCTTCGATTTCCATTAATTCATGCTGGAGGCGAGCAAGGTTTTGTTATTGGTGCTGAATGTACATTTCTTTGTAAGAAAAATACTGCTGATGTTCATAGCGAAATGGATGCAGATATATATGGAGATTGGTTCAAGAATAAATTGCTTCCAAATATACTAGAGAACTTGGTTGTTGGTCTCGATAATGCTTCATATCACACGAGAAAATTAGAAAAGCTTCCAGCAGTAGCACGGAGAAGACCAAATTATTGAATGGCTCACTGAGAAGAATATTCCACTTGATAATGACATGTTAAAAAGAGATTTACTGGCTTGTGGTCAGAGGTTAGGTCTCAGTATGAGAGAAACAAAATTGATGAATTTGCATAGAATAAAGGGCATTATGTTCTTCGGCTTTCACCTTATCATTGTGAATTAAACCCAATTGAAATGGTGTGGGCACAAGTTAAGCACTACGTTGAAATGCACAATACGACATTCAAACAAAGAGATATTGAACAATTAATTGTGAAGGGTTATCAGAATGTAACAGTGAACAACTGGCGGAATTACATTGGCCACCTTGCCAACTTGCAAGACGAAGTTGAAGAGTTTATAATTAACGTCACACATTCATCATCAGATCAAGATTCTTTAAGTGATGAAGAAAAATAAAACAATATGTGTACCTACTCCTTTGTATGGTCATGGTTAGTTTTTTCATAAATGTTATCATGTATTATTAACTTGTTCTTATAAATGGGAAAATATGTTTTTGCAAAATGAATTTGTGTCTTTAAATGTGTATAACGCAATGTAGGTTAACATATTAATATTCAATAAGACTATATAAGTCATGTAACATATTAAAAAATAAGAGTACATGCTGTGTGTGGTTATTGTTATTCTTTTCATAAATATATATTATTTAAGTTGTTTTTATAAATACAATAGTTTTTTATGTAAAATAAACTTGTGATGAACTTTGTCTTGGTGTGAATTTATAGTGGATAGTTGATTAAGATGTCAATATTCAGTAACGAAGAAAACTGTATACCTTAAGTGTTTTTTTGAAATATTAATTCATTTACTCTGGCTTACTATATTCAGTTAGATTTTAAATAATTTTTTACAGAACAATCCCAAAGGATTATATTATTACAAATATTTTAACTAATCCATCTTCCCATATATTCACCCCTTTTAGTGTTTCAAATTACTATTAATTTTTTGTATGCAGTATGCATCAATTGAATGACAAACAGTCGTACAGGTTATGTTTTGATTACAAAAAATGTCAGATATTGAACCGGAACTGTAACGACATTATACAATGAGACGATTTGGCAACCATGAAATCAATTCCCATAAGACCTGTACTGCATAATAAGGTTGAGACGGACTATAGTACTATGATCATTATTATTGTAATTATTGATACTTATATGTATAATGAATAAAGTAATACACACTAAATGATTTTTATTTACCAATCATCTAATATTACATTTATTTCATACATATTAATATGAAATAAATATGTTAATTTGATATTAATGTATTAAATTAATATAATAATATAATTATCAATAATTAAAATTGCTTTTGCTTCAAATGGACAATGTAAAAGGTGACTATCATAGGCGGTATCATAGGACTACCTTCATTCATATTTGCGATGTTGCCAATTTGTACTTCACGGCTTGTAAGTATAGGAGGCTGTGACTCATGACATACCTGGGTCAAAATGGCGGCGATCATTGCGTCGCGTAAAAATTATATCCGCAGTGGTTCAAGAGCATTCTCCCCTCTCTATATCTCTGGTTTCCACTTATTGATTTAATAAATAGATGTTAGTAAGCAAAACACTATTTATTAAGAGCGTGCCAAATGTCCTTCAAAACGCCCTGAAGGTCAACAATTTGCATTTATATACATAGATAGCGCTAGCATTACCAATTTTTAATAAAATGCTAATAAATTAATCCGAACCCTAGTTTAACTATTGTCCGGAAGATGGCAAAGACACGCAGTGTCGTTTGTTATGCTTTTTTTTCCGCTAGCAAATTCATGAGCCCAGACTTTTTTTCGTTAAAAAAACATAAACACATCCTATTCGGAGTTTGATGTGAATTTTTCGGTATTTTGCTAAATTGCTCATTTGTAAAAGTATATGTGTACTCGCGGCAAAAAGTTTTGTCGGGTCTTAAGACCAGCATAGGAAGGTATCACTGGTCAACTCTAGTAAATTCAAACACGAAATAAACAGGGATTATATTCAATTTTTATAATACTCAAGTTTGAGTAAATATACTGAACTGCTTTGTAAAAGAAAATACATGTGATATATAGAAGTAATATATTTCAAATATTCTTCATTTATGATTCATCGCACGATAACATTGATGTGTCAACATTACAAAGAAATCTTTTTGCTGTTCTACAAATGTTTGGGGCTTTCCGAATTTATTTTATTTTTGAAGGGCGAGAATGAATGCTTTATTAAGATCTGGGTTTTATAGAATTTGTAATTATTTATATTGATGATATTTACGAGTATGTATCTGTCATTAATTTTTTTCTGTAATATACATTCTATTTATTTTAAAATAGATACAAAAAAATTATGTGTTTTTCAATATAATTTAATTCTGAGACTTTTTTACCTGGGGCATGTTTGCCTAATATGTATTTACCTTGTTATTTACAGCGCAATTGCTAGAGGTGTTTAAATTTTGGAATACTATTTAAATCAAGATTTTTTGTAGCCCATATATCAAATACTTTTTTTAATAGTTCACCCACCTCTCTAAAGATCAATTATTATTTCAGCATTCCTTGTTTTACTAGTATGGTAATTTCTCTGCATTTTTAAAACGACATATATTAAAACGTCCGGGGTAAGTCTGATATTGCTCTTATTTTACATTTTAAAATATTTTCCATTGAATATATTGTCTTCAAAAGATTCTTTGTGTAATTTTTTGTTTGCTTATTTATTGCTTTATTATGCTGGATGTATTTTATTTTTCAGGAAATTTAATATTATCTCTTGAGGGTGAACAAAAATATTACAATCTCCCTTTATGGTTTATTAAAATTTAGTGGAAAATATTATCAGATTACTAGAGTTGACCAGTGATAACTTTCATAAAGCTGGTCTTACCACCCGACAAAACTTTTTGCCGTGAGTATACATATGTACATTATACAGATACCGCATGTGTCAAATATCATTAGGTATAGGGATTCAATGTTTACGTGCGATCTATACGTATGAATATAATACGTGGCAACGTGTACCCCTACTGTCCGTTACCAATGCCGACAACAACCAACATCACAACGATATTCTCCGATCCCGACCCAGATTCTGCATTCAATATTTCAATGTTTAGGTCCCACCTAAACACCAACCCAACACGTGCTGGTCCCTGGCCGTCTTATTACTGGAACGGGTATCATCAAATGGCCTCCGCGATCTACTAATCTCTCTCCAAATGATTTTTTTTGTGGGGATATTTAAAAAATATTGTTTATACCCATGAAGCTGGTAGAACCAATAACATAGTTGCCTTGAGAGAAAAAATAATTGAGGCTGCTAATTCAGTAACTGCTCACATGTTAGAAAACGTAAGAGTAAATTTCTACGACCGCCTAGGGTAATGTCTTGCTGTGCAGGGAGGAATCCTTTTTTATTTATTTTATTAGGGTATTTTTTTAATTCTATTAGAATTACGCTTTTGTTTGTGTCATGCAGCGTGAACGTAGCTTAATAATTCTCTGCGTTTACTGAAAGAAAAAAGAAAAACAAATCCTTGCAACTCGTAAATATTATTTCTGAACGCATTAGAAACACACAAGTCGGAGGTCCAGTGGTTACTGCTAAGTGCTAACTTGTATTTGCGAGCATGTGTCGGTTGTCGCGTCGCTGGCATTGGAAAGGAAAGTAGGGGTACCACATTGCCACATATTGCATGGATTGATCGCCTATGGCTAATGAAAATTGACACATACTGTATATGATAGTATACCGTAGAGTAGCCGCAAAGTCCATTAATTGGTACCTAATAATATGAATATAAATTTTAATACAAAAATTGTGGATAATCATGAGCTCTCCAATTTAAAAAAAATTTCATACATAGAGTGTTTGACAATGATTTGCCACCAACACAAACTTATGTTTTTTAAAATGGAATCCTATGCATTTGATAGCATTTTATGATAGGCTTTAAAGAACTGATTAAACTGATCAATTTGTATCTCTCGATTTTCAACTGTTTCAGAGATATCGCGATTTTTCGTCCAAAAACTTTTGAAAGATAGCTATGAAATAACGATTTATGATGAAACATCTATTATGGGTTGAATTAGTAGATATACCTTCTTAGTACATGAATTTAATCTTTGTTTCGACATTTCAAAGCATATTCGTTAAAACTAAAATTTTTAAAAATATTAAATGGAACAGCCAATATATTTTTATGCTAGTGAAAACTAATAAAAATTTACTGTTTATCAATATGTGTTCTCTTGGGTCTGTGGGCGATATTCCAAAAGTTATAGAATATTATATTTGAATAAATCCGATTTGCGACTTATTAATTTAGAAGTGAGTTGTAATGACTTGCGTTACACACAGCATAACTAAAATAAATCGAAAAGTGTTACTTATAACATTGTCTTTTTACAAATAAGTAATTTTTATTAAATTTTTAAAACTTATGAAGTGATAATCTTGTTAATGCAGGAATTATGCATACTTTGAAAATATCGCCGTTACTGTGTATCAAAAAGTTGTCAAAAAAAACGAACTTACGATTACCACTTAAAAAAAGAAAAACGGGCAGTAGAAGCATTCAAATTTACTTTAATGAAAAATAGGTATCTTGAAAAACATTTTCAAACATCACAGTATCCCAATTATTACAAGTCATTATCTAACAAATTAAAAAATAAATAAAAGATTAAAAGCATAAGTAATATTAATTTCGTTTATTACTTTGTGCGTATAATTTCACATTTAAAACTTATAAAGCACAAAAGCAAATGCGTTTAATATCAAAAGTGATAAAAAACCTGATAAATGTTTAAATGTTCTACTTATGAATACACTTGAAGTCAAGTTTCGAATGATCTATAAACATTTGCTATAACTTGAAGTAGTAGAACTAGCATATTCCTGTATATTCGTTATGAGAGTAAATAATTTCAATCCTTTTCCCGCCAAACAAAGATCATATTTGTTAATTTTTCCTATAAAGTAAATTCATGTACTTTGATAATGGCAATTTTCTCTTCCAAGTAAATCTATAAAGAAAAATTTGAGGTTTTATCAATTATTTGTCAGGGCAACTGCAATTAATTTTTTTTGAAAATTACATATTTGTAAGTAAACAAGTCGTAATCGGGTTTATTCGAATCTAAAGAGAGGTTCAGACTGATGCAATTTCTTGCAGCGATTTATCGCATGTGAAAAGTTGTATGAACGTTGCAATTATAAAGAGTTGCACAGCTGGTTCACACTGATCAGGAAGTACACGCATTTTTTTACAAATGACATTTTTTTTTTGGTACTACCAAAATGAAATAGTATACATCATTACTTTCAATGTATAGTGATGAATGTGCTTTGGTACATTTCATAAGACAGGTTGGCAGCGTAAAAGTTACTAAAAAATTGCATGGAATTTCTTGAGAAAATAAAGCACGGTCTAATGCGAACTTCTCACATGCGAAAAATTGCTGCAACAAATTGCTTATTGTGAACACAAATTTTCGTGCAACTTTTTATAAAACTGGAATTGCTGCAAGAAATTGCATCAGTGTAACCCATCTTAATATTCCATAACTTTTGCAATATTGCTCACTGACTCAAGAAATTAAAAATTATATTGATAAAGGTTTGCCGTGGAATGTGAAACGTCTGTCTTAAGTTATATCAAAGTGTCATACTGACAAATATTAATGACACTATGACACTTCATGATATAACTTAAGACAAACGTTTTACCATTCCATGGCTAACCTTTATCAAAATAATTTTTTATCTCGCAGTATTTTTAAACAGTACATATTAGCACTTGTCACAGCCACATAAATATACAGAGTGCTCCATTTATTTTTTTTAAGAAATTTTATGTTCAGCAAATGGTATGTAGTTCTAAGGAACATGCTTTGAAATATCAAAATAAATATTAAATTCACACACTAAAATGATATCGCTACTATAAATTGAGCCGACAATAGGTCTTTCATCATTAATCGTTTTTACATAGCAAAAATCATAGCATTTCTTTAAAAAAACATAAGTTTGTGTTGGTTCGTCGTTGTCGAACTCTCTGTATACATGAAAATATCTGTAAATTGTAGAACTCATGATTATCTACAATTTTTGTATTCTAATTTTTTCGCTGACAAGTAACATTTTTTGCAAATATTTCGTTAATTATGCATTCTGTATAGATTTAGCAAGAGTACAAAAGTATTTCGAGATTCGGACCGGAAGTAACACTTTCACTCGTATTGAGTAGCACTTTTTTTTGCAAATATCTCGCAAAGCAGGCATTCTATAAGATAAAACAAGTACCTACTAAGAATAGAATTCTGAATAATTTATGTATAACAATATAAATTTACACACTTACAGTTTTTTTTTAAGATAAAAGTATTTAAAACTTAATTTAGAACAAAATTTGTATTAGTTGTAACGCGCAATAGGTATAAGAAAGTCGTGTGGTGGCCACATCTCATTTATTTGCTGGTACTCGTGCGTATAGCCGTTTCGAATTGTTATAAGAGGAGTTACGAAATCCACAACATTGTTCACTTCTGAACTGTGGTATTTATCACCGATTTATTCGCAATAATTAAATGCATTACGCAAAGGCTAATTCCGAATCTAACTCTTTGAGATAATTTTATTACTTTTCTAAGCTATTTACTTTGTTAAAAAAAAATTGGCTATAAACAAGTTTTGTAGCAGACACGAATCAAAAGGGGAACTAATAATGGTATTCTTTAATTTGTCAATCAATTTTTTCCATTTTCCGGTCCGCAATACCCAAATATCTGTTATAGGGGAGCAAATGCAAAATATGTCCTATACATTCTAGTAGTTTTTTTTAATCTAGTTTGTTTTTATACTAATAGCGTTGATTGAAGGAATATATAAAGATGCGCAACGCTATAGTAAAATAGCGTGTCCTTCCGTTAAGTCGTCCCGCAAACCCCTTGCCGAGAAACATCATCGCTGTCTCGGGCTGTTTCGAATCTCGGATCCAAACGACTGATGCAGTCGCTATAGATCTCGGATCCAGTTTTGGCTACGCTCAGTGCTATGTAGTGACGCATCTTCTACTATAGACACGTACATTGGACGTTTCTCACTGAAAACGCATTTGGCCGTGGTATCTCTAATAATAGGTTATTCCGTGTACTTACTCTAGGTATGAAAGCTGCTCAATTTAGAATACCTGTTTGCATTTTTCTTTGCATATAACAATAATTGAAATAAGTAAATACAGAGCAGTCTATAGGCGTTTTCGGAAAATGTATAGCATTAACCTGACCCGGTTAGAAAGTACCTAACAGGTTCAGTAACTTTACCCGGTTAAATGAAACATTTCCGAACGCAATTGCGGTGACGTTGAGTAACGTAACGTAAACGTCTGCATATAACCTTATAAATAGCTATTTCATAACATAATTTAGCTGAACTGGCAATACGACAGAAGAAATGAACCGGGGAGGGGATAAAACAGCCTGCATTACCCTACTCACCAGGGTTATGAAAATCCAACCGGGTTGTTGAACCCGGTTGGATTTTAGATTTTACGAACAAGGTTATTTTTACCCGACTGAATTAACGAACGCATTCGTGCTAACCGTGCTGTAACCCCAATAACCGGGTTTAATTTCCGAAAACACCTATTATGTGCATCCGTATGAATGCATCTCTACAGCTTATTCGTCGACTGACACCACTCATTATTCAAAAACTATTCTCATGACGTTTCTAATCCATGCGTCCATCATTTTCACTAGGTGTTTGAAGTTTTCTTTCTTGCTTAATTTGTAGTGTGTTTAATGAATTTTGGATTTTAATCATGGGCCATTGAAAGAAGAATGTTGGACTATGCCATCAACCTTCTATTGCCGCACAAAAACTGGTAAAAACCAATGAAAAGAAAATATTTATAAGTGACATTTTGTGTGATGTGTTACAAAGGGCAGAAAGAGTAGAACAGTCGACCATAGACTGCAGTTTTATTCTAAACATTGTGTAATGAATGTATACCCGACGTATGAGGTCGAAATCACGACGGACAAAAGAAATAATGTATAACATCACGCACTTACTGATAGCACTATTCATAATGGTGAACTGCAACATCTGTTTTCGTGGAGAAAACGGACAGCAAAAAAGTCGATTTTAATGTTAAATTCCTTTTTTCATGGACGTAGGTAGAAGCGTGAGGTGTTCTTTAAATTTATTCTATTTACCTTATATTTCGTAAGATTAATAAAGTACATAGAATGTACTCTATTTGAACTACAATATAAACAAAAAATAACGTATTTTGTATTTTATAGATCACCACCCACTAGTTATCCAATTATATAAATAAAATTAAAAACTTTTTAAAAATACAAAATTTGAAAAGTGGGCGCGTGGGTGATGAGTCATCGACCGCTCGTGTCCGGTCTCTGAACATATGAACTAAAACAGACAGCATATATATTGTGATTTTCATAACTCTAACTGTGTGTATAGGAGGTATATTATGATTGAGAATGTAACCAGGCAAGATCAATAAGTATTAATTACTTACGTTTGTATTTTAGTCCACAATTAATTTTCATAGTAAATCTGTTCAATTATAGGTTGTCTATAGATGACACTAGTGTTTTTGGCAAAAATCAACTGCACTTTTGTACTTACAATGAGTCATATTTTATTATCTTCTTAAATAATATTGGAGATGCGTAACATTCAGAAGTGAACGTAATTATTTTAGTTGTTAAACGTACCTAAATATATTTTACCGAATTGAAGTGTTTGTAAAAATAAGTTTAGATTTTTCATATTATCCAAAGATTACATATCTACTATTATATTCGTTTAATAGACTTACCAAATATTTCACTATTAATGACAACATAAAGAATTTTTAGTATAAACCACCGAAAAAGAACCTATCTACCTGACGAAATGGTTGAACATGCAGAACACATAATTTAAGCCTATTGTGCCATATTTTTATATGGTCTACCAAATATAGTACCTTCACGCGATATCTAAAACGTAGAATATTAACTTTCTGTGATAGAAACACCACCAATGTAATATCCTTGGAGAATATACATATAGTCCACTAAAACTATACCAAAAAATCTCGCATGGTTACATTAATTAGGGTAGTTTTGATTTTTTGATATAATGTATGGATTGGTACACTGTTGCAAGGTCCCAAGCTTTCTTATTTCCCCCACCACCGCAGAGCCGCCATCGTGAGAAAACCGCTAAATTTTTTAGCCTGTTTTTACAAAATATCTCCTAAAGTATTAGTTTGAGCAAAAAAACCGTTTACGTTTTTATTAAACTGGAGAAAATGTTCTACAATTTAATTAAAAAAAACGGAATATTTAGTTCCAATACTTCTGGACAGACTTTTTTTTAAAAATGTCAAAATACAGATTTATAATCGGTTTTTGCTCGGATAGTAAGTAAATGGTGTATTCTACGCTAAAGTCTGACATAGCATTTATAGTAGAGGTAAGTAGCTAAAGTTTAAGACTAAACTGATTCTTCTAGCTCATTTAGACTATGATATAATCTTTTGAATATTTTTGTAGTTTTTTAGGAAAACACGCAATAACTTAATACTGACAAAATCAATGTATCTATTATTAAAAACAAAAAAGGTTCATTTATTGCTAAGTTTGTATATCACATATATTCAGTAAGTCTGTGAATTATATATAAATTTGTAAGTAAATAAATAATTATAAATTATATACTACATAAGTTTCATTAACAAAAGTGTCAGATATATCACAGTTCAACAGAATCAAATGGTGATATTTTGTTATATAAAGACAAAATGTGCCTGGACGACAAGGCACATTTGGAGCTTCGGAACATTAGCTATTTACCTCTACTATAAACGCAGTGTCAAACTTTAGCGTAGGATTCACTATACCGTATGTGTCTATTTTCATTAGCTATAGGGATTCAATCTTTACATGCGATTTATACGTATACAAATAATACGTGGCAACGTGTGTCTCCCGGCAACAATCGACATCACAGCGACTTTCACCGATCTTGCCACTTCTACATTAAATGTTCAGCTGCGAACACGTTCCGAGATATAGTCTGCAATAAAATCCGTCATCATCAAATGGCCGGCGCGATCTACTTGTTTATTATTATTTTCAGAATCCTTTTTTAATTACCTTATTTTTAATTTTATTAGAATTACGCTTTTGTTTGTGTCATGCTTAATAATTCTCTGCATTTACTGAAAGGAGAAAGAAAAATCCTTGCAAGGCGTAAATATTATTTCTAAGCGCAGTACAAACATCCAAGTCAATAGTCCAACAGCTACTGCTAACTTGAGCTTGCAGCGGTCGCGCTCGCATTGAAGAGAAAAGTAGGGGGTGCCATGTTGTCACGTATTGCATGAATTAATCGCCTATGGCTAATGAAAATTGACACGTGCTGTATACTTACTATCGAGTATACATGGGCGAGATAGGGAAATAGGATTAAGTTTCCCCGAGGGGGAAACCGCTGACTCCGAAGTGTACACCATAATCCCATCATATGTAAATAATCCCACATAATCCAATATAATTCCACATAATTCCAAATAATTCCGAATAATCCCATGTAATCCCACATAATTCCATATAATCCCGATAATCCCAAATAATCCCTAATTATTTCGTTATATGTTCCACGAGTTCTGAGGATTTTGTGCACGTAATCACAGCAAAAGTAACATTCGTAAACTTAAATATTCTTGAAAAATAAAAATAAAATGAGTTAAACCGTAATAATTAGTCTTTAACACAGATAAATCTCAGATTTAATGTTATCATTTTTCTTAGAAATCTCGGCGTATGCGATTTTATCTAAATGAAAAGGTTCCATTTCGGTGGCAAATTTAACAGGGCCGTAAAAAATATATTTGCGATCAACCGTAGCAACGTCTTGTTTAATTTTTGGCGAGGTAAACATTTTATTTTGCTTCCTTCCACGTGTTAAAAAATTAATTTTATAAATTGTATCATTGATAATTTTAATAATTTGGTCTATATACCACCGTTCATCATAAAATACAGCGTAAAATTTATTACACTCAATTACACTTAATAATGACCAGTGAGTGATGGGTTTGTGATAAGATTTATTTTCCCTGTCCCGATTTTCTCCACCATCAGAAGATGTATCCTCATCTGAAGTATCAGTATATAATACACTGTAATCATTCCGATCATCCTCCTCACTTTCTTTCGAGCTCTCTCCAGTAATATATTTCAAACCTTTCTTGCTTATTGAATTATATCTCGATTTAAACATTGTCTTTCCTCGCGACTTGCCTTTACGTAATTGCGAAAATGACGGCAATATCATTTCTGCTGCTTTACTGTTATTTACGTTTATAAATCGACCAGAAGCCAACATAAGGATGACTTCTTTATGACTACAGGTTTTCCATTGGCCCTTACTGTAATAAAGAGCCCAGTTTTATAAATTTTCTTCGAAGATTTCCCACCTTCTTTTTCGATTCTTGAAAAAAAATCTTTGAAATTGAGGTCATTGTGAAATTCAAGTGTAGTATTTCCATCTCCTTATGTAGTACTCTGTTCCTGGTCGTGTTCCGAGTCACTCAGGTCCGAAACTAATTGAAAAATATTTTTGACTTTTCTGTGAAGGTAACAATATTTTCATCAATTGCCATCTCACAATCATCTGGAACGTTCTCGGGAATATTAGTTTCCATCTCGGACTTCTCCATCACAACTGACATTGACAGAAAATTTTGCAGCATGTTCTATCGAAGTATTCGCTTCAGAGCTAGAAATCTGATTAAAAAACCACTTAATATCTTAATTCTCACTTTTTTTCTTTGGATCACATGTCTAAGATGGATCTAACGCTGATTTTAGTGTTGGTGGTTTTAGATACGGAACAAGGTGCAGAATAAGCAGTTATATGTTAAGATAACTGCTTGTAAATATTTCCAAAAATCCATTTCTTAGAATGGCCTGGTTGTTGCGCATATTTTTGAATTTTATAGGAACTTTTACAGTAACATCTCATAACGCAATATAACTCATTTCGTATTCCATATTTGGTTTCGAAAAAGATTTCAGAAAATTTTGTTTTAAAAAAGTACCATTGATCCTGGCTGATGCACAATCCAGTTTCTTATAGTACGTGAAACATGAGAAGTTTCTTCTGGAAGATTTATAGCGATCTCGTCGGTAACTACCGGTTGTGATCCTGATGCACTAATGTAGTACCTCCCTGTCGACTTGTCCCTAAAAGTAAAGCAAAACTTTATTCTGAAATCCGTTCTTAATACTTCTTCATCTTCAAGAACGACAAGTAGAGTAGCACTTCTATTATCCGAGTTAATGCGGACCGGATCGTCCTCCGATAATCAAAATCGGTACATATATATAAAATCATAAATGAATGTTAGAGAAAGGTTTGGTCTCTTTTTCTAATTAATAATTATTCTACCGTTTTTTAAAATTTTGCATTTTTACTAACCTCGTAACCAACCACGTAACTGACTTATGAATGTGTAATACTCTCGATGCACTAGACGGAAATGGAGTAATAGAGAAATGAATTGACTAATTGAAAAGAAAAAAAATGAGGTGTGGCCACCACACGACTTTCTTATACGTATGAAAGTGTTACTTCCAGTCCGAATTTTGAAATTTCATTTATACAAAAAATATTCCAAATCCAACTATAAATACTTTTGTACTCTTCATAAATATACATAGAATGCATAATTTACGACATATTTGGAAAAAATCGTTATTCGGTAAGAGTAAAAGTGCTACTTCCGGTCCGAATTTTGAAATTTCATATATACAAAAAATATTGTAAATTCAGTTCTAAATTCTAAAAATCGATATCCGATAAGAGTAAAAGTGGTACTTCCGGTCTGAATTTTGAAATTTCTTTTATACAAAAGATTTTGAAAATTATGTTGTAAATACTTTTATACCCGTAACGTACTTGTCTAAAAAGCATGACTTGCGAAATATTCGCAAAAAACTGATTTTCGATAAGAGTAAAAGACCTACTTCCGGTAGGAATTTCGAAAAACTTTTTAAATAAAATTATTTTCAATTTCAATTTTAAGTATATATGAACTCTTTATAAATTTGTTTAAACTTAATAGTTGACGAAATATTGTCAAAATTCGATTTTTTCGCTGAAGTAAACTGCTACTTCCGGTCTACCGATTTTACTGAAAAACTAATCATATCTCAAGAGGGAGATTATACACGTAAATACAAAATTTGGAATTGATATCTACAGCGGTTTGGCCGCTATCGTGGTCACACACACACACACAGAGAGAGAGAGAGAGAGAGAGAGAGAGACATTTTTTAAAAACCACTTTTTTGGTATCAGGGGACTTCAAAACGTGGACATCTGCAAAAATCTCGAGGTCGAAAATTTTCATCATCACAATACTTCCTTATACTACGTATAAGAAAGTAAAAGTTAAAAATGAGGTGTGGCCACCACACGACTTTCTTATACGTATGAAAGTGTTACTTCCGGTCTGAATTTTGAAATTTCATTTATACAAAAAATATTCCAAATCTAACTCTAAATACTTTTGTACTCTTCATAAATATATATAGAATGCATAATTTACGACATATTTGCAAAAAATCGCTATTCGATAAGAGTAAAAGTGGTACTTCTGGTCTGAATTTTGAAATTTTTTTTATACAAAAGATATTTAAAAGTATGTTCTAAATACTTTTATACTCGTAATGTACCTGCCTAGAAAGCATAATTTACGAGATATTCGCAAAAAACTGATTTTCGATAGGAGTAAAAGACCTACTTCCGGTAGGAATTTCGAAAAACTTTATTTCAACAATTTTTCTCAAATTTAATTTTGAGTACATTTGAATTCTTTATAAATTTGTTTAAACTTAGTAATTGACGAAATATTTGCAAAATTCGATTTTTTCACTGAAGTAAACTACTACTTCCGGTCTGCCGATTTTGCTCAAAATCTAATCAGTTCTCAAGAGGGAGATTATATTCGTAAATACAAAATTTGGAATTGATATATACAGCGGTTTGACCGCTATCGTGGTCACACACACACAGACACACACACACACACAGAGAGAGAGAGAGACACAGACATTTTTTTAAAACCACTTTTTTGGTATCAGGGGACCTCAAAACGTGGACATCTGCAAAAATCTCGAGGTCGAAAATTTTCATCATCACAATACTTCCTTATACTACGTATAAGAAAGTAATAAGTTTCCACAATATTCACACCGATTTGTTTCAAAATATGCATAATATTATGAATCAGGGTCGGATAATATGGAGTACGATTAACATATAAGAAAATTGTTCGGATAATCTGGGTTCTACTGTACATATACTATAGTATAGATTAACTAAGCTTTCGGCCGACATCTTCGCTTACCTAAAGTTCCAGTCTCGGTTCCAGTGCACCAGTTTGTTGCAAGGGATTTATCTTGCGATTTCGATTGTTGTAGAACGTTTCTTTTGAAATGGGTAGAAATTATGGTAATTAATGTTCTGTGACCTTGTATAAGTTTGAAATTTTCCAGTTTTTTCGAAAATATTCCAAAATACGATTCGTATTCCTCCTTGGGAATTAATGTTGGCACTGTTTCGGCCATAAATTTCTCCACCTTCAAGATGTCATCATTTGTGATTTAAGCAAGTAATTGTACGTTAGTAAATCCATTGATCCTTAAAAGATTTTTTATGCAGACAAACACGGAAATGTTTAGCTTATTTTCAACTTCGGTGAAGCACTCAGCCCCTGTTTGTGAAACTTCCATTTAAAGAAAAACAACGGGCGGTTGCAAATTACAATTACTCTCTCGGTAAAAGACTCGGTAATAGATTTCAAGTGATAATCATACCTTGATTTCATCTGTAAAAATTATCCTCAAGATTATTTGTGCAATAATTCAGTGGCAGCAAAAATAAACAGCACAACATCCTAGAATATAACATCATACCGCATTACACAGACCTGTATAAATAAAATGCCGAGTGGAACGCGCATGCGTTCAAATCTCGGTTCAAATCAGTTCAAACTAGTGTACGATCAGCAATTTACCGCAAAATATCGTATGATCAAGTAATGAGTCGTTAGGCGTCATTCGTGAAAGTGAAAACCTACCAAAGGCACTTTCTGTTAAAATTCAATTTGATCTTTACTACTGTGATTGAACTATGGACATGACGTTTAATTTGAAGGGATGATTCGATTACATAAAGTATTGTTGATTATACAGGATAATAGATACAAAAACATTATTTCTGATGACCGTGGAATCCCTCATAATTCTACCAAATAATCCCGCATAATTCCGCATAATTCCAAATAATCCCATATAATCCGATATAATTCCAAATAATCCCATGTAACCGATATAATCCCAAATAATTCCACATAATTCCAATAATCCCAAATAATTCCTGGAATTCCTACGGGGTGTACACCATAATCCCTCAGCGGTTTCCCCCTCGAGTTTCCCTAAGACTAGACCGACTCGTGTTTTATCGGCTGTCGGGCACTGTATCGGTTTCCCCGAGAGCCGACAAAACACGAGTCGGTCTAGTCTGAGTGAAGCTGAACCGTATTTCCCTATCTCGCCCATGTATACTCGATACTAATATTCAGGTTCCTGATGTAATGGATCTACATTTTGTTCACACTATAGTTGAATTGTAACCCTAATATCATATAATGTCCACGCATTCTTATTCTTGATACCATTTACAAACGAAAATATTATTTTTGTTGCAGTATTTTTTGTTACAATGCAGACTAATTTTTTTAGGACCAGGGGGGAGGGCAAGAATGCTATATTTTATTTGAAAATTACAGATAAAAAATATTTATTATTACGTCTAAAAGGGATATTTAATTCACAGTATATAGTGACAAAACAGCCGAATTAGACATTTAAAACCCCCCTACGACCTCGAATCAAGTTTCCTTAACATAACTGTATACTTTTTATAACAATTAAATTAATAGTTTCGATTTCTTATCAAAAAAATGTAAGTATGTTTTTAACGTGAATGTCCGGTGCAGCGTATGGTACACGAGCCTTAAGACAGTCTAGTATAGACCAGGTAAATGCGCATTTTATGAGAATCTGAACCACCTTGGCTCCTTATTCTTAAACTCCAGAAAGTTGGTAAAATTACTCCCAGAGTAAATGTATTGTAATTCCAATATAAGCTTTTTAGAAGTTTTAAGGAACAAGATTAAAAAAATAAATAACAAAACAGAGTATATATTTGTTTTTTTTCTATAAGAAAATATAAACTGTACAGTGTTAAATAAAAACAATATGCTTAACCAACAGTACAATTAGTTAATACAATAAAACTAAGACACAATTCATATAAAATATATATTTGTATATACATATATATGTGTATTATTGGTTAGTGGCATATCTTGAGTTTCAAAAATGTATTTCCTTGATATATTCAAACAAGTATGCCTAAAAGGTATGTATATAATATTAAAATTATTTAACTATAAATTGTGATGAAAATATGATATTCTGTAAAAAATATTTTTTACTAGCACCAAAAACAGTCCAGGCAGATTTTGTGAGTATCGATTGAAAAATAAATACTCAGCAATCAATGTTTTTCTAGTTCCACACGCATTATACCAATATTTACCTATAAGTATACTCTACTATATGACTGTTTCTGAGCTGGTGCGTTTTAAACATTTATTTTGTTAGGGTGGGGGAATTATTTAGTATTTACACATTACAGAAAAAATAGTAAAGAAGAGTTTACTGGCATTTACTAAAACATATCTTAAATAAATGTTTTTTTGTTTTATCCAACTTCCAACTAAATATTTGTTCAAGAACATGGTAAATGTTTATTCATCAGTTACATATGGGTATCCACTAAGGCAACATCATGAGACTTGTCCATTTGTAATAATATTTTAGTTTGAATTACACAATCAAAGCGCTAGTAAGTATACGAAGTCTGATATATATGTATCGCCATATCGAAATATGCATAATTATAACTATTTCAATGTGTTTCTTTAATTATTTAGTATTTTGCAAGTTAAGTACCAGTAAAGGCTACTGCGTGTCAGACTCGCGCAATGAACATGACCACTTCGAACAGTTTCGAATACTCTTGTTTGTATATACACACGATTAAAGGCACGCAAGCGCACAAAATCAAATATAAACAAGACAGTCCGACAAAGCAGGGTTGCCAGATTGGGCGATTTATCGCCAATTGGGCTATCTTTTTCTCTAAAATGCGACTTTAAATTTGTTAAAATCGCCTAGTCGCCAATTGGGCTATCTTTCTTTTTTATCAATTGGGCGACGTCAATTTCTAATATTGTATTTACTGTAAAAATTACATTACCAATACAGTAGACAAAATATCCCTAGATTTTCGTTAGTACAATTTTTTTTCCTGCATGGAGCAACCCTGTCAATATCTTAGTATGTCATTCGTGATGCATTCGTTATTGCCATAGAATGTTATTGCATTCGTGTTATTGTGTAAGTGTATTCTATGGTTATTGTTAAGTTTAATAGGATAAAGAATTTATTCTACTGCTCTCCTGTTTACAACTACCTAGCTACAATGGGTAAATATGGTAAATATACAAAAAAATATAATAAGGAATGGGAAAGTGAATCAACATTCAAGGGTAGGGCAAGCTTAGCTGTTTTATTTTAGTAGGTCTAACCTAAATGTTTTAAATTTGTAGGCTGGCTCCAGGAAAGTAAAACAAGGATTGGTGCTTATTGCAAAATATGTAAAAAGGAATTACGAGCCCACAAGACTGACCTCCAGAAACATGCAGAGACACAACAACATACAAATACAACATACAAATGTTTCAAATGAAAAGAAAATCAGAGATATTAAGTTTTCTGTTTATGTAGCAATGCATGCAGCTATAATGTCGGTAGACCACTTATCAGAATTGATAAATGATGCTATACCTGACCAGAATCTCAAATTACACAGGACAAAGTGCACAGCTATCATTCGAAATGTTATATCTCCAGCCCTACTTGAAGCTTTGGTTGCTGATTTAGAAACCTCTCCATTTTCTTTGATTCTGGATGAGTCAACAGACATATCTGTGGCTAAATATCTTGCAGTTTGCATTAGATACTTCAGTTCTCAAACAAAAACAATGAGGACTGAATATTTAGGAATGATTGAAGTTGCTCGTACCAGAGCTGAAGATTTATATGAAAGTCTGAAATGTTTCTTAAAACAAATTAATATTAACATAAAAAATTTAGTAGGAATAGGTACCGATGGAGCTGCTAATTTATGTGGAGTAAATCATTCACTTTACACACTTCTTAAAAATGATGTGCCAACGCTAGTCTTAATTAAGTGTGTGTGCCACAGTATACATATTTGTGCTAGTAAGGCAGTATCTGAATTACCTTCATCATTAGATTTTCTCGTGAGGGAGAGTAAAAAATGGTTTTCAGATAGTACACTTCGAAAAATTAATTATGAGGCACTTTATATGTTAATTAATGATGGAAATAAACCACATAAATTAGTAGCACCAGCAGAAACGAGGTGGCTGTCAAGATACCAGGCTGTAAAAATTATTCTTGAGCAATGGATAGAATTAAGAGAGCATTTTAAAATTGCCAGCATCAAAGAGAAATGTTTCACAGCTAGACTTCTTTCAGAGATGTATCATGATAATCTAAACTATCTTTACTTATATTTTTTGAAACCTCTACTAGGGCAATTGAATGAAACGAACTTATTTTTTCAAAGTCAGAATGTAGACATTTTCGTTGCTTATAATAATTTGAAAATGCTGATAGTATCTTTTTCCAAAAGAATTCTAAAATTATCATTTATAAATTACTTAGAATTAAAAAATTGGGCCATTGATGAAGTGGAACAAGTTTTAGGTAATGAACTTGCATTCTGTTCTCCTGCAGATGCTGATTTGGGTTACACTATAGACACTAAAATAAAAGAGTTAAAAATTGAAGTAGATTCGACTAACACTTTCAAATTAAGATGTCTAAATTTTATTAAAAAATCGGTCATGCTCTTATTGGAAAAATTACCTCATAATATTGTAATTCTTGAGAAGTTAAAACAGTTTACACCAACGATATGTCTTAATAACAATGTTAGATCATTTCATTCATTGCCTTTAGAGTATGCTAAACAAGAGAATATAGAAGATATTGAACTGCAGTGGAGAAATCTCACTAACGTTCAATGGGCAGACTATATTCCACAAAGTGATATTGATGATACATTAAAATTTTGGACATTTGTAAAGAACTACAGTAATGCGATTGGTGAACACCCCTTTGATACTTTGGCATCTTTTGTTATCAAATTGTTAACATTCCCCATAAGCAATGCTGTGGTTGAACGTGTCTTCTCGTTAATGAATATAGTAAAAACTAGAATTAGAAATAAATTAACTGTAAATACTCTTGATGCAATATTACGGATAAAACTACACTGCTACTCTTACTACATTTGCTGTAAAACTTTTAAACCTAGTCAAAAGATGATTGAGTTGTTGACTTCTAATATGTATATTAATTTAGTAAATACGTTTTCAGAGACAAATGATATCGAAATCGCAGAAGTATGGCAGATTGTAGAAGACATTGCTCTGTAAATGTGATGAGTATTAACAACGCAGTAGAGTCTTCTAATTCTGTTATAGATACATATTGTTATATAATAAAAGTATGTTCCTGTATCATACTAACTCTAATTTAATTAAAATTAGAGTCGATCAAAACGAATTTATTTACGTTATAAAAAAGAATTTAATGTTATTACGTTTATATTCTATTATATAGTTTATTTTTAAATATTTCCAAACAAAATATATAGTTTTTTCAATTATCAATAAATATTTTCAAGAAAAAATGTCTTCCAATTTTGGTTTATTGTCTGCTTTTTTTTTTTTTTTTTGTCATTTTTGATTCGAATCAATTAATTCAGTGGTTCTCCGATGGTGCTTTCTTGCGGGCGCTGACGAGAGGCTTTATGTAAAATGTATTGTGATGTTCTTTTGTCAGCCTCATAGAAATGGGTGACACAGCGAACAGGCCGGTTACTAGTCAAGTAAGCCATGGTGTGGTGCTTTGTTCTGGCGATTTTGGGCGATTTTTTTTCCTCGTTTGGCGACAGTTGGATGTAGATAATCTGGCAACCCTGCGACAAAGTGTTCTATGATCATATGTATTGAAAACACGTCGTCGAGGAATGTGAACGAAATTTCACTATTTATTGTCTTTAATATAAGCAAGTAATGTAGTACGTAATTAATAATATAAAACTGTTCAACTTTTTTTTATTCCAAATTGACTTTTTAACGAAAGAGCTTGCCTGCACTGTTTTCAAAATATCAGGGTGTATAGAATGTATTAGGTTATATGGGAGAATATATGTGACACATTATAGGTTGACTAATGGACAATTAAAAAAAAAACCTCTTTTTTCCCGAAAACTAGCAGAATATTTTACAGATAATTCAAAATATATATTATTGATATAACAATACGCATTCGCATTTTAAAGTATTTTATGTTCTACAGTTTGTGTCCCTGCTCGAATTCAATCATAATTATGTAATTTGGTTTAAATAATATTGAATACATGGGTGCAAATTGAGGAAAATAAAATGCGCTAAATTTCCAATGCGATTTTAAATTAAAAGTAATTCGTTAAATATAAACTTCATATATACATAAAATATTCATTATGCATCGTGTTTCCCTAGTTGAAACTAACAGTTAAAAATGAACACCTATGTAACGACTCCATTTGAATTGAAGTCAACGACTCCATTTGAATTGAAGTCGTTATGTAAATATTAAGCTTAATGTTACCAGCATTGTTATTCCCCTCAAAAAAGGAAATAAAAAATACGCGTAAGAGTGAAGTCATGACATAGAATTCCAAATTGAGTAAATAAGCTAACGCTATAGAATTAAATTTTCTTCTCATTATAATGGCACAATACATGTCAGAGAGTTACTGTACTTTAAGTTTTAAGAAATACTTGTTTATATAATTGCACTGCTTTTAGTAGTTTTGGCTTATATGTGACTTTCACCAACAATACAACATAGTCTTATACAATTGTCATAACACAGTTAGGTACTTACTTAAAACTAGAAAAATATACAATGAGGAATATTTACATGAGATTATAAACACATATTTTTAGTTCATCGACGCCTTATTTTTCGCTCCAATGAACTAGTTGAAATGGTACTAATGTTTGAATACAGCCTTCTCCTTTCAGCATCCATCTTCAATCGGTTCAACAATGTACAGTTCTGAAACATGAAATACACTTAAAATATATCATTCTTAGATTGTAATAAAAAGTACAATACGAATGAATCGTTTTGGCAACAGACATGCCTGAAATTCGAATTAAAAATGACGATTCAATGCCACTACAAATTCTCATCGACCGGAACAATTTCAAAACAATAAAATTAAACTAATTAAAGGTATATAGCTTCTGCTAGCAAAATATTATTAAATAAAAACCATTTAAATTGAATGTCATAATTAAAGTTATTAAATATGACTTTTGAACACCTATATTGTATTTAATACTTGGCTATTTTGTTTAGTAGGCAAGCATTGTTGACAAATTTGTACTGTTCAAATGGAAATTATAACAAGCTTCAGACGATGTATGAATATATTTGTGATAGTCCTGAAATTACTTCATTAGGTTATATTAGTTGATAGATAACATCTTGCAACATCTCAAGTTTGATGCCATTTTAATTTATTGACGCATGTTGGTTGCCAAAGCGATTCAACCATATACTGAAAAGAACAAAAAACTTTTTTCTACTCCCGTGTTTAAAATGCTATTTATCGCCAACGAGGAAAGAATAGAACAGGAGAGTCTTGTTAAAAACAATATTTGTCCAAAGTGGTAACTCAATATGGCCGCCGCAATGCATAGGCGTGCATAAATATTTTGTATTGGGTATATGTACACTTCGTATGCTCTCGATAATCATTCAAAATAGGTTCTTAGTCCAATAATAATTAAAGAAATATCATGAGTGCATTATTTTCTCAATCCTTTTATTCTTTTTAATATAGTAACATTTATTCTAACTGTATTAAAGAAAACATTAAAAAAACATGCCTAGGATATGTATGTTACGCCACTGAACACATAATCAAACATGTCAGATATATGACAAGTTATTCAAAATACATACTTTTTAAATTACTATTGCCTATGTTGAATGCCATTTTGAAATTAACTTTATCGAAGAAGAGAAAAAGTGAGATTCTTCTTTTTTGTCGTTCTAGAACGGCCACAAGCCACACAATTCACCATTATAAAAGCACTATATTGACATAACTGACCTGCTTAAAGTGGTAACTTCCGTCAAAATAATACCTATTCCCCCACCACTTTATTAGCTCTCCTGTTTTAATCTCTCCTCGTAGTTTATCGCATAGGTTTCCATGACGCTAAATGACCTTTCAAACACACCTTGACAAGCTGTGCCTTCGTGCACTTTAGTCACGGGCTGAATTTAGCAACGGGCACTTTAGTCACGGGCTGAAGTTAGCTCTAGGTTTTTTTAAATACAAAAAACAAGTGAAATTAAATCAAGATGGTTGACACTTGTCATCAATCTGTCAAAATAATGCAACATGATGCGACAATACACAAGTAATTTTGTATTATTTTGATTACTTGTGGTCGAAGAAAAAGTATAGTATGAAACTCGTTTTATAAACTTGTGACTAAATTGGCGTTTATAAAACTTGATACATAATATACTATTTTCTACTCCCGTGTTAAAATGCCATTTATTGCATATGTTTCCATAGCGCTAAGTGAGCTTTTAAACACACCTTGACAAGCTGTGGCTGTGGTAGTATGAAACTCGTTTTATAAACTCGTGACTAAAATGGCGTTTATTACACTTGATTAATAAAATACTAATAGACATAAGACACACATAATAGATACATAAAGCGTAAATTTTAATAACCGTTCACAATGAATATAAAGCTCACATAGAACATAAAGATTGACACAAGCGCTATTGTGGTATTTTGTTTATTTATTTTTGACGTTTTAAGGTTAGTTGGTTTTTAAAAATTCTGACAATATTAAAATTTCTGTTAGAATGTATAATAATATGCATATTACCCTTATTGTTATTAACGAAATGTAACACAAATAAATGTCAAAGGAGAACGAGATACACGTTGGTGGGTTTACCCGGTAAAAGCAAGAAGAGCAAATCCAGTCTATAAAACCTATTTAATTTATAATATATATTCTCAAATATATTAAATGAACTTCATTTAACCACACAAATTAGAAGCTCATATATTTAATTATATTATAAAGCCTATACGAATATGGGCATCTTTATTTGAATTTATATTCAGTACAGGTTATAGCAGTTTCAATAACATATTTGACGGAAGAAAGTATATTCTTTTAGTTTTCCACAAAATGCTTCCTAGCCCTGAATTTTGACCCACTATAATTTAGAAAAAAAAATAGTCACAAGGTGTGAAATATAGACGAAAATGTTTATTCATCTATTTAGAAGTCACAATCAGCAAAACACACACTTTTGCAAGTCTGTACTTGTTCCTCGCTGCTTCGTCGAGGAGCAACAAAATATGTCGGTTTTCCGCTTCAATTCTCTTTAATTGAATGGATGACCTTAAAATATCTCAGAGTACCTCGGTTGTGTTAAGAAATGAAGTGGGGTTTTTGCAAATCTTGGCTCCTTTTCGAGAAACTTAATATCCTTTTGCTAACAAAGCGCGGCTACACAAACAAACATGTAATAAAAGTGGTAATACTGTCTTATAAATTTAAAAGTTATCAAAGGATGTTGCGATTAACAAGAACAAATGAAAAGTTGTGTCAATATTAAAAACTGGGAATTCTGGGAATACAAAAACAACCCCACTATAATAGCTATTAATGTAAATATTATTTCTTAATAGTAAATGTTCCATAAATTTACTTATTATTTATACCTGCTATTGCATTTTCTAATGAATTTATTATACAAAGTAATAATATTTTCATACTATTTAGCTCCAACATACCTGAAACAATGAATAAGTTCCAATAATATACAAAGCATGTCTTGCTCTTGTTAAGGCGACATTAAGTCGCTGTTCATCACCTAAGAAAATATTTGGTGTGAAACGAACACAGGATACTATTATAATATCCATTTCGAGACCTTGGAAACTATCCACTGTATTGACAGTAATTGATAGATTCGATGAAAAGCTGGAATATAATAAATGCATTTAATACAATATAAAAGTAATTATAGTAAAAATGGTAAAACTAATTCTTATGACATATTTTCCATACAACAATAAAGCGAGTAAAAATCGATAGCCTGACTTACTTAAAGGTAATAAAAAAATACCACGACCTAATGAATGCAGTGACTATTTCTATAAAAAAGTATTACAAAGAACAGTCCCTTTACAGATGTTTTTAGAAAATGTTTATTGTTATTTATTAAGATAAATAACAAAATAGTTTAAATCAAAAGATTGCTATTACAATTAAAAAAAAATGATCCGTCAGAATTTGTAACTATCATAATTTACTTAATAAATGTAGAAGCTTGTATATAAAATATATATGCATAATATATATACATAAATAATGTAAACAATGTTCTTAGGTGAAGGTGTTAGTAAAACAGATGATGTAAAAAGTGTGTTAGATAAGAATAAAGGAACTAAAAATAGTCCATGATTTGTGACATAAAACAGTCTAAAAAAAAAAAAAATTAGCAGAGAATTCCTTGAGATGGTATACATCAACAGCAACAAAAATAGCATGAATTTCAGATCTGACATCCAAAATCTTAGTATTATTTATTCATATTTGTTAGATTATAGTAATTTTAATAAAATATCACAAGCTAACAATAACTGACATATTACAAACTGTCATTTTAAATTAACATGTAAACACAAAGTGTCACTAAAAAACATCGTTTTTTGTGGTGTTTTTCGCAGTTTGTTTACTGTGTATTCACGATATTTTCCCCACCAAGAAGTCACAGTTGTGGGTATTTTTTAAAATTTCCGTCTCAATAACTTTTGTACTAACTGTGCTTTGTTTCACTATCTTATCTTAATTAGTTTATCCTGAGGAAGCACAAATGCCTTATGTGCGAAATATTGATAATAAAACGTTAGACTTCCTATAAAAATAAGTCTTTATTTCCGGATTCCCCAACACTCCTTTCCGACATTTATATATATATATATATACAGGGTGATTCTTAATATATGCGACAAACTTTAGGAGCTGATTCCTGGGGTTATTTTGATCATAAAAGTTCATAAGAACATATGTCCAAAATCGCTTAGTTCAGAAGTTATACAATGTTTAATAGAAAGTTAAAATAATAAATGGTTTTATTATAAATTAACAAAATAATTAGTAAACAAAATTAACTTATAGTAACTGTTGAAATTGACCGCCCCCAACTGTACTACAAGCTGCTATCCTCCGTCGTATTGACTGGCGAGTCCGTTCGAAAATACCAGGGGTATTTCGAATTGTTTCAAAAGCTGCTATAATATGATTTCTTAGTTCATCGACATTTTCCATGGGAGTCGTGTAAACTAATGATTTAAGGTGGCCCCAGAGAAAAAAATCCAATGAATTTAAGTCTGGAGACCGAGGAGGCAACGGTTGTGGACCTCCCCGTCCTATCCACCGATTTGGATACGTACCGTCCAGAAACTCGCGAGCAAGTAAACTAAAATGCGCTGGAGCACCGTCATGCATAAAATACATTTGTAATCTTAACTGCAACGGAACTTCTTCCAGCAGTAGTGGTAACTCCTCTTCAAGAAAATTGCGGTATACCTTTAACTTTCTATTAAACATTGTATAACTTCTGAACTAAGCGGTTTTGGACATATGTTCTTATGAACTTTTATGATCAAAATAACCCCAAGAATCAGCTCCTAAAGTGTCTCGCATATATTAAGAATCACCCTGTATATATATATATATATAATGCTCGACGAAATTCAGTTTTTTAACTGATGACGTATATCACTATGTATGTAGCTTACTACCGCAATGGTAGAATTAGGGTTTAGGTAATTTTGTAAATAAAACTCGTATTTTCGGCTTTGTGACGTTTCGGTCCTCCTTCCGGACCTTCATCAGACCTTTATTAGGTGTAGATAAAAAAGAACATATTGCTCTTTGAAAGATAAAATCAATTAACAATGCTGAAAATCTATGTATACTTACATTTGCCGATGGCATATGTATTTGTTCTATTACTTGTATCTCAATTTTATGACACTTTAAAATTTAACATTAACAATTATCAATTAAAAAGTTATTACGGCATATTTAAAATTAAAGTTCTCAAGAATTATGTACTTAATAATTACTATCTTGCAAGAAATTCTGAATGTAAAGTCTAGAGTCCCTCCTATACTTCTTTCATAGTCTCATGCACTCGCATGTTTGTCTCCATCGGCAAGAAAAACTTTTCGTCCGAACACACAAAACAAGGAGAACAAAAAAGGGAATATCGTTTCATTTCTTACTGTTATTCTATGTATTTATGTACTCATATTGATAAATTTTGTGTTTAACTTTATTACTTTCAAATATAATTATGAGGGAAAACACAAATCAAGAAATCACTGTGTTACGCCAATTTTAATTGTATTTTCCTCGCTAATTGTGGCAAAAACGCTCCATATATATTACTGAAATTCTGCGAGTCCGACTTACAATTTATACCGTGCGTTAGGGTTTTGATGGTCAGTGTTTCTAAGAAAGTTCTTCGAGTGTAATTGGGTTCTATGAAAATAATTCTTGTGTTATCAAAATCCGAAACGCCTAGAATATATGGCGTGCCAAAGGTACCACAAACCGGGCAACAAATTAAGACCAGTAATCAGCAGTGTTGAACACCATACGAAATACATAGCAAAGTACATCGCAGAAATCATAGAAAAATCTTTCGCGACATATAATGCCTACAGGATTGGGGACACATTTGAGTTTGCAAAAGCCGCGAATAACCGCACAATACCCGAAAATTACACAATAGTTTCCTTCGACGTAATAAGCCTATTCACTAACATTCCGGTAGACATAGTTCTACAAATCATAGAAAACAACTGGGCTCTAATACAAAATAACACCGATATACCAAAAAAAGAATTCCTGGAGATAATAAAATGGATTTTCGATAGTGTTTATTTTGTATATGAGGGGCAATATTATGTGCAAATAAATGGCACCCCAATGGGCCTTTCTCTATCTCCCACAATTGCGGATTTGATAATGAATACCATAATAAAACATGTAATAACAAAAACAGATTTCCCTTTTCATTTTTTATGGCAATATGTGGATGATTTGATTTGCTGCATCCCAAACAATAAAATAGACTACACCCTTCAAATCTTCAATTCATACAATGTTAAACTAAAATTCACGGTTGAGATAGAGCAAAATAATTCAATCCCGTTTCCAGACACATTACGAGGACAAACAACACCCTCAAACTAAGATGGTATCGTAAACCATCTAATTCTAACAGGTTATTGAATTACCACTCAAATTGCCCAAAGAAATACAAGATAAACTTAATAAAAGCACTTAAACATAGAATTAGTAAAATATCACATCCTGATTATCTCCAGGAAGACCTACACAAACTGAAAGAAATACTAGTATACAATAACTACCCAAAGAATGTTGTGAATAAACTACTATTCTCTTCATACAACACAGACATCAACAACGAAACTTTAACAAAAAGGGAACAAGATTTAAACGGTAATGACAGGAGCAACACTACTCCAAAGTACATAAAACTACCATACATTCCAAACCTGACAAATAAACTCAAAATGCTTTTTCAAAACATATATTCCATAGCGTACACAACGGCCTTTTCAAACTCAAAGGTGTACACCAATCTGAAGTACAACATACCCACACAAATGAGGAACAATGTGGTATACGCGGTGGAATGTAGTTGCAATGAAATATATGTGGGACAAACGAAACAAAGACTAAAAAATAGAATCACCCAACACATCAGTGACGTCAGAGTGAAGCCGCAGGGTTGTGCTTTGGCACGTCATATATCTACCACAAACCATACAGCGGATTTTGATAACACAAGAATTATTTTCAAAGAACCCAATTACACTCGAAGAACTTTCTTAGAAACACTGACCATCAAAACCTTAACGCACGGTATAAATTGTAAGTCGGACTCGCAGAATTTCAGTAATATATATGGAGCGTTTTTGCCACAATTAGCGAGGAAAATACAATTAAAATTGGCATAACACAGTGATTTCTTGATTTGTGTTTTCCCTCATAATTATATTTGAAAGTAATAAAGTTAAACACAAAATTTATCAATATGAGTACATAAATACATAGAATAACAGTAAGAAATGAAACGATATTCCCTTTTTTGTTCTCCTTGTTTTGTGTGTTCGGACGAAAAGTTTTTCTTGCCGATGGAGACAAACATGCGAGTGCATGAGACTATGAAAGAAGTATAGGAGGGACTCTAGACCAGCGATGGCGAACCTTTTTGAGACGTGGGTCATATTTTGTTCACTATTTTCTTTAGTACTAGTTCGTGGGTCACTAAGTGTTTGAATGAACAAGGGGTAAATAAGATTACATAAAATATGTATTATGAAATATTATTTATTAATATATTTATGGATGTATACATATTTATGAATATATAACAAAGTATAAACATAAATTATTTAATGAGAAATCTGTTGCTGTTTATTTTCAGATAACTTTTTAATATCAGGTTCATATTTCGTATTGATTAGTTTGGCGCATTTGGCAGTTAATTCCCTTTCAAGTCTATTTCTATTACAAGATTTTACAAAGATCATTGAAGTTTTCTTAATCGCAAAACATATTTCATAATTTTCATTTCTAAATCCTTACTAAAGATATCAAGTTTTGCCATAAATGTTTTAATATTTTCATACATGGTTTGTTTTAACCATGTATGAAAATATTGTGCATAATCACTTACATCATTACTCTCATCTAAAGCAATTGAACACATTTCTGCATAATTTAAGTCGTTATGAAAGAGATTTCCCATGGCGAGCAATGCAATGCGCAACTTGAAAATTAGCAGCTGTAATGTTGTTTTTTGAAACCAAAAAATTTTTTAAAACACTGCTTTGAAAAAAATTAACTCTGTAATAGTCACTTTTAAAGTATTAGCGTCTTACATGTTTCTGACATGAAATTTAATAAACAATTCAAAAATGAACTGATATACAGGCTGTTCCATTTAAAAAAATTGACTTTTATACAAAAACGTGTCATGTAATTTTAATCCAGTTTCCTGCACATGCAGTTAGTAACTGTAAAAAAATAAAACATGCTTGTATTAGGACCTCTTATTGTAAACAATACTGCAAAAAATGTTGTCCATCTAATACGTCGTTTTCGAGAAATATAATTTTATACAAACATTGAATTTTTCATAAAAATGGGAATAAGTCAAAACCGTTACACTTTAGGCCTATACTATCTTATTACTTTTTGACTAAAAATTATACTGTGAATACAAAAATGCAATAATATATAGGGTGTTCCATTTAAAAAACTATAACTATGGTTAGCCACCAAGTTATGGAGCACTCTGTATAATACAAAATATTTTTAAAATGTGCTCCTAATGAACAGCAATCACAAGGAAAAAACCGCTGCGAAATATCTTTACTCATAAAGGCATAATCGACCTTACCCGCTTAGATAACTCATCTTGTATATATACCGTTTGACTGAAATAAAAGTAGATATAGGGAAACACAAACACGCACACATGTGCATGCAAACATGAAATGGAGGGGTACGATAGTAGGGGAGTACAGATGAGTTCATATCGGGCGTGATATCGGGACACCGGGGTACCGAGGCTTTAGTGCACAACGTGTCTTTTAGTATGCAGTGAACTAACACAACCTTCTGTACGAAATTGTTTCACAATCTTATGGATAGCTGGCACAGAGGGAGGTGGACAATTTTCATACGCCGCAACAAATAAATTTTGCACGTCTTTGTACGAATTATCCTTGGCATACCATAACACAATCTGTATTTTTTCCTCGACAGTTAAGGGCATTTTATTTTAATATTTGCGAGTCTGCTCAGATACAATGTATGTACGTTCACGCTCTAAAGTTACGGAAAGAATGCCATGTCTGCGCGCGCTCTCGATCTCCCCACTATCTCCCCACACCACCGGTCTTATACATAGGTACATGTTTATGTGTGTGTATTTGAAGATGCATATTAACTTTTAACTACGACAATCTGTATATATATTGCAATTCAATTATAATTTTGTGTAGATTTTACATATTAATCCAGAAAGTCGAATCCATACAATAATATTATTAATGTAATAAACGATAAAAATAATTTTTCTGCATTATTTTTCGTGTAATTCTAATATTATAATAAATTTATTTCTACACGTCGTACGCATATTTAACTTTATCGTAGAACATATGGATATCATCATTTCCCCTGCGGTGATTAGTCACAAATCTTTTTAACCATAAATTTATTTTAAATATATAAGCAAGCTTATGTGTTAAAGAATGAATTTAATTTTAGTATTAAAATGGAGCCAGGTTCAAGAAAATGTTCGATACCGTGTATGGGAGACCGCGAGCAGTATAATTTAGTTTGTTTTACTTCTCTAGTAACTTTCTCAAACTTTCGTATTACGTTGGTTTTGGAACACGTTAATGCGCATGTGAATGAGAATCCGTTCACTTACAGAGCGTATAATTTTTCGCTCACAAAAATGGCGACCGCTCCACAACATGTTTAGAACGAGCGAACGTCTTCTGGATGATCACTGAACAGTTGCGCAACTGTTGTGTCTGCTGAATGCGACCACTCTTAAGTTACATGTTCCAGGTTTTACAGGGATATTTGAAACACTACTTCTTATTCTGAGACTGATTATCATTCATTTTCAATTTTATTTTTCATAAAAAACTTTAATAACTCCTTTTAGTAGTACTTTAATGTTAATTTTTTATTTGAAAAAAATGGAGATTTGTGTTTTTAGCAGCTTATAATTCTTTATATGGCATGTTTCAAATAAATAATTAAAATTAAATGGAAGTAGCGCCATCTTGTCATTTCTTATCTCATCTTACTACTTGGTTTAAATCAATATTGATACTGGAAAGCGACAGCCTGTTTGGTGTTGACTTTATATATCAAATCAAAGCGTATTAATATCAACATTACAGAATCCTACTCCTTCATATCTACGTATTCTACTAGGCTTCGTTGCGAATGCCGCTCAATGCGAATTGTGCAGAATATTCCCTTGCGCTTCATTTTCAGCGTATTTTTCGGAACATAAAATGTATTGGCACGCAGAAACGACCCGGTTACAGACTAGTAAAAATAAATTGCCTACATGATAAACACCCCTTTTAGATATCATGCTTGTTTGAATGAATTTATGTTATAATGATAATAGCAAAAATAGAAATTATTTGGAAGGACAAATTTCGAGAAATCACTATACACAAAGGTCATGAAGCGAGTGTAATATTAAAACCAGGCTCTCAGATTTTGAAATTGAAAAATATTTTTTAAAACTCCGATATCTTATACAAAATATATATATTTTGTATAAAATAAAAAATTGAGGACTTTATATGTTCAACAAAATAGGAATTCAAGTATAAAAAAAAAGTTTCAGTATCTGATAACTTTGCTTTGTGAAGCCGAAGAAACTCGTATCAAAATATAAGATGCTTTCAGTTCAACATTAGAGCATTTTAATTATAAAAATAGAGAGGAAGCGAATGAAAATCAACATTTCACAAACAAATTGTAGAAGAAATACTTTTATTTAAATAATTATATTTTTTATAGGTGATGAAAATACCTAATCAGAAGAACATAATATTATTATATTACAGCTCGAATAGCGAAATGCAAAAAATGTCCGTTATAATTTGTATTAGACGCCTAAAGAATTAAACTTCTAAGCTATGTCATCATTGCTAGTATAGTAATTGCGTTTTATTAGCATCTTACATTATGACGATAGTGAACTGATTCTAAAGTGATCTATTTGGCAAATAAAACACACTACATATACTATGATCAATTTTGCCATAACCAGACCATAACTGATATGATATCACATCATCAATTTGATATAGCTGTAACATGAATGAATAGTTTTTCATACATACAAGTAAAATACATAAACATAACCACAAAAAACTAAGTATCAATTTGGTTTGTCTGGAAAGGTTGATCAGTTTCACTGTGGAGAAGAGCAATAAATATTACTTTGAATCAACAACGTTTAAAAGTAATATGTAGTATGTGGGTAGTTTGGTGATAATAGCTTTGTTCGTAGAGAAACCACGAACTAATCAGATCCAATCAATTGTTAAGAAATCAGTCAGAGATTAGTTTCGGATTTCTCTCCACCAATCAAATCGCCGCCGTTTGTGATACCTCTACGAACGAAGCTATTATCAAAGGTAATATAACGAGAGCTTGACAAATAGTCGACTATTTCATTGTGATCAATTTTTCGAGTGTGCGCTACGGTCAATTTGACGAGACCAAAATTGGCATTAATAATTTGACTAGAGCACGAGAGCTTTAGCTCGAGGGCTTTAGTCTTTAATTATTAATGCCAATTTTGGTTAAGTCAAATTAGGAGGCACACGAGAAAAATTGAAACAATGTAATAGTCGACTACTTATCAAGCTCGAGCTATATTTGTTAAGATTATTTCCTAAACCAAGTTTCATAATAAAAAATGAGTTGTCAAATCGATGTGATTATCAATAATTTCATCCGAAACATCGCTAAATCTCTTTTTGTCGGACATTTTCATCTATTTGACACGTTTGCCACTTAATGAAAAAATACATACCTGATTTGTTACCTACATTTGAATAGTCGATTTGTAATAGTCGCTGATATCAAGAACCGGTACCTTTCATTGGTTAATTTCAACTTCAGTTTTGATTGTGATTGGACAAAATTTAAATTTGACAGGTGAAGGAAATAATCAGATATATTGTGTACGTATGTATCATATGTCATTAACATGCTGTAAACTTTATATCACAGGCTACTCTAGATAAGAATTTAATTGAAATCACTATAGAATAGATACTAGAAATAAACAAAAACAAATGTCTTACCTACAACTACTGAACTGCATTGCCAAAGCTTCTTTTTGGGTTTTATAAGGCGTTATGACACCAACATTTATATGAGGTGGATTTTTCTTCCTCATAACAATATTATCAATCGATTGAAGGAGGTTCTTTACACATTCAACTTCTTTTTCATTTGTATTTTGTAAATGTTCTTGCTTATATGTTATACTTAGGTTGAAAACATAGTAGGGTAATATTTTACATAGTTGATCCCTATTTTTGCAACACTCTGAATCTTTTAATTCGCCTCTGTAGAATGTATTACTAGGAAAGTAACTTATCTCAGGATGCATTCTGTGCTGTATATTTAACATACGTATTGGATTGGACGGTTTATCATCGAATACTTTCTTAATGCGCTGAAATAATGACTGGCCGTGTTCTAATTCTTTGGCATACTAGAAACAAACAGATATGTTAGAAAGCTATTAATATGCATTAAAATCACACTACGTTGGGTTATTTGACAGATTGATGACAAGTGTCCGCTTGATTGAATTTCAATTAAGTTTTGCAATAATAAAAACCTACAGCTAAGTTCTGCATGTCACTAAAGAGCCCGCTGTCTGAGTTTGCCCCGTGACTATAGCGCACGAAGTTACAACTTGTCAAGCTGTAGTTAAATGATCATTTAGCGTCATGGAAATACACACGATAAATGGCATTTTAAAGATGGGAGCAGAAAAATAATTTAATAATGCCAATAAATATAATAATTAAGGACCGGACATATCAGGCCGAAACTACGACGGACAAAAGAAATAATGTATAACATCACGCAGTTACTAAATAGCACTATTCATATGATGAACTGCAACATCTGTTTTCGTCGTGAAAACGGACAGCAAAAAAAGTCAATTTTACTGATAAATTTCTTTCTTCATCGCCGTAGGTAGAAGCGTGAAGAGTTATTAAAATTTATTCTATTTACCTTATATTTTGTAAGATAAATAAAGTACGGAGAGTTTACTCGATTTGAACTAAAAAATTAACATATAATAGTGTATTTCGTATTTTATAGATCACCACCTCCTTGTTATCCAATTATATAAATAAAACTAAAAACTCTTTAAAAATACAAAATTTCAATAGTGCGCCCGTGGGCGATGAGTCATTGGCCGCTCGTGTCCAGTCTCTAATAATAATAATAAATTATAAACGTCGCCATGAAAATCGACAATTGACAGCACTACTGACAGCAACGTGTACCCATATTATAATGTGCCTGTAACTGATTTACGGCGCCACCTTTTGCATCTTAGCGATTTTTTGCGTTTTACAATTGTCACATCTGCGTGATTTCAAAATACGAGGGTCCCGCTATATAATTTGAGATACAAGAAAACTACAAGTCATTTTAAGAAAATGATTTTATTTATGTTCAAAATAATCACCTCCTATATCAATGCACTTTTGTAACCGAAGCTTCCACAACGTAAAAGCTTGAAGCCAGCCATCTTTTGGAATGCTCTCAAAAAATTGATAAATTGCTTCATCTATCTCATCCTCCGACGTAAAACGTCGACCACGTAAATGTTTCTTTAGGTTAAAGAAAAAACAGAAACCACACATCGCCAAATCAGGCAAATAGGGTGGATGTTCAATGACTTTTACATAATTTTTACGTAAAAATTCAACTGTCTGCTGTGCACTGTGTGACGATGCATTGTCGTGATGCAACATTAACCCGCGAATACGTTGATTTTCCAGCTTGATTGCTTTTACTAATCCTGTACTACGAAAGAAAACTGCGTACATAACTTTTATTTCTTGACAGCCCTTTGCTTTTTGGCCATTTTTGTGTTAGTGCATCTTCGTGGATCCACATACTGCTCTCCTGGCGAGTAGGAATATCGTTAAATGGGATGTAGGTTTCATCACCTGTTATTATTTTAGATAGTATACGATGTCCACCATTACTTAACATTTCTAACGTTTCCCTAGCGAGTCACAATTTTTTTCATCCGAAGGTGATCCTGTAATATTGAATTTACTGTTGCGGATCCAACACCAAGAGTTGCCTCAATCGATAGGTGCATCTTGGATCTTCGTCGATCATACGTCTCACTCTATCAATTCAATTTTTCCAACGGTAACTGAAGAACAAGGCCTACCAGCACGTGCCTCATCACAATCCTCTTTTAAATTCGCTATACCAGCGAAACAGAGTTGCGCGTGAAGCACTTTCATCACCAAATGCGAGTTGCAATCGTTCAAGACTTTGTTGTTCACTTAAACTGACCTTGAAATCGTAGTAGATCATTGAGCGCACATGTTCTCTTGACAAGTCCATGTTTCGATGACAAATTGTATGTATCACGTTTGCTCTATGACGGCAGCGACTCAACTGACAGTCACTTAAGGATGGTGGTATTTAGAATTGCAGTGTTGTCAGCTCTAACTTCTATAGTTTCGTAGCATTTCAAAATATACAGCGTGCCCCTCGTAATTCTCAAATTTGATGATTGGTGCTGTTTATAGGGTTTTCTAGCAGTAATTTTGAAAATTATTGATATAAACCAATCAGCTTTAACATAATATAAATTCAAAATTACAGGTCATTAATGCTACATCATCATAATGGGTTATAGTGCAAGTAAGCATAATCATATGATTATAAAGTCACATTTGTTTTGGAAATTAAATATTTAGACACGACACTGGCTGTAAAACAATGAAAGACGTTTGCAAATTGCCGATTTTACGACAATTTCTAAATCGGAAGGGTAAGTCAATTACAGACACCCACTATTATGCTGAATATAATTTGCAATAATGCTGCCAGATATACCTAAACATCAGAGGTGGGCAGTTCGGGTCCAAACCGGTTCAGTGAACCGAATCCCAGCAGGAAACCGAGGGAGCCGGTTCACTAAATTTCAATGAACCGGATCTCGGCTCACTTGGGTCGACTGAATAATTTGGAAATTATACTTGAAATACGGTCGCAGGTTGGATTGAAAAATAAAAATTGATATTATATAACAGGTAGGGTACGCACTAAAATATTTATTTTTGTACAACATAACAGCATATTGTATAAATATATAAAATGTATATACTGAACCGAATATCAAAATGTAAAAATAACTAAACAGCTTACGTATAAATCTAAATTCTACATTGATAATTATAATTTAAAAAAAAAATTTGTGAAGTATTCGCGGTTGTTAATCGACTTCTCCTGTCAGTAATAATGTTCCCAGATTTACTAAAAATGCGCTCGCAAGGAACAGATGTAGCCAAGACACATAAACGTTTTTTTACTATTTCGTAAATTCTGGGATAGACATCTTTTCTTTGATGCCACCATGTTAGTGGATCTTGATGTCTATTGATTATCGGTTCATTTAGGTATTTATCAAATTCAATTATTCCAGCCGCTATCGATGTCGAATTTGAAATTGCCAGTTGTTTTTCAACTTGCTTATCAAATGCCTTCCACAACACAGAAGTGGTACATGATAATGAAGATGAAGGAACATTTGTGAAATTTTCATCAGTTTCACTGCTTATATTAGAAATATTTGTAGAACAAACTTTATTTTTTAATATTGCACATGCCGCTTCATATTTTGAATTATTTGAAAAACCAAATTTTTTAAATCGGGGGTCCAAAATTGCAGCCTCCGCGATTAATTCATTATGTTCAATATTTCTAAATCTTTCTGTAATTTCTCGATGAAGAGTGTGGGCCATATTCCCAATTTCTGCAGGTAATGTCTCATTATTCGAAAATGTTAAAACATGACGTTTCATTGATTGCACAAACAAAATTTCTTTTGATAATGTTACATTTTTTTCAGCGCTTATTTCCATTGTTAGGTCATTGAAAAGACTTAAAATTTCGGATGCCACAGTTGCAATATTTCAATCATTTGGAGTCAGTGTATTTATTTCTTCATTCGAAATAATAGCCAATATCACGGCGTCTTTAATTTTTAGAATTCGCGACATTATATACGTTGAATTCCATCTTGTACAAACGTCTTGCTTTACCTTTAGGATGGGTATATCCATTTGTTCCTGGAGTTGCTACAATTTAGCCGCAGACTGAGCACTTCGCTTAAAAAATGCGACAATTTTTCTGATTTTTGAAATGGTGTTTTCAATTTCCATTACCCCCTTTTGTACCGGATGGCCAACTAAGAATGGCCGCCGGCTGTCTCAGAAACCAGTAGTCATATTGCTTCCGGGTAAAAAAATTTCAAGTAAAAGTGCCCAAGAGAAAATGCTGGAAATTATTTTGGAGTTTGTAAAATGTCCGCAAGGGGGCGTAACAGTCAGGATCAATGCTAAAATTTAGAATTTCTTCATATTTTTACTAATTAAGGGATATTGAAAATTTCTAAATTTTATTCCTTACACATTCTTTAATACTTTTAGTCTTGCACATTTTTCACTATCTAGTGAAATAAAGTGGTGGGGGCAATTCAGATGTTTTTTTATATAAACTAGGATTACTCCCGTTTGGCTTTACCGATTTGAATAAGTTTGGTCTCATTTAAAAGAGCCTTATGCTCTACAAACTGCACTTGTGTTTTGTATCTCGAACTTTTGCCGTCACCGGTAGATGGCGTTAACTGAAATGTAAACCAATATTAGACCTTTTTTCAAAAAAGTTAAATGCAATGATATGTTTCTTTTTACATAAGTTAATAAAGAATTAAAACCTCTACATTTCGGTAAAAGAGCGAAATTTGTATGTTTTTTAGAACAGGAGATATTGGCAAAAATAGATGAAAATGCATGAATTCTCTTGTTTTAATTGTCTTCTTTTTGTTATATATATATATACAATTTTACTGAATTTATTATATATATATACATATATAAAAAATTCTAACACGCAGACCAAATAATAAAATGTCACAAAAGCGGAAGAAATTTGAAAGGCATTCCTGTAATACCGGTGCAAAATATATAAAAATATATTAAATAAAAAAAATTTCGTTAGTTCCTGTTTAAGAAACCAAAATTACATAAATGTAATTTTATGTAAACGTTCGAAAATCCTACTACTACTACCAGCGGCCTTGATGCTAAACTTCCTGCATCCAACGCGGATTTGTCCTGGACCAATAGTTCATATTGTGCAAGTTCACACCACCATTGCTATTAAATGTTGCCTCATCCGTCCATAGGACGCGAGAAAGGATTTCCGCTACCATATTTAATAGCCATTGACAATAGTCAATCCGGCGATCGAAATCTTCAGCCGTTAAAGCTTGATGAAGAACGATGTAATAAGGATACATCCTGAAAATAATATGGCAAACGTGAACGAAACTGTGAGATCAAATTTATCCAAACTTGTTAGACACTGTTTTAGGTAAGTTACTATTATAAAGTATTACTGTGGTCTATATAAACGGCATCGGATAAAAATGGCCGTGACCGGTAAACAGACAATAAATAGGCAGATGAATGTATGAGTTAAACTTAAGGGAACCGAGTACGGAACGTTAAAAACAACTGTTATGCTTAATGCTTAAAAGTATAAAAACAAACTGTAGCAAATAAAGCAAATCTAACAAAGGCCTTAAAAAAATCTCGAAATAAAGTTTGTTTTATTTTTAACTTAAATCTTTCAATATATTTGGGACCGTAGTACTACAAATGCCCAACTCTCTACTTGTGGTTTCGGTCACTACATGTGGATTAAATTCAATATATTCTAATACTTTCATAGCATTTTCTTCGGTTCGACCAGTAGGTTGCCTTCTATACACCGGAAGATTAATATTTCCGGTGGTCCAAAGCCTTTCCACTAATCTACGAAAAACACTGCTCGCATAATGTCGTCTTCCAGGGAACTGCGTAGCATATACTCTGGAAGAAAATGTAGCATTTCGCATGCATTCGAAATAGACACCAATCATATCGAATGTCTCTTCATTCGCTAACCGCATCTCACTAAAAGAAGTTTTCCCAAACACAAAAAAGTAAACGGAATCAATCAAAAACTGACAATAATATTTATTATTTTCACAATTGGTCGTTTTAACACAGAGTTATTGTTTTATTTTTTCAAAGCTTACTTTTTTATTTTCAATGGTATATTTTTTGGATTAAAATAAGTATTAAAAATAATCTTGCTTTATTAAACAGGGTCTTTCAAAATGGTATAACATTTTTCTTGATAATAATAATATGTTAGATAATAATAATATATGTAGCTCAAAATTGTTAGCTTCATAAAAAAAAAAACAGTAAAACAGGAGAACTTATGAATTTTGATTTATTTTTGTCAATATCTCCTGTTCTAAAAAACATACAAATTTGGTTTTTTTACCGAAATGTAGAGGATTTAATTCTTTACTAGCTTATGTAAAAAGAAACATATCATTGTATTTAACTTTTTTGAAAAAAAGCCTAATATTTGCTTACATTTCAGATAACGCCATCTACCGGTGACAGCAAAAGTTCGAGATACAAAAACACAAGTTCAGTTTGTAGAGCAAACAAGGCTCTTTTAAATGAGACCAAACTTATTCAAATCGGTAAAGCCAAACGGGAGTAATCCTAGTTTATATAAAAAAACATCTGAATTGCCCCCACCACTTTATTTCACTAGATAGTGAAAAATGTGCACGACTAAAAGTATTAAAGAATGTGTAAGGAATAAAGTTTAGAAATTTTCAATATCCCTAAATTAGTAAAAATATGAAGAAATTCTAAATTTTAACATTGATCCTGACTGTTACGCCCCCTTGCGGACATTTTACAAACTCCAAAATAATTTCCAGCATTTTCTCTTGGGCACTTTTACTTGAAATTTTTTACCCGGAAGCAATATGACTGCTGGTTTCTGAGATATAGCCGGCGGCCATTCTTAGTTGGCCACCCGGTACAATTAAATTTATCGTATGTGCAAAGCACCCCAAATGCCGCCAACCACCCGCCCGAACTGCAGCCACAATATTAGCTGCATTATCTGACACAATGACTGTAATTTTATTCTCGATATGCCATTCTTTGAATGTTTTTTGAAACATTTTAGCCATATTTTCAGCAGTATGTCGTTCAGTGAACTGAACACAGCATAACAATTTTGAACTAATTTCCGTGTTCTTACCCGCCAATGAGCTGTCAAAGCTACAAAGCTGTCATTGTTAATTGACGTCCACGCATCAGTAGGTATACATACGGCAAACGCTTCTTTAAGTTTTTCCTCTACTGTTTTTTTAGTCCTATTATAATATGGCGGTATTAAACTAGAAGAAATAGTTTTCCTGCTGGGAAGCTTATATCCAGGGCACAATAAATTGATAAACTTTTTAAATTCTACATCCTCAACAATTGTAAATGGCTGGTATTCTTTAACTATCATCCTTACCAGTTGTTCATCAAACTGTTTTGATCTATTTAAAGACACTGGTTTCATATTTAAAAAGAATCGGTGATGTCTTCTTTCCTTTTTACTGCAGGTACCCTGCTAGATGAGCTCTCTCTCTCTCAGGACCCAGGACACACTCCAAGGGAGCACTTAGTGAATTATAAAGAATAGGTGGTACTGATGAAGTAGAAGGAAGAGACTCCTCAGGTTCATCTATAGTTTGAGATGATGCTACAGTACTTTCCCTGTTTATAGAAATTCCCACATGTTTTTTCTTAATATGCTTTGTTAAATTTCCTGTTGAACCACCTTTAGCAGTTATTAACTGTGAACAGTAACAACATTTTGCCTTGTCTTTATTAGCCAACTCAGTAAAATGATGCCAAATTTCACTTTTCTTGCGTGAATACGAAGACATGTTACCTGGTAAAATTAAAATAGGCATTCAATTTTTTAACATATTTCAAACACATTTATTTTGATTACCTCGTAAACAGCAATACTCAGTATATATATAATATAATAATATAATATTTGTATTTTCAATTCTACCAAAAATTATAAATTTCACCCTTTTCATATCAAACACAGACTTTTTTAAGTATATGTGAACACTTGAACTACCTATATTAGTAGTTTAACAATGGCCTGTTCTGTATCGGTCAAAGACGCATAACAGTACTTATTTGTTATTTATATAGTTCTCAAAAATATTCCTTTGGATAATAAAATACTCTATTTAATTTATTAGTTGTCTGCGAGTTACAAAATTCATAACAAATATTTTTATTACACCTGCATCATAATCATAATTGCCATTTAATAATGCTATGAAAATTATGAAATGCTCTAGTTCTAATTACTTTTTGTTCGAATGGCATTCTCTTTAATAATTATAAATACCAAATGAATGTATAATTTAGTTTTACATAGGTATATTTTGCTTAATTTGTGTACAGCAATCTGATAATTTGTCAAAATTGTGTGAATTGTACCTTCAAATAAATTGTTTGTCAAACATTTTGTATAATTGGTGTGCGCGCAGCCTAAATTATCATCCCGGTTCGTTTGCGCCGACGACGGCGCCGAGTATTACATACGGTATGCTATTGCGGATCCACACGGTTCAAATGAGCCGGTTCCGGGACCCGGCTCACTATGAGGAGCTGAACCGAGTGAGCCGGGTCAATGAAAAGAACCGTTTTGCCCACCTCTACTAAACATAGCGTTACTGACAAATTAATAAAGATAATTATATGTATATGCATTATCTTTATTAATTCCTCGATCTTATTATAAAATATAGGTTAATGGAAATCAATTAACCTATATTTCATAACAACATTGAGTCTCAACATAATGTTTTGCAACTTTTTGAATAAAACTGTTGACACTTGGTACTCTACGTATTTAGATTATATGTTTGGTTGCATATCTAACATGGCCTTTTATTGAACAAAATGATATTTAAATGGTATGTTCAGAAATATAAAAAGTGTTCAATATGCCTCCAATACAAGTACTGAAACATAACTGAAAATATATGAAAGTCTCACCTGTGATATTGTAACTGCTGGTAATTGTTGGGGATCTCCAACAAGAATCAATTTATTAATACCAAGCATTAGTGGTATCAGTGTTTCAGCTTCTTTACTTTGTGTTGCTTCATCTACTATGCAACAATCTATAGAAGTTCTACAAAATATGAGCATTTAATATGTGAAGTATTAAATCACTCAATTCGTACCTATTCAAGTCTTGCAATCTTGTGCAACTAGATAAAGTTGTACATATTATATTAGAACCGTCGAGAACTCGTTTTCTGGCACAGTCTAAAGCTTTCTGATAGTTTGCTTGCTTCATGTAATTTTTGGCAAAATAATCATAATCACGTTCTACTGCAACTAACTTGTGTCTAAGCGCATCAACATTTTCTCCCGATTCTACGAAAAGAAGAGTTTATGAGCGCAATATTAAAATGAATTTTATTTTATTAAGTACTTTTTCGATTTTCATATTCCAATTTTAAAGATTGTCTTGTCGCATGTAATGTGTTAAAATCTCTTTTAACTTCTGGATGCTCATTAAGTAATATTTTAGTAACTTCATTTTTACTAAATTGGTCTAAAAGATATGGTCTTACTTCCTCGTTAATTGACTGCAATGGGCCAACTCTAACTAATTTAATTTGCCTCCTCTGGTCTTCTAAACATTATAATTCAAAAATATATAATAAGAACATTTACTAATTCCAATTATATACATACCTGGCAAACGTGCTCTCAGTTCCCTTATAATTTTAATCGCTAAACTGTCTACAGCACTATTCGATGAAGCAGTCAACAACAATCTAAATTTCTTCGTTGGACTGTCCAAAATAAGAGATTTAACAATATTTTTGATAACTGTAGTTTTTCCTGTACCTGGCGGACCTTGCATTAAATAAATACCCGGCGAATCCCTTAAACACAGTTCAATCGCTTCCTGTACGACAGTTGTTTGTACTTTATTTAATTTATCCTGAAAACAACAATCATTATATTACAACATCCTAAGTCTCTATTCTGGGCAATTATTACAGTAATGCAAAGTATATTTACTCTATGATCAATCAATTGAATTATTTTAATTGGTAATTATATTAAGACTATTCTTTTTTATGATGCTATATGTACATATTAATGTGTCAGAGTTTCGGCAAATTAACTCATTTACCATAACACTGACCAGTAGAATAAACTTCATACATCATTTATAATTTGTAATATTCCAAAAAATCTGTACATGATGATAACGTTTTACTTTAATTTCTCTAATAAGATATTTCGTAATTTAAATTTGTAAACTTATTTACTATCTACAAAAAATATATGATCTTATTTATCATTGTTAAATATGTTTTTATTAAAGATGAAGCATGAAAATAAATACTTCTAATGTGGTTTTTATCTTTTTATGTTAGTGAAGGAACCTCCTTCAAAAATAAAAAATTTAGAGAACATCGTTATCTCTCACAGCCATGACCATATTGAAAAGAAATCAACTAAAGATTACAAAGTCATTTTTGAACAAAAATTCAACGCATATGTATTTAACCTACTTAGAACTTTTCAGTTACACACATACAATTAATTTGTATTTAATGAAATGTATAATTTTTTAATTGTATTTTAGCAGTTATGGAAATTCCTACTACAAGTGATGTTGGGGTTCAAACAGGAAAAAATCTCTCTGTCCATACACCCAGAAAGGAAAGACTGAGAAAATCTCTAAGGCCTATATGAGACGATGCTAAATTTTACAGAAAATTTTCATGTACATTTTATTTTTGAAATTTAGCAACATGTAAAACAGAAGAGTGCTTGTAATAGCATGCGAAATTTAGCCAACAAAGTTACCTAAACCAAAGTAACAAAAAAAAAATTGCGGTTTCAGAGGTTGTGTGTGAATGATCATAGTGTTTTTTAAGTTCTTATTGCATAAATTAAAAGATGTCCTGGTCACGTGAACAGGTGTCTATGTGTTAATAGAGGTATATAAAAAATATCGTTGTTTATATGCAGTTAAAGATGCAGGGTATAAAAACAAACATGTTCGTGCCACAGCAATAGAGGCAATTAAAAATATAGTGACAAAAATAAAACCTGGAGTGTCCATATCAGATATTAAAGCTAAATTTCATGGTCTAAGAAGTAATTTCTTAAATGAACATAGAAAATATAAGGAGTCTCAAAAAAGAGGTGCAGGAGAAGATGATTATAAAGGTTAACTGTGTATCCTAATGAATCAAAGAATTTAAAACTAATTTCTCGAAGAGCAACCAACCTTTCAATTATGATAACACTAAAATTACGTCACTACATCATATATTACGCATGTGCGTGTGCTAAATTTGATATGTAATAATGCATAAGTGTCATACAGGAGTAATGTAATAATATCAAAATTGTATGCTAAATTAAAGCAGAAAATTTTCGTAATAATTTACATGGAAATTTTCTGTAAAATTTAGCATCGTCTATACAGGCCTAAAACAGCATCGAGTTGTAGCTACTAAATCTAAAATGAAATCCTATCCTAAACAGGAGAATTTACAATATTTTCTAGGGCTTTGTGGCCGATATTTATTAAAAGAACTGGCAACTGTTGTTAAATTTAATGCATTTATTAAAAATCAGAATATTGCAATATCGGTTTTCAACTTTGAAGAGAATAAAAACATTTTCTAGAAATACCATGCAGGAAAGCAGACGATGTGCCTCAGCAATGTGTTCCATTGAAAAACAATTACTGACATCAACACCAAACTTCAATGAATTAGTTATTAATCATTTTGCTGATCGTAAGGATCGGCGAATAGATTTTATTTTCAAACAAGTTAATTAAGTAACATATTTATTTTTTTGTTTGTATTTAATTTTTGATATTAAACACTCAGACCCCCCCCCCCCGCGGTGTCCTCCCGTCCCAAAAAATCACGGGCCGCCACTGGAAGATACTAGGAATTCGTAATTAATGCAAGACCTCAGACTGTTACTAAGTGTTTTGGTTTATCATCTAGACTCTTTATAATCAAACTTGAGGGCAGAAATACCGCACCCACACTAGATAGAATAGGATACTGCATTATATACCCCGTCGTGTCCACAGTTAACTGTTCACCATTGCTAACTTCTTTATCATTGGAGCTATGCGGTTGGCTAAATTAGCAAGTTGGTGGCATTTTTTGTTTCGATTGAGATGATGAATGCAGAAAAACAAATGAACGTTTTATTTCCGAGGTACTCGCAAAAACTTTTTTTAACTGCACACATATCTTTACATATGAAAGAAAATAATATTCTGAATAAAAAATTATGTATAAACTTCTGGAGAAAAATTATAAATCAACAAACAAGAAACACTAATAAATGTCAAAACAATATTAATTAATTTGAAAAAGCATTAATTCCACCCATATAAGCAAAAATTAATGTATACTGTAGTAACTGATAACGGTGAAAGACAAATTTTTCTGTAACTGGTTAATGACCTTCTATAATGCGCACCTGGATAATGTTCAATCTGTTCTAGGTATGTGCAACAGGAAGAGTAAACATTATTGAATCCAACAAAATCCTGTAATAGCGAATCCACCTAACCCACAAAATCGCTTTGGCTTGAGTGTTTAGTGTAGTTTAAAGCACGTTTAACATCTATCAATTTTAAGTTCGATTTCTAGAACTTGGTCGAGTTAATGCAAAATTAACGACAATTCGGGTATGACTTCTGCCAATTTTCAAATTCAATTTTAAGTTCAATTTATTGATAGATGTAAAACGAGCTTAATAGGTTCACAAATTAGTGGTGTATTTTTTATCATGGCACCTTACTGGGATATACTGTGTTCAAGGTCAACAGGATGTCGCTATCACATAACTTGGATTTACATTTCTAAAATTGATTCGGTTATTCTCAAAATATCGATCCTTAAGTAACGCCATGTAGTAAAAGAATAATAACACAACAAAGACATTGTCAATTTTTATGGAAATAAACATTAAAATAACACTTTACAATAAATTAATATTAATAATTTGAAAATAATGAAATAAAAGTAAAAAAATCAACTTGAATTTTCTTGTTACATTAAAATCACATAGCCCACCACTATATTATTCCCTAATGTGTAGATACTAACATCACCTTTTGTATGGTTACCATTGAATAAGTTATTTATTTTAGCATTTTGTCTTCTTTCAGTCCAACTTCCGCTGCACTTTGTTCTAATCGTAATAATACTTCTCCCAGCTCCTGTTTGCTTCTTGTTATTATAACTATGTCGTCTGCAAATGCCAAGCACTGGTGGTTCTATTTATCTTCGCTTTTTATACAGCACATTCACGAATATATAGGGTTATTCTAAAGTATGTTCCCAGTTTGCAATAGCCATAAGATTGGCAAATTTTTAATATGTACAAAAATAAAAGCACTAATTTGTTCATGAAGAAACGGGATTTTATTATCACAAGAAGACATAGGAAAAAGTTAATTACGACTACCACACCATGTTGTGCAAAAAGTATTAGTCGTTTTTCAAGATTTTGTACAACCAGTCACCGTTATTTTGAGTTTCTGCATTTGCAGAGCGAAAGTTATGCGAATCAACTTAACTCGTTCTTTGAGTTCAAATAACATTTTTATTTTATAAGGATAGAGCCGTAGCTGTCTTCTCATAATTCGCCACACTATACAACTCATTTTCAAACGCTTTGCAACTTTGTTAGTACTATAAACGTTATATGCTGAATTTTCACTAACTTTCCTCACTTCTTGTAAAACTACAGTTGCATTCACCGCGATATTAACTAATTTCGGTCTACCCGGTCGTCTTTTATCGGTAACTGAACCAGTTTCATCAAATTTGCTCATAAGCTTTCGAAATGATTTTACAGAACAGGGTCCATTTCTCAAACCATACAACGTACGAAATCTTCTCAATGCACTTGGATATTGTCTATTGTACGAATATTACGCTTAATGAGGCCAATACGAACTCGTAAAGGAAAAACCAGTGTGCATTAGAAATAAAATTGATACAGTAACCATAGAAACAAGAAAGATGTCCTAAAAAAAAATTATACCATAGAAAAACGACTAATACCATATTTAACTTTTTCCTATGTCTTCTTGTTATAATAAAATTCCGTTTTTTATGAGAAAATTGTGCTTTTATTTTTGTACATAGATAATAAAAATTTGCCAACCTTATGGCCATTTCAAATTGGGAACTTACTTTAGAATAATCTTATAGTTAAATAATGTCGAAGATAGTAGGTCGCCCTATTTCAGTCCTTTCATAGCCTCGACGTTTTTAGTTACCTCCGTCCCAATTCTTACACAAAATTCTGTCCCTTCAAGCTTGATAATATTTACCAGTTTATTATGTACTCCTTGTTCCCTTAATGCTACATACCGGGTGTCTGTTTAAGCTCGGCCACCCGCCATATCTCGGCAACCGTTTATCGTACAACCTGGCGGAAAAAATCTTGATAGTAAAACGGACCACGGAAATTATAATAAAAATATCTTTAAGTTTCCAAAATGATCGCAATGGGGCGTAATTCTCAAGATGAATTAAAAATTCGATAATTTTTCATTAAATTCTAGATTAAGATAGATTAAAAATTTTACTAGCAACATTTTTAGATGTTTTTATACAAATTTCATTTAAAACTTTTTGTTCTAACTCCATACGAAGGGGAGGGTGGAGGGGGGTATGTCTGCGTACAAAAGTAGGTGTAATTTCGGTTTGCCCCAACGGATTTTAATGTTTCTGGGCTCATCAGATAGAGAATTTTACATAGAATTGAAGGATATGCAGTACGACATTACGTGGTTGTCAAAAAAATAACAGGGGGCGCTGTTCTCAGTGTATGTATATTACTTGTTTTTTCTTTAAAATTTTAAATGGAACGGTATATTATTAATATCGTAATATTGAAGCATATATAAAACTGAGAAGCATGATGAAAACCGCAAGTTGCTACCTTTTTTTTGACGAAGATATAGTAATACGAAGACAATCCAGAAAGATAAAAAAATTAAATATAAATTTATTCATTTATTGGAAGTAATAATTTTATTTTATTTTTAAAAGGGTCTCTAGACAGTGCATAGTTCGTTTTCACTTGAAATTTCATCATACTGTTCCCTAAATGTATTTATTTCAATATTTTTATCGATTTTTTAATTCATTGCATATGTTACGTTAGATTCTCCTTTTAAATGTTTTTAACTTCTCTAGCTATTGTTTTTTAAATATCACTTCTAATCCTTTCCAACATTGAAATAAAATAATAATAATAGTGATCAGTGTAGTTTTTTTTTTAATTTGCATCATACAACATACAAACATGGCATGTACAGTGATACTAAATTTTATTATGATGAATTAAAAAATCGATGAGAAGATTGAAATAAATACATTTATAGAAGACTATGATGAAAATTCAAGTGAAAGTGAACTTTACACTGTCTAGTGACACTTAAAATAAAATTATTACTCCCGGCAGAAACGATGGTACTAACGAAAAGAGACGACGAAAACTTCAGAATATTCGAAAGGAAAATAATAAGAACAATGTATGGCCCAAAGAGAGAAGAAGAATGAATGCGAATACTGATGAACCATGAAATCGATTGACTGGTGAAAGGAAAAGATATAGTTAGATTTATAAAGGCCCAAAGAATAAGATGGTATGGACACATCAACAGAGCGGGCACATTAGCAACCTACGAGTAAAGAATAGAACAGGAGAGTGGCACGTGGTGTCGAAATAGGTATTTTTTAGACGGAGTTACCCTTTTCGGTAGGTCAGTTATGTCCGGTTATGTCAAAAATGACATTTTAGTGTTTCTATAATGGTCAATTGTGTGGCTTGTGGTCGTTCTAAAACGGCAAGAACAAGGAATATTAATTTTTCTCTTCATCGGTAAGTTATTTCATTGGCATTCAACATAGGCAATAATAATTTAAAAAGAGGTATTTTAAATAAATTGTCATATATCTGACATGTCTGATTATGTGTTCAGTGTCGTAACATATATATCCAAGTCATTTAATATTTGTCATATTTTTGACGCAGATTTCATTTAAACCCGTTTATAATATATTAAAAAGAAGAAAAGAATTGAAAACATAATACACTCACGATATTTCTTTAATTATTTTTGGACTAACAACCTATTCTAAATGATTATCGAGAACACAGGAAGTGTACATATACCCTCTACAAAATATTTATGCACGCCTAGGCATTGCGGCGGCCATATTTAGTTACCAAATTTGGACAAATATTATTATTAAGGAGACTCTCTCCTGTTCTATTCTTTACTCGTAGGTAGCAACAGTGCGCAGTGGACACCAGCGGGCAAGAGAACGAGAGGAAGACCAAGAATCTGATGGGAACAACAAGTGAAAGAGGACTTGGTCAAAATGGGAACAAACTGGAGAATGAAAACAAAGAACAGAAAAGAATGGAGGCTAATATTTGAAAAGGCAACATCACACAAAAACTTATAGAGCCTATAGATATATATATGTATATATTACTCCCAATAAATGAATAAATTTATATTTAAATGTTTTTATTTTTCGGAAATGTCTTCGTATGACTATATCTTCGTTAAGAAAAAAGGTAGCAACTTCCGGTTTTCATCATTCTCTTCAGTTTTTATGTGCTTCAATATTACGATATTAAAGATATACCGTTCCATTTAAAATTTCAAAGAAAAAACAAGTACTATACATATCATCAAATTCTTAATTCAACTTGAGAATTGCGCCCCCTTGCGATCATTTTGGAAATTTAAAAATATTTTTGTTGTAATTCTCGTGGGTCATTTTACTATCAAGATTTTTTCCGCCAGGTTGTACGATAAACGGTGGCCGAGCTTAAACAGACACCCGGTATAATTTACCCCTTCTTACGCCGTCGACAGTTGTTTAAATAATAATATTTTTATATTTCTATACATATATTTATCGACGACTCAACAATAAAGTAGGTATTATATTAATCACTATTGGCTAATAATAACAGTCATAATACTCAGAGGGAATAATGAAATGCGACCAGGGAATAATGGGCCATAATGTTACCATTAGTCCCTGCATTCCGCCAATAAGAACATAACGTTCCTAACGTTGTCGTGGTAACGATAGACAAGTCCGGCCATTTTACTAACTGTCTAACCGTCAAACGTCATATACATACATACATACATTTTCGTTTAATTATTTTGATTTTTTTTAGTAATTTTCAGTTAGTCGTCGATAAAGTAGTGTATACTAACTCGCAATAATGACTATTATTCCTCGAGCCGAGTTACTCCCTCGCCGCTTACGCAGCTCGGTTCGTAAATTCAGCCCTCGGGAATAATAATTGTCATTATTGACTCGTTGTATAAACTACTATTATTCCCAAAACATACATAAGTAATATATGTACAAGATATTTTACTTCAGTGAAGTAAGGATACATATACAAAATAGTTGCACATTAAAGTTTGTTTAGTTATTGAAAGTACGAGGGATCCCTTTTATATTTCGGAAATAGAGAACAGAAACTAAAATTAATCATCGTGCATGGCTTTATTGTTTCTCAAGATATTCTCCATTGAGAACAATGCACTTCTGCATGCGTTCGAACCAATTTTCGAAGCACTTTTTCCACTCTGATTGAGGTACCTTCAAAACATGCATTTTGAAAGCATCAACCGCGTCATCAGGCGTCGAAAAACGTTAACCTCGTAATTTATTTTTAATATGCGGGAATAGAAAGAAGTCACTGGGTGCCAAATCAGGGCTGAGAATGACCCATCAATTCCACATTTTCAGTTGTCAAAAACTCTCTTGTTTGAGCCGATGTGTGAAAGCTCGCACTGTCCTGATGGAGAATGGTCCGTTTTCGGCGGTTGGTTTCCCTTATTTTTTCAAATACTTCTGGTAAGCAAATGCTTGTGCACCATTGAGAATTGACCGTCCGACGTTGCACTAATGGTACAGTTGTCTCATGTCCGGTGCTTCCGAAAAAACAAGCTATCATTTGCTTCGAAGTGCTTCATGCGCGAACAACTTTGGTTGGATTAGGCTTATCTTGAAAGACCCATACAGTCAAACTGCTGTTTGGTTTCGGGCTCACACGCGTAGATCCATGACTCTTTACCTGTTACGATGTCATAGACGTGTTTTGAATCACCGCGATCGTATTTTTTTACTTTCTTATACGTAGTATAAGGAAGTATTGTGATGATGAAAATTTTCGACCTCGAGATTTTTGCATATGTCCACGTTTTGATGTCCCCTGATACCGAAAAAGTGGTTTTTAAAAAATGTCTCTCTCTCTCTCTCTCTCTCTCTCTCTCTCTCTCTCTCTCTCTCTGTGTGTGTGTGTGTGTGTGTGTGTGACCACGATAGCGGTCACCCCGCTATAGGTATCAATTCCAAATTTTATATTTACGAATATAATCTCCCTCTTGAGATCTGATTAGATTTTCGGTAAAATCGGCAGACCGGAAGTAGTAGTTTACTTCAGTGAAAAGATCGAATTTTGCCAATTATTCGTCAACTACTAAGTTTAAACGAATTTGTAAAGACATCATATATACTCAAAATTAAATTTGAGAAGAATTTTATTCTGGAAGTAGGTCTTTTACTCTTATCAAAAATCATTTTTTTGCGAATATTTCGCAAGTCATGCTTTTTAGACAGGTACGGTACGAGTATAAAAAAATTTAGAACTTAATTTTCAATACCTTTTGTATAAAAAAAATTTCAAAATTCGGACCGGAAGTAACACTTTTACTCTTATCCATAGGTTCCCAAAGTGGGCGATAACGCCCCCTTGTGGGCGCTGCAGGTCTAAAGGGGGGCGGTAAGAGACCCAGAAAAAAAATGGGGGCGTTGTGTAAAGGCTTAGGGGGCGATTTGTAATTTCATCTAGAATCTAGGAGGACTCTTAGACACCGACTGAGCTCTCGACTCTCGACTAGGGATGGGCGATAAACATCGATGTTCATTGAACATCGATATTTTAGGATCGATGTTCGATGTTTTTGCATCGATGTTTGCAATTTAGATTTATCGATAAACTATCGATGTTAGAAGAAATATAGTGAACATCGAACTTTTAAGCTTGACAAAATGTATTTGCACTAATCACAAAATAAAACAGCGTCCTCTGTTGACAAATACAAAAATGTTTCCAAATTAACAGCTCACATACAGGCTACGAGGATGTAAAATTGTCTACGAATAAAAGAAGTATTTAAATTACACAGTGCTATATCATATAAATTCGAATATTTCATTTTAGGCTCTTTTAAATATTACTCAGTATAAATATTTAAATAATATATAATTAAATACATAAATTTATAGTACTTTTAATGTGCAGAATAAAAGTTAAATTATGTATGCATGCAGAATAAGTGAAGGAGGTAAACGTATTTTCATAGAAAAAGAAGGGAGATAGACATTACCGATGTATACTTCTTCGGGAAATTCCCTAGTGCGTACAATCATACACGACGATACACGTATTAAATGCAAGATGACACATCAGAAATATAAAACCATATCCATATGTATCTCGGTATTTGCCAGCGTAGTCAAAAAAAAATGCAAGACTATAAAATCCCAAATAAAAATCGTTCTCTTAAAAAGCTTTGATACACGTAAATGTATATATTTTTTAAGTATCAGACGATTTAAGTCATGTGGTTGTTTCATGCGTAATTGCATAATATTGTTTTTTTATATAGTTTTTTTGAGTAGTTTCTAAAGTTAACTACATATTATAAATGTATATATTTCTTTTATTATTTATTTTGAATAGTGATATCTTTTATATCATTTTGTTAAGGACGTAAATTAATTAAGTTATAATAAAGTTTTTGTTAAACTGCCAAAAAATAAATCTATAAATATAATTATCGATGTTTAAAAACATCGATGTTTGGTAGTCGATATTTTGCAACCATCGATGTTGATCAACGATGTTAACATCGATGTTTGATATCGATGTTTACCCACCGATGTCCCATCCCTACTCTCGACTACAGCTTGTGAACATCAACTAATATTAATTAAGAGATTGCTCAAACCAACTCGGTTCGATATTTCTCTCCGAGTAGTTCATATATCTGTCCTGTTTTATTGAATAAATAAAATAAAAAACATATCAATCGGTCGCTCCGTTTCGAAACGAAAAGAGACACAAACAAACAAATAAAAAGGCAACTGTATCAATCGGCTGGTTCATAGAATACTTGTTCTTACTTGTTGAGTACGATTGAGCGTCGAATGAGATAAACGAGTTTATGCATGTTTGTCTTATTCCTGTCGGTGCGTGCTGCTTATGCAATCCTATATAAACAACGTAATATTTATTTTATTTTCATTTGCGGTTTCGCGCGTAATAGATAAGCAGTACTTAAGTTCAACACTTATACTTACGTATTTCTCAAAACAAAACAATGTCGGAAGTAAAAAAGAAGAGACGGCAATACTGTGCGGAATATATTAAATTCGGATTCATTGAAAATCCTACAAACCCATCGTCGCCTTTGTGCCTTCTATGCCTAAAAACATTTTCGAATGAAGCAATGAAGCCTTCAAGACTTCAAGATCATTTGAATAAAATGCATCCAGATAAGAAAGACAAGAATGTAGCATATTTTCAAGACCTAGAGAAGAAGCATAATACTCGGCCAAGTGTAGCAAAACTCTTTTCGGCGGCTGCTAAGCAAGATGACGACGGACTTCGAGCTTCGTACAACATCTCTTTGTTAATTGCTCAAAAAGGCAAACCACACAACATCGGAGAAGTGTTAATTTTGCCAGCAATAAAGGAAGTAATAACTACTGTGCTTCATAAACCGGCCGCAGATATTATCGGAAAAATTCCTTTGAGTAATAATTCTGTGCAAAGACGAATTGATGAAATGGTCGGAAACATAGAAGAATCATTGTGCAATCATCTGAGGACTAGTCAATTCTCAATTCAGCTCGATGAGTCCACTTTACCAACTAATGAAGCATTGTTGCTGTCTTACGTGAGGTTTATTAAAGATGAGAAAATATGTGAAGAACTATTGTTTGCTAGAAATTTAGAGACCGATACAAAAGGCGAAACCATATTCAATACATTGGAAAAGTTTTGTGATGAGAAAGAGATTCCCTTGAAAAATATTATATCAGTTGCTACGGATGGCGCTCCGGCTATGACAGGGTGCCATAAAGGCTTCATAGCGTACGTAAAAAATAAAATTCCAGATGTCCTTGCTGTACATTGCGTTATTCATAGACAACATTTGGTTGCTAGAAATTTAAGTGAACGACTATTTCAATCACTGCAATATGTCATCAAAGCAGTCAATAAAATCCGTAACTGCTCTTTGAATGATCGATTATTTCATCAGCTTTGTGTTACTAATGACGAAGATTTCAACCGTTTGTTGTTTCATACCGAAGTTCGTTGGCTATCAAGAGGCAATTGTCTGACTCGATTTTACAACCTGTTTGACTCTGTGATAGAGTTTTTGGAAACTAAAGATACAGAATTGCGCAACAAGCTCATTACATCAAAAAATGATATAGCTTACATGACAGACCTGTATAAATTGTTCAACAACATGAATCTCCAACTGCAAGGCGATGAACTAAATTTAATTAAAACAAAAAATGTCGTTGCTGCTTTCGCAGCCAAACTGCTTCTACACAAAAAGAATATGGGCAGACGTGAGTTTCATAATTTTCCGAATTTATCAGTATCCTGCAGTAACGACGACTTGTTTGCCTACTGCCAACATTTGGAAAAGCTCCACATTGACTTCACCGAACGATACCAGGATATTTTGAACTTGGAAATACCAGACTGGGTGTTGGATCCGTTTTCAAATGTCAACACAGCAATATCACCACATCTGGAAGAAGAACTTATAGAACTGACAACGAACGAGGAAATAAAAATCAAGTTCAAAAATGGCTACCAAGAATTTTGGCTACAAAAACCGATCCCGCAATTGTACCCTGGATTGTGGTCAATCATTCAACGATTCTTGATAGCATTCCCATCGTCATATTTGTGTGAACGTGGATTTAGTGCTGTAGCAACGCTGCTTACTAAAAAGAGAAATCGTTTGCATGTTACCGAACGTGGTGACTTGCGGCTGTTCTTGAGTAAATTGGAACCTGATATCAACAAACTTATTAAACAGCATCAGATTCATCCTTCACATTAGTTTTTATATTAGAATCGATTATGTTTGTTTTATTTTGAATTTTGAATAAAAGATACTTTGTCTGAATACTATAAAGTTGCGTTTCAATAATCATTCTCATTGGCAGGTGTAGCCCGTAAAAGTTAACTTGAGACCTGAGCGCCGTTGTGTACTACCTACTACGCTCAGGTCTCAAGTTAACTCATTCATTCTAAACGAGACTTTTACTATAACCCATAGTAAAAGTCTCGTTTAGAATGAATGTTTAATCTCCGCTAATATAGCTCACAATAATTAATTTAATTTGAAGTTATAGTGGTTTTTGAGTAGGTGAAAAAATGGGGGCGCTAAAAAATAATTTATTCTCAAAGTGGGCAGTAGGCAAAATAAGTTTGGGAACCACTGCTCTTATCGAATAGCGATTTTTGCAAATATTTCGTAAATTATGCATTCAATATATATTTGCCAAGAGTACAAAAGCATTTAGAGTTTGATTTGAAATATTTTTTGTATAAATAAAATTTCAAAATTCGAACCGGAAGTAAAACTTTTACTCTTATGGAAAAGCGATTTTTGCAAATATGTATTTCGAAAAATTATGCATTCTATATATATATTTGTCAAGAGTACAAAAGTATTTAGAGTTGGATTTGGTATATTTTTTGTATCAATGAAAATTCAAAATTCGAACCGGAGGTAATACTTTTACTCTTAGCGAGTAGCATTTTTTGCAAATATCTCACAAAATATGTATCCTGTAGAGATTTATTAAGAGACTGGAAGTACTTAGAATAGGATTTTGAATAGTTTTTGTATAAAATAATTTTTAAAATTCTATGATTTGAAACGCTCATACGTATAAGAAAGTCGTGTGGTGGCCACACCTCATTTTTTTACATTTTTTTCGACCAATCCACACGAGCCTTTTTTTGTGCGATTGTCAAATTATGTGGGATACTCTACCTCACTATAAGTTACATGACGATCTTTCAATAGTTCACGCACAGAAGCAATGTTTTTCGGAATAACAACTGATTTGGACGACCTTCGTGAAATTCGTCAATGAGCAAACCACGACCTTGAGTTTAGTATACCACCGCTTTACACTGGTTCTTGATGGTGATTCATTGCAAAAAGTCAAATTAAGTTCAGCAATGCACTGTCATTGTGATAATCGACGTCGAAAGTCGTAAAAAATGATCGCAAGAGTTAATTCAATATTTAGGACGAGATAAATTTTTCAAGTCACTGTAAACAACACAAAATAGCACCTGTACGTCAAAACGTTCTGAGTAAGTATTCTGTCAAAAATGTTAAACTTTACGATACAGACATCGGTTGTCAGATGGCAGCACCAGTATCGCCTATCAAGGTCAACTGCTGCGCGATATAAGGTCGTCACATAACGAGATTTTTCTGATAATGATAACCTCAAAATATCGATCTTTAAGTGGCACCATCTATCCTTAGCATTATAAACTGCTTGGTAAACGCCGAGCATTTTTAAAATCACGTGCTAAAAATATGCAATATGATTGGATTATATCGAACCTACTGTTATTGACATTTGACTGATTTGTGCTTACCAAAATAGTCTGCGCTAAAAGGCAAGTAATTCGCAAGGTACCTACTTCGGAAAATCAGAATTGATTATTCTAAGTGTAGTATAAGGAATATTCTTGGTAAATAGCTATGATTTTTTGCATTTTTAGGTTAAATTTATATCTTAATATTTGTAGATGTATAAAATTCTAATGGAAAAAATTGCCGGGTAAAGTAAAGCAGCTTTGCTATTGGTTATTTGGTCACTAAAATATTAACATTAAGTCTGAATATGCCAAACATAGACATCTAGAACTATTTAATAAATTACCGAACACTTGGATTGAAAAGCCAGTGCCACAATTCAAAACATCCATTAAGAAATACTTATTAGAAAACAGCTTCTACTCGGTTACTGAGTTTTTACAAGATATCAAGAAGTTTCATTTACATTGAATTATATCTACCATTAGTACACACATACATTGTTATATAGCACACGCCTACACACATTCACACACACACGCTCACACACCCACCACTTGTTTCGACGTTACCGCTGTATTTTACATGCTTTTGTATTTTATATTAGTTGGTACAATAAAGCTATTCTATTCTATTCTATTCTATCTATGTGAACTCTAAGGTATTTGAGGGCTGATTTACTACAATTTTAAAAAGGTTGGTTTATTATGAATATTTCAACATTGTCAATTTTTGTTCTGTAATTAGATTTGCGCCTGTTGGATAAATAAAGATGCTATAGTAATTATTAAAATGCTCTAATTATTACCAATAATGTACCTTGTTATCATCGTAAGATTGGGAACTGCCAACAAAAAACTGATTAGTGTTATAAAGCAAATTTTGGTCTGTCTTGAAATGTGTGCGCAGAAATACTACCATATTTGGTATAGGCAGCACCAAAGAGTGCATCATTATAACTAACTAAATCAGCAAATTGTAATAGTGCTAAAATGGAAAAAACTACATCAAATACGAGGTATGTCTCAGAAGTAATGAGAATGAATTGTTTACGCTAAATATGACAACGACTGCAGCCGACTGGAGTCGACTACATGTGAGTGGAATGTCTAAGAACGCAACCATAACAGGCGCAGCCCACTAAGTCTAGTGTTAGTGGCATAAGCCCCACGTATTTACCGTTATGTTCCAATACCACGTTACATGTAAAATGCAGGCAAATATCGAGCAGCAATATGCAATTAAATTTTGCGTTAAAAAAGGGAACTGCTTTGGAGACACTACAAATGGTAAGAACAACATATGGAGATGTTACGTTGTCGTCAGCACAAGTTTTCAGATGGTACAAGACTTTCAAAGATTTCCGCGGAACCATCGAAGATGACCATTGCTCCGGACTGCCATCCACGTCAAAAACCGATGAAAGCGTGGCGAATGTGTGTTCTGCGTTAGCAGACGGTTGACACTCAGGTTGATGGCACATGAGGTCGGCATAAGTAAGGACACTGTTTATCGGATTGTGACAAAGGAAAATTTGTGCAAAGCTGGTGCCCAAGAACTTGTCTGATGAACAAAAAGAAAATCGCTTCTCCATTATTCAGCAATTGCGGGATCGCTTAACAACCCAACCCAACTTCATGCACAGAGTGATAACAGGTGACAAGTCATGGGTATTTGAATATGATCCAGAAACAAAGCGACAAAGCGCTGACTGTCACACACCTGCATCACCGCGGCCGAAAAAAGCTCAATGAGCAAATCCTGAATCAAGTCGATGCTTATCATCTACTTTGATTCGCGTGGAATTGTCCACAAAGAATTCGTACCGCCGGGCCAGACAGTTAATCAAACTCTTTATCTCAACGTCCTTAAACGTTTTCGGCAAAGAGTTCTGCGTGTGCGGCCTGACATTGCCAGCTCGTGGATCCTGCATCACGATAATGCCCCCATTCACAGTTCATTGTCGGTTGGACAATTTTTGGCAGAGAAAAATATTCTAGTACTCCCACACCCGCCCTACATTTCAAACATGGCTCCATGTGATTTTTTTCTTGTTCCAACGCTTAAGCGATAATTGAAATGTTCCCATTACTGAACAATAACCAACATCCAAACAGTCACGACACAGGTTCTAAACAGCCTAACGAAACAAGACTTCCAGAATTGTTACCAGGCATGGAAAACTCACTAAAGACGCTGTGTGCATTCCCAAGGGACATACTTTGAAGAGAAAAATATTAATTTGTAGATACATTCAATAAAACTCTAAAAAACTAATCATTCTCATTAATTCTGAGACACACCTCGTATGTATCGAAATACACAGAAAAAAGAGTTTAGTGAATATTATCTTTCTAACCAGTGTTATTTGGAAGTATTCTATATTTCTTTTAATAAGTGTACATGCATGTATATCAGTTTGTTGTAGTATTTGAGTATACTGTACAACAAAGTTATTTTGTCTTAACAAGATCATTTAGTTGCGATTCTGTAGAAGAAATGTTTCCACATGTTAAGCTTAAAGGAGGTGCAAATGATACTACCGATGCCAGAGTGGCTGAATATTTTACGAGGTAAATATTGCGATGTGGAATAGTAAAGTTTCAAAATCTTCCAATACAGATGATAGCGCAACCTTTTGAATTGTTATAAAAAATTAGAAATGTAAGTAAAATTGTTATTTTTGACACTCACCGACAACTTCATTTTCAGCAACACTTAATTAATTTTATTTTGTTCTATTTCATTATTTTAAAATTATTAATATTTAATTATTGTAGAGTTAATGTTTAAACTATTATTTTAAAGTTTATTTCAATAAAAATTCATAAACTGTTTCTTTTGGGTACTACTAGATGGCGCTACATAAGGATCAATATTTTGAGGTTATCAGAGTCAAATTCATCAATGTAAATCGAAGTTATGTGACGGCCTTATATCGCGCAGCGATAGCGAGATACAGTTGGACTTGTGTCTGCCTATTCCCGAAATATAAAAGGCATCCCACGTACTATTTTGTAACTTTCTGAACACATGATTGTAGATACAAATTTCTATAGAAAATACAATTTTGAAATCAATAAATACAATAACAAAAGAAAATGTCAACTAAAAATTGACTGACTCTAAAGACCTTGAACAGAAATGCTTTAAGCAAAAGCTACACTATTAATCTTAGAAAAATATATACCTTAGATTCACACACTTTTCAAAAAAAATTCATTTACATTTACAGCGATTTTAAATGAAATTATGTTAAAACTACTTACCATTGCTTTTATATTAGGTTGTGCTGCTTTTGGAATTTGGTACTCCTCAATTATAGGATCCAATATTAGTTTATTTAAGGGAGATGATTTTAAATTATGTACAGCATTAAGTTCTCTCAGTGGTGACACTAGCGAAATAATTATCGCGCCGTCCATACATTGATTAAGACAAATTTTATTGGCAATTGGTTTAATCAAAATATCAAAATGAATAATTGACTCTGGTATATGTGGCCTTAACTGTCTAGACACTAAAATACAAAAAATAATTAAGTAAAATACAAACTTGTGTAACAAAATTAAGCAAAAAATGTAATGATCAAATTACAATAAAGAACAGTACAGGCTAAAGTGGTGTACCAATAAGTGTGTTGGGATTTAGTGTATCGTGGTGATCTGCGTCCTGAACTAGTACTTTTGAACTTACTTTTATAAAAAAATAATAAAAGTCACTAATCAAATGAGTTCAAAATGTTTACTAAATAAAGTACACACATTCACCACAAACATTATTAGAATCATTACACAATATTATGAGAGCTCGCGAAATAATTGAGGTATTGAGAAATGCAATATGTTGCACTAAAGCGGTGCTGCGACACCGACAGTGATTCTTTACTCATTAATCAGTGTGTATTAATTTCGTTATAATAGTGTCTAAAGTTAAGTACGCACCACTGCTAACCTTATTATCGAGGCTATGAAGTTAGTTAAATTAGCAAGCTGTCGTCATTTTTTGTTTTGATTGAGATAGTGAAAACTGAAAAACAAAAAACTTTTCGTTTCCGCGATGTTTACAAAAACATATGTCTTAATAGAATAGTCTGTATGTTTCTATATATTCTGAAAAAAAGTAATATTCTGAATATATACATTACATTACTCACTAAAAAGCGGGAGATATAATTAAACGACAAGCTTAAATCACGTCGAACGGTACAGTGGAACAGAAAATAGTAAATTATGTTCACTGATCTATCATGTTAAATGTTCAAAAGTTTTGCCTATTTGCACATTATTATGACAATTATGCAAAAGTACCAGTGTTTCTTATCTGTTTATTTATAATGTTAGTTAGTTAGTAATGTTTTAATAATTTCTTGTTCAGAATATTATTTTCTTTTAGGCTTCAGTACTAAAAAGTGTGCTTTCGTGAATATCTGGGAAACTACTGCACTTTCAACTGTTTTTATTGTTTACACCATATTAATTAAACAAAAAATGCCAAGAACTAGCTACTTTAAGTTAATTTAACTAACTTCGTGGTTGTAATAATAAACAAGTTTGCAATGGCGAACACTTAACTTTGGACAGTGTTCAGTAGACAAGGTTTATATTTTACTCTCATGAATAAAAATACACGAAATGAGTGATACATTAGAATTACAGGATACATTTAAGTTGTTAATATAAATATTTAGACAGACTCAATATAAACGTCTTTTGAATCTTTGAACTTTACAAGAGATTCCAAATCAAGATGTCACAAATGATTATTAATATTTGTAAGAGTTTTATGGAAAATATTAAAAAAGACTAAGGTGACCTAGATATGTAAAAATCTTACATATGTATAACTGATTCTACAATTGTTGGATGGTTTTCCCATAGGTATATAATATAGAAACACAACATTTGGTCATCATAGTGAAAGATATAAATCACAAATAATTTAGGTAGTAAAAGAGAACTATAACCAAGCACTTACAAACTTTCTGGTAAATCAGTTATTATTAGATATTGTAATGGAATAATTCCACAAAAAAAAAGTAAAGATCGGCGCGGCGAAGTTAAAAACCCACTGTAAACAAGTCGTAAATCATACACGCAGTACAACGTAGACAGGCAAAAAAAGGCCTGGATCTTCTCTAGTATATCCCCGACTCATCGAGAAGAAAGAGAGAATTTTCTCGTATATTACTAGACTTTTTATATGCCGATATAAAAGCTGCCGATGCCCAGAAAGAATTAATTTATTGAATAGTATTCGTACAGTTCAAATAAACATAAATAAAGTGAGTAGTGCAGTTTGATTATAGTTCAAGAAGTAAATAAATATTACAAACATAAATAGTAGTGATAGATATAAATACGTGATACATTTATTTTATATTTTTATATTGTGATTAGTTTTAAGTGTGTAAATATACAGACTGTTTCAAAACAATTGCACGCGTTGTTTATTTCGACCCCGAAAACGCAACAATATTATTTCTTCCACAACTGCATGATTTTCTATGCACTACATTGTATTCTGTAATCTATATTGTGTATATTGTAAAATAATTGCCTTGCTTTACATTGGCAATAAAAATATGAAGTAGTCCATAAATAAAACAGTTTCATCAAATCAAATGTCATGAAATGGACTTTGTATGACCGTGTACAAGACTGTGTATAAGAATTTTTTGATTTTTTACAGTAATTTATCCACTCTTGTCTATAACCTAATTCGTTATTAGATCAAAAACTAACCGATATAACATGATATTCCATGATACGTCTTAAGAACATATTTGATGAAACAAATCAGTAGTAGTACCGGAATTCTGTTGGTAGACAGGATTTCGTATTCCGCAATACTTAGAAATTGTCCATTATATAGAAATATATTACAGTAACAGATCATTGTAAAGAAGTGTTAGCCGCAAAACCCTGGATAGAGGAGGTGGGGATGCAAGAGACGGGCAGTCAGAACGAGACCACCAACGGGTACGGTGTGCACGATTAACGAGAGTGGTTATCATACGAATTACTTGCTATTCATATCTTTGTTATTAATTTAATGTATTACATTTACTTATGGTTAAAATAAAGACCAGTTATCGCTATCTAACATTTGCAGCGGTGAGATAAAGAACCAACCAACGGTAGTGAAACGAAGCGAACCTAATACACATACGTATAATACGCGGATAGTAGTGCAGAAGTGTGAGAGCGCGACGTCGGGAGTAACGGTAGTGAAACAAGGACGAGACGAACGTACATATGCCGAGCCGAGACAGGCGACGGCAGTTCTTATTGCTTACAATTTTAAAAGCAAATAAATGAATTTATATATGAGGAACTATTTAGACTGATTTTAAAATAGAAATAAACGTCCGGGAATATTTTGTTTGGAAATACCCAATAAAAGAACTTTAAACTGAAGTATATTTGTTCGGGATTTTAAAGATAAAATATTTAAAGGAATAAACAGATACAGACAAAACGTTAGAGTGGAAATAACGCAAACAAATATTTGGAATAAAATATTGAGTGAATATACAGTGAGCATCAACGGAAAATGAACGGACACGAATCAAATAACGGCACAAACGAACAATTGACATTGGTGACCCCGGACAAGGGTATGGAATCATTTGAAGAGGAGATGCGGAAAACGACAGCGAATTCAACTACTCGAGATGGGGAGGAAGATATCAGTGGAGAAAAAAACGCTAGATACCAGATAGAATGGGAACGGAGGCTACTACAGCACGAGAGAGACTTAGTAGTACGAGAAAGAGAATTGTTGGAACGAGAGAAGAGACTGAACGAACCCCAAGAAGCCCGGCATATACATTATCACCAGAACGCGCATCAAGTTATCACAGAATTTAATCCAGGTAAGGTGAATACCTTAACGGCAACCCAATGGGTAAAAACGGCCGAAAATATGGCGGTGATTTTTAAATGGGACCATAACACTTTGTTGTTCAATGCGATCACCAAGCTAGAGGGAGCGGCAAGACCAAGTCTATGACTGGGCCAGTTTCAAAGAGAGATTAATTATGGATTTTCCATCGGCAATGGACGATGCTGATGTACATTGTGAACAAGACGACGAGTCAATCGGCACATAACCTACTGTTTGGCTTCCAACCCAGAAATGCATTGCAAAATAAACTTACGTTGGCACTTGCAGATGGAGAGCCTATCGATACAGACGAATTGCGAAGGGAGGCCCTGGTTAATATACAACGTGCACAAGCCCAACAAAAGAAACAGTTTGACAAACGTCGAAAACCTGCTCGATCCTACCAAAAGGGTGACTTGATCCTTATTCGTCGGGATCCGGGGGCAAGTGGGGAATCGAGAAAGCTCCGACCCTTGTTTAAAGGTCCATATCAAGTGACCGAGATACTTGAGAATGATAGATACTTACTATCAGACATACAAGGAGCGCAACGTACACAGCGCCCATTTAAATCGGTTTATGCGGCAGATTTGATGAAACCGTGGTGCGAATCCTTTACAGGAATCGAGGACGATTCCTCGGGTAGTGAGGCCGAGTGTTAGCCGCAAAACCCTGGATAGAGGAGGTGGGGATGCAAGAGACGGGCAGTCAGAACGAGACCACCAACGGGTACGGTGTGCACGATTAACGAGAGTGGTTATCATACGAATTACTTGCTATTCATATCTTTGTTATTAATTTAATGTATTACATTTACTTATGGTGAAAATAAAGACCAGTTATCGCTATCTAACAGAAGTATAGGAAATTATTGATAAATAAGTTATTGTCACTAGAAACCAGTTCGCGCAAATAGTTTTAATTTTGTCATACAAAATATATAAAAAAAGATAATGCTTTTTAAAAGTAAAATAAAGTAGTTCTACTTACAATACTCGTCGACGAAATCATTCCCCTTTAATGGACGTTTTTCACACTTAGAAACAAAGCCAAATAAAGGATGCATAGTATCTTGGACACCTTGCCGTGTTGGTACGTGTACAATAACTACATTACATTCTCTAACATGTTGCTTGAGAATATTTTGTTGTTTAGTTATATATGCTACAACAAAAGAAAGTATTAGTACTTGCTTTTTCACCACAGTTAATCGGACCACACACCGAAGATAACCAGCATGCATACCACATAAGGTATTTACCGTTATTGCTGCTTGGATAGTCTTGAGAGATGTTAGGCAAACATATAGTGGTGGTGAGAGCAAAGCAATGATAAAAACATACAAAGTCGAGAATGAGTATCGCATTGAGAATATTTACCTTATATCTACACTTTCCCCTTGATTGTTTTATGCTTTTCTTCCTTCAAGCTTTCTCTTTACTTTGAATTCTGCCAAGCAATTCAACAATGTTTCTATAGAGACCAACGAAAGCGGCTCTCACATAGAATCGCTCTTACTAGCGTGCAAAAGAAAACGAAAAAATAAACTAGAAAATGTATCACAGAATAAACAAAAGTATACATGCACATGGTCAATTTCACCAATTGTATAAGCAGTTCCAAACACTGTGTTATTCATATTTTTGCTACAACGTCCCACTCTTATCAATGGCTTGGAGTCAATATCGCACAATAATTTTACTAGAGATGAAAGCAGCAGCAACATTATTTGAATACGTCGTTTTGGCTATAAAAGACCTATACCTGGATTCCCCACAACCTACTGTACACATTTTAACAATAATTGATTTGTTTGTTTCTGGCACCTCACTTTTCTTTCATCACCACTTTGCTCTTGCTTCACTATGTTTTTAGCTTTACTTACTCTACACGTGCAATAAACTGCTATACTAAAATAGAGCCAATTAATATTGTTAGTAACATTTTCGTACTTTATTTGTTTGTTTTATAAATACAATTTTCATTACACCGGACCGACCATCGAAAAAGCAACAAACGAACGAATTATCTGTAAATGTGGTTATGACAAAAAAGCCATGGCAGCTGATATGTTTTGGCAAGGACATATTTATTTATTTGTGTTATAAATTTACCTTTCCTACTTAAGTCCCTCAGAAAAGATCGCTTTGCTATTTATAATGTTAAGGTTGTGCCACCTCACATATTTCTTTTTTAAAATTAACCCCGATTTGTTCCACTGTACTTCAATAATACAGACTGATTCAATAAAGAGTGTTATTACACATTGAAACTTATAAATGTGCAGGCAGATCATTGTTGTAACACTTATCAAAACAATGATGCTGTTTTAATTATAAGCAAATCACTCTAATTTTCACATTAAATTTCATTTCCGTTTTTTATGAAATGGAGTAATTACATTTTTCTTGCATTCTGCTTGCATTTTGTCTTCAGTTTATGTTTTCCCATTCTTCCGTAAATTCTACACTTCAATCTATGAATACCCAGTGTCGTCAGTATTGGAATTTTACCTGTTTTCACTTATACAGCTTGTGTAATGAAACACTTGATATTACCAGGTAAATATTGCAACGACGTATTCTTTGGCCGTACTGGGAGTGCGACGAAAGGCAGGAGAGAGTAGAGATAACTGCTATATTGCCAGTCGATGCCTCACCGTTAAATGTAGCGAGGGCGGTGATACAGTACGCCACGTTGCAATTCTGATGTATTTTGGACTTGCTATATCAAGTGTTGCATTACACAACCGGTATAATGATTTAAATTATTTTTGCTATTGTATTTTGTCTGTGTATGCCGTATCTGCTTTCAAATTTATTACCTTGTTGACTTTAGTTGTTTGTACATTCTTTATCATACAATTTATTTGTAATTGTATGTTGTGATCTTCTATATTCTACAGTCGCTCACATTTGCTGTACTACAACGCGTGAAACAAGTCACCTTCATCATCAAAATCATCAAACCTTGTTTGTGCTATATTTCTTTTTGATTGCCAACTCTATATACAGGGTTAGTTAAAAGTATGGAGACGGCGATTTATTGTCGTTAATATTCATTTTAGAGAATTATGTTCAATATAAAAGTTTGTTAGGACAATTTTATCTACATTTGAGAATATTTGAATTTTTTTTCTTCAATTGTTTTTTAGTTACGCCTGTCCGCGCATTTTTTTAAATGGGAACTAGTGAATTTTACTCTACCATTCGATAGAGAATTTTTTTCTGTTTACAATAATATTTTTGTTTTTTTTAAATTCATTTTAATAACTTTTACAAGAAAAATTAAACAAATTAATAACAAAGTAAATTAAAGTAAGTGTTCAAATTGTCGTCCATTAGTAATTTGACAATGACCCAATCGATTTACAAAACCCCGAACAGAGTTCTGTAAAAAATCTCGGGGAAAATCAAATCAAAATCACCTTCCGTTAACTCGTGTACAAGGTGTACCTTATAAGGTTTATACTTTTCACTTTTTAAAAATGACACGATCGATGACTGCGAAATATTGAAATTGGCCGCTAATTGATTGGTTGATAAATGAGGATCTTCAGATACAGCCAATAAAATATCCAGTTTGTTATCATCGGTTTTTGCTGTTCTAGGTCTACCACTCCTTGGCAAATCTTTAACGCTACCAGTTTGTTCAAAGCGTCTTAAGGTTTTACCAACAACGGATTTAGAAATTGGATTTCTATTTGGATGCGTATCATTAAATAAATTACAAACGTCTTGTAAACTTCTGCGTCTATCTCCATAACCCAACATCATAAGTATTTCAATTCGTTCATGTTCACTTAAACTCGCCATTGTTAATATTAACAGCAACAAATTGCACAAATGAATTATTTCTGTCAAAGATTCTACGTACACAATAACCACTGATAAAATTATGTCGCTCAAGTTTGTTTATCGCATCGCTTCTGTCTATCTGCGATGTACCGAACATCTGTGAAACACTTGAACCGGCCTTTTCTTATAAAAAAGTTATTAAAATGAATTTTAAAAAAACAAAAATATTATTGGAAAGAGAAAAAAATTCTCTATCGAATGATAGAGTAAAATTTACTAGTTCCCATTTAAAAAAACTGCGCGGACAGGCGTAACTAAAAAACAATTGAAGAAAAAAAAATTTCAAATATTCTCAAATGTAGATCAAAATATCCTAACAAACTTTTATATTGAACATTCTCTAAAATGAATATTAACGACAATAAATCGCCGTCTCCATACTTTTAACTAACCCTGTATATAACTGTAGATGTTGTAGATTTCGGAGCCACCCTCAATGCTCAAGATATTTGGCAAAATTAAAAATAAAAAAAATAGCTTAGTCAAGATATTTCCAGAAAGATTGTGATGCAACAAGATATTAGGGAGAATGAACAGCTTAGTCTCTCTACTTTTTATTATACACATGGATAAATTAAAACTATAAGGACTTCAATTTGTGTTTGCATAACCATCTTGAGAGCATCACAGTTGGTCCCAGAAATAAAATATCTTAAAAAAATAGTAGGTTCAACAGTTAGAATTAAATACAGAAACTCAGATATAAAAGAAAGCAAGAAGCAAAAATTTATAACCCAAAAGAAAATTGAAAAAAAAACAGCTAAAGTCAACATCATCATAGCATAGTAGTAGGATATAAGACTAGGCTGCAAAAAAGGAAACAAAAGCATCTAGGAAACTAAAAATAATAAGAGAGAAATAAGTGAAATTATTGGGTGGTGAATACATTTCTACCGACGTCGTAATAACCTGATAGACATTTTAGTATGCAAAAAATATATAAAATAATTTGCTGAACGGCTTATTATGTCAGAATTTTTATATTATTTTGTCCATTTATAACAATTTGAAAACATGTACTAGCAAGGAAAAACAGAGATTGGTTCTAACTTAAACAATCAGCAAAATAATACCATAAATCATATGCAAATTCAAATCTACTCAACATGTTCATAGTTGACCAGCTTAATCCCAAGTACGTGGTAAAAATGTGTCTGCTGTAAACTCAACTCGAGATATTTCAGTGTTTTTGTCACAATTAATCAATTTAATAGATAATCCGCCCATTGCATTTCGATGGGCCCCTCGGTATACAGCAGAATTACGAGACATACAGCATGCGGTATGCATGATGAGTGTACCTTGGGTCTATGAGCTGAGCAGAATTCCAAAAACATCTTAAAATGAAAATAAATACATATAAGCAATAAAGATATACAACCAATATATATTAACTATTCCTATGCATTCATGTAGTAAGCGCCACGCGTACGAACCGCCAGACCAGTGGTTCAATCTCGGATATTAGGGGCAAAAATTCCCTGCGGATCATATAATATGAATTGCAGTAAGCAACCAATGCAAAAGAGGTATATAATAAACTTCTTTAGATGTCATTATCTTACAAAAAAGCAAAACGGAACAGTTGCAATTTGTAAGGTTAATAATATAGTCCGGGAGGTAGCGTTGCATTTTAGGTAGTGATTTTACGCCGATCGACTTTTACCTTTTTCGATACGTATGTTATTACTAATAACTAAACCAAGCGTCAGCTGACGCACCCGCGGTGGGTGTAGTTGTACTATAACTTTATTTCACAATTTTTTTTACAAGTTTCACGGCCCCCATACCCAGACCCACCGCTACTTGAGCAGCGGACGGTCGGTTGACTGATTAGTTGTACGAGATCAACTACCGATATCAAAATCAGCCGGCTTACTATGACTTTTTCATTTGCAACGCTACCTCCCGGACTAATAGAGATTGATCCCTATAATCTCTATTATTAACCTTTCAAATTTCAACTGTTCCGTTTTGCTTTTTTCTTGCATGCAAAATGCAAAATAGGAATTTAGAGCTAAGTTTATTATTATTATTTAATTAAGTATTTGCTGCAAATACATAGTAAAATTCACTTTTTCTCAAAATCGCCCTTCACGAATGAAATAATATTTTATATAACAAAACAAATGCGGCTCATCTAGATATTTCTCACTTACCGTTTGTATGCATTCGTGTAAATCAAACAGATCACTTCAGTTTCATGAGGCATTGTTTAGATTATTTTATTTAATTTATACAAAATTAAATTTCAAATAAAAGTATATGTATTTAAAATTTTAATAAGAGTAACACATAGAACAATCATTAAATAGAGTAAGAGCTGTCATGTTTTTCACAATATCGAGACAACGGCTTTATCAATACTATATATGTACATCTATTAACTATACATCGTGAAAATAAAAAGTAGACATTTTTTAAAAATACATACAATTACTATTTTGTATTTGTATCTACTATACCGGGTGTCCCGTAAAAAACGCCAACAATAATAACTCCGTTGTTTATTGTCCGATTTTATTGAAACAAAAAGTCAGTTAATTAGCATCAAAAATACTACAAGAAAGTAGTGTTTTAGTTGTTTTCAGTTGTTTTCATTAATGTCAAACGATAGTCAACTTTTTTATTTTAAATGGAAACAGATATATTTTTTTCAATATTCGGATTGGATTTTCTTTTCTGAATTCATCGATATATAACATGTCTATTTTTTTTGTAAACGATTATTGAAAGAAAACCATTTATTAAAATTGACCATGTTTTTAATAAATTATGTATAACATTTCGAATGTGCTATGAAACATTGAAAACGTAAATATTATAAGTATTATTCTAAAAAACAAAACAAAACACTTCACAATAATTGTTCAAATTGCCCGCCGCCTTGTTCAATACATAACGCACATCTCCTAATTACTCCACGAGTCGCATTTAAAAGACAAACGGCAGGTATTTCTTGACAAGTGTTAATAATTCTTTGTCTTAAAATGTCAACATTTTCTGGAGGTGTCAAATAAACTCGATCTTGTAGATAAGCCCACAACCAAAAATCTAGGGGCGAAAGATCGGTTGAACGCGCAGGCCACTCGATAGGACCGGATGTTCCTATCCACCTATTTACAAATTGGGTGTTCAACCAATCAGTATTTACTCTGGCGTTGTGAGCGGGGGCCCCATCTTGTTGATAAAATATTCTATTTAAATTTGCCAAATGTAATTCATCTAAAAAGTTTTGGAGATTTTCGTTTAATAAAATGTGATACTTTTCTTGATTTAAGCAACCATCTATGAAAAACGGCCCAATTAATTGATCGCCTAAAATACCACACCAAACATAACGTCTTTGAAAATTATTTTCAATGACAAATCTCGGATTGTCTTGGCTCGATTGTCGATGTATGTTTCTATTAAAAATACCATTGTTGGTAAAAGTGCATTCATCAGACCAAATTATCATTCTGTAAAAACTCCGGTCTTGTTCTAATGCATTTAAAAAAAGTCGACAAAACTGTATTCTTCGGCGTTGATCATTTTGTTCTAATGCATTAACTTTTCGAGCTATGAACGGTTTAAATTTGTGTTTTCTTAAAATACTATGGACTGTAGTTTTTGATACCCCAATATTATGTGCAATTTCGCGAGTCGAAGTTCGTGAATTTTCTTGTAGTGCAAGAAGAACATCATATTCCGTATCTTCGGCGAATCTACGTCGCTGTGTTTTAGGTTTTTTAAATAATCCATAATTCCTCAAATTCATTTCAATTCTCTGAAATATTTTCGAATCTGAAACTTCTCTGTCCGGAAAACGAACGCTGTAACGCCGAACTGCTTGAAGACGATTTTTATTACATTCAAAAAACACTTGCAACAAGTCTGTTAACTCATTGCTATTCATTTTTACGAATATATTTTTTTTTGTGGCATAACGGTCAAGCAGAACAATAAATAAGACTTAATAGACACTCACACTGACGTTTATTGACGTTTATCGCATTCTTTGTTTTTTCAGGGCACATTCCAAAATTTATAAATAATGGAATACAAAGATGAAATTTATTAAGTGTTTTATATTTTTTTTCAATAATTGTTTATCAAAAATAGACATTTTATACATTGTTGAATCAAAAAAGAAAATCCAATCCGAATATAGCCAAAAATATATCTGTTTTCATTTAAAATAAAAAAGTTGACTATCGTTTGACATTAATAAAAACAACTGAAAACAAACAAAACACTGCTTTTTTGTAGCATTTTTGATGCAAATTAACTTTCTTTTTGTTTGAATAAAATCGGACAATAAATAACAGAGTTATTATTGTTGGCGTTTTTTACGGGACACCCGGTATATGTAAACACATATCTAATTAATATAGTAATTGCACTAAATTGTTTAGTTTAAATTCAAACAATGTAAATTACTTCAGAAAATGTGAAATGTAAAAATAAGATTAGCTTGCAATATTAAATATTAGTATAAGCGGCTATTTTTGTTTGTTACTTTTAAACAATGTGCATAGCAGTTCTTCTAATAAATGAATTGCGCAAGACATGGATGTTAATTTTAAATTATTGTATTAATTATTGCATAATATTCCCATTTTTTTTTTTTTTTGAAATAAAATATTTAGATGCCATCTATCACCAGTATAGAAACCAGATCAAAAATTAATTGTAAACGTAAAATTTTTATTATTGTTCACTATTCATGCACACATGCTATTTAATATTTTCTATGTGCTGGTATATATATTTGAAATTTATCGTTATAAAAATCATATAATTCAAACAATGTCTTCATCAGCTCCAACATTTAAAAGCGCGAAACTAAAGAAAGCAATCTGTCAAATTTACAAATATGCATACAAACGGTAAGTGAGAACAGTATATTATGCAATGAGCATTTAATGATGGCTATTAAGACTCGTATTCATTACGACACTCGCCTTCGGCTCGTATCGTAATTTTCATACTCGTGTCTTAATAGCCATTAAATGCAAGTTGCATACACTATTTTTTCTGCGACTGCATAATAAAACATTTTTTTTTGAACATTTCATTTCATAAATTGAGAGTAAAATTTTCCGTACATTTTTGCCGATTTAGCTGGTAATAAATTGTTCGTGGCTATTAAGGCTTGTTCCAAAATTTCTGGTGGAGTAAAATTTTACATTTCAGTGTCACTATTTCTCATTTTTACTGTTCATATTTTCAAAAAAAGCACAAATTTTAACTACTTACTAGTAAATTGCAGAGAACTGCCAGGTTTAATTAATTTTTATATCTGATATATCTGAATATTGATTCAATATTGGAATGTCGCATTCCTATTGGATGTAAACTTGTATCTTAATGAAAAATCTGTATCTTAATGAACATCATTAAAGTACAGGTTCAGCATATCTAATAATACAATTAAAGTATGGGAGTATAAAAACATATATATCTATTCATTTTACATTAAACATTATTTCATTCAAATTGTGTGTGAAGGGTGATCAAGTACTGTAGTGCCGGCGGCGTATACATCTTGGCATACGTCGAAAACACGCTCTAACCATCGTACATCTACTTGAATTATACGGTTTCTCAATTCCACTAGTGTACATAAACAAAAGAAATATAAATTGGAGACAAACATAAAAGAAAATCATATACATACCAAATGTTGACGGAAAAAGTTGAGAAGTTCGCTTATAGTATGTTATGCTTGATAAAAGGGTTGGGCCAGAAATAGATATCGTAAACAAAAAGAAGTAGCCTCTGGAGCACTCCGAAAATAAGTGTATCTACGTAAATTTATTATGGGGCAAAAATACTACTATTTAACAGTAGTTTGAGAATAGCTGTGCTATATGGTTGCAAACACTTGCCAAACAACATAAAAGATTGTGAGAAACATACAGATTTTGGATTAATATAATTTCCAAAAACGCTAGGATATACAAGGATAGGCCAGACATAACTAATCTTCAGCTCCTATTAAGGAACTAAATCGGAGACTGTGGCTTTACACTAACACAAAATCCATTAAAACATACATACCGCAAAAGTGCTTCATGGTAAATACGTATTTCGACAACTATGTTACACTGTAGCGTATACAGAACAACTCTGATATGAAATTTACAGAGATAGTTTATTTAAATTTGTTGTAACGCGGTTTTAATCGGGGTTAATGATGATGACTGCATAGTTGCCGGAATACGTATTTAGCGTATTCCGAGAACTATGCGCATTTTTGAGGTACCGGTTTTTTTAGTGTATTTAGTGTTGAACTCCTACTGACAAAAAAAAAGCAGAGCATGACACCAGAACATCTTGGAAAGATATATAAATAAGAAAATAAACAAAATAAGAAATTAAGAAAGTAAACTTAGAGTCTGTGGCTTGATACTAAACAAAAACACTAAAACATTTTCACCACACTAGCGCACAAAACGGCGTGCTTTAGTGTTTTTCTTTAAAATAAGAAACTGTTAGAAGCAGGTAGCTGCCATACCAGGACACAAGAACAATTAGAATAGATACCCTATTATCATTTAAGTAGTGAAATAGTAGTGTATATATTATACATATATTTGTTATTATCTTAACAATTACCTGCACATTTTAAAACAAAATGGTTAGATCTAGTTTGAACTTCGGCAATAGTACAACTGAACTTTCTTTGGATTTGCCTAAAACCAGAAAAAACATTATTCATTTGGAATAAAAACTGTAACAAGCTTATACTTTTCCAGAGTATCAATGGAGAGCCATTCCTCATATAGTTCATGCCACAATTCTATCATTAGCAGTGGAACTACAATATTACAATAATCGGTATGATTTTGAAATCTATTACACATTTTTACAGCTGGTCTCTTGTTTACTGGAGGATATGTAGACAACCTTTTCTGCTCTTCTAACCACTGTGTTCTCCAATTTAATATATTTAAAACATTGCTAAAGCAGGGTTGTGACAATATACTCTTACAATGTTTTACATTTTCTCCATTATGAGAGCCGTGTCTTGTTGTAGCAACAATGTTATTTTGAAAATTGGTTATAGTATTCAACTGTTTGTTCGACGAAGCAGCAGTAGATAAGTAATCGTTACCAGAGGTAATGTTTCTCAAACGTGGATCGTTTGAAGTGCTCGGTTCAATATAAGCAGAAGTAGATGCAGTTGGTTGCCTGGTTGAAGTTAGTGTCAGTGTCTGATTTGTACTTGAATTCTTGGTTGCATTTTGAACAACTTTTTCAACTCTCTCTTTAGTTTTACTTGGCGATGAAATATTATCTATCATAAATTCTCCTCTATTCTTTGATATTTTAACACAAGGTTGTGTGCGTGCAACGTTAGAAACTGTTTTGGAACGCCTTTGACATTGATCTCTATCTTCTATTGCTAACTTTGCAGATATATTTTTAAGCTTAGCTTTACGCTCCTCCTTAATCTTCAATTTTTCATCTTTGCTTAAAATGTCTCCTTTGCTACTTCTAGTGCTTCTATGTTTGCTTGTACTTGGTGTCGGATTGTCAATATTATTATATGTTTTCTGTTTCTTATGCGTATTATTGTCATACGAGGGCGAACTTTTTCTTTTACTTCGTGGCTTATTTTCTTTAGATTTAGATGACTGTCTTGTAGATTTAGTTAAAGTAGGTGGCTCTATAATGGGGGGCTTTAAGTATTTTGAGCGATGAGCTGTTGATGCAGTTAAACAACAAATATTATTTGTTCTAATATCGTTGTCTTCATTCAATCCATTACTGTTATCGGATACATCATTTTTTCCATCTGTAATATCATTCAATTTTTTATTATCCTCCTGTTTTTTCCCACTAACACCACTACTATTATTTCTTATAATATCGTCGTCTTTACTCAATCCACTACTGTTATCGGATACATCATTTTTGCCATCTGTAATATCATCCAATTTTTTATTATCCTCCTGTTTTTTTCCACTACCACAACTAGTATAACAAAGACCAATATGATTATCCTTTTTCACAAAGTCATCACAATCGCTATTTTTAGAAGCACCAACTCCATTAGCCGCTGAAACCTGAAAACAACATTTATGATTAAATCTTGCAACAACACAATTATGCATTCTTTTAACCTCTTTTTTGCTATATCAGGTGGCCCCTATGTAGAGTATAATAAGTCAAGAACTTTGACTTTTTATATCTACATAGAGTATAAAAAGTAAAAAAAAATAATGCCAAGAATAACTAAAATCAAAAATATTGCAGTTGTATTTCCTACAGCAACTAAAAATTTTTTTCTTAGAGTTCGCCTCTGAAATTATAAGCATTCGTGGAAATGAATTTCGCCGTTATGTCTGAAATTTATAAATTAATAGTACTGGTTAATTACTACGTTAATTACAAAGTTCAAACATATTTTATTTGAGATGTTTTACCTTAACTTAATGCCCAAATATTAATTAAAGAATTACTTAAACAATTAGCTAACTTTTAAATCTATTAATTATTATTATTATTAAATCTATTCTTTTATTCCTCATTTGCACAAATAATTTATTCATTAACTATTTAAAATAAATAATTTAATTAGAAATAAAAATAAACAATTTAATTGCTGATATATTACTCGAATTTAAACATACGGGAAATAGAACAACCATTTTGTATTTCAGCTCTTAAGAGCGTTTGCAAAGTACTTTTCTATTATCGTGATAATTACTTTTTCAGAGTTGCTTTCGTTATTTGCTGTTTCTCTTATTGTTGCATTAAGCGAAGCGAGTCAGACTTTTTGCGTCGATTCAGAACTGTAGATGAAACTTGGATCCACCACTACACTCCCGAGATGACAGAACAGTCAAGTGTATCGCAAAGAGTGAACCTGCCCCAAAATATGGCGAAGACGGTTCCATCGGCCGGGATGGTGATGGCAACTATATCGCAACAGGTAAAACAATATCGGGAATGTATTATGCATTACTTGATAAGCGAGGGCAGATATTCAAAAACCGGCCGTATTTGAAGAAGAAGCAAATTCTGTTCCACCAAGACAACGCACCTGCTCATGCTTCGGCGGTCGCTATAACCAAAATTCACGAATTGCACTTCAAATTGGTTGAACACTCAGCGTATTCATCAGATCTGACCCCAAGGACATTTTCTTGTTTCCTAAGCTTAATATTTCGCTTGGAGGAGAAAGATGTTCATCGAACGAGCACATCGCATACATAAACGCATACTTTGCGGAGCAAGAGACCAATTACTATTTGGAAGGGTTAAAGAGGTTAGAGCATCGCTGTGAGAAGTGTATATACTTAAAACGAGACTATATTGCAATATAAAACTACATTTGACTAAAATAATGAGGTGTGGCCACCACACGACTTTCTTATACGTATAAGAGTTTCAAATTATATAATTTTAAGAATTTTTTTATATAAAAATTATTCAAATTCCTATTATAAATGCTTCTATTCTCTAAATAAATCTCTATAGAATGCATACTTTGTGAGATATTCGAAAGAAAGTACTACTCGCTAAGAGTAAAAGTGATACTTCCGGTCCGTATTTTCAAATTTCATATATATAAAAAATATTCTAAATTTAACTCTAAATACTTTTGTACTATTGATAAATATACAGTGTGTACGCGGTCTACCTGCGGATGAATAAACTAGACAAGCTGGTCGGCTATAAGTGGGAGAATAAGGGGGTAGCCTCTGTTACTAACATTAGAGCTACTTTAAAGTCGACACCGCAGAAATCGTTACTGCGTTAGTGAAAATTGCTACTGTTACTGTTAATAACAAATTCTTTAACCAAGAATAAAGTCATTTACTGTACTGCTTTAGAGAAGAAGGAAATAATATTAATCAATAAAAAATCACTACCTGAATAATTTATAAGTAGAAACTTGTTGAAACATCAAATAATTGCAGTAAACAATTTTAGTAACGGATTTCATCACAGCTTCCCAAATTGTATGAGTAATAAACTTAAAAATAATAATTAATATTAGAAAACGTAACAATAGCAAAACTCTTATTAAGTTAAAAAGTAAATAATTCCGTAGTATTGTAAAATAGAAAAGGAACCAAACTAAAATTCTGAAAGAAGACAATAAATTTGTATGAAACTAAACAAAATGTTTCAGTAAGATAAACTATAAACGCGGAAATAATGAATTTAATTGGAAGTTAAGGATGAAATTATTAAAGAAAAATGAATTTCTACAAGTACTTAATTATTTATTAAATGCTCAAATAAGCCTCCCTCTTGAGCTGAGCAGTAACCCAGATGATTCAAAAAAATTCGACGGGCATTTGTTAACATTTCTGGGGTAACGCGATTCGAAAATTCAATAATTTTGGCGCGTAATTGTTCTAAATTAAATGGACGAAACGCGATTTAAAAATGTGCTTCTTACTCGACTAGACATCGACCCGACCGTTAACAAAATTCAAATAAAATGCGCAAGTACAGCTGCTATCCTAAACGCGAGTCAGTCTAGCGTCACTAGTCTCGACCAATAGAACAGTTTGTATATTGCTTTCTCGTAATAACTCATACAAACTCATGGTGTCGTCGTTTTATCACACAGTAAATGCATCCGCAACTTGCAGGCAAGCACTTGGTTATAAAAAAGGCTGTCCTGATGACAAAAATCTCGAGTTCGAAAATTTTCATCATCACATTACTATAAGAAAGTAAAAATACTTGTTTCGATGTTAGGCTCAAAACATTTCAGTCCCCTCATATGCAAATTTATATATACAGGGTGAGTCATCTCCGCGGTAAGGCGGATTATGCCTTTATGAGTAAAGATATTTGGAAGCGGTTTTGTTCATGTAATAGCTGCTCATTAGGAGCACATTTTAAAAGTATTGTGTATTATACAGAGTGTATCATAACTTGGTGGTTTTGAATTTTTGCTTCTTCCGGTTACACCGGAAATGGATATCACCTTCCTTATTTTAAATGGAATACCCCATTTTTTTATGATTGATTCGTATTTCCAACTTAATTTTAAGGATAGTTTGTCTGATAAACTTTGCCACTCAAGTTAGCCATTTTTGAAGTATATCAATTTTTGTAAAAAAAAATGACAGCTGCAGACTATTACTCATAACAACATTCCCAATAACTGAATGCATGCATATATTTAAAATTTTAGGTAATTAGTTTGGAAAGTATACTGCTTCAAATGCGGTATTATAAACTTTTCAAAATAATACAGGATGATCAGAAAACCATGTTAAACATTTCATCCAGAAAATATCAATATCTTATTATTTTTAATTAGCAACCTACATCTTCTTATTTACTTCCCTATAACTAAACGTCTTAGTTTCAGAGTTATTTTGGAAAATGTATCAATTCCTTTAAAATTTTATGTTGTATAATCAGTTAAGCTATGGAAACTCATGTAAATAAATAAAAACAATACATCACTATATCGTTTAATAATGTCCTAAACCATTTAAATGAAAACTACACAATATGCAAAATTTTACCTGTCAAGTAATATAACCTACAGAAGCCATTTCAGGACTGACATAAATAGTAATATTCATACACCTTTTGACATTTGTCATAATTATCTTTTGACATTTGTTATAATTGTCATCTGAATATTTTAAATTTGTCAACAATGCTTGCCTCCTAAACTGAATAGCCAAATGCTATATAAAATAAAGGTGTAGAAAAAATAATATTTAAGAGGGGCGTTTACCAACAAATAGAACCTTATGCAACTTATATTACTCGTGGGACGGGTAGACGCAAGGGGGTGTGAGTAGGTCGAGGTAGACGATATTCGGTTCTGTCACAGCCTTTCGATTATATTCACAGATTCTGTCATAGATAAAGAAATACTATAGATAGGAAACATAATGTATAAAGAATGGGTATAGCTCGGTTAACATCTAATGGCACCTCGGATGCGCAGAGGTGTGGCTTAAATATGTATTATGTGCATCAAAAACATCGGGTTTGAAAGCAATACTTAATATACAGGGTCAACGTAAAAGCAAACAGGTCTTTGTGAATGTATTTTATGTGATTGAAATATCCAATATACAGCAAAAGAAGTTTGTTATTTTGTAGATCTTGAAAGAAAGTTGAAAAAATTATATGTAGGACATAGGGTAGAACGACCTAAAGTCGACCGCCTTCAGTAGTCGGACGCACCGAACATTTTTTGCGTTTAACTAGTCCTACAAAGCATAATATAAAAAAGGGCGCCAATTTTCCAGTAGTCGACAGGTTTGTTTAAAATTGACCAATTAGAGCAAAGCATTATTCAGGAACAGGAACTTTGCAAATGGCGTGTTAAGTTGGCGTTGCTACTACTACTAAGGAAATTTTAAAGAAACATCAACTTGTAGTGCATTTAAAACTTGTGCCTGGAGTTTTGGTTTTTGTAAATTTAACGGTAAGTACGAATTCCTCACACTTTAAGATAGTTTATTAAGTGAATTTTGAGGATAAATTTCACAAGTTACTGCGAAATACAATAATTATTCGGGAGGTCGACTTCTGGATACGTGAATAATTTAAATTTCCAGTAGTCGACATGGGGCGGTCGACTACTGGATTTTAGGTTGTAATACTGTAAGGAAGTCTTTTGCATTCAAAATGTGCATAAAATCGCCCTTAATAATTTTTGAACATTTTTGCCAGCATATTATATTATTGTACCAGTAGTCGACCGCTTCTAAAATATTCAGTATTGAGGTGTCGACTTCTGGGTTTTTTTACTCTTGAAGTCGACCGTTCTTTTTGGACTGTATTTGTATATTATTTAGTTTATACATATTTATGTACTTTATAACATAATTTCTTATTTATTTATTTTTATTTTTGCAGTAAGATGGTTAAGGTAAACACTAATTTGGAAAAAAAAAGAAAAAAGAAAACTTGTAATAAAATTTATAAACGTCCCATACACCAATACTCAGAAGAGGCTTTATCTGAAGCGTTAAGGCAAATAAGAGAAAATAATTTGAGCGTACGGAAAGCAAGTAAGATTTATGGAGTACCAAAAACCACAATCCATGATAGACTAAGTGGAAAGATTGCCGAAAATCCCAGAAGAATGGGTCCAACACCAGTTTTGAGCACCGCTGAAGAAAAAGCTTTGGTTGAATGGTGTATAAATTTAGCCAAGTGTGGTTTCCCACGAAAAATGGATGATATACTCAATACAGTTCAAAAAATCATACTTTCAAAAAGTGAAGAAGATAGAGAAAAGGTACCATTTGTAAACGGACGTCCTGGAAAAAAGTGGTATTCTGCATTCTTCAGGCGTAATCCACAGCTGGTCCATAGGAGTCCAGAAAATTTATCCAAAGGGCGTGCAGTTGTTACAGAGGAAAGCATAAGGAAATGGTTTACTTGTTTACGAGAATATTTGGAAACCGAAATTGCAGTAGATATTTTGGACGATGCCACTAGAATCTTCAACGGGGACGAAACTAGTTTCACTCTATGTCCCAAAACGGGAAAAATAATAGCCCCTAGAGGATACAGAAATGTTTACCAAATCGTTAAAGGTAAAGAAAAAGAAGCTTTGACGGTTTTGATAGTAATTTCAGCAGACGGTGTCATAGCACATCCGTGTGTGGTGTTTCCATATGTCAGACCTCCAAAAGATGTGCGTGAAAGCATGGACCCTTCGTGGTGTTTAGGTTTAAGCGAAACGGGTTGGATGAGATCAGAAGTTTTTTACGAGTATGTCGCCAATTCTTTCAACACGTGGTTGGAAACCAATGGAATCAAAAAGCCTATTCTTTTCATTATAGATGGTCACAAAAGCCACTTAACCATGAGCTTAAGTGAGTTCTGTTCCAACAATGGTATCATTTTGTATGCCCTACCACCTAATGCCACCCACATACTCCAGCCTTGCGACGTAAGTGTTTTTAAACCACTTAAATCACAATGGCAAGCTACAGTAAGAGAATGGCAAATGTGCGAAGAGAACACAAACCAAATTTTAACCAAAGCAAAGTTCTGCCCACTTCTTAAAAAGGTCCTGAAGAAAGAAAATTTACCCCAAACTATAAAAAATGGTTTCCGTAGATGCGGACTTTTTCCATTTAATCCAAATGCTGTGGATTACACTAAATGTGTTCAGAATGTGTTGGAAAATTTAGAGGAGACTAACACGTCGCTTCAAGTTATAACTGACCCAAACACTCCATCAATCGCCAATTATGAGACTACGGAACAAACAATTAAGTACCTTCAGGGTACTTTGGAAGAACGCGGAGTTAATGTACACTTAATTCTTGAGGAGTTATCAAAATCGAAACATTCTCTTATTGGCAACATTGAACAAAAAGATAATCCTCCTGCACCAATACCGGAGACAACAGTAAACAATCTTCCATTTGAAACAATAAATAATGATCTTCCACCAGTAACACCAATACCGGAGACAACAGTAAATAATCTTCCATTTGAAACAGTAAATAATGATCTTCCAACAGCAACACCAATACCGGAGACAACAGTAAATAATCTTCTATTTGAAACAGTAAATAATGATCTTCCACCCGTAACCATAGATGATATTCCATCCGTATCCCTATTTTCTAATGGTCAAATATATGATATCGACGAAGCTGGATATCTTATTCCTCCACCAGAAGAAATACAAGGGACTGAAAATGTTTTACTACCCAATAACGACTCCCAAGACTCATCCAGTGAAATAAAAAATTCAAGTATCGTAATTATCCCAGCAAAAAGTTCCGATATCTCTAATCAGGTATTGTTTTATCCAAACCCGATTATGAAAAGCAAGAAGAACAAAAATGCACCCAAATTGCCAAGTGCAATATCATCTGAAATGTGGAGGCAACTCGAAAAAGAGAAGGAAGATGCTAAACAAAGAAAAATTGATGCCGTTCGGGCAAGAAAAGAAGAAGCGCAGAAAAAAAAGGAAGCGAAGCAACTTGAAATGCGAAAACGGATGGAAAAAAGAAAAAGAAAACGATGTGTGAGACAAGAAAATGAGAATATACCAAATAATGAACAATTACCAGAACAAAATAATGGTTTAGAGAGTAATAAGACTGACAAAAGAAGAGAATTTATCAAGTGTACTTCATGCGACATCGAATTAATCAGTGATACAGAAGACAATGATCTCAAAAATATTGGTTGTGATGAGTGCACAAGCTGGTACCATTTGAAATGTACAACGTTCAAAGGACATTTATACGAGGAAATTGCTGCCAAAGACTTTATCTGTCCGCAATGTACGCAATGAAACAGTGTGTTCTATTTTGTATTTTGAGAATAGGTATAGGTATAGGCAATGAAAAAATGTTTTTTAAGTTAATATTTTTTGTTCGTTGTGTTTTTCTGCTTTTAGGTTTAGATGTAGGTATAGGCAATGAAAGAATGTTTTTTGAGTTAATATTTTTTGTTCGTTATGTTTTTCTGCTTTTAGAATTTTATTTTATGTTTACAAAGACAATAATGTATTTTTTTAAATGAAAATAATATATTTTACACTGTTTTGCATTATTATTTGATATGATTTTTCCACTTTTAAACAAGAACATGCCCAAAATCCAAAAACATGCAAGACAAAATGGGTATGGCCGAATACTGGTGCATTTATTGTCCGACTTCTGGATTTCGGGGCCCGACTACTGGTGAATTATGTATAGATTTGGATAAAAAAAAAATTCACTTGTGGTGCCCCCTATCGCTCGAATACAAACACACATTTAAAATATAAATATGCAATGATATACAGCAATCTGTTTCACGTGATTAAGTGAATAAACATTGGAAATATAAGAGATTCCATTTTTAGTCCTCTCTAACCGGTCGACTACTGGTGTATCTACCCTACATATTAAAATAAGTTAACGGTATTATAGCTGAATTATTTCAAAATTGGAATTATGGTTGAATAGGTATTGAAAGCAATAAAAGTATTATATTTTTAATGTAGAAAACGTAAGGAAGCAATTGCTGTTCATTAAAAGACGACCATGGAAAACTTAAGTAACACATGTATTACAATATATTTTAATATTCTACAAATATTTTATACGCTTAATTTTAAGAAGCATTTCTTTATAAACTGTTCCAACTCTATTGACAAATAAATACTTATTCTAGAGTATTGTGAATATGATTATGTTTGTAATTGATAAAAGAAAGAAAAACTATTGTTCTCTACTAATTCGGAAATTTTTGTAATGCTGTAAAACATTCTTTAAAGCTCAGGTATTGGAAAAGTAACATTGCATGTTAGATTTTAAAAATATATACTTGTAAATGAAGAAATATGAATGACAATGAAAACTTCAAACACTTTAAACAAAATAAATAAACAAAAGTCTACTTTTTATGCATATATTTATTAACATTATAAATTATCTTCGTCTGATGAACAATTAAATAAATCATAACTATCATCACTGTCGTTTCCTACTTCTATTATAAATTCTTCACAATAATTGTCCATTATATGTTCTTTGTGAACATACTCTTCTTCTAGTTTTTGTACGTGATGGCACATGTTTGACCATTCCTGCACCATAACATTTTGAAACTCTTCCTCTGCAATTTTCTGCACATCTTGTAATTTGAAGGTGACATTTTTGGTCGCTACCCTATTCTTGATAAGAGCCCAAATCTTCTCAATGGGATTCAGCTCTGGATGATATGGTGGCAGCCTTAGCACAGAATGTCCATGTTCTGCCAATATCCCATCAATTTTATATTCTGTGAATTCAGGTCTATTTTGTTTAATTATTCCATATAACTCCACCTTGGTAAATGCACTATCATAAGTAATGCCTCTTGCATCTAGCCATAGTTTCATTTCTGCCTTTCGACTATTTGAGGTGGGATGCCGAACAGACAAAACATTGTGATAAGCAGCATTGTCAACCACCAACACAGTTTTTTTTGGTAAATTTGGTATAAGCTTTTCTGTCAACCATTTCTTGTAGTTCGTACTGTTCATGTCATCATGACCGTCGCCAGTTTTCTGTCCAGACTTAAATATTAACAGAGCATTGTCAATAAATCCTTGTTCACCACCTGGAAATTATAACATGTGTTAAATGATATACAGGTTGTCTCTAAAAGGTCTTTAAACAACTCTACCACGTATTTTTCGGACCAAAATAAACCGATTTAGCAAAACTTGGCTTAGTGAAAGTTGCTTAGTTTGTGCGCAATACGGTCCTGAAGTTGCAGTTGGAAAATTGTTTTTTTGTTATAAATTTGAAACGGCTGGAGCGATTGCGCTAAATTTTGTCACGTTTACATAGTTTTATGAGTCAAGAAATTCTGTATCAAAATTGTGATAGTAATCAATCCATAGGCGGAGAACCTGCGTTTATAAATATTAAAACATTTCCATTTTCTACGCCAATGGATAAAAAAGAGTTTGTCTATAAAATTTTAGATTAAGTGTCTTAAGTACAAGAAAAAAGGTACTCTTGGTAAGACTCGAAAAATTGCATCGTTTTCTCAAAAATCGCATTTTAAGAATTGTTAACAATTTTTTTATGATATGTTTTCTTTTTTAATAAATACGGAACGACCAATACCAAATAGGTCAAAACAAATAGGCACTAGTTAATAAAAAAGATATTCTGTTTATTTCGTCAATTAATACAAAGATGCTATTTTTTTAATAATGTTTTTTCATATAAATTCCAATTGTGTTCTGGTTGGTGGACAACAGAGAATTATTAACAATTAAACAATGAAATAATGAAAATGAAACCATGATTTTTAAAAAAAAAAAGAAAAGATATTATAAAAGGTGTTCAAAATGTCTACCATTTTCGTGAATACAAAGGTCTATTCGCCGGAGGAAATTAAATTGAACTCTTTGCAAAACTTCTACATCACCTCTGAGATTATTGGTTGCTTCTTGAATACGTTGCCACAATTCTTCTTCATTATTTACAGGTGTATTGTAAACAATGGATTTCTGGTGTCCCTAAAAAAAATAATCCAGAGGATTCAGATCTGGACTTCGAGGTGCCCATTGTACAGGAGTGTCATTACCTCTACCGATTCATCTATTTGGAAAGTGATGGTTTAAGTAGTGTCGTACGTTCATCGAAAAATGTGGTGGTGCACCATCGTGCATAAACCACATATTTCGTCGAATATCTAGCGGTATATCATCTAACAAGTCCGGAAGAGTATGTTGTAAAAAAATCAAATAGGCTTCTCCAGTTAATCTCTGCGGTAGTGTGACAGGTCCAATAATAAAATTTCCGATTATTCCAGCCCATACATTCATTTTAAATTCATGTTGAAAATGGTTAATTTTAATGGCATGTGGATTTTCCTCTGCATAAACATGTTCATTATGAAAGTTCGTTATCCCTCTTCTTGTAAAACAAGCTTCGTCGGTAAATAAGATTTTTTTGCAAAAGTTTAAATTTCTTGCTCTTTTATGTTCAATAAACCGGCAAAAATTTAGGCGCCTTTCAGGATCTTGAAGTAAGAGGTCTTGAACTCGAATCTTATGGTATGGATGTAATAATTGTTCTCTAATTAGTCTATTGACCACATCTTTAGATACTGTAATTTCTCTAGCTATTCGTCTAACGCTCAGTTCCGGATCTTCTTGAACACGGTCTAAAATTTCTTCTTCTACTTCAGGTTGCCTCACAACGCGCTGCCTGCCATAGTTTGCTGTTACAGGAGCTAAGCGACCGGTTTCTCGAAGGCGTCTCTCTACTGCGGCAAACGTTGGATGACTTGGAACACGACGATTTGGAAACCGTTCCGAATATACTCTAACACTCTCGGCACAATTGCCTTGACAATATCCATATACTAATAACATATCGGTATATTCTTCGTTGGTGTATTGAACAGCCATGACAAAATGAAAATAAAAGTAATGATGGAAAACACTTTTGAAAATCCAGAAAAGTCGTTGTCAAATATTCAAATAGTCATAACTATGGAAACCAACAATAACAACTAAATACAAACATATGTATTTTACAAAACGCAGGGCACAAGTGGAATTCTTAAAACAAAACAAAAAACATCAAAAAAATAGCATTTTTTGCATCAATTGTCGAGATAAATAGAATATATTTTTTGTAAACCATATAATACAAACATATGTATTTTACAAAACGCAGGGCACAAGTGGAATTCTTAAAACAAAAAAAAACATCAAAAAAATAGCATTTTTTGCATCAATTGTCGAGATAAATAGAATATCTTTTTTGTAAACCATATAATACAAACATATGTATTTTACAAAACGCAGGGCACACGTGGAATTCTTAAAACAAAAAAAAAAACATCAAAAAAATAGTATTTTTTGCATCAATTGTCGAGATAAATAGAATATCTTTTTTGTAAACCAGTGCCTTTTTGTTTTAACCTATCTGGTATTGGCCGTTCTGTATTTTTTAAAAAAGAAAACATTTTACAAAAAAAAATTATCAATTCAAAAAAGACGTCAAAAGACGTGTACATAGTTTAAAGAGACGTCTAAACGGCCTAAGACACGTGTACACGGCTTAAGGCCCGGTTATAGTGTTACCGACCGAGTCCATTTTGTACCAGAATCTTATTTCATGCTTTTTGTAAAAATAAGAATATGAATAATAAAATTTAAAAAGTGGAATGATTTATAATTAAGTAGTGATTAGTCTAAAGCAATTAATTGTTATAAATCGTAATCAACTAATTCTAAAAATCAAGAAATATAACCAAGGGCATAAGGATAGCATTAGGATAATGTAAGCATGTTTTGCGAAAAGATAGTGCAAACAGAAATAAAAAATATGCTTTTATTTTCCTGAAAAGCATGAAATACATATGATAAAAAACATAGGCGTTCTGTAAAACGCTGCTTCCTAATAGTTTGTACATTATTTCATAGATAGCACCACAAGATAAAATAGTCAAGGCCAAATGTGGTGTAGCAGATACAGTTGGCCTTGAAATAGTAAATAATGTGGGAAGGAGAAAGAAAGCTATATACCCTTTCCTTATTAAAATATTACAAATACATTTGATACTTTTATACTAAACTTGAGGGGTAGCACAATTTATTAGTTTGTGTAGGAATATTTTATTTTTTGAGCCGCATCCAATCCAACTAAAGAATATAGTATTTTATTACTTTCTTATACGTATGAGAGTTTCAAATTATAGAATTTTAAGAATTCTTTTATATAAAAATTATTCAAAATCGTATTATAAATACTTATTACTATTCTCTTAATAAATCCCTATAGAATGCATACTTTGCAAGACATTCGAAAAAAAATGAGATGTGGCCACCACACGACGTTCTTATACGTATGAGCGTTTCAAATTATAGAGTTTTAAATTTTTTAATATAAAAATTATCTAGAATCCTATTATAAGTACTTCTGTTCTCTTAATAAATCTCTATAGAATGCATACTTTGCGAGATATTCGAAAGAAAGTGCTACTCGCTAAGAGTAAAAGTGTTACTTCCGGTCCGAATTTTGAAATTTCATTTATACAAAAAATATTTCAAAATCAACTCTAAATACTTTTGTACTCTTGACAAATATTTATAGAACGCATAATTTATGACATATTGGCAAAAAATCGCTATTCGATAAGAGTAAAAGTGATACTTTCGGTCCGAATTTTGAAAATGTTTTTATACAAAAGATATTGAAAATTAAGTTCTAAATACTTTTGTATTCGTAGCGTACCTGTCTAAAAAGCATGACTTGCGAAATATTTGCACAAAACTGATTTTTGATAAGAGTAAAAGACCTACTTCCGGTATCAATTTCGAAAAACTTTTTAAATAAAGTTGTTCTCAATTTTAATTACATATGAATTCTTTATAAATTTGTTTAAACTTAGTAGTTGACAAAATATTGGCAAAATTCGATTTTTTCACTGAAGTAAACTACTACTTCCGGTATATGAAAACCTAATCAGATCTCAAGAGGGAGATTGTACACGTCACGCACACGCACACACACACACACACAGAGAGAGAGAGAGAGAAACAGACATCTTTCAAAAACCACTTTTTTGGTGTCAGGCGACTTCAAAACGTGGACATCTGCAAAAATCTCGAGGTCGAAAACTTTCGTCATCACAATACTTCCTTATACCACGTATAAGAAAGTAAAATGGTTTTTAAAAAATGTCTCTCTCTTTGTGTGTGTGCGTGTGACCACGATAGCGATCAAACAGCTATAACTATCAATTCGAAATATTACGAGCATAATCTCCCTCTTGAGATCTGATTAGATTTACAGTAAAATCGGCATACCGGAAGTATTAATTTACTTAGTGAAAAAATCGAATTTTGCCAATATTTCGTCAACTACTAAGTTTAAAGAAATTTATAAAGAATTCATATGTATTCAGAATTAAATTTGAGAAGAATTTTATTATGAAAGTTTTTTGAAATTCCTGCCGGAAGTAGATCCTTTTCTTATCGAAAATCAGTTTTTTGCCAATATTTCGCAAGTCATGCTTTTTAGACAGGTACGTTACGAGTATAAAAGTATTTAGAACTTAATTTTCAACACCTTTTGTATCAAAAAAATTTCCAAATTTGGACCGGAAGTAAAACTAAAGCGAAGTTTAAACAAATTTATATAGAATTCATATGTATTCTGAATTAAATTTGAGAAGAATTTTATTATGAAAGTTTTTTGAATTCCTGCCGGAAGTAGGTCTTTTTCTTATCGAAAATCAGTTTTTTGCTAATATTTCGCAATTCATGCTTTTTGGACAGGTGCGTTACGAGTATAAAAGTATTTAGAACATAATTTTCAATACCTTTGTCTCAAAAAAATTTCCAAATTTACACCGGAAGTAAAACTTTTACTCTTATCGAATAGCGACTTTTTACAAATATGTCGTAAATTCATTCTATATATATTTATGAAGACTACAAAAGTATTTAGAGCTGGATTTGGAATATTTTTTGTATAAATAAAATTTCAAAATTTGGACCGGAAGTATCACTTTTACTCTTACTGAGTTGCATTTTCTTTCGAATATCTCGCAAAGTATGCATTATATAGACATTTATTAAGAGAATAGAAGTACGTATAATAGGATTTTGAATAATTTTTATATGTTATTTCATAGAAAAATTAGCCAAATTTTAAGAATTTTTTATATAAAAATTATTTCATAGAAAAATTAGCCACATTTTAAGAATTTTTTATATAAAAATTCTTAAAATTTGGCTAATTTTTCTATGAAATAACACTATTTCAAACAATTTTGTATAATTTGAAATGCTCATTCGTATATATATTTTTTAATTCTTTATTTCAAAAGTAGGACAATTTATTTTTTTAGATGAAGGAAATACAGCAAGAAAATACTACATATAAACTAAAAAATATATAAGTATATGGTAAATAATAAAATTTTATCATGAGCAAGATAACTCAACAAATATAGGGAAACTTCTAATAAGCAATGTAGAGAACATATTTGTAGTTGAAAATAGAAATATATGCGCCTATCAGAAAAAAAAACATTTTTAAAATATATTAGAGTGTTAAAGAAATTTACATTATTCGATCGTGTTTTCTATTTATTTTAAATCTCTCTTCTGACCGAATAAATAATATTTACACACTTATATTACCCCTTTAGCACATACCTCTGCTTTATATCCACTTACAATAATGTGTACGACGGAAAGAGAGGTATACGACTTGCAACGTATTCTCCCTCTTACTTTAGAAGACCGATATTCATTCATAATGTTACCTGCGCGATCCAGTTCGTTCTATACTCCATTCAGTCTAAGAATAAAGCATTGGGAAAGATAGGGCTTAAAATAAACGTTTGTGATTGGTTGAAATCGAGTGTGCATTTACACTGGCAAAATAATCGCATTTAGCTCGTTCTGTCAAAAATTTGTTTACTGACAGTTTTGTTCAAAGATTTTGTCGATTTCCGTATTTTACATAGTTATTTGTTGTTAATATTCTTAAAAAATAGTTCTTCTTAGAACTCGCAAGTGAAATATTCATTTGTTAAGGTATTTTATCAATTTCGTTAACTTTCTTTTCGTAATCGCTAATATTCTATACTATGGCGGAAGCAGTTTTACCAGGTCCTTCAAAAAATCGTAAAGGGAAACACATAAGATCTGGACAAAGGCAAATGGCTTATAATGTGTACATTAAGCATAAAGACAATATGTCTAAAACAGCTGCAGTCAATCAAACAGCAGAGGAAGTGGGTATTAATAGGAATACAATGTACTGCATTATTAAAGAAATGGAATTATATGGAGTTCCAATTTCTCCTCCAAGAAAAAGAAATTATCGTCATACTTACAATAAATTGGATGAAGCACAAAAAAGTACAATTAAACGACATGCGCATTCCTTTTTCTTGAGGAATGAGTTACCAACTTGTACAAAAATTTACGTAAATGTCAAAATATAATGATATCAGATATGTATATCCCTGCTATCCATCTGACAGTAAACATATGTTTTACTTGTTTTCAAAATACAAAGTTCATCGTGTGTAAACTGTGCTCATATTGTAGCGCCATCTACTTTATTCTTAGACTGAATGGAGTATACAATTCAGTAAATAAATTGTTTTCTTTACTTTCGTCTGCATCCCCATGGCAACGAACTAAATTTTAATTTTTGTGTAATCCGTACATTTAGCGACATCTATATTGCATTAGATTTCGAACTCTAGCTAATTTCATACCTGTTGAAATTTTTACCGACTATAACCGGGCCTTAAAGATACATGTACATGAAGCACACAGTATGCGCTGCCGTCCTCTAGTTAATGTTCTCAAATCTTAAAATGCGATTTTTGAGAAAACGATGCAATTTTTCGAGTCTTACCAAAAGTACCTTTTTTCTTGTACTTAAGACACTTAATCTAAATTTTATAGACAAACTCTTTTTTATCCATTGGCGTAGAAAATGGAAATGTTTTAATATTTATAAACGCAGGTTCTCCGCCTATGGATTGATTACTATCACAATTTTGATACAGAATTTCTTGACTCATAAAACTATGTAAACGTGACAAAATTTAGCGCAATCGCTCCAGCCGTTTCAAATTTATAACAAAAAAACAATTTTCCAACTGCAATTTCAGGACCGTATTGCGCACAAACTAAGCAACTTTGACTAAGCCAAGTTTTGCTAAATCGGTTTATTTTGGGATATCTTACATGGGATGTAACCTGCAAAATTCACTCGGTGAGTACCTAATTTATTTTTTATCTCCACTTCTGTACGTTTCCACCCTTCATGTTATAAGTAACGGTTGTTCAGTTAGAGGTCCTCTATAAGGTACACTAGTCATTTTGTAAAAAAATCGCCCGACACCTCAACTGCAATTATTCCAATAATAGTTGTAACTGTACCTTATTTAACCTCAATTTGTTTATTCTAATCGAAAAATTTATTTATCTCATTGTATTTCTCTGTTTGTGATTTAGAAATCTTCTAAATTAACTAATAATTAAACAAACACAGTCTTATACTAATTACCTTTAACGTTCTGCATCTTGAAGTAATTACAAACATTCCACACGATTTCTCGAGCTTGATAATGCATAATGTTGCGCTTTTTCGATACAGGTTCAGAAGAATCCGCCATTATCGAAGTTTTAACCTTCAAACAAATAATATTATAATTACATATTTCGTGCATATTTCTACTTTCCGGCTAGTTTGTTTTGTTATTACTTACGTTCGGAATTAATAAATGCAAATATAAAGTTTTGAAAAAAACTGATTTTGTTGTAGAAAACGAGGATAAAGCGATTTTCTTATAAATAGCAGAATGACACCAAACAAATACACTACGGTAGACAAAGCGCAACTAAATTAAATACTAAGGAGGATAGAAAAGAAGGAGAGAGCATTGTCCACAAAAAGTTATGCTGAGAGGGGTATGTTTACACCCGCCATTGGTGGAACCATCAGCTGATTATTTGTGTAATATATATTTTGTATTTTATTCTTTATTATCCTGAATACAAACTTATTATGTTCATATAACTTTTATTTTTTTATTTAATATCTTCAATACCATCATTTGTTGTTAATTAGTTTAAGGCGTGTTTAAGGTTAAGAATTTCCTTCACTATATTTACAAAAATATAAAGGCTGTGACGCGTTTCGCTAACACTGTAGCTTTGTCAAACAGCGATGGTATAATAATTACTTTACAAGTGAAATACGTATATGTACTTAAATTTGGTAATTACAAGTATATATGACTCACAGAAACGATTAACTAACAAGTACAAAAAAGGGTGGGAAAGACATATTAGGCATTTCATCACAATAGGCACACGGAAAAACCCTAAACGAATAAGTTTAGTAATGGAGAACGATTAATATCTAGTTGGTCATTAAGCAAATTCCCAGAATTTTTGTTTTTATTTATTTCAAGGGCTTCTAAGAGATTTAATTTATGGGATTTATTTTGTACATGTAAAATTTCAAACTCCGGATCAAACAAATGGTTTTCTGATAATAAGTGATTTGAATAATTAGAATCTAGTTTTTTGTTATCATAACTACGTTTATGTTCTGAAATTCTAGTTTTGAAATTTCTGAACGTTCTCCCAATATAAATTTTGTCACAATTACTACCACATTCTAATTTATATACTCCAGATTTATTAAATTTTGACGGTTTGGATTTACTGTTTTTAATGAACCTAGATAAATTATTTTAAGGCATATATTTAGGTCTAAAGTTTCTAAAAATGTTTGAATTTTAACTGAGGGTTTACCTATGTATGTTAAACATTTATATTGATTATTTTTATTTTTATCCAAAGGGAATATTTCATCTAAAGTTTGTTTGTGCGTTTTCTTAGCTATGATATTATCAATTAACTTTGGGTCGTAGTTATTATTAACTGCCATTTGTTTAATAATATTTAATTCTTTGTTATAATTATTAGTAGTTAAGGGAATTGTTAGAAATCTGTGTATCATACTCTTATACGCTGCTAATTTATGGCTATGTAGGTGGGCTGAACTGTTATGAATTGTTATATCAGTGTGTGATGGTTTATGAAATATGGATCTTCATCAAGTAAAAGCCACATCTATCCAATTTTTTTAAGAATTCCCATTATTTCCCATTTAATTTTTTACTAAGGATTTAGCTGTTTTATCTTTAATTTAGTACTTAGTATTTAATATGGGTTGATGTGCCGCTTTTCATTGCTCGAATTGGATTAACAAAAAGAATGCAAGGCAATTAGAGGCATAGAAAAGGAAAATTATCTTTCCACGATTGTAGGTAGGTATATAAAGTTATTAATTTCATCGAAAATTTGGTGAATATAAATCTTTTAACATTGAAAATTGTTGATTATAGGATACAAAAAGAGCCCATTAGAAGGAATCTGTGGTTAAAGAAAATAGATAGGCCAAATTGGGTTCCAAAGGAAAGTAGTATACTTTGGTCTCATTTTGGGAAGAATTGCCATTATAAACATACTCTAACTACTATATACCTTAGTGAAGTGCTATACAAACATAAATTGTGAAGCAAGTGCATCATTTTCTTTGGTTAACGGTGGATTTGTTTATTAAATATTTGCAGCAACGAGTGAGAGTGAATCAAACCTTCCATCAAGAGAGCCATAAGAACTTGACAAAAAGCTTTTATATATTATATTATTGTAAATAAAATTATAAAATAAAACCTCATATACGTAAATTCAAGCCACGAGTTAAATGTTGAACTATGTAGATATATTACTAATAAATATATATGTATATAAATTTGTTGATGTGTAAGTTGTTTATACTATTGCTAAACTAAGTACGTACACACATTTATAATTATTAATTTCAGTTTTACATAGAGTAAATATTAAGTGAATATTACTGTTGAATGACACACATTTCTATGCTTGCAGAACTATTAATTGTTCTGAAAGGCAACTTTAAATAACATTTTTACTTCAGTTATGTATTGAAAGTTTACGAGTAACTCGTGGGCACTAGCAAATATTTATTTTCAAAAAAATCTATAATTTGTTTTTTCAAAGTAAAATTATTAGAGAAGTAAATTTAATAAAAACAGTTTAAGAAATAATAATATTCGAATTTAAATACTTTAATAAATTTTATTACATGTGAACTAGGGCTCTTACTTTTGCGCGGATATCCGGATATCCGAGTCGTCAGTATCCGGGTACACAAATCTTAGATACAAGTATCCAGATACCCGGATATCCGGATACTTGTTTTTAAATTACGATTACTAAGTCGTAATCTAAGTTCGTTCGATTAACGATTACATTAATTGTAATTCCGTTTTTTTTATACAGGATGGTTCACCGGGAACTGAATCCATCGATTGCGGAAAAACTGTACCTAGGAATGATCTGAAATTTTGACACTATACTAAGTCGATGGGGGCCATTCGACTAAAATATTTTCAAGATGGCGGTACTCCGGGCTATACCGGAAGTAGGCACCAGCTTCCTAATTTTAAATAGAATACCCTGTATATTGTAAGGTTTTAAATTCTACGTGGAATTCTAAATATATTTCATGTATAATGTCATATATCTAAGCGTAACCCTTTTTGACTTATTGAAATTCTTATGTTAAACATGACGTTTGCTCGCAGAAAATCAATAGCCTTTTTCCATATAAAGATGAATTTATTATTTAATTTGAAGTAAATTCTCTCAAATAGATGGCTTAATTAAATACTATTTGTATAAAATTGTTGCAATTATTAATATAGAGTGAGCGAGTTATACGCCTGAAAACGAAGTTGGAAAAATTTCCAAAAGACAATTTTTTTAAATAGGAAGCGGCAACTTTTATAATTTTATCTTATTCTGCATTAAAAATAAGGATCACTTTGTATAAATATGTCTATTATAAAAATTGGTAGTTTTCGAAATATTGGCAAGTTAGTGTTTTTATCTTCTACAATACATACTGTTTGCAGAAGAATACTGATGCGAAGCTTCATTCAATGAGCACTAATATTGTCGACCACGAGATATCCTCGTCATGAGGGTCCAGTACGTGCAAAAGCCGGTCTGTTTCACGCATTGAATAATACGTTGATGGAATACTGATGCGGAGCTTCATTGAACGGGCACTAATAATCTCGACCGTGAGATATCTTCGTCATAAGGGTCTAGTACGTGCAAAAGCCGGTCTGTTTCACGCATTGAATAATACGTTGATGGAATACTGATGCGGAGCTTCATTGAACGGGCACTAATAATTTCGACCGCGAGATATCTTCGTCATGAGGGTCCAGTACGTGCAAAAACCGGTCTGCGAGTAGCAATTTTTTCGAATATCTTGCAAGTATGTATTCTATAAAGATTTATTATGAGAATAGAAGTTCTCAAAATGGGATTTTGAATAATTTTTCTATACGCTCATACGTATAAAAAAGTCGTGTGGTAGCCACATTATTTTTTTTTAAATTGTATTTTAAAAACAATTTTGTTTTTGTTTTTTCTTATTCTTATTCGGATAATTATTGCCTTCATATATAACGCGTACGAGTTTAATTGAGCAGCGTTTAGCTCTCCTACATTTTTTGAACAACTTCGGTTAAGATTACTTAGAAAATCGTAATTCAAAGATTTTTGAAATTAGGATTACTGTAATCGTTAATCGAACGAACTTAGATTACGATTACAGTAATCGTAATTTTGAAAAAGTTTGATTTACGATTACTGCAATAGTAATCTAAGTTCCATCGATCAACGATTACAGTAATCCTAATTTCAAAAATTTTTGAATTACTATTAAAACAATCGTAATCGAAGCCGCAATCAATTACACCTGTAATCCTTATCGCCCAGCTCTGGTTTCTTGTTTGTCTGGAATACTGCACTTTAAAGTTTTTCTTAGTTATTTCGTTGTATGTTGTTTGCTTGAGAGCGACGCGATGGCAAGCGGTGGCATAATCACCGATTATTTAAGCGTTTTTGATAGTTGACGGCTTTTAAATTTAAATGGAAGCCTGACAAATTTAAAAGTAACAAGTAATCATTTTTTAAGTGTGCACACTAGCGCCAGTTATAGAAGAACGGCTGTTTTGATACACAAATTATGCATCGTCCAATTTCTGATGAACATTCTGTAACGGCGACTAAATGCTACACACGTGTATAAAAAAGGTGTAGTACGTACCTAAAAGTATGTTTCTAAATTATTTCCATTTTACTCAAGATTTGCCCGAATGTATCATGCAAAATACAATATAAGTACCCGGGTACCACGGTTATACAACAACGTCTAAAAAACTTTGACAGTGAGAATAATATGAACAAAGTGTTATAAACGTAAGTATTTCTATTATTTCGCACTATTTTGATGAGGCTGTCGATGCCATAAACGTGCATCCTTAAAAGAAGAGCTTTAGATAAAATCTGAAAAAATCTAAAGAAAAATACCCGGGTACCTCGATCATAGGCACAAGGGTTAATCAGAATACAAATAAGGACAGCTTTATATTTGAGGCGTCATAATAAAAGATCCGAAACCGGATACTCGAATCTAAGTTAAACGGATCCGGATCTTGAATCGGATTTCGAGTTACAATGAGTAACCCGGATACTCGAATATCCGGATAGTAAGAGCTCTAATGTGAACACTTAACGGTAGGCAACCCGCCAAGGTTGAACCATTTCTACCCTGCCCGTACACCACCTGGCATCCCTTTATTTGTCTATAAACTAACATTATGCTCTCTCTATATATCTTACTCGGACTAATGTTTTCAAGTCGGTCCTAAACCCGTCATATGTAGCGAAATCTATGTCTATCTCACTCGTTTCATGCTGCTTTCTCTTTTTTTTGTCTCAAAATCGTCATCCACGCAAGTGCCATCAGGTCTTAACCGAGCTATACTTACGGAACTGTTGATGTTGTTGATGTTTTATAATAAGCCAATTTTCGCTTGCCCATAACTGTTATATTATTATACACTCGAATCTTATAGGTATATATGACATTTAAATGAGAGTGACAGTTTGTAATTAAACTGTCACTCGCATTTAAGTCTGCAATAGCCGACCGATTTCGATAAATTTTCGTCTTAGCTAGGACCGGTAGAGATACAGTAAAGTGGGGATAGACGACGCGATTAGCTTGGAAAAACCTCGTGTAAAATGTGTGTGACAATGTTTACTGTTTAATGTTTTTTATCTTTAAAAATAATTACATACATTTGATTTTTTCTCTATATCGTACATCAAATGTGCAGCGGGCGCGTAGAGGTCGTTTTTTTTCTTTTGTGTACCAGCCTTAGTTAATAGACATTAATCAAATTCATGCATTTTTGTGGTTATTTCTAAAACACATAACTTTCTTAAGAAAATAAATTAGTACAAAAACTGACCTTGACATTATAAATTTATGCCTTTTGCATCACTGACCCAAATTTGAGATTCTAAAATTACAAAATAAGTTTAAAAAACGCGAAACGGCGATGCCTTAATTTTCGATAGGTAAACGCTCCTCTTAATAGATTTATTTATAACATTTAATTTGTAACTGGCTTTCATTATAGCATTTGACTATGGGAAGGTATATATCCTGAAATATTAATTAATTAGTTTATTGTTTTGAAATTGTTCCGGCCAATCAAAATTTGTAGTGGTATTGAATCGTTTAGTTGGTACTTTGACCGTGTCGGTTGCCAAAACGACTCGACTATACCTCTTATATTTATTATATATTTATGCTTTCTGTATTTAATTTACATTTGTATAAACTATTTTTACGTAACTACGACAATAAAGAATTATTGTGTGCAAATATTCTATTTTCTGCTTGCATAGACGCTTCTGGAGTAAGAAATTTCCTATGGATAGTAATAAATTAATAAGATTAAATATGTATAAGCATACTAAACTCTAATTTTGTTTAGATTCATTTATTTGTAATGAATAAATATCTTTGATCAACATAATATCACACTTTTAATGTTTTTGGGCAATTAAATTCAAAATATTGAATTAGAAAATATAACTAATGTTACATAGACACAAATTACTTACTTCTGTTTTATTCTGAACACCGTTGCAATGCAAGTCAGATGGTCTTGAATTTGAACTTTGTGAGTTAGGAATGTCTTGCATCAAAATTTTTAAAATATCAAAATCGTCATCATCGTCATCAGATTCTACTATTATTGGCGGTCTCTCTCGAACTTGGTCAAATTCTGACAGCTCTTCTTTAATTCTTAAATACGGATCATTTATAGGAAATAACTGCGATGATGATAACTCATGAGCATCTTCTACATCATCATCAATTACTATAATATTATCTTCTATAGAATATGAGACATTTTGTAACCCGTTAGATTCGGAAGTATACAAAGGTTCAATTTTAATATTCCTTGTAATATTGTCATTCTCCACATGATGTTCTAGTTCAGTTGTATTATTTTCTGCATTAGGATGATCACTAGTGGCAATAGTCTTTGGTGTCACTTCATGGTGTATATCTTGCACATCATTTTGACTATCATCATTATTTGCCAATATATTACCTACATTGGTAGTATTATATTGTACCTCATATGTAAAACATCTTTGATCGTCATGCTGATGATCAGGAAAACCGAAACTAACAATGTCGGCATTATTCAACTGTCTGGATATCCTTGGCACTACCTTTTGTCCATTCACATAGGTGCCATTTGAGGACTAAAAAAAAATTATTTAAAAATTGTTCCAAAAACAAACACCGAATAAACATTGTATACTAATCATATGTGATGATATACATTGCTACTCATGGAAGTTTGAAGAATTTACATAGCCGTAATACTATTAAATATTAGTAATAATACTATACTAATTATGCAACAAATTTAGAAGAAAGTCGCTAATATTGATGATCAATATGTTGATCAGGAAGAACAACTAACTATAGACAACATTCCTGTTTATACGTTTTACCACGTTCAAGAAAACTACTAAACAGCAATTCAATTATAATCTATTAATCGCTGTTTACCATTATTTTAGTGTGTGTTTTTATTACAGAAATGTTTATTTGTGCTTGTATTAGTAGAATAAATTTGTTAAATACTAAGGAAGGGGTAGAAATGTAAAGAAAGACTACTGAGCAGAAAAAACTATTATAGGGATTCGTGAGCAGGCACCAAATTCAAGAAGTGTACCTATTCTATGAAAAAAGCAAAAGAAGTTTATTTGTCAATTTTCAGCTATTTTGGCTGTTATTTATCTTTGTTTAGCGCTATAGATTGGACCGCGCTATGCGACCTTGTTTTTTTTTTTAGTAAGAAAGAGTTCAGATTTTATTTATCATTTTTGCAACTTAAGGTGCCACCGGTTGATACGTAAGTGCACTCGACGTGTATAGATGTCGATAAAGTATGTTCGATTCTCTTAACTCTAGTATTTTTCTTATCTGATTATCACATTTAGTTCATTTACTATTCAGTGTTTCATTTTGTATTTTATAAATTATGCATTCATTTATTACAATTATTTATGTGTAACTTCATTAATGTGTCACATCACTGGGGGGGGGGGGGTTGTCTAGTACGTTTTCTATATGAGCGCTCGTGCTATTTTGTCATCAGCATTGCAAGTGAAACGTGGCTGGAATCTTGCGTTCGTGCTGTACTTGTATTAGTAATTGGCATCGTATTTAACGATGCAAATGCACGACTCAACTTTGGTTTTGGTGTTGACCAGAATTTAAATGGATTTTGGTTATTGCCAGTTCGGATGAACTTGGATTTATATTGTGTTTTTTTTTTCTGAAGATTATTTTTCCCGTTTTGTTTCTAGCTACGAATGTGGACTTTCCGTAGAAATTGGTCTTTGTTAATTATGCTCATCTCCTGCTTAGCGTTTTAATTCTGCGTATTTACTTGTCCAATTCATACCAATTCCGTAATAGTCGTCTATTCCGGAAGTTTAATCCTGTGGCGTCAGTTGCCGCCACTGCTGTAATGTCTGACCTGCGCAGGTAGCCAGTGGTCACCCACGGCTTCGGCCACGTGCAGGTAGGATTTACTGTCAATATTTGTGGCGTAAATATGCATGTGTATAGAGTGTTGTTTACAAACGTAAGATGGGATTATTACTTTCTCGTTCTAATATACAGAGCTAAATTAGTGACAAAATCCAATTTTTATGGGGTTTTATTTATAACTTTTACGATTTTGTTTAAGGATTAATTCAGTGACCAGTAATTCAGTTTGGTTACATTAGCTTACATTTTTTGAGATGTTCATTTGTCATGTAACTGCATTTCTTAATTTCAAGATCAGCATTCATTTAATGCTTTCAATTTGTTTATTTACCTACTATGACTCAGTATCAATGTTAATTTTATTAAAAATTAATGTGCGACTAATGAGATCTCTACTGATTTTCAACACGTCAGTTTGTCACGAGTCATTAGGGTTAGCCTAATTCTAGTTCGTAATTTCCACCTAGCTTAGTTCTTTTGTCATTATGTTCGACCAATGCATTTACAAGTTTCAACTAAAGGTTTATTAAAAATTTATCTCATGTAACCTATCCTTTGATTAACGATTTATAATTCCGATCTGTCTTGAATTTAGTTTGCTTCATATAACCTCACACTTTGTTTTAACTATTGTTATTTCTTACACTCCCTCTGAGAGGTATAAACTTGTTGACTGGTGTATGTCTGCCTTAGGTACTGTTCATTTCTCCCGCTTACTTTTCCATGAGTGCCTCCCGACCAGGTGCTGAGTCAGGGGCATGTCTTATTAATTAAGGGGGTGGCGCCTTATTTTAGCCCATTATCTGACAGATTTCGTTCGACTCACGACCGTTTTCAGATTTATCTGTTTTTAAAGACAAAGATATGAAGGGAAGTTACAGCTAAGCCGACAGATGTTTTGATTGTGTCAGGATAACACTTTTGATTAAGGGATTTATGAGAGTAATTAGTAAAGTAGAATATTTGTTGCATTCTTCTTCGCCCTTATCAAGTATTTGGAGGGGGTGTAACACGTATTATACATCCTGAATCCTTCCTTTTTCAAATATCAAGCATTAACTTAAAAAAACATGCAACTGTAAATTTGTATAGTACATTCAACAAAAAAAACATTCTTAACATACAGCATGTACGTATATAATCACATATATATAATAAAAGTAATATAAATAAAAAAATTACAAAAAAACACTTAAGAAAAAGCTCGTCAACATGATAAAATGTGTTCTCTATCAGATATTCTTTTAATTTGGTTTTAAAATTCATTAAGTATAGGTTCTTCAAATTATGCGGTAAATTATTGTATACATTCAACCATCTGTATAATCCAATCTTTTTGCATTTTACACAGATGTGTTCTCGGGTGAAGCAGATGAAAATGAGTCACCCTTTTGGTAGGTAGAATTATGCTCTATTTTCGTATTTCTCAAAAAAGTACACGTGATTTAGTTTCACAACACGTTCGAAGATAAATGTACTAGGTAAAGTAAGTTTATACTTCTCCAATAATGGGTGGGGACTGTGGATAAAAATCTGAAATAAAATGCAAAAGGAAAAATCCCTTACCACAAAAAATATATAAATAAATCTATATACGTATTTCGGCAACTAAGTTGCCATCTTCAGTAGAAATCTGTATAATACAAAAAAGAGTGTTAAACGTAGTATTTTTGGCTAAGGTGTAACCTCTTTACCAAATGACCCCACAGGATACCACTGATTTCTTAACAAACAACATCCCTATATATACAGGGTGAGTCATTAGTAGCCGCTTCTTCGATTGCTCTTTTGTGTTTTAAATAGAAGAAAAAAAATTAGTGGAAGATCCATGGTTGCTTGTGGCGCATATTGTAAAAATACTTTAAGCTCTGACACACTTCCGGTTTCACCGGAAATGCACGGAACTTAATTTTTTTAAATGACTCACCCTATATATTTTTGGATTTTCATGTACTGCTCTAAATTCTCTATTCAACTGTTTTTTCTTTTTCAAAGTTGACCAAATAGTTTTTGAGTTATTAATTTTTTTTGAAAATATTTGACCAAAACACGTGTTCAGAAAAAAATCATTTTCACATTGTTCTTAAAAGTAAAAACATTAAGTTTGGTGGTGCTTGTAGCCAAGAAAATTTTGCAACATTTGGTAGTAGTTGCACTCGACAATACCTCAAAAAACTTTGTTATTTCAAAGCCTACTTCCCGAAATTTTCATATACCAAAAACTTATTTTTTTTAAACGGAACACCCAGTATTTTATTGAGGCATTTTGTTCCTTTTTTTATTCTCTTTTATTTTTGTTAGCAATGTCCTATACCTATCTTTTGTAATTTCTGAGATAATCACTATAGGAGCAATTAGCGGTCAATTAAGGAACTACGGGTGCTGTTCTATGCACCCAAATATTCGTCAAATAAAGGCTGGAATGCGGTTGACTGACTGAGTCAACTGTTAAAGAAAGTCGGTATACATTTATGTCAAACTTATAAAAGCATCGCTATTAGTTATCATCCAAATGAATTATTCTTCTGAAGAGTTAATAGACATGATTGACGTTTTGGGTGAATCTGAAGGAAACTCTTTGCCAGCATCCATAATTTATGCACAGCGATCCCTGGTAGGAGTCAACCGAAGCCAGAAACCTTCGAAAGTATAAAGTGGACGGTTTGAGTGAACAGAAAGTATTGAATATGAAAGAGCAGAAAAAGCAATAACTGGTAAGGATAAGACGTTTATGTTATTTGCGAGTGTAGTCGAACACCCCCATACTAATACTACGAAAATTAATCGTCAGTTAGATGTAAGTCAAATTTGAGAATCCAGAATAATTGGGAAACATGAAATTCACCAGTAGCATATTCATACACAGGGTAAAATGAAAGAAATTTTCAGAATCGCTTACACTGTTGTCAATTGGCAGCAGATAAATTACCCTGCTTTCTCAATTTTTTGTTGTTTACCAACGAAGCCACCTTTAATTCAAGTGAATACGTTCATCGTCACAATTTCCGTTATTATAATACATAGAGCCCCCACTTTATCACACCTGTAAACTTTCAAAATCGTTGGTCATTAAAACTGTGGGGTAGAATAGTGGGTAGTTACATAATTGGACCTTATTTCTTTGATGAAAATGTTAATGGAGGAGAGTATCATCGCTATCTACGGACGGATTTTCAAAACTTTTTGAACACATCTTCAAATATGTCAGTAAACATAACCTTTATTTTATTTTGATGTTAGCCAACAGAGTCAAAAATTAAATACTGCAACTGGACATTGCCGGAATTAAAAAATTGAAATGCGATGCTCTTCATTTAGTAAAATTATTACTTTTGGGATAGTTGGATTTAACATTTACTTTGTTTGACAGTTGACTAAGGAAGTCAAGCGCCATTCCTGTCTTCCATTGGTTGAACGAATATTTTGGTGCATAAAACAACAGCGCTCGTAGTTCTTTAATTGACCGCTAATTGCTCCTATAGTGATTATCTCAGAAATTACAAAAGATAGGTATAGGACATACCTATCGACATTGTTAACAAAAATGAAAGAGATTAAAAAAAGGAACAAAATGCCTCAATAAAATACTGGGTGTTCCATTTAAAAAAAATAAGTTTTTGGTATGTGAAGATTTCAGAAAGTAGGCTTTGAAAAAACAAAGTTTTTTGAGGTATTGTCGAGTGCAACTTTACCAAATGATGCAGAATTTTCTTGGCTACGAGCACCGTCAAAGTTAATGTTTTTACTTTTAAAAACAATGTGAATATGCTTTTTTTCTGAACACGAGTTTTGGTCAAATATTTTCAAAAAAAAATTAATAACTCAAAAACTATTGGCTCAATTTTGAAAAACAAAAAACAGTTGAACAGACAATTTAAAGCTGTACAAGAAAATCCAAAAAGATATAGGGTGAGTCATTTAAAAAAGTTAAGTTCCGTGCATTTCCGGTGAAACCGGAAGTGCGTCGGAGCTTAAAGTATTTTTACAATATGCGACCATGAATTTTCCACTAATTGTTTTTTTCTTTTATTTAAAACACAAAAGAGCAATCGAAGATGCGGCTACTAATGACTCGCCCTGTATAGGTGTCCCTTTCGGGTCATATATCTCCATTATTATTGAACGAATTTTTTTGAAATCTAAAATATAGATACTTTATTGAATGAGGATTGTTCTGTTACTATTGAAATTAGTGGATGTTAAAAAATGCAATTTTCACTCATCGTTCTTTTTTTTTCAAATTCCACGAAAATATCTTTAGATGGTTAAGCACCAAAAATCAAGCCTCTACAGAAAAAATGAAGTAAAACAAAATTTTGGTTTCAGAGAAAAATCAAATTATGTTGCCAAAAATGTAATTTAATTATTAAGACAATTACTGCATAGAGAACTTTGAGAACAATTGAATAACGTTGCCGGGATTTAATTTGTACATCCCTCATAATTTTTGAAGAAGTCGAATGTCATTGTTGACAGTTCAGTAGAAAGTGTTAATTTCGATTTTTTGTTTTCCCTTTCGAATAAAAATGGCTGAATTGTCTATGTATCTCAAAAAAAGAGATCATTTTCGCTTGTGGTGAATGTCACAAGGACTTAAACGAAACCGTCAGAGTTCTTGTCGAACGTCACCCGAACGAAGGCCCTTCAAAATTTAAAGTCAAAAGAATAATAAATTTATTTGAAGATACAGGAAGTGTCCGCGAATTAAAGCGTGTAAGGGAAAAGCTAGTCACTGGGAATCAAGAAATAATGGGTGCTGTAGTGGAGGCATTCGAACAAAATCCAACAAGAAGTGTGCAAACAAAATATTTCTCAAGTTCTGGACGTGCAGGTTTCAAGAAGTTCCATCCATAGAATATTAAAATCAAAAAAATATCATCCCTTTAAAATTTCTTTGCACCAAGAGTTGTCTGAAGATGACATGATTAATAGATTAAATTTTTGTTACTTCATGCTGCAAACCACTGAAGATGATCCTGATTTTATCAGGAGGATGCTTTTCTCTGATGAATCAACGTTTAAAAGCATAGTGTTGTAAATCGCCACAATATGCGTTACTGGGCAATTGAAAATCCGCACTGGGTCCGGCATGCTGATAACCAGCGTGTGTGGTTACTTAATGTGTGGGGTACTGTGATCGGAGAGCATGTAATAGGGCCTCACTTTTTTGATGGAAATTTGAATGGCGCCATGTACACCTACCTATTATTTTTACAAAATGAATTTCACAATTTAATTGGACATCTACCACGCATACTTCGAAATGAAATGGTCTTTATGCAAGACAGAGCGCCGCCACATTTCGCTAGATCAGTCCGTGCTCATTAAGATATAACTTTTGGACCTCGATGGGTAGGAAGAGGAGGCCCAATACCTTGGCTGGCCCGATCACCAGACCTCACCCCCTGTGACTACTTCCTGTGGGAATACGTCAAAACAAATGTTTATTCAACACCGCCTACAATTCCTGAAGATTTGCAGAACAGAATCCGAGAAGGATTTGCATCAATAAATGCTAACATGATGCGAAACGTAATTGATGATTTTAGGATTCGTTTAGAGAGATGTATTGAAGCAGTGGTACCTTCGAACATTCATGACATTTTCATCTGATTTTTGTTTTAGTGTTTTTGTTTTTTGGTCGTTCTTTGTTGTCAACTTTTGTTATTAAACTGACTACTTTCAGACCTGAAATTCAAAGTTTTAACGCTCTTGTTGCCCCGAAAACCCTACTTAACCTTTATTGGCAGTTTAGTGGAGTATCTGGGTGTTCTGTGAGTTGAATTGTTTGCATATTGTAAAGACATTAACAATAAGTTTCACTGAAAACTGGAAAGTCTGAAACCAGTATCTTGCATTTAATAAAGTATGCTGTCTTTAACTCGCCTGAATATACAATAACACGTTTTAAAGACTATGGTTGTTTCAGTATTGCGCAACGGTTCTTCACTTAATAAATTGTTTATATTCCAAATTTTATAAAATTCGTTCAATAATAATGTAAATATATGACCCGAAAGTGTTAGCTGGGACACTCGGTACTACCTAAATCTAACGGGACCATAACGGGACCGTGAAGAGTGACAGACTAATCACATAAAATTACAATAATCCGTACAAGCTGGACTCGGTATCGGTCCATTGTAACTTACATCTACATATTTATATGTATATAAATACTTTTGTAACTGTCTAATTCTCTAAAATTATTAACAGTTAACTAATCTAAGACTATCTCTAGGCATGCCGTGACCTGTGTCGAAAATATGTCGAGCAACACTTGATTTTTCCGATCTGTTGTATCTGAAATATGCAATGTATTCTTTGAAACGAGTTGAAATTGAACGCCTAGTTTGCCCTACATATTTTTGATTGCAATCTCAACTGAGAAACTATCTGGTTTTTCGGGTAAATTTCTAAATTCGTTCACTAACCATTTCGAAATCAGATATGTCGGTAAGTTGATACCTGAAACAATAGGTCTCATCGAATTGCCTGGCTTATGAATTTTAGGTAAACAATATAATTTAGGTACAAATGGATTGCTTACATTTAAACGAAATTTAAGGGAAGAAGTTATTAAATGTGTACAACTTTTTAACGCGTCTTTAGTTTGTTTAATCATCTTCGGCAGGTTTTTGACTGCAATTTGTTTGTGCTGCTGTAAGTTTTCCTAGATTTGAACCTTACAAGCCCCTCTTATAAAAGATTTTACAGGATAGGTTACACCTAATACTACGTTTAACACTCTTCTTTGTTTTATACAGATTTCTACTGAAGATGGCAACTTAGTTACCGAAATACGTATATAGATTTTTTTTATATATTTTTTGTGGTAAGGGATTTTCCTTTTGCATTTTATTTAAGTAATACTTTAAATCTTAGATTAAAAATCTCTCTAATGATTTTTTAATGCAAAATATTCTTTCTAATTCTGTTGATTGTGTCCAAAACATCACACCTTTCGCTAAATTGTGCGCAAACAAAAACAATATCTCTCTAAAGTTGCTGCTAGCTGCTGAAAATGTGCCCCCAGGAAAGTTGAACACCCACCTTCATCCCCAAAAATTGGTGTCATGACACTGTGTGAGTTCTTCCTCGTGCATTATTTTCACATCTTCGTTTCATTAACTGCCAGAAGTTTGGTTTTGTTAATGTTCAATTTAACATTGTTTGAACAGAACCAGGTGTTGAAACAACTATAAACTATCTTCACCATTTTTCACCAATGCCTTTCTGACGGCGTTGCACATATAACAGAGGAAGAACTATCCGCAAACATAATGACGAGGTTTGCGTGTGCTTCTGGAACACCGTTAATATATAGTACAAATAACAGTGGTCGCAAAATGGAGCCATGCGAAACACCATATTCTGTCTGTCCCCATTCCGACCTAATATCTTGTCCGGTGCTTTCGTGTGCTATACTGTTTTCTGTTTGATAAATACAACTAAATCCATTCCAGTGCCACACCCGAAAAACCCAACTTCCCGAACTTGGAACATAGTGTAACATTATGCACGCAAGCGAATGCATTTGACAGATCCCTGAGCTAGTTTTTCTTTGTTATTCATGTCTCGAATCTCTTCTATTAATAGAAATATTGCTCTATTTGACAAGTTCACGATAGTATTAAAAATCTCCAACAGCTATATGAAAAAGAAGGCAAAAGTATTTGATGTTGTTTTGAACGTTGGATATTTGGTTGACTTGAGACTAGTTTGTAATCGTAATACGTTTGTAAAGTATGCATTCATATCTGTTAAGATTATTACAATTACTATTCAAATTATTTAAATCAAATTTTATGCTTGTTCGAGTTCCTCCTAATACTTTCCATGTGGCCTTGGTCTTATTTTATGATTCCATAATATACCTATTATAAATTTGTTTTCTACTTGTTTCTATTTTATCCCTTAAATTTTTGGAATACGTTTTATACAAATCTCCATCTATTCTGTTTGTTGTTGACTGCACACATCTCTCTCTTAATTGTTTCTAGGTAGTGATTCGTAAATAATCGTCTTCAAATTCTTGCTGGTTCCGATTTTATTCCTATTAATTTCAAGGAAATGGATATCGCCAGATAAAGCGGATATCATTGTATCACTTTCACAATTCACGAATTCGTTTCTTTAATAGACTCATATAGATCGTATGTTCTTAATATATATGTTACCGTAAATAACCGAAATACGTTTGTACGCGTACTTACTAGTAAGAATGCGAAGTAACTACGAGCATTTGTAATTTTGCATTCTTACCAGGAAAGAAACGAATTAAAATGTTAATTCGGCTATTTACTGCAGCTTTCAGTTAGAACCCGTTCTAATTACACGTATAACAGTAACTACTGAGGATGAATGATCTATGCGGTGATTGGTTTCTTCTAATCACGTACTAAATAGTGAAGATGCTAAACTTCTAAATACACTGTAATGAATAGAGAGGTATATGAAGAATTACTTCAGAAAATAAAACAAGCTAAACCGGCATCGAAGAAAACGACTCGTGAACCGTTTTGACATAATAGAAGTTGGCGGCGTTTAACGAATAACAACAAAGTCCAAGAGTTATGAAATATTATATTACCTGCCAGTTGAAGAAATTTTCGATGTAATTGAAGCAGCTCACAAAGCAATTGGACATGGAAGTCGTTATAGACTTCGAATACAAACAAGTAGAAAATATGCCAACATTACTACTAAAATAATTAAGTTGTTCCTGTCAATGTGTGAAGTCTGCAATAGTAAAAAATCTAAGAAGAAGAAGGGATTAGTGTCTAAACTAGTTTTGCACAATGAGTTAAATAGCCGATGCCAAGTAGATCTTATTGATATGCAAAGTCAAGATTATCTAACCAAGTTTATTTTATTAAAAGCTTTAACGTCTACAGGAGTAGAAGAAATAGCTTATAAAATAAACAAAACTCCATATGAGGCTTTGTTTGGCATCGAGCCTAGCGTTGGTTAACTACAACATATTTGCCTATTAACGTTATTTCTTCTTTAGAGCGGGAAGAAGATTTGGAAAGTATTGTTGTTGACGTCAAAATTAACAGGACGGAAATTCGTGGAGAAGATTCAAACATAGAATTTAAAATGAAAAAAAGAATCAGAGGTAATATAATCTATATTATGCTTTAAATGTAGTGCAATCTTATAGATGTTAACTTTGACGAGACTATTGTTTGAATTGTACAACTGACGATAACATTATGGCAACACGATCTGAAGCAAGCCAGTCCCGACGTTGACAAAGCTAAGGTGCATTCAGAAATATTATAGCTGTTGTTTTATTAAAAACCGATGACAGCATGTACCAGTTATGTACTAAGGATAGTGTTCTAGGTCATTGTACACCAGATCAGAATTAGATATTTGTAAGCAAAAATTTATTGACATTGATGTGGTAAAGAAGGATAAGTAAATATCTTTACGACATGCGGCTTCGTCTGGATCAGGATCCAGCCAAGAATTTTCCATATGCAAGTGCACAAAAAAGTGTGTCACTAATATGTGTAAGTGTAAAAAACAAGTGTTATGCAATTCAAATTGTCACAATAGTAGCCCATATAATAATAAATAAGTCAGTTTATTTCTCAGCCCATTAAATAATCTTGAAACCAATCGTGTTTTTTTATAAGGAAGAAAACTGAATGAAAGATGATATTTCGTATAACTTCCTTTTATTAAGAGGTATTTTCATATCATGTTGAAATATTGTCCATTAAATAGAGGTGTGATCTATGGAAGTATGTCCGCTGTTAAGAGATATGTATTTCGGTTACTTACTGTTATCCGTGTAGTTAGAACGGGTTCTAACAGAAAGCTGCAGTAAATAGCCGAATTAAAATCTTAATTCTTGTCATTCCTAGTAAGAACGCAAAATTACAAATGCTCGTAGTTAGTTTGCATTCTTACTAGTAAGTACGTGAAAAAACGGATTTCGGCTATTTACGGTAACATATACAAGAACCTTATATTCTCCATACTTTGTTTATTCAAGTCTATAACGAAATTACTACTAAATAGTACGGTTTGACACATACTGGTGGTAATGATAATATGGATTGTAAAGTTTGGAAAAACTCTTGAATGTTTCCAGAAGGTAGTCGATACCTTTATTAATTTTATTTACAACCATACGCGTTGGCATTTCTGACTTTTTAAAAGTGTGGAAGTGTGGCTTTGTTCACGTTTACTTCCCGCCCTCTATTACTGCCCTCATTTACTTCCCGCCCTCTATTACTGCCGTCATTTCCCAACTTCAATGTCAATCACAAAACTGTCAACTTGATATGTCAAAACCTTATCGGAATTTTTATCACAAGTAATTATTTTTATTTACAACCATACGCGTAATGTTGGCATTTCTGACTTTTTAAAAGTTGGGAAGTGTGACTCTGTTCACGTTTACTTCCCGCCCTCTTATTACTGCCCTCATTTCCTTCCCGCCCTCTATTACTGCCCTCGTTTCTTAACCTCAATGTCAGTCACAAAACTGTCAACTCGATATGTCAAAACCTTATCGGAATTTTTATCACAAATAATTATTAATTGTATGGTTGTAAATAAAATTAATTGTTACACTAGAATTATTGGAAGCTTGAATCCATGTAGATAGGCCGCCCTGCTATTGCTGATATTATGAAATAGTGATTTCTTGTCCTACATTCGAGCCAAGATATCTGGATTGCTACGGTAGGACAGTTTCCCTCAGTTCAAGTGGAGTGCAGTCCTTGAAGGCTTTACTACTCAACATTTCTTTTATAATCTATTCACCGAAAAAAACTGACGTATATTTATTTGACGTTTACGCTAGAACAACACAAAGCTAACAACTCAATATGTAAAAACTTTTACCGGAATTTTTATCACAAATAAATATAATAATTATGGTTGTAAATAAAATAGTATACAAACCTCGGTGAAAAGTTTCATTCCTGTCTCGAGATAAAGTTAACCTCGACGCTTCGCGTCTCGGTTAACTACCTAATCTCTCGACAGTAATGAAACACTTTCCACCTCGGTTTGTAATATACTATTCTGTGACGGGAAAAAAAGTTGATATTTTATCCTTCTTGACAGGTAATAAAATGTCACTTTTTCAACCAGGGCAAAAAGTAAGTACTTTTTTCCCGGGGGAAAAAGTGCTCACTTTTTGCCCGCTTAAATTGACAGATATTTGATTATTTTACAGGTTTCCATTAGCAACGCAGGTATAATGTCACTTGAAATGTCACCGATTGATTTTCTGACTTTAATATATAGTATTTACGTGTTTTTTTCAATATTAAATCGTCGTTTTTCTCATCACAGAAAAAAATAGTGTATTATACACGGGAAAAAATTAGATTTTAGCTCTCGGTAATTTATCTCACTCCGCTTCGCTTTTTTCCCTTGTATAATAAATAACTATTAATTGTATGGTTGCAAATAAAATTAATTCTTATATTAGAATTATTGGAAGCTTGAATCCATGTAGATTGGCCGCCCTGCTATTGCTGATATGAAATAGTGATTTCTTATCCAGGACAAGGTTCATTCGATCAAAGATATCTGGATTGTTACGGGAGGACAGCTTCCCTCAGTTCAAGTGGAGTGCAGTCCTTGAAGGCTTTACTACTCAACATTTCTTTTATAATCTATTCACCGAAGAAAACTGGCGTATATTTATTTGATATTTACGCTAGAACATCACAAATCTGACAACTCAATATGTCAAAACTTTTACCGGAATTTTTAGCACAAATAAATATAATAATTATGGTTGTAAATAAAATAGTATACAAACCTAGGTGAAAAGTTTCATTCCTGTCTCGAGATAAAATTAACTACTTAATCTCTCGACAGTAATGAAACACTTTCCACCTCGGTATGTAATAGTATATGTATTACATACCGAGGTGGAAAGTGTTTCATTACTGTCGAGAGATTAAGTAGACTGAATCTCGAGACAGGAATGAAACTTTTCACCGAGGTTTGTATACTATTTTATTTACAACCATAATTATTATATTTATTTGTGATAAAAATTTTGACATATTGAATTGTCAGATTTATGATGTTCAAATGTACATCAGTCTTTTCGGTGAATAGATTATAAAAGAAATGTTGAGTAGTAAAGTCTTCAAGGACTGCACTCCACTGGAACTGAGGGAAACTGTCCCCCCGTACCAATCCGGATATCTTAGCTCGAATGGAGAATGACAAGAAATCACTATATCATCATATCAGCAATAGCAAGGCGATCTATCTACATGGGTTCAAGCGTCCAATAATTGTAATGTAACAATTAATTTTATTTACAACCATACAATTAATAATTATTTGTGATAAAAATTCCGATAAGGTTTTGACATATCGAGTTGACAGTTTTGTGATTGACATTAAGGTTGGAAAATGAGGGCAGTAATAGAGGGCGGGAAGTAAATGAGGGCAGTAATAGAGGGCGGGAAGTAAACGTGAACAAAGTCACACTTCCAAACTTTTAAAAAGTCACAAATGCCCAACATTACGCGTATGGTTGTAAATAATAGTTATTTATGTAACAAGTCAGTAAAGTGATACTTTATCGAACGAGTCTGATTTACGAGCCAAGCGAGTGAAGCGAGCGCGGCGAGTAACAGACGAGTTCGGTAAAGGTACTTTACTGACGTGGTGCATACAAAATTTTATCGCCAACCGTGAAAATTGTTAATTTAAGAAATAAAGATATAATAACTTATGACAGTTTATGACAGTGACAAACGATTTATTTTTAAAGTCATCAGTCATGGCTACGCTGACAGATATTAGCCGCAGTTAAAGTACTTTATTGTACAGTACGACAAAGTGTTTCTTTACCTCCGTAAAACGCTATGGTAACGCATCACTTTACTGACGGTTGGCGACAAAAATTATTTTATCGCCAACCGTCAGTAAAGTGATGCGTTACCATAGCGTTTTGCGGAGGTAAAGAAACACTTTATCGTACTGTACAATAAAGTACTTTACCTGCCGCTAATATCTGTCAGCGTAGCATGACTGATGACTTTTAAAAATAAATCGTTTGTCACTGTCATAAACTGTCAAAAGTTATTATATCTTTATTTCTTAAATTAACAATTTTAACGGTTGGCGATAAAATTTTGTATGCACCACGTCAGTAAAGTACCTTTACCGAACTCGTCTGTTACTCGCCGCGCTCGCTTCACTCGCTTGGCTCGTAAACCAGACTCGTTCGGTAAAGTATCACTTTACTGACTTGTTACATAAATAACTATTTTCTGCAACCGAAATCATGCATTGCGATAATGAAACGAAGTCTATTTTGATTCAACCGAAATCATGCACTGGGATAATAAAACGAAGTAGGTAAGTAAGTTATATCGACGTTGTCATGGATATGTTGTCAAACATTAGTCATACATTAGTTGTCATTGCGTTCATTTGTGATTATTAGTGGTCCAATTTGTTGAAAACTTTGTAACAATAGAAACTAATGAAGATTTGGGTGTTCCTGAAGACATACTGGAGTGTGCGAAAGTAGTTTCTTTGAATCTTCTCCCGCAGAAATCTAGAGAAATTTATGAGTACGCGTACCAACGGTTTATTGATTGGTGCAAAGGAAAAAATGTTCAGGTGTATTCAGAAGATGTAGTTATAGTGTATTTCTCAAACTTAGCAAATAAAATGAAGCCGTCTACGCTTTGGTCACAATATTCCATGTTGCGGTCAACGTTGGATATAAAGTAGGGTATCGATATGAGTAAATATTCAAAGTTGCGTGCTTTTCTCAAGAGACAGAGTGAGGGATATTTACCAAAAAAGTCGCGTGTATTTACAAAGGAGCAAGTGGATAACTTTTTTAACAATGCACCTGATAATTTATATTTGATGCAGAAGAATAACATTTTTAAAGAGTTTCTTTATAGGTTGTTTTAGTATTGGAGGTTGCAGGAGCAATGAGGTGTGATGAAATCGTGAAATTAAGAATTGATAATGTTGAAGATGTGAAATCCGCCTTAATTATAAAAATTCCCGATACCAAATCGAAGAGGTCACGTTCCTTTACTGTGTTGGGAGAAAATTATTTAAGTGTTTATCGAAAATATATTGCTTTACGTCCACCCAGATTGGTAGAACGTCGATTATTTCTCAGATATGTTAATGGAAAGTGTCATCGAATGGTGGTTGGTATTCACAAGATCAGTGCCGTCGCGCAAGAAGTAGCAAAATTTTTGAAGCTGAACAACTGGAAAGAGTATACCGGACACGCATTACGACGAACGTCTGCTACTCTTTTGGTTGACGGCGGTGGTGACTTAACATGTCTTAAAAGACACGGAGGTTGGAGATCAAGCCCTGTGGCGGAATCCTACATTGAAGAGTCACGTTTGAACAAAGAAAACATTGCGAAAAGGATATTGGGAGATGTAGATGATAGTGGTAGTACTGGACGAAGCGCCGATATCATTTCTGATATCACATCTGAAAATAATATCACAATTGCAGAAAACGTGTTGGACCGCTTAGATCGCTCTAAGAATGGGGCTACTGATGGCAGTGGTTTATTTAATTTTAACAAGTGCTTAAATTGTGCATTCAACATTAATGTGAATAAATAAAAATCGTTAAATAATAAATTAAAACTATGAATACTTTTTTATCCTAGGATTAAAAATAACCACTTTTACTACTAGGATTAAAAGTGAATATTTTTGTTGCTTAGATACCACTTTCTTGGATCAGTATGGAAAATGACAACCTTAAATACTCCTGACAGTCAAAATATGTCATACTTTTTTTACGGTTGGAGAAAAATAGCATGTTCCATTCGGATTAAAAATGTCTTTTCGACTCGTACAATTTTACATTCGCTCGGCTACGCTACGCTCCGCCTCGCAAATGTAAAATTGTACTGGTCGAAAAAAGAGACATTTTTAATCCTAATACAACAATCTACTATTTTTGAAATATTTTTGAGAAATGTGTCAATATAGATATTGGTCTTTAGTTTTCTAGTTTTGTAATTTCACCTTTCTTGTATATTAATCTAATAATATATTTCTTGAATTCATTTGGAAATATTCCTGATTCTATACATTTATTGACTATTGGTTCTAGTATAACTGCAAGTTCAGGCGCACATTCTTTTATTATTTTTACAAGTATTTCATCACAACCCATGCAAGAGCTATCCTATAACTGAGCAATAATGCTACATATTTCTCCTATATCAGTAGGATGCAACATCAATGAGTGGTTATTATAAGGAATATTGTCCAGATCTAAATCTTTTATCTTGGTTATATTGTTACACATTTCTATCAGTTGTCTGTTGATTGTAGACATCCTTTCTTCAATTGTTGTTCCTGTTACTTCAATGCCATCTTCAGAGATTTCCTTAGTTCTAACAGAACACATGATTTTTCTTACCTGCTGCCAAGTAGCCTCAGTCTTATTATGTGATTAATTGATGAAATCTATGTTAGCTTTGTCTTTCGCAACTTTGATCTCTTTGTTTAAATTATTGCGATAGTTGTTATAATCTTCTCTATTTATTCTTTTGTTTAGCATGTCCTCGTACATTTGTCTTTTAATAATTGTTTTCACCTTAATTTCATCAGTGATCCACCTTTCTTTAATTGTTTTTTTTATTCTATTATTTTTACATGTCTTTATATTTCGTTTAAATTTAATTAATAAAAGTTTCATACAAGACATTAACATATAAAGCATCACACAAAACATTCCAGATATGTTCCATGAGCCATTGTTTAAAAACAGCAATATTTTCTTCATATATTATTTTAATTTTAATTGGTTTCTGTGGTGTAGAACTTTTGAAACTCAAACTAAATATAAGCTGTTGCCCAAAGTGATACGACAGTGCTGTTCACCAATGTAGTTTGTTATATTTGTCATAATATTATCAATTGTCGTCCTTGCGCCCCCAATACGTGTGGCATCATGTATTTTTATATGCAAATTGAACGCATTCAGCACATCATTCAGTCTTTTTACATGAATATTGTCTTTAATATGAAATGGGACATTAAAATCACCCGTTAAAATGTGTTTATGTTTTGGTTTCATTTTTATTACTGTGATAGTATTTCATCTAGTATATTTAAAAATTCATTAAAATCTCTGTTTGGCGGTCTATACACATTAACCACAATTGGTTTTATGCTCAGTTCAACAGCACTACATTCCACTATGGATTCTTGACTTTTATCTCTTAGATTTTTCATTTCCACAACAAGAATTCCCTTTCTTACAAAAATACCATACCTGTTTGTAGTTCTACAGAAACAAGATGCCATAGTGTAGTTCCTTAAATTTATATATTGTAAGTTCTTAGTATCAATCCAATGTTCTGTAATCGCCAGGAGATGAACCACCTCCTCATAAGTTTCTAAAAACATGTTCATTGAATCAATTTTGTTATTAATGCTCTGTATATTGTGATGTAAAATATTTATTTTTTCCTTTTCTTGCTCATTTATTTCGTCTCCAATGACGCACTGTTCGAGGCTCTGTTCCGAAAATTCCTGGAGATTCTGATAATCGCATTCTTAGGCTACAAATCAGCATTAAAAGCTTTTTCAACGTCAGCTTGCAAAACAGCCACTCTAAATGATTCAATATCATTATTTTTAATTTCTAAAGTCTCACATGCAAGCAGTATAATGTTATTATCCCATAGATGTAGTTGTATGTCTATTTCTTTTGTATTTTTTACAAAATTAGAAAGAAAAATGCATGTTCTACTTTGCACAGTTGTTAATCCAGTATTCGTATTTCTTCCACATATATTTTTTCTGTTTTTAAAATTCCCGACTCTCACGAAGTCACTGTCCTCGGGTTTTTCTACTTCCTCGATGTTTACATTTTTTATTACGCTTGCTTCTTCCCATAAATTTTGTGTAGACTTCTTTGAATCGCCATCTAATTTCGACATTGTTAACATTTTTCCCATCTGTTCACATCCGTTCCCTAGTTTCTTTAACATGATATTACTTTCCTTGACATTACAAGTATTATTGACGTCGGCACAAATGTAAGTTACTTCATGGGTAAAAAATTCATGCTTCGTGATCTGACCGTTAAGTTATCTATTAATATATTATTAAATAAAGAATATTTTCAACTTCATTTAAACCTTGTTGACTTAGATATACAGATGTTATTTTAGCATTCCAACCTCACACAGTTTATGCAACAATTGCGAACACAAATAGGTAATTTAAAAGCTTAGTTGTGAGCTTAGTAGCTTGGCATTACAGGTGCACTGCAGGCAAGTTAATTGTAATTGCATCAGAACTGTTTTCCTAAAATTCCTAAAATCACACATCCCAACACAAATTAAAAGAATTTCAAAAAGCAGTAATATAAATTAATTTCTTCGTTATTAAACCGTCTCTATCTAAAATGATTCTCTAATATATCTAACATTATTAACAGGCATTTGCACATTTGATAATGTTGATACATATATATAAAGTTTGACAATTTCACAAACAAGTATTTGAAATGTCAAACATTGTTTTTGAAAAATCTCTATATTATTTAACTAATCAAAATCAACATAGTGTCACATTGTACTCAAAATGCCAGTAAATTAAAGTAAAAAATACATACCCCAAGATCTTTAACATACAAGCCATCGGATTCGATTATAAGATTTGCATGTTCTCGTGATATCAGCACAGAGCAGCACACTATATCATGCTCCCTATGTCGGCCTAAGCGAAAGAAGGGTTTATTTATATGATAAAGAACGTCTGTGCAAATGGACTTTAAGAACCACTGCGTATTCATTATAAAAATACATCTATTAAATTAAAAGCCACCCTCAATTAATCTCACCAATCACATTTTAATTGTATCGACTTCTGTTTATTTTTCTGACTTGACTTTACCCGCTTTAACGCAACTAACCATGAATTTACTACAATATTTACTACATAGCAAGGGTTGCCAATGTGACAATATTATTAATCCCAATCATAAATTTCCTTGTATTTACCAGAGAAATAGAGTAGGGGAGAACGCGCTTCGACGAGTGCGCATCCAGTTTTAAGCAAACGCTATAGTGGTCGCCATTTTGCAGGAAGGCATTTCTTTTCACACGTAAGTTTGTTTACATTTTTCTAAGTCAATGAACTTTACATGCGAATTGTTGAGCTAGGTATAAATATAACCTTCAAAATGGCGGAATTCAATTTAACTTAGTTGGCGCATCTTTAAGCGCGTTCTCCCCTACTCTATTTCTCTGGTATTTACTGATCGGCTATTTGCATTTTAGTGATTACGTTACAATTTTTACCCCTGCTTGAATTCAACATAATTGTCAAATTTGATCACATTGTGATATTTATTTTGCAAATTAAATACTTATGCACGACTCTGGCGGTGGAAGAAATGAAGGACGACGTTTTCATGTTGCCGATCATAAAAATGTCTATGCATAACTCGGTTTTAGATACTTGGTACACCGACACTAATACTGTGCCTTCAATTACATTTTCATTTATACTTAATTCCAAAAAAGAGAGAGGCGAAATTTAGAACAGACTCAACAGACCCTCTGTCCGTTTTATCTGCCAATAATAATAATATATACTTATTCCAGAAGTAAACTTAATATTTAATTAATTCTGGCAAGGTATATTAAAATAATTACAAATTTCATATTGGCGGAATATAAATAAAAAATTCTCGTCGTTGAAAAACAAAGTACATAGAGTATGTAACAAGCCACATAGATTTTAAATAATTTTGAACTCGTTAAATATATTTTATTATATTACACTTTTAAAACAAATGCGTGTAGAATTTAACGAAATCACACGAACCAAGTACGAGCACGACATTTCGACCAATGACAGCACGAATCCGGATCACATTTAAGAACTATAATCGCTTGGCAGTGTATCAATTCCCCTTACCCCACCTGCAGTTATCGCGACCACGCCTACAAAACTGCACTCTATTATATTACGATCTCTTTGATCCGATCACTGAACAGGCCGCAATTGTTGTGACAGATATGTGACTTTAGTGATTTTTAGAGATTTAGCTTTCTTAAGTTTTCAGTAGTTTTTGGTTCGTCTATCTAGTTCTTTTACTTTTAATATTGACAGATTGTTGTTGTATATTTGTATTTGTAATATTTGCAGTTGTTCGCAGTTTTATTTTAAGTTTATCTTAAATCTAAGAAGTTAATAATATGTATAGAACTGATAAGAAGTTCATGCGAGACCCAGCAACAGCATCGTCTAGAATTTATATAGGAAACCTATCAGAAACTATTGTACCTGATAACTTAGATGAAAAATTTAAAGTTCATGGAAAGGTATTAGGTTTAGTTTTGCAAAGGGGCTTCGGTTTTCTGCAGTATGAAACTGAAGCGCAAGCAAAAGCAGCTATTGAAGCAGAGCATGGAACAATGTTTCATGGAAGAAAAATAATTGTAAGAGAGGTTTTGGAAAACAAAAGCAAAATTGCAGGAGGAAATACCCCTAATAATGCAAACAATGCACCACCTTTACTACAAAAAAGTGTACCACCTCCTGTAAGTAAACCTCTAGAAGTGGAACAACCTGCATCAGTACCACCTGTGGAAGTAAATGATGGTCCTCTTGGTGATAAGCGTGGCAATAAACGTAAATTCTGGCCAAGAAATGATAGACCTGTAGATCAATTTAGGTACGATATATTAGACCAATATATTGAAATATATCCAGTGTGAAGTACATCTCCATGTATATAATTTTAGAGATGCCCCCCCATTTTATGAAGAACCATATGCACCATATCCAACATTTGTACCACCACCAATAAATGACAGACCTGAAAGAAATGATTGTGAAATAATTGTTGTTTCAAAGGCTTTAACGTAAGATTTATTATATATCTTTTTGATAATATATTCAAATATATTTTTCATATTAGGGAATATGCAGAATATATTGAACAAAAATTAAAATCAAAGGGTTTAATTGTTGACTTACTTTTTCCTAATGAGGATGTACCTATAGGTAGAGTATTAGCTAATATATCAAGTCGAGGATGTTTGTATGCTATATTGGTCATGCCACAAAATGAAGAACATCGCAGTTTAACTTTGAATATTTTACATGGCATTCCACAAGGTCAGTTTTATTATTTAAAGTAGTATTTAAACTCAGTAATAATGTTTCTATGTTGTCAATATATAGATTAGTTGGTCATATCTTTGAGCATTTTATGTCTGTTCATATAACTCTTTTTCAGGATTTGAAATCTAATTTCTGGGTCATTGTAGAATTAATAATAACACATTTTCTTAACAATAGTTACATGAAAAATGAGTCAGAGAAACTACATTGATGCCTCAATTATATATATGCAAATATTGTACATGTAATAAAAGTAGAAAACAAGACATAAGGCAGATGACATGTAGTATTAGATATTTAATAATAATAATATTGTTCACTTTAAAAATGCATTGATCAATTCATTCTCAGTTTGTTCTACAGATTTTAATCCTTCTCAGTCTTCCTGTCTTTCATTCATGGAAACTTAGTGCCCTGATTATTAAAATGTAGACTAATAAACATTATTATGCTTTATGACTGAATTACAATAAACAATCTTTTATGTGTTTATCCAGCATTTCATTGAATTTTTTAAATTAACCACAAGTAACACTTTTACTCTGATCGAAATGCAGTTTTTCGCAAACATCTCGCAAACGCTGCATTCTATACATTTATTAATACAAAGTATTTACGGCTCAATTTAGAACGGTTTTTGTATACAAAAATTTTCTAAGATTGCCACAAACTCGTTATTTGAAATCTCGATGTGGTAAGGCACATTGTCGTACTGCGTTTTTGATGTTCAGTCTCACACGAATGACCCATTCATAAGTTTTTAAAGAACTTTTGGGTAAAGATGCTGATATACAGTTTGGCCTCGTTGAACACACTTCTTATGGTCGATACCCCGATTGTTAAAAATGCAAATAACATGCTTTTCATCTTTGATTTACTAATTTTGAGCATTTTTTCCCTTGTTATGAATATTGTGTACTTTTCAAACCACTAGTGTTTCGTTTTCAGGTCGTATTACGGATTCATCATCAGTAATGACTGTCATTTTTACTTTGTTCCAGAAAGTTAAGGCATGTTTCCCTCATTTTGTGGTTTTGATCCTGAAAAAGCTTTTCGGAACCATCTTCCCGCATATTTTTTAATCCCTAATACATAAGTCAAAATCTCATGAACGGTTGTCTGAATCAAATGTAACTCTTTGACCATTCTGAACGCCGCTCAGTGGTCGAAATTCAAATTCTAGCTGAACAAGATTGAATTTAGTAAATTCTCTAAAACAGGATTATAATTCGATATAAGTGTACTTTGTATCTTATTCAAAGATATGACAGCATATAATTTGTTAGAAATAAAATGCAAACACCTGCAGCTGCAAACATGAAATAATTTAACACTTTCTTGCATTTCAATGTCCAAACAATTGATTTGTATTACACTTAAGTAATGTGTGATTTAGTTGTTTATAGTAATAGATAATTTTGTATTTTGATGTATTTTACCATATATTTTATATATCGTACATTATAGAATGTATTTAGAATTAGTTTGAAGATATATTTATTTACCTAATTTTCGACCATCAAAAAGCGTTTATGAAAATAGAAAAAATGGTATATATGATTTTGTAACTATAAATAGACTGACCAATTCTGTATTGTCCATATAAAAATCCATTTTCCACTTTCAGTTTTATGGCGTACAGAATTTTCGACTTCTTAATTCAGAGTGAAGAAATACAATCTATTTGAATAAAGTCACGGCAAATTTTGGGTAACTATACCGATAGGTCCAGCTCGGAACGGGCCATAGTCAGCAATGAGTGGCAACACCGAAACCCCTCTAACCGCAGCAGCAGCACATTGCAGTTAAGAATTTAGTAAGACTTAAACCGCGCAAGGATATAGTCGTTTGCATATTCGTTCTGTATACGTAATTTGCCCATTTGTTTCAGACATAATAAGGTCCAATTTATTATTATTATTGTATTCTTAGCTGCTACGGAAAAGTAATTTTAAGTAATAAAAAAACAATAACGTTTTCTAAAAGATAAAAGTAAAAAAATCAATAATTCTACGAAATAAATTCAAATTTTAAGAAAGTCACTCAAAATAGGAGCACGCGGAGTGGTATCGTACACACGTTGCCACATAGCACGTTCCATACGTATATTGTTGCCTATGTATGGCCCGTCGCGGGCTGGACCTATCGGTATATTGGCAACGTTTAAAATAAATAATAGTGACTAAAATATTTTAGTGCTGACGTTTTTATAGTCTAAATTGTTTATATATTGATCACTCTTATACAATAGAGAAATGTTCAATCTATGTATAGTTTACAAAATCATATTTACCGATTTCTATCTATTTTTAAACGCCTTTAAAGGTCAAAATTTTTTAAACAAGTATTTGTCATATAATATAATATGTATGTACTATGATATCAAAAATTAAATTGGTCAATGTTGGTCATGGAATGTAAAACGCTTATCTTAGTTTAAATCATCCTTTTGAAATAATTCAATCATTGTCAAGCTACACTGATATTATCAATAACCTACAAATGTGTTACCTACTTAGTTCAGCTGTAAAATAATAATGAACTACAAGTTATGAAATAAATAACGTTTTTATTAACCAGAAAAACTAAATTACAATAATTGTTGGAAATGTCCCCCGTTTTGTTCAATGCACAAGTTTTCGCGCCTCCTCATGCTGTGAAAAGCGTTTTGCAGCATTTCTGGCGTTATGGTTGCACATTGCTGAACAATTCTGTGTTGCTTGCAAATTATGTATAGGATTTGCGAAAATCTTATTTTTTAAATAAGGAAAGATAAAATAGTCCATAATTGTCAAACAAGGTGATCTCGCAGGAAACTCAACTTCCGTATGCAAACTTATCAGCCGGTCATCAAAAAACTCGCGGAGAAAAGCAAGATTTTCTCGTGTAGTATGTGCTGTTGCACCGTTTTGCTGGAAATAACCGTATTGAAGTTCATCATGGTCTAACTGTTGCACAAATTCAGTCACAAAAATATATCTGTACGTTTCTGCGTTGACGGTGAAATTGAAAAAAATTGGCCCAATTATTCTGCTGCGAGAAACTGCCATCCAAACACCAATTTTCTGAGCATGTAGTGGCGTTTCAATAAAAATATGCGGGTTATCCACATTCGCATATTCTGAGAACTGATGTATCCCGAAAGGTGGAACCAAGCTTCGTCAGAAAAAAAAGTTAAGTTCAGCAGATCGTCATTCATTAAATTATTAACGAACCAATGGCAGTACGCAAGGCGTCTGGGGTGGTCTGCAGGCAGAAGAGCTTGATATGATTGCATCTTATGTGAATGCATGTTCAGGTCCTTCTTTACAATCGTTTGGCATGTACCATAAGAAAGCCGAATTTCTTGAGAGAGACGTTTTAAAGGTTTTGTAGGCTCTTCTTCCATACGTTGACGAGCGTCATTAATAATTTCTTCTGTACGAACTCTTGGTCTACCAGCACCTTTTTTATGCGTCACAGAACCAGTTTCGCGAAACACTTCAACACAATTTGTAAGGCATGCATAAAAATTGTCCGGTAATACTGCTACGGCTGGGAAGTGCTCTCGAAAATTGTCCAAACACAAACGTTGACTGTATTCCCAAGTTCCATTAACTAGCACATCCGTTCGAAAATAGGCTTCAATCATGTAAATTTTGTGCTCTGTGGTGAGAACCATGATTCAAAAACCGTGGCGGATTAGAAAACTTCAACACAATAACTTGACAGATTTTGACATACAAAAAATTATGACATACCTAAATGTACGATGCACGCTACGACAATAATTTTAAAATCAATGACCACCATTGACCAATTTAATTGTTGATATCCCGGTATATATTAATATATGGTAAAATACATCTGAATGAAAATTATCTATAATTATAGTGTTCTTATTTACTATAAACAACATAAACACACTTTACTTAACAGAAATACAAATGAATGTTCGGTAGCTGAACTCTAATACATTGATTAAAATGTATCCAATATTATTTGCACTTACAATGTCCACATTTTATTTCTATGAAGTGGTATGACGACATACCTTTTATTAAGTAAGACATGAAGTTTTTAGATTATTTTAATCCAGTTCTAATTGTGTTATGGAGAAGTGACAAATATACATTTTTCCACCTAGAATTGAAATTTCGCCTAGTGCGGGACGATCTGGTTTCACTTGTACTTGAAATGCTTCCAGTGCGAGCCTTAACTTCAGTCGAGTCTGCACTTTCTGTGAATACCATAAACCATCTGAAAACATAATCCTTTTATAAAACTCTGTCTCCATGTTGGAGTTTTGCAAAAGTTTCCTTCGTTTTTGTGCCCATGCCTGAATAAAAATATTATGGCGCACCATTGCTTGAAATTGATATGACTCATTTTCAGAACGGAATAGAAAACATCGCTACTGACACCTATGTAGTTCACACTCGCACTGAAGACGCATCAGATGTCGGCCTGTCTCTCCTCCAAAGGGTAAATCAACATTGTTCCCACAGTGAACACGACGCTCCTAGTCCCATAAATTTATTTACATACCTCACCGATAAGAAAGTCATATAGTGCCTACACTAACTTATTTTCATAGTGTGTAGTTAAATAATACATTGTAGAATTTTGACGAGGGAAAGAATTCTGGTGTTAAATCATATGCCCATTTTTTAGTGAGTAATAGTCCAATTATTATATGAGATGTTGTTTCAGAACACAGAAATATGCCTATTGAAGATGCAGTTATACTACTAACAAAAAATTTTGAAGCATATATGAAAGGGGAGACATTTGAAACTGAAGGGCACGTTGCATCATTGTCAGAAAAACACCCTGAGTCTATGCAGGTAAGGTAGTATTTATTACAGACTAATTTCAGCCTTAACATTTACATGTTTTACAGATGATGATCAATCTTCTAGCAGAAAACCGCCTTCTCACAGTGGCTCAATATGATAGAATTATAAAGTATTTATTAGATAGAAAAGAACTTCAAAAGGCTTATGAAGGAGATGAAGATGGTGATTCAAAAAAGGAAGGTGAACCAGATCATAAGCAGGCTGAATTACAAAGTCGCATAATGAATATATTAAATAAGTCTACTAGTGATTCCCCAAAGCCTGTTGCAACACCAACACCAAATGCACCGACACCACTTCTAAATGATCCATCTGTTCAAAAAGCATTAGACAGTCTACTTTCTGGAGATATGTTTAAAAGTATAAGTGCTGGCATATAACCTCTTTTATTACACTGCATTTTATAAAATTTGGATTATATTTTTTATGAACATAAAGTAACATAATTTTAGTAGGAAACTACACTTCTGTTATACTGTCTCTTAGTAAAGTTAATGTGATTTTTTTTTGTGTGTGAGAAACCTAAATAAAATGTAATAGAGAAGTGGAATTAATTTATTATTTAGTTTTAATAGATATCTATAGTCTATTTAGCAAATTAAAGTTTATTTCATTTGGACGTAATAGTGTACCTTTACATGTGTTCATAGAACGTACCCAGGTCATGAGACTTTAAACTGTATATTGAAAATTTCTTTAAGCAAATTATTTTAAATGTGCCGTAATATTTTAGTGTTTAATTATTTAAAGTGTCATACGATAAATATACAAATGAGACCAAATGTATAGCCCCTCGGCCTATGTCCGATGAAGGTTCAAAAAGAACCGAAACGTCACAAGCCGAAAATTACGACGAGTTTTACTTTTACTTAAACCCTAATTCTACCATTTCCCGGTAGTCAGTTTCATATATATATATGTATATAGTATTTCTTTGGTGACTGTTATATGGTTTGCTATGACTTGTCAATCAAAAGTCACTACGTCAAGATGAATTTTATTTTATACATTTATATATATATATATATATATATATATATATATATATATAAATAAAATTATTTGCTCTTGGTCGTTTCTTTTATATAAAAATCCAAACTGTAAATTTCTTGTCATTTGCGACCATTTATTGATTTATTACCAATTATTCAAACATTTATGGTAAAATAAAAGTCAATTTTAAAAGACGTTTCGACAATTGTATATTGTCTTCCTCAGTTTTACATATACATAACATATTAAAATTCATTTTGTTTTAATACTGTAAAAAAAAACACAATTACTTACAAAAAATTTCACTCCAAAACACTTCCCGAAAACTCACCACACACATGTATTATGTCATTATGTTGCTTAATTGTGTACAAAAGAACTTCATTGTTGTACAAATTATATTTACAGACTGTATACTATGTGTCTATTATGATTTTTAGCACCGTATGAATATTTCCTTTTCAAAGGATCAATGTCAAATCAATATTAAACATGCAATTTTTTCCAGAGCGTTATTTCTTTATGTGCTGTTTATTTTTGCGCTTTCTTGTGTTGTATGACTTTATATTAACGTATGAAGGACATCCGAGATACAGGGTACTCTATTCATTTAATTGTGCTATTTTATAATATAGGAAAATAGATCCTAGACCATCCATCGATTTCGTTTCTGTCATTTACAGCATCTTGTGATCTCTTTATCTCTATCATTTCAAGGACATTTCTAGCCTTTGTGTTATTTTCTTTTTTGAGAACTTTTACTTTATTAAAATCGAATGTGTGCCCCATTTTATCTTTGTGTTTTTTTAAAGATGTAGGATTTTTGGCGTATTTGTGCCCTTTTATTCGCTCTTCCAAAAGTTGTTTAGTTTGGCCGATATATTTTTTATTGCAACGACTGCAATAAAAAATATATCGGCCAAACTAAACAACTTTTGGAAGAGCGAATAAAAGGGCACAAATACGCCAAAAATCCTACATCTTTAAAAAAACACAAAGATAAAATGGGGCACACATTCGATTTTAATAAAGTAAAAGTTCTCAAAAAAGAAAATAACACAAAGGCTAGAAATGTCCTTGAAATGATAGAGATAAAGAGATCACAAGATGCTGTAAATGACAGAAACGAAATCGATGGATGGTCTAGGATCTATTTTCCTATATTATAAAATAGCACAATTAAATGAATAGAGTACCCTGTATCTCGGATGTCCTTCATACGTTAATATAAAGTCATACAACACAAGAAAGCGCAAAAATAAACAGCACATAAAGAAATAACGCTCTGGAAAAAATTGCATGTTTAATATTGATTTGACATTGATCCTTTGAAAAGGAAATATTCATACGGTGCTAAAAATCATAATAGACACATAGTATACAGTCTGTAAATATAATTTGTACAACAATGAAGTTCTTTTGTACACAATTAAGCAACATAATGACATAATACATGTGTGTGGTGAGTTTTCGGGAAGTGTTTTGGAGTGAAATTTTTTGTAAGTAATTGTGTTTTTTTTTTACAGTATTAAAACAAAATGAATTTTAATATGTTATGACTATGTAAAACTGAGGAAGACAATATACAATTGTCGAAACGTCTTTTAAAATTGACTTTTATTTTACCATAAATGTTTGAATAATTGGTAATAAATCAATAAATGGTCGCAAATGCCAAGAAATTTACAGTTTGGATTTATATATATATATATATATATATATGGTATATATATATGGTATCCCTTTTTTCGGCGTTTTTTTAGGTCGACATGACTTATGAAAAAACAAAAGCGTTGTTATGTAGTTGTTTTTATTTCATAACAATTAATATCTTCTCATTACATGTTTCGGCCTAGTGGGCCTTTTTCAAATGGAGTTCAAAATGTGGCGCCTATTGAGTTGGTTGGCCAGCTTCTTCCTGGTTTTTATGTATCGGTAGATATTTTCTGGAGTATACAAAAAGGGTATTGGCAACAAATAAACAAAAGGAAGACTTACATGACAAAAAGAATTGCACAAGGTGTGGAAAGGGGAACTACACACCAGCAAATTGTAATTATAGAACCTACAAATGTATTCTTGGTCAAAGGTAGGCCATTCAGCTACTGTCTGTCGAAATAAGAATAAGAGAAAAGTGTATGTTGTAAAACATGAGAATGATACAGAACAAATTGAAATTACAGATGGGGAGGAAGAGTGTTCTATGTATCATATTAATACAATACAAGAATCTGCAATACCATCATTATATAAGGTGAAGGTAAATAACAAAGAGATAAGGTTTATGATGGACACAGGTTCAGGTGTAATGATTATTTCAGAGGTAGTTTATAGAGGATTTCTAAAAGAATTTAAATTACAACCTTGTTCTGATGTTAAGTTAACTGCTTACTGGTTTAATGATCTGTTACCAATTTTATGTAAAATATGGATGCCTGTACAATATAATGACATAAATTGTGTTTTGGATGCAATCATAATAAAAAGTGAAAACAAGGATTTGCCATCATTGATGGGAAGGAACTGGTTGCAAAAACTAAATATATATATATATATATATATATATATATATATATATATATATATATATATATATATATATATATATATATATCACAGCACCAAGGAATAGCACAAATAGAAGTAAACAGAATAAACTATTGAAAAACTACAAAATGATTATCCAGCAGTATTTAGGAATAATGCTGGTAAAATAAAACAATTTGAAGCAAGGTTAGTACTGAAAGGAACCCCAGTTCCAATATTTTGAAAGGCAAGACCAATCCCATTTGCATTAAAACAGGTAGTAGATGCAGAGTTAAAGAGATTAGTTATGGAAGACATCTTGGATCCAGTGCTTCACAGTGATTGGGCAACTCCACTTGTGGTTGTTCCAAAACCAGGGAAAGAAGTAAGAATATGTGCAGATTTTAAGGTTACCATAAATCAATACCTAGATAAAGAATATTGCCCATTACGCGTCACTAGCAGGGGGTAACGTTTTTTGCATCTTAGATTTATCTGAAGCATACATGCAATTAGAAGTTAACAAGGATTGCCAACATTTATTAACAATTAATGCCACCCAGTGGGTTATTTCGGTTTACGAGATTAGCCTATGGCGTCGCGACGGCACCATTCCAATTTCAGGCAATAATGGATCAAATATTACAAGATCTTCCAAGGGTAACTTGTTATTTAGATAATATTTTGATTTCAGCAAGCTCAGAAAAAGAATGTAATAAAATACTGTAACGTTTTCGGGTTCCAATAAACAACTCGTGCAATTATTTATTTAAAACAGTCTGTATATTTATATACTTAAAATTATTTAACAATATAAAATATAAAACTAACTTATCACACTTAAACTACTACAATTTAATTATCACAGGTATTTATTTACTACTACTATATATAATATGTCCGTATTTATTTATATAACAGTTCTATTTATATAAGACGGCACTACTATATTTATTTATTTGGCTACCACTATTTATTCCCACGAGACCACTTCTTTATCCCGAACTACTCCGCGATTCCTTCTCAGCAATGAATGAATCCCGTAATGCCGTAATGAATGAATCCCGGTGACCCAGTCGCCTTATATACACATGCATGAAATGTTCTCGAACAGTACCAGTAAATTCGGCAATATACCAGTGGAAATCTAGACTGTTTCTTGCTTACGTCGCACATCTGTGAGATGACTCACTGCATTTACGATATTTACCAGCCGAGAGAGAGATGATTTATATGATGTGTAAATAAGAGCGTTTTTATACGTTGCCCGGTCTGCCCCTTTTTTTGCGTGCGACAATTTCGTTTTTATCGCGCCGACAGATCTGATTCTTTTATTTAATGTAAACACATTTCGTTACATTGCCCCCTTCTTAAAAACTGCGTTTCGTCCCGAAACACACTATTCCATGTTCTTGTCGCTGGCGGATGACGAAATCCACACCGGGACCCACGGGTGCACGCAGCCGTCTTGTGGCAATGGCAATCCACCGTCCCAGGCTGCACAACGGGCTGATTGGGCCGACAGCCGCACACGACCATTTCCATACCAGCATGCCGAAACACCACCTCCAGCATGTTTCCTGCGATTTTCCATACCAAACGGTCTAATCCGCAGCACAGCCTCGGAATTGCCAGCCTCCCCACACTCTGCTCGTGTGCACGTCCTCGTAGATCGACAAGGGATTCCCATGAGCTGGCTCTCGAGGTTTTCCAGCAATTTGTCACACATCCGCCACTTCACCGCTGTCACGTCCATGGTACGGGGCAATTGGTTGAAACACACCATCTCTGGCTCACTATGGGGTGTTAGTCTCATGCGATAAACGACGTCATCTATTTGCTCTAGTATTTCGCAAGGTCCCTCCCAGTATTGTTGGAGCTTTGGGGGCAGGCCTCGGCGACGTTGAGGATCATACAACCAAACAAGGTCTCCTTCTCCGTAACCATCTCTCTCGGCTTGCACGTGGTAACGATTCTTCGTCCTGTCACTGACATCCTGAGTGTGATGGCGTACTCGCTCGTGGACATCCTTCAACCTTCGCCAGGATCCACTGGCGCAGTCTTCTCCATTTGGGTTCTCCACAACACACTTGAGTGGATCATCCTCTACCTTCAGAGAGTCTCATTGAGCCCAGTAGGATTCCAGTCCCTGTGAACGAGGAGCCACTTCTTGCCAAGCCGGTCCGCGACCAATTCCCTTCCAAACCATCAATGAACCAAGGTCTTCATCAGCTTCTTGGCCAATCCGCAAATTGTCAGGATGCCACTGATCGTCAACCACGGCAGTTCAGAATGTGTTGGCCGATTTTTCTTCTAGTCAGTTACCATGCCTGCAGTCTTCTGGACGTTGTCTGCTTGCAACAGCATCAGCGTTTTGCTGTTGCACAGATGCAATTCGCGCTATTTATTTTGAGGCTCTACGATACTGAGTCGACGGTTGCCTCTTCTCATCGACCCGTTTCATTTTTCGCTGCTCCGCTATGGTTTTCTTGGGCTTCTTCGCGCATTTAGTATGCGCATGGCCCATTTCCATTTCCAATTCCAACATCGGAGCGTTCTTCTCTTAGGTTGCACCTGATTCACCAATCGTCGGACTACCTGTCCCATGTGTGCATGTCCATACTTCATCTCAAGACGCTTGATTGATTTAAGATAGTCTTGACACTCTTCCGGAAGTAAGGTCTGCAGAGCCTGTCTTCTTAATGACACAATCAGACCAGTAGCTTTCTTCGGGGACATCCACCCAAACTCGTCCCCCATTCCGAACACGCGCTCCTCAACTTTCTGTTCTACGGCTTCGATGGCCTCAGAAAATTCCTGCCTCCCATTCGATGAATTCTTTTGAATGTCTGCCTCAAGAGTAGTCTCGAGTTGTTTTAGAATCTCGGATTGTTTTGCAATTTCATCTCTTAAAGTTTTAAAATTATTTGCAATTTCATTTCTAATTTCTTCCACTATTACGCTTAAATCAGGCTGTACTTGAAACAAATATTTCTCGGGATCCTCACCTTCATTAATTAAAATGTCACGAAGCCGGTCCTGGAGAATTGTTTTTTTTTCAGACGCATCTGCGTCCCTTTCTTCCAATTCTGCCCTCAACTCGGAGACCTTTAATTCTTCCAAACGTTTGGTAGCCATTTATTTATTTATTTATTTATTTATTTGCACTTCTGTTTATCCCACACTGACACCAATTGTAACGTTTTCGGGTTCCAATAAACAACTCGTGCAATTATTTATTTAAAACAGTCTGTATATTTATATACATAAAATTATTTAACAATATAAAACTAACTTATCACACTTAAACTACTACAATTTAATTATCACAGGTATTTATTTACTACTACTAATATGCCCGTATTTATTTATATAACAGTTCTATTTATATAAGACGGCACTACTATATTTATTTATTTGGCTACCACTATTTATTTCCACTGTTCCCACGAGACCACTTCTTTATCCCGAACTACTCCGCGATTCCTTCTCCGCAATGAATGAATCCCGTAATGCCGTAATGAATGAATCCCGGTGACCCAGTCGCCTAATATACACATGCATGAAATGTTCTCGAACAGTACCAGTAAATTCGGCAATATACCAGTGGAAATCTAGACTTTTTCTTGCTTACGTCGCACATCTGTGAGATGACTCACTGCATTTACGATATTTACCAGCCGAGAGAGAGATGATTTATATGATGTGTAAATAAGAGCGTTTTTATACGTTGCCCGGTCTGTCCCTTTTTTTGCGTGCGACAATTTCGTTTTTATCGCGCCGAGAGATCTGATTCTTTTATTTAATGTAAACACATTTCGTTACAATACTAAGAACAATATTAAATCGACTCAATAGATATAATATTAAGGTAAGAACAGATAAATGTGAATTTTTAGTTAAATCAGTTGCTTATTTGGGTCATGTAATTGATCAACATGGGATTAGACCGAAGGAGGATTTAATTAAGGCAATTAAAAAGGCACCAGCAGCCATGAATAAACATGAATTGAAGTCATATGTGGGATTATTAAATTATTATGGACGATTCATAGGAAATTTATCAGCAAGACTAAAACCTCTCTTCCATTTACTAAGAAAGGAAGTTCTTTGGAACTGGACAACGGATTGTAATAATGTATTTAAGGAAAGCAAACATTGGGTATGTACTAATAATGTATTAATGTTATATGGTCCTAGCAAGCCACTAAGAATGATTTGTGATGCATCTCCTCAGGGAGTGGGTGCAGTCCTGGCACATGTAGAACAGGGTATAGAACGGCCTTTGCCAATAAGACACTTTCGGCTGCAGAAAAGAACTATGCTCAAATAGAACGAGAAGCGCTAGCAATTATTTTAGGAATAAAGAAATTCCACAAGTATCTTTATGCACGCAAATTTGAATTAGTAACAGATCATGCACTCCTTACAATTATTTTTGGCGAGAAAAAAAGCGTATCCACCACAACAGCCGTTAGGTGATAGAGATGGGCAATACTTTTGTCAGCTTATGATTAGAAAATTATCTACATAAGGGGAGAGGACATTGCTAATGCAGATGCTCTCTCAAGGCTGCCATTACCTCAGCAAGAACAAACAGAAGAGGATATAAACAGATTCTCGACGACTACTTATTCTTGTGAACTGGTTCAGGATTGTGATATAGCACTTACTGCGAGTGATATTGCAGAGGTTTCAAAAAAGTGTACCAAATCCTAAAGCAAATAATGGAATTTACAATGAATGGGTGGCCAAGACAAGTAACAGAGTCCAAACTCAGAAAATATTCTCGATTCCACAGGTATATAAAGAACATATAATGTCCATACTGTATATGGGACACCCAGGAATAGTAAAAATGAAACAATTACATCGATGCACAAATAGAAGAAAAGGTGAGAGGATGTTCAGCTTGCCAAATGAATGCACATAATACTTCAAAACAAGCAGTTTACTATTGGCTCATCAGCCAAAGAAAATGAGAAAGAATACATATAGACTATGCTCAATTTACTTATAATAATATCACATATAACTTCCTGATAGTTATAGACTCATACACAAAATGGATGGAAATAGCCGTTGCAAGATTAACAACATCCGAGAAGACCATAGAAAAATTGAGAAGCATGATCGCTATACATGGTATTTCAGAGGTGATTGTTTCTGATAATGGGGTACAATTTACCTCACATGAATTCAAGAACTTCACGGTACGTAATGGTATTAAACACATACTGACACCGCCCTACCATGCAGCAAGCAATGGAGCAGCGGAACGAGCAGTGCAAAATGTCAAATATGAACTATTTTACTGGGCAATTATCTATTTACATACAGAAATACACCACACGAAACAGCAGGACGAACGCCAGCCGAGCTTTTATTAAATAGGAAGCCAAGGATATTGCTTTCGATGGTGAAACCGAACCTAGCCGAGAGCATGGACAGGAAAAAGGCAAACGAAGAAGGAAGGTTGAATGAAAAGAGAAGACCAGTAATACGCAGTGGAAAACGAAGTTTGGGTAAAAACAGTAAGACGAGAGACCGAAAATTGGTTACCGGGAAGGATAGTGAGAAAAAAGGGCACGTTAACTTTTATAGTAGACGTAGGACAACAAAGACGATACGTTCATTCTGATCACATTAGACCCAGACACAATTCGATACCGAGAGAAAAGGGGATACCAACACAGGGGGAAACTGACAGTGTCCCAATGGAATTACCCAGGATACCGGCCCTAATACAAGAAAATATGTCGGAGGGCACGACTTCGACAACGCAGGAGGAAAAACAAGAACACCAGATTCCTGATGCCGAAGGTAATGGATTAGAAGAACCAAGGACGATGCAAGAACTTAAGTCAAGGCCAACCAGTGAACCTTCCAAGGTGAACCCAGATACGCCAAGTGCTCAAGTTCCCCGCCGCTCAACCCGTAACAGGAGGACTATAGTTAAATTAAATTTGTAATGTTTTTTTTATGGTAGTTTGGGGGAGTGTTATGCATTTGTAATATTACTAAGTTGGCAGTAGAGAGTAAGAAGATATAGTTTATAGGCAGTGATGGTAATCCTACCGATTTTTCGGTAGATCTACCGAATTTAGGTATAATCTACCGATCTACCGAAGTGCTATGGAATTCTACCGAAATATTTCAATTCTTAAATGGCTAATCTGCACAACAAATAAATAAAATAGAATAATCAATCTGACGGATGTTAGCTACCTATAAACAGATACCTAGGCTGTTACTTTGGGTGTTTCTATTTTTACAAATACTAGTATTTTTAACGAAAAACGGTTTCTCATTTTCCTTGTCTTACTCTAAGAAAGAATTTATTTACCTAAAACTGATAATAAAGAAAGAAAAGTAAATAAAAATAGATAGATAGCAATTGTCATTCATTAAATTCACTTCAATATAAGGGTATTCACAGATGGTTTTATAGGAAAACCACCAGCCAAAACTATATATATACGTTTAACTTCCTATTCGATGTTATTTATTGAATTCACTTCAAAATAAGGGTATTCACCTAAGTACATTTATATAGGGAAATCACCGAGCAAACACTATATATACGTACAACTTCCTATTCCCTCATTTTATTATAGTAGATTGAATGTAGAAATCTAGTCGTGCTTTCTTATTAATTAAAACAAAAATGAGTGATAGTAATAGTAGCAATGAAGGTAGTAGCTCCGGCGTTATTAAAAAAAGGAAATACAACCAAACTTATAAAAAAGAGTGGGAAACGATAGATGCTTTTAAAGGCTGGTTAAAAAAAGTGAAAAGAGGTTTCAGTACGCAAAATGCAGTTCATGCCACAAAAATCTAAATATAATTAGTGGAAAGGATGCTCTAATGAAGCATAATAATTCAGCTACTCGTCAAACAAAACTAAAAGCGATTTCGAAACAACCCACATTAGAAGCATTTGCAACTGCTGCTCCTTCTATATTAGAGGAAGAAATTAAAAAGGGTAATTACTTTATTTAAACATAACTTTAGTTTTTATAGATGTTATAGGCAAAATACGTCTATCTGCTTTCATTGCCGAACATAATTTACCACTTACTACTATGGATCACTTGACCAAGGTCGTTGCTGCAGTATGCCATGATTCAAAAATTGTCCAACGACTAGCCTGTGCTAGAAGGAAAACCACTGCAATAGTTAAAAATGTACTGGGATACGCAAATATGCAAGTATTATGTGATCATCTCCGAACGAACAAATTTTCCCTTATTGTTGATGAGTCGACTGATTCGAGCAATATTAAACATCTTTGTATATGCGTAAGAATAAATAACAGTAACACCATTTGTGATAATTTTTTAGCTTTAATTGAAATTAAAGCAGTCGACGCGATTAGTATATATAACCACATTGTCACTTTTTTTGGAATACACGAAATTCCGTATAAAAGAAATCTGGTCGGTTTTGCATCTGATGGGGCAAATGTTATGGCAGGACAGCATCGCCCAGTAATGACTTTATTGCAAAATGCATTTCAAAGCTTTTTGTAATGAAATGTATATGTCACTCCTTCAATTTGTGCGCTTCATAAGCATGTGAAAAGCTACTTCCGTATATAGAGAAGCTCACAAGATATATCTATAATTACTTTGCTCATAGTCCCAAACGAATTAGCGAATATACCGAGTTTCAAGTATTTTGTAATACAAAAATCCATAAAATTTTACGCCCATGTCGAACCCGATGATTATCCGTACATAGCGTTGTTTCGCGGTTATTAGAACAGTATGGACCTCTACAGTTATATTTCACCGATGTCGCTAGTACCAATGATATCATGTCTGTAGATAACATTATATTGAAAACGGTAAATGATCCTGTTACAAAGTTATTTTTACAATTTTTAGAATTTGTTCTACCCTTTTTTAATAACTTGAATAAGGAAATGCAATCTGAACACCCTAAAATACATTATTTTTTTATATATACTAAAAGCCGAGTAGTCAATGGCAACCAAACCCAGGCAAAATCGACGAAAATTGGGTACGCGGGGGGAAGAACTCGTCTCTGGATACGCGAAATTGAAAGCTGCCCTTTGGGGTGAAGTTACCGACGACCTTGAATTGTTCCTCGACGGAGAGATTTTCTTCCCAAGTGGAGCGTGTGCAGAGATATCGCCCGTTGAAGAGGAGCGTGCATTCGGTGTTTTTACAGAAAAATGGCTTACGTCATGACGATTCATGTGACAACCGATCAAAATCGTAAAAATGTCAGGTATGACAGGCACGCGCGAAAGAATTGTAAAAGTTTCACATTGACGAAGAAATTTCAGGCCGTCGAGGTTTAGAGTGCGGAAAGAGGGTTGGAAACCAAAAGAGTGGACTTTTCCGCGACGATTGAGTGCACTGTCCACGTGCCAAATCTGTCGCTGTCGAAGGTGCGATTCATTTAAGGCTTTTCTGCAGGGTATAAAAATCTCGCGATGACGAGTTTGCGTGTCATTAATGACTATATATATATATATATATATATATATATATATTCACGTTCATCCATCGATTGTCAAGTTTAAATGTCAGAAGGCCGACAAATAAAGGGATTATGAAGGAAATGTGGTACCTTTCAGACACGTATTAGTGTTATTATTATCAATTGTTACTATTTCTTTTTTATTTATGAATATATGAACAATGCCGACGGATATGATAAAATAAACTTAAAGTGTATTATCGCACGTAAGTACAGTGACAAATATAACGATCTTTCTATATTTTATTAAGATATATTAAATACAAATTATATATGTCATCGAAATGTCGTCACTTCTCGCGAAAGAAGTACCGAAGCAAGCCTAAATAAAGAATCATCTGAGTTTTCTTTATTTGTCAGATGTGTCCGAAACACTTCGAAATAACATAAATACATCAAATATGTAAAATTCCCATAAGCATTTATGTAATTTCGTTTATCAATTCAGTTATAAAAGCAAGCATTTAAAGTATGCGACTATGCGGGTTGGCACTAACTAATCAGAAGTACATTTTCGGTTAAATGGTATTAGGAGCCAGCAAGATTTTTGATTGGGTTTTACAAAGTACATACCGTTTGACTGAAATAAAAGTAGATATAGGGAAACACAAACACGCACACAAGTGCATGCAAACATGAAATGGAGGGGTACGATAGTAGGGGACTACAGATGAGTTCATATCGGGCGTGATATCGGGACACCGGGGTACCGAGGCTTTAGTGCACAACGTGTCTTTTAGTATGCAGTGAATTAACACAACCTTCTGTACGAAATTGTTTCACAATCTTATGGATAGCTGGCACAGAGGGAGGTGGACGATTTTCATACGCCGCAACAAATAAATTTTGCACGTCTTTGTACGAATTATCCGGTCTTATACATAGGTACATGTTTATGTGTGTGTATTTGAAGATGCATATTAACTTTTAACTACGTCAATCTGTATATATACTATTAAAGCGTAATATAAAAATTAATTAATTCTCTCAATGACCTGTAAGTTTAAAACATGTTTTGTTAAAGTTCATCATGTTATGTTGTTAATTTCATTTGACAATTGGAAAGACAATTTGGTTAAGCACTGTCCGTCTGACATTTCGATCTCACAAGTTTATGTGTGAACGAATACACTACGACGAAGTATTGTCACGATGACAGGTAGAACGACAATTTAGTTAAACATCAACTTTTCATTGTCGTATAAGTGTCACGATGACAGTCTGTCAAAAAATTTGAAGTATACACTATTTTTATCGTAAACATGACAAGGCATAGTACTACCAATTTTATAGAACGAATAACATGAAACAACATTTAAATGCCGAACCGTCTTGGTTTTTTTTTGTCTGTCGACGTTCACCTTGGCCTAGAAGCACACAGTTAGACAATTAGACTTAGCAATCAGTAAAAACATTAACAAAACCATAAAGATAGAAACTGAAAGTGTCATGAGCTCTGATCACAATCGAATTATAATAACTTGGAACGAAGACATAACCGAAAGAACATATCACACCTTCAAGACAAACTGGGCCGGCTACAAAACAGAACTAGAACAAACCATCACTGCAGTTCCTAAAATACAAAACACTGCAGAATTAGAACAGAACATAAAATCACTACAAGATAAAATAACAAACGCTGTTAAAAATAATACCATCAAAATAGAAAGGATATATAAATCAGGTAGTCTACAACATCATATTAAAGAACTAATAAAGGAAAAGAACAGAGCTAGGAGAAGACAAAACTATACTAAACAACCTTCAACATCAAGTACATAAGGAATTACTGGAACTGAAAAATGTAGAATGGCAAAGAACACTCGAAGAAATAGGTGCAGACCCCTCTAAGACATGGAAAATAATCAAGGCAATCAAAAGAGAACAAATACAAATCCCACCACTTCAATTCAATAACTTCACACAAGTCACAGCAGAAGAAAAAGCAGAAGCTCCAGCGGAATCACTAGAAGAGCAATTCACTCCGAACTTGGATGAACTAGACATGCAACACGTAGTGCAGATTCACAAAGTAGTAAGCAGAGAAATACGTGAACCCCACTCCCCTAGCAACGACCCAGTCACAGCCGATAACCTAAAAGCAATCCTTAAAGCATTAAATCCCAAAAATGCTCCTGGTATAGACAACATCACCAACAGATCACTACAAAACCTCCCCCGAAAAGCAATAATGTCAATTCTAGCAATAGCAAACTCCGTTATCAGACTCCAAACATTCCCAAGGATATGGAAACATGACAAAGTAATAGTTATACCTAAACCAGGAAAACCATAAAACAATACCAAGCAGCTACAGGCCCATAAGCCTGTTACCATCCATTAGCAAAGTGATAGAAAAAATAATCCTACAAAAGATAAAGTACCACTCTGACAATCAAGACATAATACCAGAAGATCAACATGGGTTTAGAGAAGAACATTCAACGATAACACAACTTTCAAGAGTCACTGAGATTATCCAAGAAGGATTCAACAAAAATCAAGTGACAGCACCTGTATTTCTCGACATAGCAAAGGCATTTGATAAAGCCTGGAGGCAGGGACTCATATATAAAATGATAATACACAATTACCCAACACACATCATAAAAATCACGAACAGTTTTCTCTAAGGACGCTGCTTTCAAGTTAGCATCCAGAACACACTTTCCTCAATAAAACATCCAACAGCGGGAGTCCCCCAGGGCTCATGCCTGTCACCTCACCTATATACAATATTTACAGCCGACATACCAGTATCAAATCCTACAAGATATTTAAATACGGCCACCTTTGCAGATGATTCGGCACTGCTCTCAACATCAAGATGTCCGACGAACGCGGTAAATAATCAAATAATGAATGAAACAAATACCCCAACCATTATTGACTACATCAAGGAAAGAGTGCTCAGTTTCTATAACCAGATGGAAAACCACTCAAATCAAAATCTTAAAAGAGCACTTGCATATGATGGAAATGAAAATTTCAAACACAAAAGACCTAAAATGGTTCTACTTTAGTTCTTAATCAAAATAAAGATAAACAATAGCTAATCAAATTCAACTTCAACAATCCAAGATTCACCGCACTCAGATGAAGAGTAAAAGACTAAATAGTCTAACTCAAAGCCACAATAAAGAAGAAGAAGAAGATGCACACAATTGATACAAAACCTGAATGTCAACAAAAATTTTCTAAATATCAGCGTTCAGTAAATTATATAGAAATGTTGTTCGCTTTGTGGGCAAAGTCTTAATAAATAAATTCATTTGCCACTAATTATAAATGTCACAATAATATTTAATTTATTTCTAAGAGACATTTTGCTTAATATGCGTCTTCATTCATAAACAAGAAGAAACTGAACTGCGGTTGTAATTACTCTACATTGTCGGTCATTCGGGTACAGTTTCCAATATCGTAGTTTTAAAAATTAAAGCAAAGGCGCGATTAATAACATTTAACGTCGACTGAAAGAAATATTATAACCGTTAATATTTACATTTTATTGCATTATCAATTATTATTATTATTACTATTGTATCGGTCATTTATCGTATCTTTAATGTCTTGGACACATCTCTGTCATCTTTCTACATACAAATATACATACTGCGTCTTTAATTTAAATTTAGAGTAGCTTATGATATCAATATTAATGTGGGAATACTGTGCTACAGTAATGTTTTTCATTTTGACTACTGTCATAGTTAAGTCAATTAATTGAAAAGTTCCACAGTGTTTTCAAATTAATATTGAAATCGTAGGTTATTCTAAAAAAAATAATTGAAGGCACGGTATGTCTACAATGACATTCAATTTGACAATTCATTCTCGCAATAGATCGAACTGTCACCACGATGACAGTTTGCAAGAAAATTTAACGTATGGGCAACGTTTATCATAAAACTTGAGACAAATAGAGTTAGAGTACTACCAAATTTAAAAAACAAAGAAATTTATATATGATACAACAAATCTTGATCATACAACCATCTTAGGTTACATGGAATAACAAAAAGAGCAAGTATTCTATTAAATTAATGTGTCCTAAATAAAAAATAAAAAAAGGGGGAAAGAGTAAATTGAATAATCAGCACTTTGTAACGAAGTTCCTCGTTAATTGTACAAATTAACATTTTTAAGTCCATAATTAATTTATTTATCAATATTAAATTTAATGTATGTGTGTTATTTTGTTCAAATATTGTACAAAGTGATTTGGACGGACCTGTATATACATTCATTTGTAATGATAATTCATGTTATTTGTTTATTTTTAATGGAAAAATACCGAATGTGTACGTCATGCTCGAAGTCGCGCATTTCATGTCCGAGTCGCGCGCAAATTGTTATGTTTTGAACAAGTTTTTACCTACAGACATAGGGGGTTTACGGATATATAAAGGCCCCATCAAGTGGGTCTCGTTCATTTTATTCTCCCATCCGTCCGCTACCTGTACCTTTCTCTATTCAGCCTTGATGGCATGGAAGAGTCTGGTTCAAATCCTAGAAACGCACTATATTCAGGTCTTTTGTGCCGTGAAATAGTCGTTTCGAAAATCCGCTAAATACGTCCGAATGTGCCTCTTTCATTCAGACCTAGGGTCGTGGAGGAAGAGCCACTTTACCGCAACAACCTAAATTCCCGTCAAAGTCAGACTAAAAATGTCGTGACTATATTTCCGCATTTAATATTTATTCTTTATTTTCAGAGATGTTAAATTTCAAATATTATATGTAGCGCGCCGTAAAGTTCAAATAGATTATTCGCGCTTCTGAACCGCAATAAATATAGATATTTTAGCATTTCACCGTGTAGCTATCGGAGATGTTCAAACCCGCACCGCTTGAATAATTTTAAGTCACGATAAACTTGTAAAGGTTCTTTCTGCGAGCATGACAATATTCGGAAATAAGTTGTAAAATAATTTAAATAAATCTGAGCATACATTTTACCTCAAATTGACCGACGCGTATTATATTTCAAGTATCATTTTGTTTATATTAATAAATGAAACACTCTGGGACCCGTAAATGATAGTTCAGGGGCTAAATATGTATATACGTTCTAACTTAGTTTCAACCATGACTTAAAGAGGTCATTGACGTGGATTTGTTTTGTATTTATTTATGTATATAAAATTGTAAGTTGTAATTAATAATAAACAAAAATTGTGTATCAATAATTGTATCAATTGTGTAATTGCTGAATTGTTTGATATTGTTTAACATTGTTTTAGTAGAAATAAAGGTTAACTATTCTGTTCTTTTCAAATGAGTTTCTACACGTGTTTCTTTACTTTTACCGTTTGACAATGAGGTAGGGAAAGCAGTATATTCAAAGAGCAATAAATTATATTAAAACAATAAGAAGTACTCACGTTTTTCTTCGCTGTGCTAGTTGTAGAGCTTTTAGTCTTTTGTCCCCAAGGCACAACACTGTAACCGTCATATTTATATTTCTAACCTAAGCCGACCGAGCGAGTTGACATTGATGTCACCGGTAAGACGTTTATCAATTCGTAACAGTGATGCCTGAGTATATAGGCAGCCAGGAGTGCTGTGTATTTTGGTGGCATTCAGAAGACAAATCTTATACCGGCTAGCTTGCTCTGGTGTTATATAAGCAAATGGCACCATGTTATGAATAAAAAGTAAGCTAGCAAGGTTATAAGTGGCGCCCAACGTGGGGCCGTGTTTTAAGAAATTTAAAAAATTAAAATCCGACATTAAATTCCGCCGTGTTTAATAAAACTGTTTGACTAGGTTAACAGTTTTCCGCCAGAATACATGCATACTTATTTTTTTAAAAAAAAAAAGATAGGAAAATTGATACACAATTTATGTACATACATAGAGATAAGTTTTTATTAAAGGATAGTAAAACGTACATATTCTTTATTAATTGTGAGGGAGTAAAAGGATAGGAGAATAAATTGCAACTACAATACATTTTTTTTTATTTTAATTTGGTACGTTATAAATTATAAAATGTCTGATTCAGATAAAGGCAAAAATCCAAACCCTCTTGGGTGGATATATACCTTGAAAAAAGAGGACTTAAATGCCGCAGCAGAGTCTTTAGGGTTAGACGCTACCGGTAATGTCGAAGACGTACGTAAACGCATTAGCACCTTTTTGAAAGAGGGTAAAACGGGTTCCGCGAATAAGGGAAACACTCCGCCGCAAGTGGACACTAACGTTCAGATTTCTTCCGCTGAAATCTGTACTCAAATAAGGAAATGGGGTATTCATTTTAATGGCAGCTCGGACGCTGTATTTTTCCTGGAAAGAGTCAAAGAACTTCAAGTATGTTACGGGATTAAAGATGAACATATGCTCCACGCGTTGCCTGAGCTTTTTAGGGACAAAGCACTGCTTTGGCTCCGAAATAATAAAACATTATGGGGTACATGGGACGAGTTCTTAGAAGACTTTAAACTTCAATATCTTCCGCCTCGGTATAGCTTTTCAATTGAAGAAGAAATACGCGCTCGTTTGCAAAAACCGAAGGAATCTTTTAAAGATTATTTAACCGCCATATTAACGTTAATGAGACGCGGCCGAGCTATGTCCGATGGTGATAAATTGGAACGTGTATATGGTAACATGTCACCTAGTTACAGAATGTATATACATAGGGACGCGATACAATCCCTCAGACAATTGTCTAAACTCGCTGCCGACTATGAATTACTGCTGGAAGAGCAGGCGCGCTTTTGTAAGAAAGAAAGTACGCTATCAGCACCGGAACACCCGCCCAGCGATAAACCCAGTACCTCGCGTTCGCATTATTTGTCATATGTCGCTCAGGACAATAAGCCTCGCCAATTTCCTGTACCGCCGTCGCCGTTACAAAAGTTATCACATCCGGAAAACCGCTGTTGGCGATGTGGCAAGGAAGGCCATACGCGTGGTTATTGCCGTAACCCTTTTAAAATGTTTTGTTCACGGTGTGGCAAGTTAAATGTACGTTCCGTTGACTGCCGATGCCAGGGAAACGCCGAGAAGGGCGGTCTGCAGGCAAAGACCGTCCGCAAGCAGTAAAACCGCCTGAATCCGCAAACACGTGTATGAAAGATTCGACAGTGCCAGACAATCGCGTCTGGATCCGTGTGCACATTTGTGACCAGAATTTACGAGCCCTCGTGGACAGCGGAGCGACTTCCTCGTTTTTATCCGAATCACTGGTTGCCCGGTTGTTAAAAAATAATGAACAACGTGTCTTGAATAGAAAATCCAAAGTCCGCCTCGCAAATGGAGACGTTATAGAGTCACCCGGCTCAGTTTTATTACCGGTCCGCATAGGTAGCCGAACTACAGACGTTAATTTTGTAATTATGCCGAAGAGCCCGTGCTCAGTCATCTTCGGAATTAATTTTCTTAAGGAAATTGGGGCTGTTCTTGATTTTTCCGAAAGGAAACTGTACTTTAAGGGAGACAATGCAGTCTTTGCCGCGAGCTGTGGGATCTCCGAAGTACAGGGCCGCCAAGAAACCGCTTTTAAAAAAATTCCTTGAACAAGAATTAAGTAAATTTACTACCGTGCCTGGTCGGACGAATTTAATACGTCACACGATCCGTTTGCAACCAAATACCGCCCCAATAAAACAAAGATATTATCCATGCAACCCGAAGAAGCAAGCACTGATCGACGCCGAGGTGGACAAGATGCTACAAGACGGTATAATAGAACCCAGTAACAGTCCGTGGAGTTCTCCTATCGTCGTGGTCACGAAAAAGAATGGTGGCGTTCGGTTCTGCGTCGATTTCCGCAAAATTAATTCCATATCGATTAAAGATTCGTATCCTTTGCCGTACATTTCAAATATTCTTGACAAACTCCGCGACAGTAAATATTTTTCGACGCTTGATCTTAAAAGTGGGTACTGGCAAGTGGAATTAGAAAAAGATAGCAGACCCGTGACAGCTTTTACAATTCCGGGAAAGGGCCTATTTCATTTTGTGTCATTACCGTATGGATTACATAGTGCGGGAGCGACGTTCCAACGCCTATTAGATTCGGTGATAGGTCCTGAGATGGCAGAATACGCATTTGTATATCTGGATGATATTATTATTTTGGGCAAGACTTTCGAGGAGCATTTGAAAAATTTAAGTAATGTTTTCGCGCGTTTACGGGAAGCAGGCCTCCAGCTCCAACCAGACAAATGTACTTTTGCCAAACAGGACATAAAATATTTAGGTCATGTTGTAACACCGGACGGAATCCGTACAGACCCGGACAAAATAGCTGCTATTTTAAATGTACCTCCGCCGCGGACCAAGAAGGAAATACGTGGTTTTCTAGGACAAACGTCGTGGTACCGTCGGTTCGTACCAAATTTCGCACAACTAACCGTTCCGCTCATAAAATTAATTAAAAAAGATGTGCGTTGGGAATGGACGACGGAACAAGACGCCGCATTCGCCGCCGTAAAGAAAGCTCTGACAGAGAGCCCAGTTCTCGCGTGTCCGGACTTCTCCAAACCGTTCCAATTGCATACCGACGCCAGTGAGAAAGGTTTGGGAGTCGTTTTGATACAGATAATAGAGGGTGCCGAAAGAGTGATCGCCTATGCCAGTAGGACTCTAAGTAAGGCAGAATTTAATTATTCGACGACCCAAAAGGAGGCCCTTGCCGTTGTCTGGGGTATCAAAAAGTTTAAGTACTATTTAGAATTTTACCAATTCACCGTTATTTCCGATCACCAGTGTTTAAGGTTCCTGAATGACTTGAAGAATCCGTCAGGACGACTCAGTCGATGGGCTGTTGATTTACAGCAATATGATTTCGTCATTCAGTACCGAAAAGGAGCGATGAATAATTTAGCCGATTCCCTGTCCCGAGCACCGCTTCCTTTTAAACACGAAACCGATGAAGATGCCTGTGCCTTGTTGGAAGAAACGCCTTGTTCTTGGTATAATAAGAAAGTTTCGGATGTTCAGTCGGATCCTGAAAAACATCAAGAATACCGATTAGAAAATGGCAATTTATACAGACACATACCTGATACACAACATACCGAGGGAGTGCGCGCATGGAAATTGTGCGTAGCTACACCTGATAGAAATGACGTCCTGAAAGAAATCCATGACGCTCCCGAAGCTGGACATCTTGGGGTCGCCAAAAGTATAGCGAGAGCCGCTTCGTTATATTATTGGCCAGGGATGTTTAGAGACGTCCGCTGCTACGTCAATCGATGTCGATCCTGTAAACAATATAAATTTAATCAGGGAAAACCTCTAGGCCAGATGTTATTCTCACCTGTTGATTGCCCGTGGGAACAAGTGAGTGTGGACCTCCTCGGACCTTTTCCGCGTTCCAAGAGAGGATTTACTTCATTGCTAGTAATACATGATCGATTCACAAAATGGGTAGAGTGCCAGCCGCTACGCTCTGCCACATCACGAACCGTCATCCAGGCGCTGAAGGAAAAAGTAATATATCGTTTTGGTTGTCCGAAGATCCTGTTGGCTGACAATGGTCCGCAATTTGCCAGTCTCAGTTTCACCAGTTACTTTAATGGATTAGGTGTCAAGATAAAATTTAATGCTCCGTATGCTCCGCAATCGAACCCTGTGGAAAGGACAAATAGGGTATTAGGACCTATGATTGCACAATACATTAATAAAGATCATAGAGAATGGGACCAATACCTACCTCAGTTTGTGTTCGCCATCAACACCGCTAAACATGAGTCTACAGGATTCACACCTGCCTTTCTTAATTTTGGCAGAGAACTCATGCCGCCGAGCTCTCTGCGAAGAACCGCTGATGGGCAGTTAATGGATCCTGCTCGACCGAATACCGAAGAATTAGCCCAAGAATTGTCGAAATTGGACGACTTTTTCAAGATCGTCAGAATAAAGTTGGCTCAGGCGTTCCAGAGGCAAAGTAGGCCCTATAATCTGAGACATCGTCCTTACCGCCATCAAATTGGACAATGGGTATATCACCAGACACATAATTTATCCGACGCCTCTAAGAAATTTACCGCAAAGCTTGCTCCAAAATTTGAAGGTCCCTCTAAAGTTATCCAGATCCTGTCCCCGTCTGTTCTTATGTTACAGGTACCAAACAGACGAAGGCCAGTGAAAGTTCACGTGAAAGACATCAAGATTCCGTCCGCAGACGAACTCCAAACCGATCTTCCACCTCCAAATCCGCCGGAAGTAGTGGGGGAAGGCCAGGAGGATATTTAAGCTCGTGTGTACTGCCCAGTGTACACAGTCGATGCGATGGGCACTTCTAAGAAACCGGGGAAGACGACCACTCCCCGTCCGTTGGTATCTCCGCCGCCATCCGCCATAGATGACCGATATCGTGCGTTATGGGGTACACCGCCTGGGGTGAAGACGCCTGAACGCCCAATAACGCCTCGTTATCTGGTTTCACCAGCAACAGTTGCCCTCATGGAGGAAAAGTACCAGACGTACTGTTGTCAGACACCTCCCAAGCCAGTAGTTTCCGTGCCGCCCACCAATGAGACAACGATCGATGTGGGACCCACGTTGCACAGTCCCGACGCAGAAGCATATCTTGGGTTTAGACTGCTGCAACTTTTTGGTGCTTCTCCAGTGCCTGATTTATTGTCGCCATTGCCAGCGACGCCTGAAGCAAGGAAAGCACCCATTATTGATGCTTCCCCTCCGACGATCTCAATTCCTTCGCCGCCTCCCGCACATGGTACCTCGACTTTACCAGTTATTCCTTTTCATTCATACTTTTCCTTGGATATGCCGTTCCTTGGCTCAGACCCTCCGCCGCTGCCGACGATTCCGCCGCCGACCGTTAAACCTCGTCTGGCAAATCCTGGGGCCTGGGTGAAAAAGGAAGGTTCACTGGGGAAAGGAATCCGGAAGAGGCGACACGGGAACAAGCGAGTCCATGTGCGGGTCAACGGAGTGAGCGTCGTCATGACTCGCCGGGAAGCCGAGATCCACCATGCCAACCTGCAACGTCAGAACGATTAGTGACAGTGCGCGCATAAAAGACGTCGTAAGTGATGATAGACTGACAAGTGTTAGTTTTTAAATTTAATTTTCCGTTTTTGAACTTTTTGATATGTGATTGTTAGGATTTCAATGTTTTCTTTTAAGGGAGGGCCTGTAACGAAGTTCCTCGTTAATTGTACAAATTAACATTTTTAAGTCCATAATTAATTTATTTATCAATATTAAATTAAATGTATGTGTGTTATTTTGTTCATATATTGTACAAAGTGATTTGGACGGACCTGTATATACATTCATTTGTAATGATAATTCATGTTATTTGTTTATTTTCAATGGAAAAATACCGAATGTGTACGTCATGCTCGAAGTCGCGCATTTCATGTCCGAGTCGCGCGCAAATTGTTATGTTTTGAACAAGTTTTTACCTACAGACATAGGGGGGTTTACGGATATATAAAGGCCCCATCAAGTGGGTCTCGTTCATTTTATTCTCCCATCCGTCCGCTACCTGTACCTTTCTCTATTCAGCCTTGATGGCATGGAAGAGTCTGGTTCAAATCCTAGAAACGCACTATATTCAGGTCTTTTGTGCCGTGAAATAGTCGTTTCGAAAATCCGCTAAATACGTCCGAATGTGCCTCTTTCATTCAGACCTAGGGTCGTGGAGGAAGAGCCACTTTACCGCAACAACCTAAATTCCCGTCAAAGTCAGACTAAAAATGTCGTGACTATATTTCCGCATTTAATATTTATTCTTTATTTTCAGAGATGTTAAATTTCAAATATTATATGTAGCGCGCCGTAAAGTTCAAATAGATTATTCGCGCTTCTGAACCGCAATAAATATAGATATATTAGCATTTCACCGTGTAGCTATCGGAGATGTTCAAACCCGCACCGCTTGAATAATTTTAAGTCACGATAAACTTGTAAAGGTTCTTTCTGCGAGCATGACAATATTCGGAAATAAGTTGTAAAATAATTTAAATAAATCTGAGCATACATTTTACCTCAAATTGACCGACGCGTATTATATTTCAAGTATCATTTTGTTTATATTAATAAATGAAACACTCTGGGACCCGTAAATGATAGTTCAGGGGCTAAATATGTATATACGTTCTAACTTAGTTTCAACCATGACTTAAAGAGGTCATTGACGTGGATTTGTTTTGTATTTATTTATGTATATAAAATTGTAAGTTGTAATTAATAATAAACAAAAATTGTGTATCAATAATTGTATCAATTGTGTAATTGCTGAATTGTTTGATATTGTTTAACATTGTTTTAGTAGAAATAAAGGTTAACTATTCTGTTCTTTTCAAATGAGTTTCTACACGTGTTTCTTTACTTTTACCGTTTGACAATGAGGTAGGGAAAGCAGTATATTCAAAGAGCAATAAATTATATTAAAACAATAAGAAGTACTCACGTTTTTCTTCGCTGTGCTAGTTGTAGAGCTTTTAGTCTTTTGTCCCCAAGGCACAACACTGTAACCGTCATATTTATATTTCTAACCTAAGCCGACCGAGCGAGTTGACATTGATGTCACCGGTAAGACGTTTATCAATTCGTAACAGTGATGCCTGAGTATATAGGCAGCCAGGAGTGCTGTGTATTTTGGTGGCATTCAGAAGACAAATCTTATACCGGCTAGCTTGCTCTGGTGTTATATAAGCAAATGGCACCATGTTATGAATAAAAAGTAAGCTAGCAAGGTTGACTTATATCGACATTTTATGACAAACATTATGGAGCACTGATGAGCTTGATTATTTGCAACGAACGTCATATAAATGTATTTCTATTGACTATTGTCCCGGAAGCCCTACGTTAATTGTAATTCAAGGAAACGAATACATCATGCACACATATCACCTTTAATCTAACGATTTAAAGGGTAATGTAATTACTATTTTAAACATGGAACTACTACTACATATAAAGAGAATGCGATTTAAAATATCATACATGGTAATTCACTAATTATCAGTTACTTTAAGATCGCGATCTACTTTATTACACAAAAGCATCCCTTCCTTAGAAAAAATAACTTAAGCATTACGCCCCAGATGCTGATCAAAATTAGTGAACATAGTATATTATTAAACTAAAATTAAGTAACAGTTAAAGGGTGTAGCCATCTTTACTCATCTATTATTATTTTAACACCGATATATCTAACTAGAGCATACGCGAAATGTTGGTCAACTCAACATTCACGTTAGGTGGCTTAAATGTTACACGAAACGTCAGAATTGTCAGAAAAAGTCCATCTGACTTTTGATTAATGTTGGCAATTTCACAAAAATTTAATTGCAGGTTATAAAACGTCAAAACGATCAATCGATTTCAGTTCGTGATGAAATCTGAACTGCTTTCATGATGACAATTATTTCAAAAAAAAAGGTTAAACACCCTGACATCTGTTTGATATTTCATGGTTCATGTTTTTAAGCTTCATCGATATTTATTGTAGACCTTGACACAAAAAGATATGAAATTACAAATTTTATACAGCGAAATGACTAAAATATTAATGAGAAAAGTGCTATCAGATCCATTTTAGTTTTGCCTATATACCGTGCCTTCAAATACTTTCCGCATTAGAGACCGCCATGCTTTTTTTTTAATGGTTGGTGACAGTGCATAATTTTAATAGTTTGGTTATGTCATATAAATAAGGCGTCTATAATTTGAATTTAAGTATGACAACTGTCAGAATTTGAAGTTTTCAAAAAATTAGCATGTACACCAACATTGATTACTTAAAAACTTCAAAAACAGCCTACTCTAATGCGGAAAGTATTTGACGGCACGGTATTAGACAATTACCTTAAAATATGATTTATATTATTATTACTAGGTGACAGACGAATCAAATTCCAATGTAATGACAATTGTTTTGTAACTATTCAATTTACTAAAGTAAATATTCCGGTCTAATTCAACAATTACTTCTACTAAATAGTTTGATTGTCAGTAGAAAGTTTGAAGTATGGGCAGCGTTCAATCATTTAATGCGATATGTTTGAAAATACACCATTAAATCAAATTGTTAATCAAACATTCTGGTGATGGTTGATGATGATCGTGTCCCAGGCTGGTGGCTCTTATTTCGATGGATTGGTTGTAATCATGAACTACCTTTTTGTGTTATTTTTCCTTAAATACTTAATAAAAATCACAAAATGATCCAACAATTACAAATTATATTCTTTTTACAGTGTGTCTAAGCAAAATGTTTACACAGATATTCCAACGTCGGTCAGTATTATTTTTGGTTATTGTTTTTAGTTCAACTACCAGCGTCACTACTAAATATTTAAATTATAATAGGATCGTCTCAGCAACCGACATAGCCAGAGCACGATCTACAGGCGACGACTCAATGCCACTGCAAACTTACTTTGACAGGAACAATTTCAGAGCAGACAAATGAAACTAATTATTAATATGGAAGCCAGTTATAAATTCACTATTATAAATAAAAGTAATAAGTCTATACCAACATTTTATTTATAACTTGATTCTTCTGTGTAATGGGCATACATTGTTCACAAATTTGCATTATAACAAAGCTCAAAAGGTATGTCAAAAGTATGTTTGCGGGCCATGATAATTGGCAGGTTAAATTATGCAAAATTAAAATAAATCTGATATTATATTTTCAATAATGATTTAGTCCTTTCATTGTGTAAAACTAATAAAACTATGAATCTTTTAGTGTCAAGTCTTAGTATTACGCTAAATAGCATCTAAATTTCAAACTCCAACAACGAAAAGTCAGACTGACGTTAAGATGCTTTAAATTGTCGTTCCACCTGTCGCCGTGACAGTACTTCGTGGACAAAAATATACGTCTATACAAGGTGTGCCAAAAGTTTAGAAAATCAAAAATGATTTTTTTGGCGTTTTACAGCGAACTGTAATAAAATTGTAAGCGGACGCGAAAGGCGATTCAAGCTCGAAGAGATTGATGGACAGCTAGTTGTCTATATAAAAACATACTTACTATTATAAAAACGTTATTCGATTGTTTCATAAAAAGGGATTACCTTTATGGTATTTCAGTGGCAGACGTAGATTTTAAAAATCCTAGATATTACCTACAGATTGAGGATATGTATTTTGGCGCGAAAGTGATACAAACAATGTCCAGCCCGTCACTTACCAAAGAACAATGATCCTTTTTTAGACTAAGATGCTTGGATTTTTATGTAGAAGGATGTGATCAAATAATTAAACGGTTTTCCTTAAAGAATAATGCTTTGGAAAAATTTCAGTTTTTAGATCCAGTAGTTGTAAAATCAGGATCAATTCAATCTATTACCAACATAGCACTTATTTTCCCGGATTTTTTATACAATTCCGACCTTCAGACTTTGGACAATGAATGGCGTATTTTAAGAAATACTAACGAAATTAACTCTTTTTTTTTTTCTGATAATGTAGAATTATTTTGGCAAAAAGTAGAAACGACATTCGGCGACGGAACACGTAAATTTAATTGTCTTACAAAATTTGTTTTTAATTGACTTTGTTTGCCGCATTCTTCGGCCAATGTTGAGAGAATTTTTTCTACGGTCAATAATTTAAACACTAAACAGAGAAACAAGCTACGTACGGGTACAATCAACGGGTTAAGTCTTGCTAGGCAATACATTGGAAATAAAAGTTGCTTTGATTTTTCAATTGAAAAAAACCAAGTTTGCGAATGGCTAAGCGTACACTCTATGGAGATGGCGAAAACGAGTAATTTTTGTAAAATGAGATTTTTTTTAAAAAATTGTTTTCAAATTTTATATTCTACTTAATGTATGTTACTTATATATTGTAAATAATAAATAAAAGAAGACATTCCTAAAAAAGCTGTAAATTTTTTAATCTACCGAAATTGCTGATCTAGTAAGAGTCAGGGTTACCATCACTGTTTACAGGCGAGGTTATCACAATATATACAGCATGTGTAAAATCATATTGGGGATAGGATATAGTATCTGTCCATCGGATCGTTTGGGTCACGTCATCAATTGCGTGGCGTTATCACGGACATCGGCACCTGCAATGTATATATACTCATTTCTTTTCAATATCAATGACTAAATAAGAATAGAAATTTTAAACTTTAACGTGGGATTGTCTTCCCCGTAAGAGTAATAAGACAGACGGAGAAAATATACCGCCATGACACTCTGTTATTGCGTTAGTCAATTTATTAAATTATGACATTTAACATGGTTCTCTGCGTTTTCGTTTATTTTCGTTACATTTTAAGCAATGAATAAAACATGTTATAAAATATAGAAAATATTAGATATAAACATCATAAGCTCTTTATTTTTAAATGTTTAATTCTATTTTGTAAGTAATGAATTTGAGCCAGAAGTGTTGATTTAATTCATATGGATGAAAATCAATGACGTAAGCCAAAAGATCCGACGGACAGATAGTATGTATACTAGGCACACCGACAACAACGCCCAATCGTGGCCGTAGTCATGGTACAAGGAAACAAAGTATGCTTCTGCGCATCTCTGGATGACGCGCATTTATCGAAAAAAATGTCACTTGACAACTCTGACAGAAAGCATTTTCCAAGACTCCCTTTAACAACTAAAATTGTATCTGGAGATCGTGTCGAACAGCGTCGTTCTGTTTGTGAGAGGAGGGGCCAATGGTAACAATGCCTCGCTACACACCAGAAGAAAAACTGCAACTTATTAAATTGTACTATAGTGGTCATTCTGCAAAGGATTGCATAAATTTATTTCCGCAAATATTTGCAGACAGGCCCGTACCCTGTGAGCAAAGCATATTACATATTTTGAATAGCTTTGAAAAATGTCTTTGTTTAAATAATTGCACAAAGTTTAATCCTAACATTTATTTTTTAGTATTGTTTAGAGCATATTTTTTATTTTCATTAGAATTCCGTTCTTAATAAATTTATATAATAATTTACTAAGAATTAATGTTTAATTAGAATTGTGCTTTTATTTTCTTACTGTGTTGTAATTTATATTAAAAAGGACTTTATTGAAAGTGTCCTGTGAATTCACAACTTTATTGAACTGGTAGTACTAGAGGTCAAATGCGCGTCATCCAGAGATGCGCAAAAGCATACCTTGTTTCCTTGTACCGCGCGATCATTTCAATTCTAAATTAGAGCAGGCTGTGAAATTTAAAATAGCCTTCATGAAAGAATAAAACTATCTATTTTTTACATGTATATTTATCATGAAATTATGAGCGAAATTACAAATAATATATTTGAATTGTCAAAAGAAACTGTAGTAAGATAGATTACAATTTATTTTCATTTGAAATCACATTACATTAAAAAAATCAAAATATGTATAGAAAACTTAAGCATGAGAAATATATATATAACATTATATGGCATTATCTGATTTAAATAGTAATATGTATTTCAGTCACAATTATTTGAACTTTTTAAGTATCCACAATAATAAAAATAAATAAAAACTACATATCTCTACGAAATGTACATGTTATTTTTTAGTTTATCTGATGTTTTGGTATAGAATGTCCTACAGCTGCTAATAGCAGATAAAATATGTAACTTGATAAAACTCCCACAAAATGAAAAAGGAACTGTTTCACCTAAAAATTGATACATCCAATATACATTTATAATTTTGTTTTACCATATATATAAAGTGTACACGAATTAAAAATAATACTAGTCAAAAGCAATAAACATATTGTGTTATATAAAATCCATATGTACTTGTTTTTTTCTTTAAATATATAACATAACCACATTTATTATGGAATCAGCATAATTATTTTGTGATATCTCATTTTATGCTGTATCTCGAACGACGAGAATAAATTTACTGCGATTTTTGATAAAAAAAAATATATAAAAGGAATAAATCTCTAAACTATATACAATATAAAACTTAAATATTCACAAAGTTAACTAAACAAGGGTATTAAAGACTATCATCACTATCTTCATGCAGGCCTGCAAATCCTAAAGGTTCTTGTTGCTGTACAGAGTTACTTTCGGACTGACCATCTTCCGCAGATGGAGACGCTGGCGATTCCATGTCAGTACTTCTTCCAATAGATGGATCAAATGCTTCTTTAATTTGACTACTTGCACCTTTAGGATCCAGGTCTGTTGCCCAACTGAAATGCATAAGCGCTAAATCTGTATTTCCCAGTTTTTTATGTACTTTTCCTATTAAATAATACACTAATGATTCTTTGGGTACAATTTCCTTCAATTCTTCTAATTCTTTAAGCGCTTCAGAATATTTTCCTATAGCAAAATAAATTGAACCTCTGTGAAACTTACACAAAGGATTTTTGGGATCATTCTTAATAGCCGAATTTAATGAAAGCAGTGCTTTTTCAGTTTTCTTTTGAGCATGCTGCACGACACCTAAATGACACATAATTACAGAGCTATGACTATTAATAGATAATGCTGTATTATAGTTAATTTCAGCAAGATGAAAACGTTCCTGCTTAGAATAAATTGTGCCAATTCCAAACCAAGCATTATAATGCCTAGGATCCAGTCTTATGGCATTTCTATAGCAACTCATTGCTTTATCCAGTTCTTCCGTCATGATATATTCGTGTCCTAACAATGTATAAGCATAAGGAAAAGATGGATCTACTTGCACTGCTCTATGAAGGAATTTTATAGCAGTATCATGTTCCTTGTGTAGCGAAAAACAATTACCACTAACTACCCATGTAATAGGAGTGTTTTTATTTAATTGTATTAAGTCTTGAGCTAAAGATGATAATGCTACTTCTTTTTGCAAATGCCATAAAGCTGTTGAATATATATCCATATAATTTAATCTATAAGGTTCTCTGTTATGTATATCACTAAAATATTTGACACAGTTTTCATAATCTGCCATTTCAAAATATGCAAGTCCTAACATAGTATAAACCCATGTTGTATGAAATTGATGAGGTGGCAAATTATTGAATTCATTAATAGCAAGTTTGCAATTGAACTGTGATAAATAAACATAAGCTCTACCTATATCTCTTAACAAACACATCAAACCCTCTGCACTTTGTTTCTGGATTTGTAAAGGATTTACCAAGTTTATATTATTCATTGCACTACCAGTTTTATTGTCTGTCGATGTTACAGTCTCAGATTTCTCTTTCTTTAATCTATTACGCGTGTTTAAGTCCATATACGTATTTAATTCATTCAAACTACACTTGGCTAATCTTTGTTTCGTTTTTCTTGATGGTGACTTGGGAGTTGTAAATTTATTCCTATTTGGTGACTTATTATTTTCTTTTACAGCAGAGTAACTACTACTGAACAGTCTCGAACTCCTTCGTACATTTGGTCCTGTTGGCATAGGTGCAGGTGTACTAGGTGTTATAGATATGGAATTACTAACAACATTACTTGATTGACTGAAAACTGGTTTAATGTTCTTCAAAATAGCTTCATTTCGGTTAATTAGGTTACCCACATGCGCCCGTACTTTTTTCGTAAAAGATTTCTGTTCATTGACTTCAGTTAATGTAGGATTAGGAGTGGTTGGTGTAGTATGTTCATCCCGTTCAAAGAGCAAACCAAACGTGGGGCTAGCCTAAAACAAATTCAATTTATATTATCACTAACTTACTCAGCAGTTATTGATGAAGCAACTGAGAAATATCTATAATATAACAATTAAAAAAGTAAAATTCATTGCTGAACTAAATTAAATCCTACACTAAACAGGAAAGAAAACTTTTACATATTTTACTGATGTATACAGAGTTGGGTAAAATTAATTCTAATTAATAACTGCATTTCCTTTTTTGTTTGCTTTAAATAAATATTGTCTGAGTCTAGTACAACATAATATAGGTATCTGTTCTTCTGTGTAACCTGCTTATGCAAATTAAGAGCAACTAATTAATACTTAGCAACAGTCACTCAAAAATGAGTATTCTTCTTTTAAAATTAGAATATTAATTTGACAGCATTATCCACATTTTACTGAAAACGAATCTTTATACAATAGTTTTATACAAATATAATCACAGAGTTTTTAGGTTTCTTCCAACATAAATCACAACTATTAAGGAACAATTCCATTAGCTGATAGAAACCACAAAATTGTTTCTGATTAATTTTACAACATTTGATTGGTTCTAACTAGTTTGTGATTTTATGTTGGAACAAAACATTGACAGTTGCAATAACAAACTGTAGCTTCTACAAAATATCTTCATCAAAGAAAATGAAGTACTAAACATTGGTAATTTAATAATTAATCTTTTATAAATTACTGACTGATACATAATGGTTTTTGTTTTTTTTTTTCCTTGAATGTACAAGGTATACAATAATTACTGATATATTTTTGAATCAATATTGCAAATTATAGCAAAAATAACTATCAATTAAAACACACACCAACATTAGAATACAATGAGAGAATAAAATATTAGTACAGAACTACTGTATGTTAGGAAAACTTAACACTTTTCTTAACACTAATTACATTATGAAGAAATATATTTCACAAAAACTTAATTATTAATAATAAATACTTGAACATTTTCTGATATGCAATGATTTATGTTAAAAAAACACAACTAATAAATTATCTGCTCATCACTTGTATATAATTATTAATACAGTATACTTACTCCTATAGGTGATTCTAGCACTCTGTTACGTTTCAATTTAGATGCTGGTAGCATACCAAATCCTGACAAACACAATGTATTAGTATTTGTTAAAGGTGTTTCCTCTGGTGTAAACATTCTATTGTTCAAGTCATTGGAAGATTTTGTTAATATTTGTTGTGGTGTTGTTATATATTGCGGATTATCTTGATTTGGTGTATTATTAGTAATCACAACACTTTCGATGTTATTAATATTACTTCCATGACACTTTGTTAAACTATCCAAATCACTTAATTGAAAGATACTATAGGGATCAGGTTTCTCAGCTAATTTACATAACATCTCAAAACTGGACCACAGAAATGGATTTAATTTTAAAGCTTTTTTAAGAGCCTCTACTGCTCTTTGTCTTCTTTCAGTTTTTGCAGCAATTTTTGCAATTAACAAGAGTGTGAATGCTGCTTGGTCTCCATAAATATTAATTAATTCTTCAAAATTATTACTCTGACTTGAGACACTCTCCATTATAACGGCTTCAGCTTCTGCATATCTAAAAATATCAATATTAATAAATAGAAGCAAATTAGAGATTTGTATTTCTCTGTGTATATAATTTTTACTTTTGCATCTCAAATGCACAACTTCCAAATAAATATCGACACTGTGGAGAATATCCATGTTTATCCTTAAGTATATGGTATGCATGATCTACTTGACCATTTCTGTAATACGCTGTTGCTAACAGAAAAAGGCTATCATCTGTTTTAACTAAAAATTACTTAATATCAGTGTCATGTAATTTTAGTATATTCCACCTACCTTCAGCATATAACCTTTCTGATAAAAATATAGCATCAGTGTAATCATAATGATTTAAACAATGCCATATCGCCGCCTAAAATTAAAACGTATTTTGAATTTTCTTATAAGTAACAGAAAAAATTAATGTTCTGCTAGGTTATAGGTACTTACTTGAACAGGTTCTTGTATAATCATTTTTTATTACATAGACAAAGAGGAACTATTTAAGAACATAACTTCTCAGCTTATACCATAGAACGAAATATTTGTAACTTAAATCTCGATATACAAGCAAACTATTTAATTTGACATTTACAGAAGTGGTGAACTAACCCACCATAATTCGATTGTTTTTATAATTATCAGTTTAGCCAATCACAAAATCAATAATTATGGTAAAGGCTTTTGATTTTAAGTATTTGAATAGGAAATATTAAAAATCAGATGTGTACTTTCTATTTAGGAAATGAAGAGAAAAATTATTTACATCAATTATTTTATTTTTATTAATTATATGCATTGTGATGTGAGCTATACATGTATATGGGTTATATTGGCTATCATTACTTTTTCCATCATACCTTATCCACCTAATATCATTCAGAAGTGTACTGTCAAATTGGCAGATGTATTGAATTTTTGTGTAGTGTGGTTTGTGTGTAAAAATATTTTATTTATTTTGTAATTAGAAATTCATACTACTTATTTCTACTAATATGCCTCCAAAAGTAAAACCTGTAGCTCCTAGTAAAAAAACTGAAACGAAGAAAAAGGAGAAAGTAATTGAGGTTGTATTATTACGTTTTTTTTCTTAGTATTTTTAGTAATAACAGCTAATTTATAGGATAAAACTTTTGGACTGAAAAATAAGAAGGGTGCCAAACAGCAAAAGTTTATTCAACAGGTAGAAAAGCAAGTAAAAACTGGTGGGCACCATCCAGCTCGAGAAGACAGTAAAAAGTTGGAAAAGGATAAAAAATTAAAAGACCAAAAGGAACTAGCACAGTTATTTAAGCCAGTGCAAACTCAAAAAATTGAAAAAGGTATTCTCATATTGTTAAAAGTCACACAATTGTATACTTGTAAAAAAATTATATTTTTATATTGCTTCAAACAATTAGAGGATATTTACTTCTTATTTTTATTTTATTTATTAATTTTATATGGTTTTCTAATGTATTTAATAAAAGAGAATATAATTTATTTCTGCAAATGCTGATATATATTTTTTAATGGAATTGAAGATAAAAAGCAAAATACGTCTGTAATGTTTATTAAACTTTAATTTTCATGTAGGTATTTGAGAACCAAGCTTTGTGTCAAGAGTTATGAACACAGTTATAGATTACATACCATATACCTGCCACATTACATTTGATAAAATAAGCTGATTAATAAAGTGGGTATTGTGTAATATTGAATCACATTCTTAAGTGTGAATCTATGTTACACAGTTTATAAAGGCAGGTCAATTTAGTAAGGATTCCTTTTAGTAACTGGTAGAAAAGTATATATGATTCCAGAATTTTCAGTGGTTAATTACACATATGAAATATTATTTGGTCTTTTCAAATTAAATTCAGTTCACTTAAAATGGTTTAGAATATAGATGCTTGAATTTCAAATTATTTTTTTTAAATGGAAGTGTATTCAGATTACAGGTCATCATATCAAAAAATTTAATAATTTTTACATTTTATTACAGAGTTTTTGTCTGTGTGTATTATGAATGGTTTTTAATTTTTTTAGCCCTCGTTAGCTTATTATACACTGTTAAGCAATGTGTCAACTATAATTGTTATTAATTAGCTTTACCTGATCATTAACCAAATACGCGAATTTATCCTACCATGGATAATGAGTGACTTACAAGCAAGACAAACACAAACATTGGTAGGATATAAATTGATAGATAGTAACAAAATTTCAAGAAGTAACTAGAGAAATTTTTAATGCAATTCTTTGAAGAACCATTAAACTACTGTGCTTTTATCAAACTATTTATCAAGTGGTTATGTAATGCCTATTTGGTCAATTATTCAATAGATCAGTAATATTACCAGTCCCAGTCCTATAAATGAAAGCAAGCAGTGGTCTCGGATTTTTTTTTTTTATAAATTTGAATCGATAGCAGTGGCGGCTGGTGAGAACGTTTTGGTTAAGCAATTATATAGACAAGACTTATTCGTTTATTATCGGTGATATGCTCGGCATCTGGGAGTATATCACCGATAATAAACGAAACAGCCTTGTCTATGTAATTGCTTCACCTAATCGAACTCGCCATCCGCAACTGATCGATAGGTACTAAACACGTTAGTTATTCTGATTTTGAAAGCTATATATAAAATCTGTGATACTACTGAGGCAGCGAATAGGTTGATATCTGTCTACTAGGGTTTAATGATGAGACCTCAATACTTCTTGCATACGTCAGCAAGCCTTCGAGGTAACAGTAAAACTATGAGAATGAGACACTGTATTAAAGATCTTCCCTTCACCACTGCCAATTGTATGTTACGTGGTTTATCAAACGTCGAAGCTACGCTGCGACTGCACGTTGTAAAATACATATCTTTTATATGACAGTATGATAATAAACAAAATATTGTGCTTTAAATAATAGAGAAAGCAATGCTCAACTATATACCATATACAGAGTGGTTCAAAAATATTGCCTGTCCTAGTATATGTCATGTATTTAGAATATGTAGAATAGACAGTCTTTTTAAATCCGTCTGTATATTTATCGGCACGCGAGTGGGCTTTCCCGATACATTGATGGACATTGTTTTCACCAACATATCATGCTCGTGCGTTAAACCCTACTGCAGAGGCGCAATTGTAAGGGGAAATTATATTATTGTGAATTATAAATAATGATTATTATAACCAACCTAAAAACATACATTATCGATAAAAAATTGCGTACTTGTAATTATCTGGCATTTGCAGTAAAAACATATTAAATTTGGAATAATGAAATGCTTATTAAAACTTGTTTTAAAAGTAAATAATTACATTTTTATATGTATTTATAGTTTACTAAGAATTTTAGATTAAAAATTTTGGGTGTGCTTTAGACCACACGGCAGAAGTGAAAACTTCATCAAGGCGAGGTTAATAATACGAAATACAACTTTTTTTTTCGTTCTATATTCATTTACATTTACATTTTCCATTTTCGCTCTATATTACATTTAAAAAATATATATTTAATATTATTGTGTATACATTATTCTAGGACATATCGCTCGGTCTGATCAAGTTTTCACTTCAAAAACTCATACGTACGCATGTATATACACAAATATTATAATTCTCATATGAGTACCCGCGCTGGTCTAATGGTAACGTGCCGGCCTTATACCCGGGCGGCTCGGGATCGAATCTGCACGCGAACAAGAATTTTTCAGAAAATAAAAATACAATATTTCGCGTATTTATTCTAAATTTTAATTTAATTGAAATTATATACCGCTAGTCAGTATTATAATACAAAGCCGAGCGTCAAGCCGACTTTACCCGAACTAGCGTTTCATTCCGAACGTGACGGCTCAGTCTCGTTCAGTGCCCAACAATCAATGCATCAACGCGCCTATAGAAGTTTCCACTTCAAAAATATGCTTAGTCAATAACTATTTATATACAGGGATATAATTTATGTACCCTTCAGAAGTATATTATAATTTTTAAATTATTTTCAGTTTTGTTGTGCTGTCGTGTTTGTAAGCAGTGTGGTGGGAAAACAGACACTGAATGGGGGACAGTGTAGCGCTTAAGCTGTTCGGTATATTATGCAGTTTTTGTATGTAAAGGTTATCATTAGTATGGGATCCATAATCGATGTTCAACGGCAATTTCATTGAGAATATGATATTCCTGGGCGTGGTAATTTTGCAATGGCATTGAAAGATTAATGAAAGCGAAAATGTAAACATTTTGTAGAACCCAGAGATGAGTGCGTTTGACAGAAAGCATTGAGAAAGTGCGTCAAGCAACAGAATTAAATCTTGCTGACAGAAGAATCCCGCGAATTTTGCGCTTGGACTTAGAATGTAATCCCTACAAAATTTAGATGGTTCAAGAACTTCAACTGGAAGTTCATCGTCACTAACATAGTTTTGCAGAGACTTACTCCTCTTATTGATAATTTCGATGTATTAAATAATCCTATCATGTTACATGAGGCACATTTTCATTTGACAGGTTTTTGTCAATAAACAGAATATGTGGCACGGATGGGCAGAACATCCTGAAGTAATGCATAAACGGCCTCTACATCCCGAGAATGTCATAGTGTAGTGTGTCTGTCTTCGGGATACTTGATTAATACTTTTTCGAAAAATTACTGTCAATTTGTCAATGATCGAAAAAATTTTACTTACTGAATAGGAGGGCTTAGGAGGGATATATATAAAGGAACTATCGCGGATACATAAAATAAAACAAGAAAAAGAGGATATTGGGTAAATTCCGCTGTAGTGCAACGGTAGACACGTGTTTCTGACTAATTGGTCGTCATCAGTACGTTGTAGCTAAGGAATAAGGTGGGATATCCTTGGAGATAGAAGCATACACGGTGACAGACTACCATTTGCAGCTTCAGTCTGTCACCTGATGGTCTTCCGTGTATGCTTCTATCTCCAAGGATATCCCACCTTATTCCTTGGCTACACCGTACTGATGACGACCAATTAGTCAGAAACACGTGTCTACGGTTGCACTACAGCGGAATTTACCCAATATCCTCTTTTTCTTGTTTTATTAATATATATATAATTGTATATTCTCTTCTTGAAGAAGAAAATATACAATTATTAATCTTCAGGCAACGAAAAACTACAAATATATATATATAATAATGAGTTATGGTATCTCGGATCTGTATTACACTTTAAAGACAAATGTTTCGTGAACGACTCGTATCTCGAAATGGTAACATACTTAAATGGGCCTCCAAGAAAATCAACATAACCAACGAAATCGACCCGGATGTTTTCCTGCGTTTATGCAATTCGGTGCAGTTTATTTACTATTAAATATTACCAATTACAGATGATCTAGTGCCTTATGTTTAGGTAATAACGTTAATAAATTTAATATGACAAAATAACAAAAGCCAGCGGCAACGCTGCAAGGTTGTTATATGTTCTCAATATACATTTAGAAATATTTATATAGACACTATGCACGTCGTGCTACATTTAAAACTAGTTCATTAAAAAAAATCTATATTTACTATGTAGAAGTGTAAAGGAAAGAATCTGTTTTATGTATATTTTTTACATTATTAAAATTGTTTTCCATATGTGTTGCAATAATGTATCAAAACATATTGTAATTTTCAGGAGCAGATCCCAAATCCGTAGTATGTGCTTTCTTTAAGCAAGGCCAATGTACTAAAGGGGACAAATGTAAATTTTCGCATGATTTATCTATTGAACGCAAAGCCGAAAAACGATCTCTGTATTACGATATGCGAGACTCTGGCGAATCTGAAGAAACCATGGAAGATTGGGATGAGGCAAAATTAAAGGAAGTTATTGAAAAGAAGCACGGGGATAAGAAGATGCCAACAACAGATATCGTAATTAGATATAATAGATAGTTCGTGAGTATACTGAACTTCTAATTTACAGATTTGTAAACACTTTTTGGAAGCTGTAGAAAAATCAAAGTATGGTTGGTTTTGGCAGTGTCCAACTGGAGAAAGTTGTATATACAGACATGCTTTACCAGCCGGCTTCGTATTAAAGAAAGATAAGAAAAAAGATGATAAAAAAAATGAAATTTCTTTGGAAGATTTAATAGAAAAAGAAAGAGCTGCGCTAGGTGACAAACAAACAAAAGTTACTTTGGAAACCTTTCTATCATGGAAAAAACGGAAGATTCAGGTAATACATTAAGTAACACCTTATATGTGCAAATGTTTAATTTGTGTCTTGTGCATTTTTGCGTGATTCCATTTCTAACTATATAAAGCTGCTTGTTCGTTCTCTACTTTTCTTTGTAAACTGCTCTAAAATATTTCACCCATGTAATTTATGCTAGTCATGACCGAATTGCGAACAAAAATAGCGAAAGTAGCCGGATATAAACCCCAATGGGAAGACTAAGAACAGGGATAAATTACAGAAGATACATCAAAAAATAACGGAACAGGCAAATATATACTACAATATATAGGAAAGACAAAATAGATGAGCAGGGTATTGCAGAACATTCATCCCAGTAATTGAAATTACGAGTACATTAATGCAGCCAATATGCGCCTAAGATGAACAGCTAATATATACTAAGTGTTTGAATGAGAGTTTTGAGTAGGCGTATTATGTTGAGGAAAGAACAGAACTACAGAGTTTTTCTTTGTTAAACTAGAGACGGATATAATACGTATTCTATTCCGCTTCGCGAATATATATAACATCTTCATTTAACTAAAATTTAATCCTACTAGATGTGGAGGTATTTGCTCCGATTTTTTAATTCGAATATAGTGTGAGTGAAAAATGTGGAAGCAGATGCAAAAATAAAAATAAACAGACGTTTCTAATATGTTGTAGGGTATGAGAAACTACGGATAAAGATTACATACCGTAGTCGATATATTTTAATTTCTGATACGAAAGTAGAAAGAGGAAAAGAGCGCGACGAAATAAAGTAAAGATAAACATAAGCGAGGCCGCCAAGACAGTACACTCGACAAACGTTTCCTACGAAATGTAAGGCGTGAGGGTCCCCCGACACTGCGTTGCTCTTCCACCACTGTTAGCAAGCAGGCATCGCTGCATATTATAAGGTCATCTTCTGCATGGTATAGAAGTATAAACCGAAATTAAAATTTGACGACTACGGTATATGTGAAGGATGCGAATTTTGTTAATATGACTTATAATCAATACATATTTGTCGACTAAATGCGTGCCTTCAAAAAATTCTTAAAAACAAAATTATTGGGTTATCGGACGTCAGGTTTACGTTCCAGGAATTAACTTTAATAATGTAATTCGAAATTGGGCATAGTGTTACAGTAATAGTAACAAGCTGAACGTTATGTCTGTAATGTTCTAATGTACAGTATACATATTATACGAATTTTTCCATCTCGGGTTCGTCAACACGATGCAGCTGGCTGCTCCCTCCTTGCTTTCAATAACGAAGTTTACAAAGTAAGATATGTATATATAAAAGTAGTTGCATCTATCGTGGCTAATGTAAGCGACGTTGTAGGGCGGGTGGACTTTTGTGCCGAAAGCATTTTAGTTAAATCGCACGCGCTGTGTGAAGTGGGCCGATCTGTTGTTTACTTTTATTAGTGACATCTGTTCTATTGCGTAAATATGTCCCGTCCACATCCGTTTCGAGATACTTTCGCGATGAATTCCTGTCGTAAGGAAAACCCGCGTAGTAAAACATATGTCGTCGGATACATATAAAGCACTTATTGCTGGCTCTGCAACTGTTTATACTGTTTATGAGCAGCAGAAAGCATTTAATTCGGATCTACTTAAAGTGCTAGTAGCGTGTAACATTACATGGAATACGGTGAATCATCCTAGGTTTACTAATTTTTTTTCAATATTGTATTAACGGTAAATATATTGACTTGCGTGTGCCCAAAGCAATTCACATTGAGAAAATATTATTTCTTCCCGACGTACGTTGAAATTAAGACTTAATTGTCAATGACAAACGACATATTTGGGTGTCAGTAGATAAAATCGCTGATGTAAAAGACGTAACATTGCAGATGTTTTGGTGGGGGAATGGACAGCGACACGGCAATGTCTACACATCTACTCTTATCTAAGACACTTGAAAGAACTAATGTAGAATCCATATCATATAACGTAACTTTGTGTTTGACGTCGCTAAGGGTTATTTTATATTTAAATAATAATAATAAATGATACATTAACAAATTAGCAAATACAATAAATAATGTAAAGAAAAGCAGAGGATCGAAATACATGCATATGTTAAGTGTCAAGCTCAAGGTGAAGTTCAGCAGTAAGTAGCTGTTTTACAACTTAATCTTGATCTGAGTTAAACAATACTATGAGGCATGTGTCTAAACTATAAAAATAGATATAAATGCATAAACATAGCACTGACAGGAGAATGCCTAATTCATATACCTGCCCTCGGTGATGCCACGAATTCAATTATAATACCTACAATAGTACCCCTTACCAATAAGAAGAGCTCCACTGTGCGGTCTAAAACGGCTTTACACAAAGACAATATCAACGCAACATGAATATAACCCGGTCACTACTGGATCACACCTAAGTCCCCCGTGATTTTAAATGTCTCTTAACCTTTCCACGAAATAATGGCAGTGGAAGAAATCTCATAAAGCAACCTATTATATTATGTTAAACGTAAATGACCTTTGGTAGAGCGCAGTTCTGTGCTGTGGCGGGGATATTTTACCTCGAAATCTGGTGGCGAGATTATGAATGTCGGTCCAAAACCGTATCTTATTATATAGATATGGCGACGACCTCAAAGAAGTATTTTGTGATACATAACTTAATAATCTTAATTGTTTCCTTGCAATTTATTGACTGTTATGATATAGTTCTTTGTCAATGTTTTTTTTTATATAAATAATAATGTTATATATAATATAACAAACAAGCAATTGCGAATTACATTATAGGAAAAAGAGGATGCTGCCCTTAAAGATGAAGAAAAGAAACGTAATGATTACAAAGCTGGAAGACAAGTTGGTTTATCAGGCAGGGAAATGTTCAGCTTCAATCCAGAATTGGCAGCAGAAAGTGAAATGGAAGATGGTGATGAAGCTTTTGAATCATATGCCTATGCTGAAGACGAAGATGAAATGGAATACAAAGAATTGTCATTGGATATATTGGCTTTAGAAGCTCAAGAAGTAGGTTTCCTAAAATATTAACAATGTATTAATATAAAAAAATAACTCTTTACAGGTAGACAATAGTGGCACTATAGCTCCTCAAGACCGGCTCAAATCCCAAGAAAATCAAATTGAAGAGAATGGTATAAGTGAAGCGTCGGCAGTTCCTATCAATGAAAACCTCTTTCTAGATGAGGATTTAGATGCTTTAGATGATGAACTTAAAGATTTGGATCTAGAAGAATAAAGTTAAATATAGGAATCAACTAAAGATTGTTTTTTTTTATAATATTAATTTTTGTATATAACTAATATGAGGAAGTACTGAAAATAAAAATTTAGCATGAAACTTAAAAATATTTTTATTTATTTCTCAAATAATTTTATTTAAATATCGTCACTAAATGACTCCCACAACATTTCAAAACATTTAGAAAAAGCAACAACTGTTGAAGAATTGTTAGTATAGATAACATTATCCCAATTTGTAGTTAGTCCTTGAGCTGTTAAATTCAGAGAACCAAACCATACTTCTTCGGTGTCTGTACCTTCATCAATAAGGAAAAACTTATGGTGCATAAGGCTTGAATTATCTGGTTGAACTTTCACTGGTATTCCTGTTAAAGTAAATTATTTAATATTAAACTGAAATTTGGGTGGACACAAAATTTTACACAGACATAACAAATGGTATAAGTAATATGGTTGAACCGCTCTGGCAACCGATATACGCCAATAAATTAAAGTTGCGTCAAATTTGAGGTATTGTATTGTTTGGATGAAAGTTATGAAAATTACGTAGAGCTTAGTGTTTTACATACTTTAATTTTGGCGAAATTCTAGAAATTGCACTTAAAATTGATAAGATGTAAAACGAGCTTGATAGTTCAGAAATCACCAGGTTATATTACTTGACAGATAAAATTTTGCAACATCTTAAATTTTATGCCTTTCTAATTTATTGATACATGTTGATTGTCAAAGCGATTCACCCACAACTATGTTTCAAGTTTTAATGTTTGATATAGTCGTCCAAACAATATAAATCTGTCTACAATGCGTGGTTACTATACAAACTAACCATATATTAAAAAAAAATAGATATCGAATAGTAATATTTTATTTATAATATTGAATTTGTTACTGGCTTTCATATAATAGTATTTTAGTAGCGGAAGCTATATACCCTGAAATATAAATTAATTTGTGTATCTTTATTGATGGTTAATGAACATGTGTAGTGGCATTAAATAGTTATCTTTAATTCATACTTTGGCTGTGTCAGATACCAAAGCGATTCAACCACATTAAACTATATATTACACTTTCATTATATAAGAAACCAAAACAAAAGTACCTATTTCTTGAAGTTCCTTAATTATAGAACTTGAATGATGGGCCATTTCTCTATCACCAATTACTCTAATTTGAACTTGTCTGTTATAAGCTTGAGATAATTCAAATAGAATACTTCTTAAGGTGACATGGTACATACACATAGAAATACTAGCTTTAGCTGAACGAATATGTTCTCTAATATTTTGCAAATATTCATGAGAACAATTATCACCACAAGGTGTCTCCTGTCTTAAGTGATCCGTACATTCTAAATTTTCATTTGTAACAAAAATAAAGTTGTACCAAGTCTTATATGAAGTTTTCTGAAATTCCATTAATGCTGTTTTGTGTTTTTTCTTTTTCCAATAAATTAATAACGCTGGTATTATAGCCACTCCTAAAGTTATTGCTTTTGATATATCCATGAGTTATATTACAGTGTTATTGGTTGTATTGTAGCGTGTAGTAATTAATGTAAGTTTCTAACCAGGGCTCAACTTGTAATATGCCTGCCTTGTTCTAGGTTTTCCTATAAATTAGAAAAGATTTAGGGCCCTTAGTTGGGCTTAACGTACGTAAATGAGATACATGTCTTTAAAAAAGTTTAAAAGAACAACGTTTTTGAATTTCAAATTTTACCCGTTAAGGCGATGATAGCACCCGACTGTCTGCCTCATGTTGGAAAAGTCAGTAAAGTTCTGAGTGAGACGCAGCGAGTGCAAATAATGCGGTGCGGTACAGTCGGACGAGAAAGGATTCCCTAGATCGTCCCAACTGCGCGCGACGTTCCATGTAACGCTACAGGGATATGGACTTTGAGCGTGCCGGTGACGTAGCGTCACATTCCAGCGTGATGCGGTTTCTCGACCGACACCCCATCCCAACATCCCAAAATTGTCTAACGTGCCCAAAGAAGTTTCACTTGAAAAACATTACAAACACTTTTTGTTATTGACTGAGAAGGTGAACTGTATAATGAAAAAGCTCGGGAACAATTTTATATAAATACCTATGTATGGTAAAATTAATTACTTAATTAATTAATTGCGACCTATATAATAAATTTATTTCACCAGCAGTTTGTTTAAATGCAAAAATACTAGGTAAACCTTTTTTAATTGTAACATTAGTTTCCTCTTTGCAGCACTATTTTGCAATAACCAAATTGAATACGATAAGGACTGTGGTTTTAAATTTTGATAATCAAGTCAAATTAGATATATTTAAATTAATTTTCTTTTCTGGAATAATGACAATGAAACATATTTTGTATCTTTGAAATTTTTAAACATACGCTTGCTTTTTCTGTTTTTATACAGGGTGATTCAGAACTTATGTGGAAAAAATTAGGGGATGTACTACATACGTCTACAAATATGATACCGCAAAGAAATTAATATGTACGCACTCTTTAAATTAATAAATAGTACAGTGCCTTCATAAATGATTACAAGCCACGTGACCAGGACTGTGATTCTCGAAGAGAAACTCGTATGCGAATAGATTTCTTCTTGTCTCTCTCAATTGCCGTAGTGAGGAAAAGGATATTCGCATATGAATTGCTCCGAGATTGATTCGAGAATTTCGACCCTGATCACGTGGCTTGTAATCAGTTATGAAGGCACTGTACTAATAAGTACTTGCACGCCATTGATATCTGATCCACTTTAAATTTTGCGTCAGGCAGACTGACGATGCTACCATGTTAAACTACATTGTTTTTACATTTTTTTTATCGAATGTTCGGACAGAAATGTATGACACGTTGTCAAACAACTGTTGTCCATCTAAGCGGTACGTTGTAACGGTATAATTTTACAGGTAAACATTAATTACGAAAAATCTATAAGACTTTTATTATAGTTTTTTCGGTGCATTCGACTGAATTTTTAAGAATGCATATATTCCTAAAATCTTTTAGATAAGTTCTGAATCACCCTGTATAGAATAACGAAAGAGTACAGTTAGAATATTCATCTTCAAGAAATCTAGTATAGTAGTTGGAAATTTGCAGATAAAAAACTTGAGGATGTTTGGAAAAAAATATATGGCGTATTAAAAATGAAACGACTCGTTATAAGATTATTAAACATTATTATTTAAAAAATTATAATTTGTTTTTAATTATTTCTGGTACGAGAGCAGTTGAGAAAAATGATGTTAATTTTGGCTTCATTTTATTTTTCCAAAAGTTGTCGTCTTTAGAAATCATCTCTATATGTAAAGGGCCTGCAGGTGACCACACGATAAAGTAGCAACACTCCTTTTCAGAGATATGTAGTTGCCCTTGAATTTGAAAATAATAATTATGGTTCACCTTCAACCGAATTTTTCCATCCTTATCGATCGTCATAAAGTTTATTTTTTTTTCGGCAATTCCTTGTTCGAGAGATATATTTTTTAGTGTTTCGGGGCATTTTACTTCTATGATCGAATCGTCGTCAACAACCAGCCCATCAGGACTTGCTCCAAGAAAATATTCGTCATCTCGTCCTATGAATAATCCACACTCTGTTACAGTTAATCCAGTGAGTTCCTGGAAGTCTTGAATTGCGATCATTTCATGTTCTTGTCCATATTTAGTGGCAGTGTTGCCGATAAATTTATTATATAAGAGGTTTTTAACTGTAGCATCAGGTTTAGTAGTTGCCTTCAGTTTGCATATTCGCCCAAAATTGGACGCAGTTATTCTGAAGGTTCTCTCCTGATGCCACAAGGGATTGGAACTTTGACCTCTGGTATTTTGCTCAATGTGAAGAATTTCTTCTGCTGTTTTTTTTAGTATATTTTCTAACTTGTCTTTTCTAGATTTTAATTCTTCGTCAGATATCTGTTCTTCAACTGCGCCGTAATCATCGTCTGGATTACTAATTACAAGTTTTCGTTTAAAACCTCTTTTCTTTTTCTGTTCCAAGCTCCTCTCTCGGCGCAATTGCCGTTTAATAATAAAACGCCTGGTGTATAATCCAGGTGACTGTCCGACAAGCTCCATAATTTTTTCAATGAACCTTTCTTTGCTATTGTAGGCTATAACAGCTAACTGGCATCTTGTTTGGTAGGACGCTTTGAATGAGAAGTTTACCTAAAAATAAAACAGTTAGAGTTGTCCGTGTAAATAATTGAAACTTATTTTGTTATAAATAAAACTGTACAAGAAATTACAATGCACTTACTCTTTTGCCACCTACGAATCTGTTTACTAAACTGTTGAAAAGTTCTGCAGGATTGTTATTCTTATTTAGCAAGAAAGAAGAAGACTTTGTTAATACTCTTTGAAGGCAGTTCATTATATCCTGCTTAAGTCCACATTCAGTAATTTGTGGGATTAAATTTTCTTCAGATGGTTTTACTCCTGTACAAAAATATTCGTCACATTTTTCATGCAAGCCAAATATGTGATCGACACTATTCTGGACATCTTTTCGGAAACATGATAATTTTTCTGAATAAGTTAAATCACATTTTGCACGATATACAGCTGCTCTTTTTATAGCAACTCTGAACTTAAGAATACTATTTTCTAGTTTTCTTCTCAATTTTATTGGTACTACTTTCAAGGAAGAAGAACTTCTTGCTGTTTTAGAAATATCTTTCAGTTTGTGGCACAAATTTCGCAAAAGATGATTGACACATTCCACTTTTTCTATCAGTGTAGAACCATAAGGTTTTTCAGTTAGAAGCTTCTTTGTGACACTGCTGTCACCGTCTCCAACTAATTTTGTGTATTTCAATCCGTGCATTTCCATGCTCTTCTTAAAACCCTCAACGATGATAGCAGATTCCATAGCTGTAGACGAGCCACTCCAGTTTTTAGCACAAGAATGTTCAGATACAATTTCGTTTCTCCGTTCATGTCTTGAACAAACCATGCAGAATTTATTTTTCACGCCTAAAAACAACACTTTCTTTGTAGCTTCACCAATGATCACCGCAACTCCAGACAGGGCATTATAATTAGTCTTGTATGACCTCTTAGACCATGCGCCATCTGCTATCACTGTTATGCATGGAGTACCATCTTTATCAACATTTCCATTTTCTTTTGCGAGTTCCGCTTCTTCCTCTCCAGCCAATTTCAATTCTTGCATCAATACGTCTTGGACTATCTTCTCTAAATCATTGTGATTTTTAAGGTAGTATTTTTGACTTATTGAAGGAATGTTCAGTAAAGAAGTTAGCTGTTCCAACTGTGAGTAGCCGCAACCGATTGACATAGTGCCTATAAAGAAATATAAAAATGTAAAAATAATTCGTACGATAACCAACCTCGGCAATAATATCACCAATTGATATTCTCAAGGAACTAAATATTTTATTTTATATCTCTATAGAATAATATTTACCTAATACTGATGTCACATTTATATCCATTTGATTCTCACACCTGTCCGATTCTAGTGAGGACGTCACTCCACACATATTACATTTTACAATAAATGTTGACAAAAAACCATTCCTTTTTTCCTTGAGAATATTACAGTTATCCATTTTACAGTCGTAAAATGGCATATGCTGAATATTTTTAATTTGTTCCCAAAAATATAAAATATTGACAATTCTTCTACCTTCTATTGCCAAAGTTTTTTGTTCGTCCTTCTTCACTACCTCTGTTTCTAATTCGAGAGAATCCTCCTGATACTCATCGTCGACTACTTCTTGTTCATTTATATTTTGATTTACATTGTCAATATTTCGAACCGGATCTTCGATGTTTTGTCTTTCTGATAATGGTCGTCTTTGTCCCCATCTTGACAACGCTGCTCTGTAGGATGAAACATACATAATTCAGCATATACTATAGACTCCAATAACTGTAGTTAAAATTATAGTAATAAAATATGGAAATTAAAATTATATGAATATTGAGTAGATAAATACAAGGGCATAGCCCAGTTGCGCCGATTTTAAGCAGGTAGAAGTAATCCTATAACCCAATTGCGCCCGCAACCGACCAGCCCCTAAAATGGGCATAGCCCAGTTGCGCCAATGCGCCAAATTTTAATGTAAGTTTTAGTTCGAAATTCCTTCAATATCTGAACAAATTAAAAAATATCTGGATGAGGTGCATAAAAACTTTTATCTAACCTAACCTAACCTGCTGATTCTATAGATTAGGATTATTTTTACCATCGGCGCAACTGGGCTATCATAAACTCTCCGACCCTTTTGAGACCCGGATTAGAGCAGGTAAAATCGGCGCAATCGGGTTATACCCAAATACAATTATTAGCCTTCCAAGTAGCTTGGAATAACCCATTTCTCAGAAAAAGAAACCTGAATTAATTTCAGAATATTGGGTGGAATTAGAAATTTTGTTTTAGCAAGTAGGACAATTGGTTTTGTCAGATATGTAGATTGATTATAAATACTACATAACAAAATAGATTTAGGATATCCTCCTTTTTTATTTGAATAATTATGTGAAACGCAGCCATATGACACAAATCAAATATTACGATGTTGTAAACAATACCAAGTAAGGAATGCTTCATACAGGACAATGCACGGTAATTTCTTTGTTAGAAAGTAAAAGGTGAACAGTTTTTCTGGTAATCAACGTACCATCATTTTTTGTGACCCACTTTGTAACCCACTTTGACTATGCCTATGACTGATTTGAAAATAAAGAAATTATTTCAGTAATAGATATTTTTGAAGTAAAAACTATTTTCATTTTCACAGTGGGACACCCTATATATAAAATGAGTGTTGTGCATATTAAAAGCATTTCACAATATACATATATTAATAATAATGAGTACTTACCTTTGTCTCAGGTTTTTTATTGAAGAGCTACACACTTTTTGTTTTTGCAGTCGTTTGTTACCCATTTCAATACGAAACACTACTGCAATAGTAATAATAACCACTCTGTGAACTGTCACACACCACAAGTATAATACCACAAAATCTTAAAGCTATTTTCACCACGATATTAACTATGCGAATGTTATTATAAAATGAATTTCAATATACTTGCAGCAGGGACTGCACCTGGTCGTAATAAACCTTAGTTTATGGCGGTACCAATAGATCGCAGCATTTTACGGATACAAAATTCTATGAATTTTGAAAATTTATTATACACAAACGACAGCAGGTAAACGGTTTAAATTTTAACACCGTATGGTGAATTACATTTTCTACATGCATGTGCATGGGTTTTGCAAAACCTTAATATTTACTGATTTTTTTTTTCGTTTCTCCGGTCTCATGGAACGTATTCAAATGCGCATGCACACAGCCCTAGATCACATAATTCTATATCATTCCTACAAATTTTAAACGATTCCGATGAATAGTAACGAAAATATGAATTTTCAAAAATATGATTGGGTGTTATAATCCCCTTAAGTGTTTGTAACACATCATTGTAAATATGGCGTGAAGTTTGTTTTATAGTTATATCACAATTATATACTGTGGCCTTGTTTATAAATACTATAGTTATACAACCTAGAGAAAACTGTAAATATTTCTTATGTAGTAAAGTGTCGTCCTCTGATATCTTTCAAATGGATTAATACAATGAATGAAAGTGCTCAGCCAATGAAATATTCTCAACGCCACTCCCACAATTTAATCCGGAAGTTTATAAAAAATGTAAATATATTTTGATATTTTCTATTAAATTTTACATAAGAGCATCATAAGAGTATATTTTGTTTGATTTGCTTTTCACATCGTTTGCCCTTGAATTACATATCAACATAACCTATATAGCTTAACTGTGATAAAGTAGATTTAAGTAAATGTTTCATTGAAGAATCGTAGGATTACTATTTTTTTCTCTTATTATACTCACAATTACCCTTTTATAACATAATAAAAAAAAAAAAGACATACAAAAGGCTTTATAAAAAACGTATTCATGTTTTTTAAAGAAATAAATCTAAACAAGAAAACGGTATTAAGAAGTCAGCATTTTTATTAAATACTCACCTACATCTGTGCCTACATGAAATGTCAGTCTGTTTCGGGTTCAGAGTTTGGGGTTATTCTAATTTTTTTCTATGTGTTCAACAGGTATGTCTAAAACAGTCTTCTATATATTTGGTATGACTAGATATAGGTATTATGTAAAAGAAGAAAAAGTAATTTAAAGCTATCCGAACCACAACATTTATTAAGTTGCTTTGCATGGTTTCATCAACTTGACTGGTTTATGTGAGGCTTTCAAACCAGTAATGTAGTACGTTTTACAAAGAAAATGCATTATAAACACCACAATATTTTAAGGTTTTGGTATCTTCAGAATTTAGAAATTTAAATGGTTCACAGCCAATCATTTATCACTTAACCAGGATAAATGTGAGACAATTTATTTTACTAGTAAACATAGATCAAATATATATTCTACGAATTGAAAATTCCTTGATATTAGACTAAACACAAGATTAACATGGAAGCCGCAGATTAGTTAAATTAGTCAAACACTTATCTTCTGCTACTTATGCAATTAGACATATCAGATTTATAACTGATAGTCTACTGGAATAACGATTTACTATGGACTATCAAATCACATATCAACAATGTTTAATCAATATGGGGTAAGTAGGCCTATGTAGAAAAGGTGTTCATCCTGCAGAAGAAGGCTGTTCGAGCAATTGTCTGTGTTTCACAAACTATTCGCTGCAAACCTCTCTTCAGAGAACTTATGATAAGTCCATTAGCCTAGACACATATTCTGCAACAACTAAGGAGGCCTTTGAAAAAGCTGTCACACCTCATGACTACGGGTGAGATTACAGAAGTCTCCACCCCTCATCACCATTTGCTGCACATCCCGCATTACATAGGACAAAAGCCACTTCAGTACAACACGTCACTGGTAATTATTTAACAAAATCAAAGTTATGTGTAGACATCTTTCTACTTTCGTATCTAAAGAGAAAATAAAGGACGTTCTCCTTCAAGAAGCATTCTACAATGTCAATGACATAAATTAGCCCTGTGTTGATGTTATCATTACATTTTTGCTTGATGTGCTATTGTGTAAACTGTATGTATATCTTATTATTGATATAATAAATTTATTATTATAATAGAAACACTATCCCTCTTACTGTAGAAGTGTTATAATTAATCCTGCTTTTACACCCACAATACCTCAGCTCGTCAGGGAAGTCGCAGCAACTTTCATTATACATTTACATTCTTGGTAATTATCAATATAGTAAGTACTGCCTACACATTGTCTGTATATGGCCGTTTCTTCAATTTGTATTTACCTGCGATTTTAAAAATTGCTTTCAATAATAGTAATTCCTAATAATTGAAGTTACGTAGGGGTTATCAAACAAAACTAGTTTAAAGTATGTAACACTTTCGGCTGTTACTTATACATAAGTAAAATAAAACACTCAATTAAATTTGAATAACTTCACTTTATTTTAATCACTATGTGACTGCAGTTTTGACATTACACGTCATTATCAAACTAGTTTACTTATATTTCTACTATTTAATTTTTCTTTCACCCACGTTTAATTGCAATTGTTTGAAATCTTCATGGATTTTATTGTGTTATATATGTAGAATTTTAGCCTTCATACTGGTTGAAGTGAGGTATATCACTTCATAAAAGTTAATTAGATACACACTTAAATGTACTTGGCTTTGACATTACTTATTTTATTATGGTTCTATACTCCATTCAGTCTAAGAATAAAGCATTGGGAAAGATAGGGCTTAAAATAAACGTTTGTGATTGGTTGAAATCGAGTGTGCATTTACACCGGCAAAATAATCGCATTTAGCTCGTTCTGTCAAAAATTTGTTTACTGACAGTTTTGTTCAAAGATTTTGTCGATTTCCGTATTTTACATAGTTATTTGTTGTTAATATTCTTAAAAAATAGTTCTTCTTAGAACTCGCAAGTGAAATATTCATTTGTTAAGGTATTTTATCAATTTCGTTAACTTTCTTTTCGTAATCGCTAATATTCTATAGTATGGCGGAAGCACTTTTACCAGGTCCTTCAAAAAATCATAAAGGGAAACACATAAGATCTGGACAAAGGCAAATGGCTTATAATGTGTACATTAAGGATAAAAACAATATGTCTAAAACAGCTGCAGTCAATCAAACAGCAGAGGAAGTGGGTATTAATAGGAATACAATGTACTGCATTATTAAAGAAATGGAATTATATGGAGTTCCAATTTCTCCTCCAAGAAAAAGAAATTATCGTCATACTTACAATAAATTGGATGAAGCACAAAAAAGTACAATTAGACGACATGTGCATTCCTTTTTCTTGAGGAATGAGTTACCAACTTGTATAAAAATGTACGTAAATGTCAAAATATAATGATATCAGATATGTATATCCCTGCTATCCATCTGACAGTAAACATATGTTTTACTTGTTTTCAAAATACAAAGTTCATCGTGTGTAAACTGTGCTCATATTGTAGCGCCATCTACTTTATTCTTAGACTGAATGGAGTTATTTTTATTTTATCTAGGCCTGAATCGTAACAACAATTGCCATGATACAAGTCTGAATGAATAATCATCAATTATTGTTGAGGATAGTACATACCCAACAAGTTATACAAACAAACTAATTCATAAGCAAGCAAAGATTTTATTAAAGGTTAGTACTTTGAACCTTTTTCAGCTTGTATAAGTGCAATATCCATTGTCAATTATAAGATAAAATATATAGGAAAAATGACATTTCTTCGTTACATCGTCTTGCAATATGTATTTTAGAATAACATTTAACATCCACAATCACATCATCACTTATTTTTGGAATTTGAAAAATTAGTGTCAGTAGACTTATCATATCCCTTAATTCAAAATATTTTAAGATATTTAAATCTAAAGCAAAACGCCTACAAAATTGTAACAAACACGATTGGTGTAATTGGATAATTGCGTCACTTCCTTTAAGCTCCCATTGGCTTCTCTTTACTACTACGAGAAGACTGCTTTTACTACAACAAATTTAGCGGGAAAACTTATGAATGGGCACATCCTACTGCCCAACCCCTCTGTTGGCTACCTACCCGAACTAACCTTCAGTTGTATAACTATAGTATTAATAAACAAGGACTGTGGTTATATACTTACATGACACAATTAATACCAAATATATAGAAAATAAAAAGTTAAGCCACTCTTTACTTTTCATGGAACTCTTGATAACGCTCAGTGGTTGTAATACACGGATGATCGGTGGTTCAGTTAAATCCGGGGTTTTGCCGCTTAATCTACCTAATGCGGGCATTATTAGATGGCGCCACGGTTTTAGAAACAAAGGACCTATAAGTAAATTTGAATCATGATTTTAATGATGCGTTTATGCAGCGTGAATTAGTCCTAACTTAGTATTAGTAGTCTTAAGAAAGTTCGATCATTGAGTATACGTGTTAGGCTGGAAATAAACGGACCGCAATATGCGGTCATTGTCGACAGCACTTTGTAGCCGCATCTTGGCAATCAACAGTTGTTTATAGAGCAAAATAGACGAGCGTCAACGAGCAGTCAAGATTGGCAGCTGCAGTCAACTTGCTGCCCAACCCGCCACGCAGTCCAAGTGCAGTCGAAAAGAGAACGTACATACACGAACTGCAAATTGCAATCGCCACTCATTGAGCGGTTTTGTTAGATTTCAGTCAGTTCACTCTTGATTCTTGAATATTGTGTGTGTAAATTAAATTAAATGGAAGGCGATTTTGACACTGATGCTTTTATTGATGATATAAAAAATAAGGAATGTCTTTGGAACTATAAAGTTGAGACATATTGTGATGATGGGCTGATATCTGTGAAATCTTCGACTTCTTCCACGTCTTTTGTTACGTAGTAAAAGAACAAGCCATAGTGCTTCCTCTTCAAGGTCCATCATTACATTACACCATTTCGTTTCGAACATGCAGTCCCATACGGCAGCACAATGCAGTCCGTATCGACTGCAGATGGAGTCGATACGGACTGCTCCGAGCTGCCCAACCTGACTTCGCTTGAAGTCGACTTGAGCAGCAGTTATGAAGTCGACAGCGACCGCATATTGCGGTCCGTCTATTTCCAGCCTTAGCGTTCAGTCAGCTGATCTTACGGTCGTAAGCTTCTTAGGACCGCGTTAGGACACAACCTTGAAAGTTCGTAATTTTTAACTCGTAGGACTAAGTTAGGACCTCGTTAGCCAAGATCTAACCCTTGTGAGGGAATACGTACACAGCTACGTATCACTTACGCAACGTAATTTGAAAATTTAATGTTTGTATAACGTGTATTTTTAAGGTTAAGACTAATTTTTAGGACTAATACTAATACTAAGTTAAGGAACGCTGCATAAACCCACCATAACCGAATAACTTGAGATGTCGCTACTATAGCGCTGGCACTTTACTAATTTGTGTAGACACAAATTAAAACGCTTGGCGCAGTCAAGCCAACATTTTTATCAGCGTTTTGTATTGCCTGCGGGCAAATATAGATGGCGTTGACATCAAAAAATTACAATTTTCAATAACATTAAGCAAATAGCGGGGGATTCAAAATGTATTTGGTAGCGGGAAATTCAAAATTAAGTTTATTATAAATTAGGGTTTAATACTGCGAGATCAAAAATTATATAGATAAAGGTTTATCATGGAATGTAAAACGTCTGTCTTAAATTATATCATTAAGTGTCATACTGTCACTAATATCTATCATTATAAGAGAAAATATAATGACAAATATTAATGACAGTATGACACTTAACGATATAACTTATGACAGACGTTTTTCATTCCATGGCAAACCTTTATCAATATAATTTTTGATCTCGCGGTACATGATCACAACACTGTAATCAAATTGCGTACTATTTACTAGTTCTCGTAGTAATGAGGAATCATTGCTAAGGAAAACAGTATACAGTACGATATTCAATTACAATGCTGTAACTACACAATAACGTTTTAAAGAAAAAAATTACTTAAATAATTACACTTGAATATCGTTACGAAGAAAAGTTACAAAGTACATTTATGATTATTAATAAGTACAATCTAACACGTATGTTTTAGTTAATTTACCAGTACAAAAATAAATTAACGAACAATAGCATAATCTACCAAAAGTAGAATATTCGACTAACAAGCATATTTTTAACAATAAGATAGAATTACTGTCGAAAAGCACAAGTACCTCTTGTATATGCGTTTAGAACAACATAATGTATTTGTTGTATTGCGCCTGCGCGACAGCTACCATCCCCACTTATAGCATTACACAAATCAGTAGTAGTTAAGACACCAGCTCTATAACATTGTGCATCAACATTAGAGTATAATAAAACACATATGGCATTTTGAATTACCCAACATAACATTATGGCGCAGTCAGAAGAACAAATAGTGAAAAAACGCTGAAAAGCAGTGAAAAAAACGATTAGTCAAAGAGACAGTATGGAATATCTACAACAGCCTGAAAATGAAAGGTGATATCTCCAAGAATTGGATGCAATTTAAAGAAGACTGGGAACTCTACTTCGTCGCAACAGGATGTGCTGAGAAAACGAAGGAAATCCAAGCTGCTACATTACTCCATTGTGCAGGTAAAGAAATGCGTGAAATTTTATCAAACCTGGAAATATCTGATAGGTTATTGAGAAAAAAAATCCACAACAAATTATTGAGAAATTAGACACTTATTTTATACCGAAAGCAAATAAAAGCATCGCAAGACATCAATTTAATAACCGACAACAATCAAGTAATGAAGATTTCGACTCATTTTTAGGAGATTTGAGAAGTTTGTCTAAAAACTGCGAATTTGGTACAATGAAAGACGACCTTTTAACTGACAGAATAGTTTGTGGACATTTGTGGTATTAATGCTTTCATTCAGCAGACACAACAGTTGCGCAACTGTTCAGTGATCATGTTCAGTAGACGAGCGCTCACTCTGAACATGTTCAGGAGCGGTCGCCATTTTTGTGAGCGGAAAAATTCTATGCTCACTTAGTGAGCGTATTCTGTACGCATGCGCCATTGATTCATTCCCAGACCGACCTAATACATACTTCTGAAGAAAGTTACTAGAAAAGTAAGATACAGCAAATTAAAGGTATTGTGCAGTAATATATAATATTGGAGTTCACTCAGTATTTTATTCGGGGTTGGAAAAACCAGCCCTTCCACTAAAAACTACGTCAAACCTTAATGCAGAAAAACAATTTATTATTATTGTTTATTCGGTTTAATCTCTATAATTTTAACATATGGCAGCAATGAAAAGTATCAGATGACAGACGATGACGTAAAGGTGAGCGGTCCTGTCCAGCGAACACTCAACTGTTGTGAAGTGAACGGTTGGAGCGGTATCGGTTCCTGATCCGCCTGCTGAATGAAAGCAATGATAACAAAGTGAAAAATAGATTGTTACAAGAAACGAATTCAAACTTGGATAAAGCAATTTTAATTTGTAAATCAGCTGAAATTGCAATCAAACATTTAAAAGAATTTTCACATAATAATAATAACGACCTTGAAGTAGGCGTAATAGGAAAGAATTATAGAAAATATAAGGAAGCCAGGAATTGCCAGGAAAATACACATGTAAATAACACACAGGCAAGAGAAAATCATTCGACAAGTGGAGCGAGAAAAAAAAATACCGGAGAGATAGGAGTGGAGCCGAGATGGAGCAGGTACGTCAACAGGCGACAACAAGACGGCATGCAGGTTACAAAAAATTGTCTGGAGAAATAAAGTGTATGCGTTGTAATTTTTTCCATGAACCGAAAAAGTGTCCAGCATACGGGAAAAAATGTATGATTTGTAACAAAAAAAAATCATTTTGCAGCAAATTGTTTAAATAGAGAAGTAAATGTAATAACAAAACTAAATGATGAAAATTATTTAATAGGTAGCATTAATAAAGTTGTAACCCCTCAGGATGAATTTTGGATAGAGGTTAATATTGTCGATTGTAATAAAAATATTAGATGTAAAATAGATAGCACAGGCCAATGTTATTCCAGAATATATTTTTAAGAAATTAAATGTAAACAATTATTTAAGACAAACTAATGTGAAAATTTCTAATTATGGTGGTTCACAATTACGAGTAGTGGGCGAATTTATTTTAAATTGTAGAATCAAAAATGAAATATATGAAATTAATTTTATTATTATAGAAACAGATTATACAATGAGTTTAAACTTAAACCGGATTATAGGCCGCACATAGCCGCAAGTAGACAGATTCCATTTCAATTAAATAAGCAATTACAAGAAGAATTAGGCGCAATGATCAAAAATAAAATCATAGAATCAATTACAGAAGCCACACAATTCGTAAACCCAATAGTCCTAGTAAAAAAGCCAAACAATAAAATCAGAATTTGTTCGGATCCCAAACATCTAAACGAGGCCATACAAAGGGAGCACTACAAAATCCCCACATTTGATGAACTTACAATAAATTTGGGTGGATCAAAATATTTCACAGTTCTAGATGCAAATAGGGGATTTTGGCAGATTCGTTTGACCGAGGAGGCATCACAGTTAACTACGTTTGCAACGCCTTTTGGTAGATTTAAATTTTTGAGGCTACCATTTGGTTTGGCATGCGCGCCTGAAATTTTTCAAAAAACATTTAGTGAGGCATTTTCAGGAATAAAGAGAATTGGTATTTACTTTGATGATCTGATAATACATGCAAAAAATATAGAGGATCACAATAAAATTCTAGCAAATGTCTTAGAGAGAGCTAGGGAAATGGGAATTAGATTCAACAAATCAAAATGTAGATTTGCTATTGAGGAAGTAAATTTTATAGGACATAAACTTACCTCAGATGGAATTAAACCCGATGAGACTAAAATAGAAGCCTTGAGGGATGTGCAACCCCCTCAAGATAAAAAAGAACTGAGCAGATTTTTGGGTATGGTAACCTATGTTGCGAAATATATTCCTAATGTTTCAAAATTAACATTTGAATTAAGACAACTAATGAAAAAAGAGATAATGTGGAATTGGTCAAATCTTCACCAAAGAGACTTCGATAAACTTAAGAACATATTAACGAAAGAACCTGTACTGTTAGCATATTTTGATGAAAATAAGCCTATAACACTTTCAGTAGATAGTCCAAAGAACTCACTAGGGGCAGTGATACTCCAAAAAGATAAACCATTGGCATATGCTTCCAAATCTTTGAATAACTCAAGTTAATTATACTCAAATAGAAAAAGAAGCTCTTGTAATGTTATTTGGTTGTCAGAGATTTCACCAATATTTATATGGGAAGCCATTCATACTAGAGACGGATCACAAACCACTTGATGCCATATTTAAAAAAAATCTAGAAAAACATCCGTTAAGAATTCAAAGAATAAGGATTTATCTACAACAATATGATTTTGAAATAAAGTATAAGCCTGGTAAATTACTTTATTTTACGGATGCATTATCAAGAAGTAAAAATGATGATAAAGAATTTGAATTTCTTGAAAATGATATTGACCTTCAGGTTAGCCTAATAAATTATGTTAGTATTAGTCCACAGAGATCTATAGAAATTAAAGAAGAAACTGCGAAAGACCCGGAATTGAGCGAACTCCTAACAGTCATTAAGGAAGAATGGCCTGATTCGAAGACAAACTTAACAAATATAGTTAAACCATACTGGAGCTCAAGAGCAGAGATCTATGAATCCAACGGTTTACTAATCAAAGGTAACCAAATCGTCATTCCAAAAAATTTATGGCCATACATGACACAACAAATAACAGATGTCGTACAGAAGTGTTTCACATGTGCGAAATTTCAAAACTCAAATCAGAAGGAAACAATAATAGATAGAGAATTACCATGTAGACCTTGGGAGTGTATTGCAGCCGATTTATTTGATTTCAACAACCATGAGTATTTATTGATAGTAGATATGTATTCGAAATACCCTGAAGTAATCTGTTTAAAGAGTGATACGACTAGAAATAATATAATACAAAACTTCAAAGCTGTTTTCGCAAGACATGGTAAACCAGACAGGTTATACACTAACAATGGTCCACAATTTGTTAGTGCGAAGGTTGAAAACTTGCTTAAGGATTGGGAAATCCTACACAAAACTAGTTCACCACACTATCCACAGTCCAATGGTTTCATTGAAAGACACGTACAGACTATTAAGAAACTCTTAAAGAAGGCCTTAGAAGAAGAAATAGACATGTACTTAGTCCTGATGGAATATAGAGCTACACCGATCAGTCCAAAATTACCATCGCCAGGGGAAATCCTATTCAATAGAAAAATAAAGACCCAAGTGCCAATTATAAACGAGCTAGAACCAAAGGATACGCAACAATATAGAAATGTTTCAGTAAAAAACCAAGAGACACAAAAGAAGTACTACAACCGACATACCAAGGATTTAAAGAAACTGAAGAAAGGAGAAAGAATTATAATAAGAACAGATGAAAAGACATGGAAACCAGGAAGAGTAATAACTGAAGAAAAAGACAAACCGAGATCTTACAGAATACGTTATGATGATAATACTAAAGAATTGAGAAGAAAAAGAGTAAATTCATTAAAATATTTAAAAACGAAGAATTTCATAAGAGAAATCATGAGTTATTTGACGAAGTGTAAGAAGAATACATAAACAGAAATCAGAACCAATCGGCCAACGAAGAAACGAATATTGTAACCTATGATTTGACTAAAAACAGTGAAAATGTCTTTCAACCAGAATCAAATCAAAACGAATTACAGAATTATAAGCGTAATCGTAAACCACCAACCTATTCGAAAGATTGTTAATTGTAAGTAACATGAAAATTGGTAAGGAAGGGAGGTGTTGTATATGCGTTTAGAGCAACATAATGTATTTGTTGTATTGCGCCTGCGCGACATCTACCATACCCATTTATAGCATTACACAAATCAGTAGTAGTTAAGACACCAGCTCTATAACATTGTGCATCAACATTAAAGTATAATAAAACGCATATGGCATTTTGAATTACCCAACATAACAGTACCTACTCAAAATACTACAAACTAGGTAATTAAACTTGATAACACAATGACTTAGCCCATGTTTACTACCACCATTTACAAAATCTTGTATTACGTAAATGATGAACATAAAATAAGGCGACATAAATAAAAATATGGATACATAAGATACATAACAAATTTAGTAGACGTCTTTTCATCAATACATAATTGAAAGAGCGACAATTTGGGCTTAAAAACTAAATAATGTTAATTACATGGCTATAGAAGAAAACAAAAAAAATTAAAATTGCAATAACTAACACCAAATTGATTAATATATTATTGTCGTAAAACAAACAAGACTTCCAATGACATTGGTGCCTTAGGCTCCAGGGGTGGTCTCATGAGATGGAGTGTCGGCACTGCATTTCTGTTGAGGCGTACAGATTGAGGGTGTGCATAACAGGTTGTGTCAAAATGTAGGCTGCAGAGTTTCTTATTACACATTATACTGGCATCTTGACCTAACACTGGTTTCATGCCAATTTGCTGTTGCTAAGTTTCGCTCTTAGATAATAAAATATAATAATTACAACTGTATACTAACAAATATCAACAATAGTTTAAAGGTACGTTTTCATTATAGGAAACTGCCCAGGAAAACCATTAGGAAAAAATCATAAATGCTTCTGTGCCAAGAAATTTGAAGTTTGTGTTAACACTGCTAAACATCGATTGATTGCTAGTGAAAGAACGTAATATAGAAACTTAAAAACAAATAGTAATTTTTTTCCTAAGCCGTTTCGTACATTGAAAACGACCCTTAATTAGTTTGCAAAATTGTACATTTTAATAAAAGGTCTCCATGCATGATTATTGGATCGTGGTGTGTTGTGAACTATAGCGCTGACAAATGAGAGAGCTTGAGATGGTTTGCACCAACATCAATAATTATTTTTTAAATTATAATTAAACGACTATGTGGATCAATGAACTTTCATAAAATTAACTTTTCTCTGTTTCGGTGTTAGAATAACGTTATCTCTGTTTCGGTGTTAGAATAACATTATTCTAGCAGCCATTTTGATGTTAGAATGGACTCCATTCTAACACCGATTTTTGGTAACTTTTTATTTTAGTAGAAATAGGTTGGTGGCATAAATTTTTCATAATCTTTTTCTTACTTGCTTTTCGATTTACCTGGTAGTAAATTATTTATGTCGTTGGAGGCCCCGTCCCGCAATTCTAGTGCCACAGATTGACGCTCTTCTTCTGACATTCCGCCCACAGATAATATGAGATTTTTTTCTAATTTAAGCAAACTTTTCAAACGAAAATGAAAAGTGTGAACACATGGATGTTAAAACTAACATCAAGCAGTAAATAATTACTGTGACTTACATATATACCTTTATACGTAAAACGTATATGTATATATGCATGTGTTTGAGATACACACATACATTAAGTGCCATTGTCGCTAATCGAACGCACAGACACCGGTGTTTCGACCTATGAGGTCTCATCAGTGTGCGTGGAGATTCTCGACAATAGCTTCATGACTTAAATCGCTGCCTATGTCATTAATGTCATTAATGTATGTGTGTATCTCAAACACATGCATATATACATATACGTTTTACGTATAAAGGTATATATGTAAGTCACAGTAATTATTTACTGCTTGATGTTAGTTTTAACATCCATGTGTTCACACTTTTCATTTTCGTTTTGATTGGTGACGCCACCTAAGGCTCTATTACACGAGATACACTATTAACATACAGGCCTCTGTATAGCAGAACATGCTGTCAGAAGCCATCGCTTTTTTCCGTGTCATCTTTTGGGTGTTAGATGTCGCTGTGATACTCTCACTACATTTAACATGCGAAAATGACATAGGCAGCGATTTAAGTCTTGAAGCTATTGTCGAGAATCGCCACGCACACTGATGATACCTCATAGGTCGAAACACCGGTGTCTGTGCGTTCGATTAGCGACAATGGCACTTAATGTATGTGTGTATCTCAAACACATGCATATATACATATACGTTTTACGTATAAAGGTATATATGTAAGTCACAGTAATTATTTACTGCTTGATGTTAGTTTTAACATCCATGTGTTCACACTTTTCATTTTCGTTTTGATTGGTGACGCCACCTAAGGCTCTATTACACGAGATACACTATTAACATACAGGCCTCTGTATAGCAGAACATGCTGTCAGAAGCCGTCGCTTTTTTCCGTGTCATCTTTTGGGTGTTAGATGTCGCTGTGATACTCTCACTACATTTAACATGCGAAAATGACATAGGCAGCGATTTAAGTCTTGAAGCTATTGTCGAGAATCTCCACGCACACTGATAATACCTCATAGGTCGAAACACCGGTGTCTGTGCGTTCGATTAGCGACAATGGCACTTAATGTATGTGTGTATCTCAAACACATGCATATATACATATACGTTTTACGTATAAAGGTATATACAGTGTGTCCAGATTTCGATGCTCACCATTGGTATATCGGTTATTAGAAGAGATAGAGGAACGATTAAATGGGGAATGTTTTGCAGAATTCAATGCTCGCAACAAATCTCATTTCAAATTCATTCGGACTTTTTACAGTTTTGAGATATTTTGAAAAAACCAATATTTGCCGATTTCAATTTTCCTCAATAACTCGATAACGCCTAATGCGATCGCTTTTAAACTTTAACATTGTTGAGACACTTTTTTAAGACAATTTTTTTGGTGTTAACTGTAACCCCCGATTTTCATTTTTTTCCAAGTTCTTAGCGATATCTTTTGTTTTTCTTATGGCGGCCATATTGGATTTTTAATTAGTTAGATAGTCCTTAAAAATAGCTTTTCAGTAATGTACAACATGCCTAATAAATCTTTATTTACACGGGAGATATGAACATTTGAATAAAATTTCACTCTAATACGGAATTAGTTGGCTATGAAATTAAATGTTAGTGTAAAACAGATGCTAAATATGCTCTGTCATTAGTTACATGTAAAAGTGCAGTGCAATTGGTGGAAGATTTACAACTTTGTGTAGTAATTATTGATAAGTAATTCATTTGTTGCCTTGTTCTTAGCGCCATCTTTTGTTTTTCTCATGGCGATCATATTGCATTCTCAATTAGTTAGATGGTCCCTAAAAATAGATTTTCAATTATGTACAACTTGCCCAATAAATCTTTATTTGTATGAGAGATATGAACATATAAAATAAATTTCACTCTGATACGAAATTAAAAGTTCAGATTTACTTAAACAAACTATTCAATATGGCGACCATTCTGCCCCACACACTTTTGGTACCTTGTTTTAACAGAGTTACAAACTCTACGTAGTGTGTTTTCGTTTAATGATTTTAGCACATCCAGCACTCGTTCTAAAATTTCCCGATTCTCTGGTGGTTCAAAATTAAATACTTCGTTTTTAGTGGCACCCCACAAATAAAAGTCAAGGGGGGTAAGGTCGGGCGATCTCGCAGGCCATTGTACTGGTCTAATATTTGAAATAACTCTCTCATTGAAATGTTCTCTCAAAAAATGTTGCACGTCACGAGCATTATGGGCAGGGCAGCCGTCCTGCTGAAACCAGACGTTTTGCATGTTTTCAGGGTTAATAATTTGTCTTATCTCGTTCGTTAGTAGCTCCAAATATCTATTACCAGTTAAATTGTAATCAAAGATCAAAGGACCTGTTAAGTGATTATCTAAAATGATAAAACAAAAACTCAAACAACAAAGAAGATGTCAATAACAGTTCGTACCAATCAAACCACACCAGAGATTAAAACCAAATCAAATTTGACATCTTCTTTGATTTGCCAAATGTGGATTGTCAATTGACCAGTGATGTTAATTATGCCTGTTGAACACTCCACAATTGGTAAACCGTGTATCATCTGTCCAAAGTATTTTTCTACGAAAATCAGCATCATCTTCATATTATTGTAGATACCACCTGCTAAATTGTAATCCTCGCTGATAGTCATTATCGCTTAAACCCTGTACAATTGTTGGTTTGTATGGGTGGTATTTGTTTTTCCTCAACGTTCCATAAACACTAGATTTCGGAATTCTCGTTCTTCGAGCCACTCGACGTACTGATGTACTTGGATTGTTTATAACATTTTGCAAAATATTATTTTGACGTACATCAGCATTGTTAACTTGATAGTTGGATCTTTTTTGTTCGAAGCTTCCATAGTCCACTAAATTTGTGATTATTGTTAAAAATTGTCCGGTGTGGTTGTGGTCTTTCCGGAAAACGCTGAGCGTAATTTGTGCAAGCATTTTCAAAGTTTCTATTTGCTTTGAAATAAACTTCTAACATATCAACCTTTTCTTCATTTGAAAATGTATGTGCCATTATCAGTTCTTATCTAATCTATTCTAATCTCAATGCTTAACCGTAATTACTTATCAATAAATACAACACAAAGTTCTAAATCTCCCACTAACTGCACTGCACTTTGACATGTCAACAATGACTGAGCTTATTTATCTATTTATCGTCTGTTTTACACTTCCATTTAATTTCATAGCCAACTAATTCCGTATTAGAGTGAAATTTTATTCAAATGTTTATTTCTCTCGTGTAAATAAAGATTTATTAGGCATGTTGTACATTATTGAAAAGCTATTGTTAAGGACTATCTAACTAATTAAAAATCCAATATGGCCGCCATAAGAAAAACAAAAGATAGCGCTAAGAACTTGAAAACAAATGAAAATCGGGGGTTACTCTTAACACCAAAAAAATTGTCTTAAAAAAGTGTCTGAACAATGTTAGAGTTTAAAAGCGATCGCATCAGGCGTTATCGAGTTATTGAGAAAAATTGAAATCGGCAAATATTGGTTTTTTCAAAATATCTCAAAATTGTAAAAAGTCCGAATGAATTTGAAGTGAGATTTGTTACGAGCATTGAATTCTGCAAAACATTCCCCATTTAACCGTTCCTCTATCTCTTCTAATAACCGATATACCAATGGTGAGCATCGAAATCTGGACACACTGTATGTAAGTCACAGCAAACTTTTCAATTCAAATAATTCTTACAAAAGTCAACTGTCAAATATAAATGTAAATCAATGCTACCAATCGACTACGTCACGTTATCAAAATGTCCCTTAATGAATATTTTTAACAATTTTTCTATAAATAAATAATATAAATACAATCCGAAACAGAGAAAATAGTGTAAAATACTCGTAACAGAAGGCCATTCCAGCATTCAGTCATCGTGGGTTATAGCCGTTACTACACGTTCGTTAAAAAATATACCGCGAGATCAAAAATTATATTGATAAAGGTTTGTCATGGAATTTAAAACGTCTGCCTAAGTTATATCATTAAGTGTCATACTGTCATTAATATTTGGCATTATATTTTTTGTCTGACATCTTGTAGTTTTTCAATTAGGTATGGTTTATACCACAGCACACAAAATTGACATGATCGAAGCGTATTTTAGAACAGGTGTGCTAGTTAATGGTATTTGGGAATACAGTAAGCGTTTATGTTTGGATAATTTTCGTGAACACTTCCCAAATTTCGCAGTAGTAGAGCAAGATTTCTACATGTGCCTCGCACATAGTGTTGGTGTATTTCGCGAAACTGGATAGCTCATAAAAAAAGGTGCTGGTAGGCCAACTATTCGTACAGAACAAGTGATTATTGACGTTCGTAATCGTATGGAATAGGACTCCACAAAATCTTAGAGACGCCAAGAAATTGGAGTTTCTTATGGAATATGCCGAAGTTCTAGTTTTCCATCCTCTCTGCCTCTATGAACTGTTTATTAAAGCGACCATTGAAAACTACTGCACCCACAGCTTAATCGTTGGTACATGACTTTTAAGGGTGTGCAGAGCCTGTCTGAATTTTGTTGAAACTACTTTCAGTAAATCATTTTCTTCAATATTCAAAACAACAAATTTGTCCATGTTGTTAAGTGTGTCTTCCATCATCACTGCCTCATCTTCGGATAGGTTTACTTACTTCCAAATGAATTTGGCTAAGACAAAATGAACCAAAGCGTGAGCCCTTATAGCCCTTGACTAAGCACGACCACTCATAATTTTCTCCACACTGTTCTCTGCATAAATAATTGTCAGCAGTTCTTTTAAGCCACTTCCGGACATTATGGTTCTAATGGTTCCCATGAAGGACATGAAGAGCCCCCCTCCAGGCGAACTATCATATTTTCTATTTCAGGGTTATCACAATTTCTTACTATTTCTTGTGCTTTTATATAAATAGGCTGGCGTGCCGAAACAAGTTTTTTGACCAGTTTCGTACTCTTCCCTCTTGCAATCAGAAGAGCTGTATATTTGTGCCATATTGAGTTGGTGGATTGTTAATGAAAGAAAGGCATACAATCTTTGAGCGTTCATACTCCTTATGGTGGATAGCGGCTTCCATGTAACGATTCCATCCAGGCATCTCAATAATGTTTAAGTTCTTGCCAAATAACCAAAATATGTCTGATTCAGAAGGCAGTTTACATTATTCAAAGGCTGAATATTTTCATCTGCAACCGATACTTTGGCCAAGCCTGCATTGTCACTACGTCTTTATATGTTGCCAATTCAATATCACTGCCTGCTTTTTGTATGATTGCATTATTATAGTTGAACATCTACAAAGCCGGGCAACGTTGCAATCAGGTGTGGAAAGTTCCTAAGCCGTCAAATGTGTCCACGTTTAAAGTTCGCATTGTCGATTATGAACTGCAAGAATGCATTTTTCTGAGTACTTCCTTTTTGTGGTCGTAATATTGTTGACAACTCAAATACCGATGCATAGGTACATGATAATTCCAATGCTGACATAGGTTAATAAGATAATTGGACCCGAAATGTCGGTATAAATAAACTCCATTTAGGAATAAAGAAATGAAAGAACGGGGTCTCACAGCTGAAATAACTGCATGTGAAGGTGCAACACACTTTTTTTTCCAACCATCTAAAGACCCCTACTTGTGTTGTTTTTTCAACTTATTTATAATTATTTATCATTTATTTATTTACATACATATTGCCGTGATCTTTATATTTTAAGAATTATAAGATTTTTTAAATAGTTAAGTTATAGAATAAGAACATTAATTTTTCGTTTAGAACGAAAAATACTAATGTAATAAGCATAGGTTAAAAGTATTACAACAAGCAGACATGGGTTGCCTAACCTTTAAAGGGCAATATCATTAAGAAAATAAATATACATATATAAATTAAGTTTAAATATTAAAAATTTAGGAATAAAAAACAAATAAAAAAATAAATATATGCATTCTATATTTTTATAGAAAAGACAAGCACAAGGTATGGTTTGAATATAGAAAAACAGAGCCAAATTTCTCACAAAGCGTTAGGGTGGCACTAAACATTTTAAGAAATGGACCACTGTTCAAAAATAAGAATGTACTAAAAGTAAATAATAGAGAGAGAGAGAGAGAGTTATGATAAAAGACGGAACAATAAAAAGAGTGAATCATTTGAATGCCATTAAATTGTATGAGCATGGCCACATTCAACATGCCCGAGACGAAAATACAAATTCAAATGTATAAAATGTAATCTCAGACATGTACAATAATCTCAATTCGTGGGAGAGTTTTATGATCATATTTAAAAGTGTAATAAATACCGGATTCTTATATCTAAAAACATTAAAAGGATATATACGGAAAAGTACTCTTTATTCGAGACGACACATTCATAAGTTTTATGTGTTAATGAATGCAAAAATCAAAAATACATTTAAGAAGTTTTATATGCATAGACACAAGGGCTTCAAAGATAGCATGTACTTATAGTTTGTAAAAACCTGCAAAGAAGAAATAACATTAATATTGTTTGTAGTTATCTGCAAATCGACATACTAGAAGCAGAGAAGAACTGGATAGAATTTTAAAATAATGCGGTGGATGCGAGTACTGCTTGTAATATAGTTTTCATGAAGAAAATTCCAGTTGTACACGGCGTGTTCCCGATTGTATCCAACAAAGGTATCTATCTTTAATCAATGGGAAAAGGAAATATATATATAACAATGAAAGACGCAATACATTCGTATACAAGTATAATGAAGGATAGTATTAAGAAAAAAGAAGAACATACCCACAGAAGGCGAAGAATAGCAGGTGTGAGTGAATTTTCAATAGACAATTTTAAGTAACGACATTTATAGATACATTAACTGTCAAATGTGCAATGTGTTTATGTGATTGAGAAAACTTAAGGGAAGCAAAAATGAACCAGACGATAGCAACATAAATGTTAGTTGAAGAAACGTGGCGCTGTGAATAAGTAGCTATCTTTTGTTTTAAATTATATAAGGCCGCGAAAATGAATGGAGAGGGAGATGAATCCTGTCTTTTGAACTTGTTAGACGTACAAATTTTTGAGATCTTTTGCAATAGTAAAAAGAATAAGAGTAGGAGTTTTATACACTACTACAAATTCATCATTAGTTTTCAATGTATTAAGTTATTGTTTTTGAATTCAAGTTAAATTTTAGTTTTATTATTGTTAGTTAATTTTTTTGCATTTAATAATTTAATTTTTATATTCTATTATAAGATTTTTCAATATGGAGGACACGAATAAAATGGAATTTGACATATTGTATGATGAACTTAAGTAAGTTTTTGAAATGAATATTCAATTTTAAATAATTGATGGTGTAAGACGTACTCTAAAAGTACTGTGTGAGAATATTTGCTTTTAGAAAGGCGTTGAGCATCATTAATTTAAATAAATATTGTCTTGTTAAATTGGATTAAATTTTTTTGTAATAGTGGGAAGATAGTTAATGGTGTTGAGGGCACTGGAAGTACTAGGTGCGAATATTTGCTTTCAGTGAATCATTAGGCATCATTAACGATTATTTTAGTCAATCTTAATCAAAATTTTCAAATAAATAAATACGAATAGACAGGGATATTTCTTGATGGACAAGAGCACGAATGTAACCATTCGAGGTTTTTTGGTACAATTTGACTGGATTAACAAGACCATTCTCCTTTTCTCTATATCTCTGGTTTCGCAGTAAATTAAGAAGCACTGACAACTACAGAATTTAATCTGTCAGTTTACAAAAGCATATCTTTGTATAGTACAGTGAGAAATTGCAAAATTTGCTAAATGGAAGGCATTAAACTCATTAGTGAGCTGTAAATGTATGTGCGAATATTTGTAAAATAAAAATAAAATAAAAATTAGCTTCGTATGGGAAAGATTATTTTTTTTTGAATCAATAAATATTCTTATATTAAATAGCAAGATAATATTTTTCTCATATCAGTATAAAAAGTATATTTTTTTTATGTTCTTTTATTGTAAAAGAAAAATACTTGATATAGCCACATGATAACAATTTTTTTGTGTTACTGTTTTTCCAAAAGAGAATTATAAATATTTTATGAAATTTAAAACTTTATTTTTATTATTGACCTTATCCAAATATGAACTAAATAAGAGACACAGTAAAAGATGAAAGATCACTGCTAGAACTCACAGGAATAAATGAAATGCTGTTAGGGAATAGACTTATAGGTAAAGATATAATAATTTTTAATACATTCTCAGCATTCATTAAAAATATTTATGCAATTCTGGTAACGTAAAGGTTTCAGCAATATGTATATGTCACTGTGAAAGACCGAAATCTGGTGAATGTCGAGATTCACCGGTGAATGTCAACATTCTCAACGTTGCTTGACGTATGTCCGAAATATTGGTGAAATTTCATTATTTCTAACTTACACCGGCGATTGTCGACATTCAGTATGCACTCATGGTGTATGTTAAAAACATTTTTTTTTTAAATAAAAAAAAAACCCATAGGTCTTTATTTATTAAAATAATATGGGAAAAAGACTTTGTTGAACTCAAAACAAACAGAAGAACATAAAAATATACAATTGTCTTCTCGTTTACTTCCAATTAAGGCATGTAACTTTTCAAAAAACTTATCACGATTCACTGTAGTAGCCATTGAATACAAATTATAATTTCTAATAAGAAAATTAAATTAGGTTAGGGAGCGTGCCCGCAGGCTGTCAAACGTTGCGTTAGACTGACGAACAGCGTTGCCGCGGTTGAGTCACTGGAGTTGCCAACATTTTCATTCAAAAGTTGCCAAATGTTGCCAAAATTTTAAAACTATTAATATTTGTACATAATTCCATAATTTTAACTATTTTGTGTGGTAATATCGTTTAAGGATCAATAATTAAAGCTGTTAAACATTAATTGACTCTTTTTCCAGTACCCATACCAAAATAATTGCATTATTGGTTATATGGGATTGATTTTTACGAGTTCTAGAACCATTAGAAATACAAAATAAGATAATCCATAAAAATGTATGTACCGTAGTCGACATATTTTGATTTCTGATACGAGAGTTATAGAAAGAGGAAAAGAGCGCGACGAAATAAACTAAAGATAAACATAAGCGAGGCTGCCAAGACAGTACACTCGACAAATGTTTCCTATGAAATGTAAGAAGTGAGGGTCCCCCGACACTGCATTGCTCTCCCACCACTGTTAGCAAGCAGGCATCGCTGCATATTATAAGGTCATCTTCTGCATGGGATAGAAGTACATACCGAAATTAAAATTTGAGGACTACGGTATAGGGTATATAGTTTACTAATTTATTAAAGAATAACTTACAACATTTTTTGCCTAATGTATTAAAATGTATCACATAAATATTATATATATTTAATAGGTAAATCATCAATAAAAGATAACGGAGAAAGCTGGGATAATATTTAAGATTAATTATACATATATGTAATTACTCTACTTCTGTTTTTCCAAATTGTAAATTGTGACACTCTCCTCCATTGTCTTTAATAAATGTCTCAGTTGCTAGATAATGATGAACTTTTGATTTATTTAAATTAATTGCAGTGAATATTCTCTCCACTGCAGCACTGCTATGTGGGAGAGACAGTAGTTCGAATGCAAATTTTGATAAATGCGGATAAGCATTGGAACCATCACCCAACTTTCTTTTAGCAATAGTTGCCCAAATATCTGCCTGTTCTTACAATGGAAAAAACACTATCGCTCCCTATACTAATTGAATAAACAACGCTCACTTCGGTGTACAAACACTTACATTATATTATATCATTTACCCATTGCATGCGTATATGCATTTAAAGCGTTAGACTCACTAAATCGGGAATTCCCCTGCCTTCCCTGGCAGTAAAATGTTTATACATTCTTTTGACCTTAACCATTTAGCGCTCTATATCATTGATGCAAATCAACATATGTAATTCTACCGGTAATACATACATATATACGTAGCACGAGAATTTTTTTTTAAAATTAAGTCTTCCTATTATTATTTTAAATTATGATAAACTTCGTAGAAATACTTATATGGAATTAATTTTTGTATATGTAAAATGTTGCCATTTTTTTGGATTTCTTACAAAGTTGTTGCCATGTTGCCAGAGTTAGTTGGAAGTTGCCCAAAATGGCAACAAGTTGCCAGCAACGGCAACCCTGCTGACGAAGGCAAAGCTAACTGAAACAAGATGCTGGAACCGTCTAAAAACTTGTTGCGACCTGCCGTTTCCGACATTCACCGGACCTCATTTGTGTTTGTCGACATATACCGGTAAAAGTCCGAATCTATAATACAATTAAGAAATGTTCGGACTTTCACCAAGGCATTTGGTATTTGTCGACATCCACCGGCGGATGTTGACATTCACTACTTTCGGTCTTTCACGGTAACATATATACAACAAATAGATAGGTAAGTACATACATTGATTTTGTCAGTATTAAGATATATGTTTTCCTAAAGAACTACAAAAATACTCAAGAGATTGTATTTCATACTTTAAACGAGCTAGAAAAATCAGTTAGGTCTTAAACTTTAGCTATTTACCTCTAATATAAATGTAAAGTCAAACTTTAGCGTAGGATAGGTACACTATTTACTTACTATCGAGAAGAAAACGACTAAAAGTCTGTAATATTTACATTTTTAAGAAAAATTCTCAAAGTTCAAAGAGGCCTATCTCGGGAAGTATTATATATGCACATACTCCAAAAAATTTCTCTAGTCTAATAAAAGTGTATACGGCTTTTTCCCTCAGACTAATACTTTAGGAGATATTTTGTAAAAACAGGGACAAATCCAAAAATTTTGCGGTTCTTTCAATATGGCTGCGTCCGCGGTGGTGGGGGAATTAGAAAACATGGATTTTTTAACAGTGTACCAACCCGTACAACATATCAAAAAATCAAAACAGTTTTTGCAAAAATTAAAATTTTGAGGGTTGTTCCAGGTTGTTCTAGATTTGTTCTAAACATTGTTCGAATACGTCAAATTGGGTACCTATATCCAGCGAGTATGAGTTTTTTTTTAAGTACTTTGGAACTGTCAGTATTTCGATTTTTAAGAAAAGGGGACTGGAAATATATCGTTTTTTCATAACCGGTTTTGATTTTTACTTTAAAATAGTCCAGCAGCATTTGGTACCAATATCGTTTTGTAATAAATGAACATTATATTTCTTGGGAAAGTGGGGAAAGTGCATTCCGCCCATTGCAAAATCGTTTTTTCCTATTATCTCGGCCAATTTCGATTTTTTTCTTTTAAATACATTGGAACAATTTAAAACAAATCTAGGACATAGAATTATTGTCAGAATTTCGATTTTCGAAAAAGGGGCGTTTGCGAAAAATTGTTTTTTGCCATTTTTTCGACCAATTATGATTTATTTTTTGAAATACTTTAGAACAATTGAGAACAAACTTAGAGCAACCTGGAACAACTTCAGAATTTAGATTTTCGAAAAAAGGGGGCCTAACTTCACACTTTTGGATAGTTTTTCTGCAATATCTTTTGATATATAAGAGATAGGGTTCTGATCTATAAGAATAATGTTTAGAATTTGTTCTAAACATTATTATTGAACAACCTGGAACAACCCTCAGAATTTCAATTTTCGCAAAAAGGGGGGCTGTGAGAATATCGTTTTTTTCTATTATCTTGGCCAATTATGATTTTTCTTTGAAATACTTTGGATCAATATAAAACAAACGTAGAACAACCTAGAGCAACCGTCAGAATTTCGATTTTCGAAAAAAGGGGCGCCGGAAAAAAATTGTTTTTTGCCGTTTTTTCGGCCAATTATGATTTATTTTTTGGAAAATTTTGGAACAATTGAGAACAAACCTAGAACAACCTGGAACAACCGTCAGAATTTATATTTTCGAAAAAGGGGGTCTAACTTCACACTTTTGGATTTTTTTTTGCAATATCTTTTGATATATAAAAGATACGATTTTGACGTATTCGAACAATGTTTAGAACAAATCTAGAACAACCTGAACAACCTTCAAAATTTTAATTTTTGCAAAAACTGGGTCTGACTTCATGACATTGGCTTTAATTTTTTCTCATTTTTTCGTCTGATTTTGATTTTTTCTTTGAAATACTTTGGAACAATTTAGAAGAAACCGAGAGCAACCTAGAACAATCGTCAGAATTACAATTTTCAACAAAAGGGGAGCTGGGAAAAACTCGTTTTTCCGATTATCTCGGCCGATTTTGAATTTTTTTTCTTTGGAACAATGTTTAGAACAACTAGAACAACCTGGAACAACCTTCAGAATTTCAATTTTCGAAAAAAGGGGGCTGGGTGAAAAAGTCGTTTTTTTCAATTATCTCGGCCACTTTTGACTTTTTTTTGAAATACTTTGGAACAATTTAGAACAAACCTAGAACAACCTGGAACAACCGTCAGGTTTCCGATATTCGAAAAAAGGGGGGCTAACTTCACACACTCAAATTTGTGTTACTTCCACTCTTACACATTTCCTTCAGGTCATTGTTTATGCACGATAATTAAATCTGCACACATTCGAGTCATTGATCGCATTCAGCAAAGCAACAGTTACGCAGCTGTTTAGTGATCGGATTCAGATGATGTACGCTCACTCTGAATATGTTGTGGAGTGGTTACCATTTAAATGAGCAGACAAATTCTATGCTCACTAGTGAAAGTATTGTGATCCGCATGTGCATTAACGTCTTCCAACACCAACCTAACACAAAATTTTGAAAAAGTTACTAGAAAAGTAAGAAAGAAACTGAATGTATCACGTAAAAATAAATTTATTATAATATTATATTACACGAAAAACTAGGCCGAAACATAATGTAGAAAAATGAAAATCTTATTTTTTCTGATATGAAGGCATTGGCAAAGCATTAGAAACACGAAAAGCCTTCATTTATTCCAACAGATGCCGTATGAAACTTAGGATAGTTTGTCTTGAATGTTATTGGCACTTAAAATTAAAATAAAACAATCAGTAATTAAGTTTGCATATTTTATTTTGTCCAGTTTATAGTACAATTATTGTCAGGAAGAAATTGAAACAAAGAATGATATGTGTAAGTAAATAGATATAAAAAAAGTCTAAATTCTTGGTCCTAGGGAGAGAGTTATCGTCTTGTTTGTTTTAGAACTTATACAATCATTCTTTGCCGAAATTGCTTTTAAATAGTGAAATAGAAAATTTACAAAATAGTAACAATATAATTCTAAACTATGTACACACAAATAGTTTATCAAATTCATAGTGTTTCATTTGGTCAGGTTTAGAATACATATAGATACATGCAGATATGAACAGCTGTACGCTGAAGTTTGCTAACACACGTCCATCTTATTTGATTGCAACCGAGGATGGCCTTTAAGGGACATACTACTGACGTCCAAACAATGAGAATCATAATTGCCAAAGACAGTGGTTAGCAAACTTTTGTGTACCACTGTATATATCTAAGTAATAGGAGTAGTACTTATAATGTTATATGCAATTGTACCTAAAACCATATATTCAGAAATATATATTTTTCGCCAACTTCAACAATGACAATAAATTTAAATTATCTAGGCAATAATCGTACAATGCAGTCATATTACCTTGACGTAACTATTGGTAGTAATTTTAGTTAAAAATAATATAGTTAACCAGGAATATTAGACTTTACAATATCTGCCTCTGCTTTAATTCAACATAATTGTTAACTTTGACGTTATAACCCAATAAGCGTAGTTTAAAGGTTTTCTTAGCAATGATTTGGAAAATATCCGACTTTAAAAGAATATGACTTTAATTATAGGTATTTAATTAATGCTGTTATATAATATTGCAATGTTATAGGTATTAAATTATTGGGCTTTGAACGAAAATATAGTCTAATTTGTAGTAAGCGTTTTATTTCACATCTGTATCACATTACATCCATTCACAAAACTTGCTTGTCTTATGCCTACTCTTACAACTTACTTCATTCTCATAGAATTGCCAACCTTATCCTTCAACACCCCCACTCAATTCTACAATACCCAATTTCATTCTGAAGTATTCGAATTTTACTCTAGGAAGTGATTTGGTCATTATATCCGCATACTGTTCATTAGTTGATACATATTTCAAATCAATTATACCCTCTGATACACAATCTCTAACAAAGTGATGTTTTACATCTATATGCTTTGATCTTTTTGTTTCTAAAGTAGATGCCATTTTGATACATGATTGATTGTCCTCATAGACATTAATACAACTTAATTTACAACAAACTATTTGTGTTAACAATTGCTTCAAAAATAAACATTCAGCAACACAGGCTGCTAAAGCTACATACTCTGATTCAGAACTCGAAAGTGCTACAACTGTTTGTTTTTTACTTTTCCAAAAAATATTGTTGTTGTTTAACTTTACAATAAATCCACTAACACTTTTTCTATCATTAAAATTGTTTGCAAAATCTGAATCAACATATGCAGTAATATCTACACTACTACTGGATCTACAATATTTCAGTACATAATCCCTAGTTTTCTTTAAGTATCTTAATACATTTTTCAAATGTTTCCAATGTGTTATTCCAAAACTATTTTGGAATTGACTAAAATACATAATTGAATAACATATATCTGGTCTAGTACCCAGCATAATATACATTAGACTACCAATAAGTTCTTTGTATGGAACTCTTAAATCTAGATATTTCTCTATTTTTAAATTTAACTTAGGTTGCATTGGCACATATGCTTCTTTACAATCTAACATATTAAATCTCTTAAGCACTTTATCTATAAGATTTTGTTGTGAGATAAATAAACAACTATCGACTTTCTCAATTTCCAACCCCAAAAATACAATTTTACTACTATTAGAGTAATCTTTCATTTGAAATTCAGTTGAAAGTTGAGACTTTACACATGTCAAAGTTTCTAAACTGTCTGATATTAAAATCAAATCATCCACCCAAACTAATAAATATGTTCTCCCCTTAATGAATAAACACGGATCAGCACTTGATCTTTCAAAATTGATCTTAGCAATATATTCACTTAAACGTTCATACCAACATCTTGGACTTGATCTTAAACCATACAGCGCCTTCTTTAACTTGCAAACTTGTGTGCTGCTGTTTCCTTGAACTCCATCTGGTAAACACATATACACAGGTTTAGCCAACTCTCCATTTAAAAATGCTGATTTCACGTCCATTTGGTGTATGTGATAATCATTTTCAATTGCTATTGACAAAAGTACTCGTAAAGTTACCATTCGTGCCACTGGTGTGTAAATTTCCTCCTCTGCCGACATCTTTTGTTGGAAACCCCTTGCTACCAATCTTGCTTTCTTTACAGATTTATCCTGGATTACTTTCTCTGTAAAAATCCATTTGGAATCAACTAATTCTTGACTTTCCATATAAGGTACAATTTCCCATGTTTTGTTTTCTTCTAAGACTAAGATTTCTTGTTCGATTGCCTTTCTCCAGTCTGCATCTTGCATGGCTTCTTCAAAGCTTGATGGATTTTCTGAAGGTATGTATCCAATTGATAAGGCCATCATTATGTTCATTTCTGAGTCATCTTCCTCATTCATCTCATAATCCTGTAATTTTGTTGGTTTTTTCTTCGTTCTTGTGCTCTTTCTAATATTTGTCTCTTCTATTTTATTTTCCCTGTCTGGTTCAACTATTTCTTCATCATTTGTTACTTCACTGAGTTCCCTTTCTTTTGAAGTTGTCATTTGTTCATTCAGTATTATATTTTGTGTCTTTTTCTCTTCATCAAATATAACACTCCGAGCTGTCACAATCTTTTCACTAATAGGATCCCACATACGATATCCGTTTGATGTGTATCCAATCATTCTCATCTCTTTGCTATGGTCGCCTAGCTTCTCACGATTTTCCTTCGGTATATGCACATAACCTGTGCACCCAAATATTCTTATATTCCCAATGTCTACTTTTCCGTCATTCCATAATTCCGCTGGTATTTCATTTCTTATTACTGATGTTGGAATTCTGTTAATTATATAAACAGAAGTTCGAACTGCTTCACCCCAGAATGTCTTTGATAACTGCGATTCACCCAGTATACATCTTGCCATATTCATAATAGTTCTATTATACCTCTCACTAACTCCATTTTGTTCCGGGTTATAAGGTATAGTATACTGTATTTGAATTCCTTTTGTTTTGCAAAATTCTTTGAATTCCAGTGAGCTGTATTCTCCTCCATTGTCACATCGTAATTTAGAAATTTTCAAATTAAACTTCGCTGATACATTAGCCTCGTATTCCATAAATTTGTCTAAAACTTCGTTTTTATTTTTCATAAGATATACGTGAGCAAAGTGAGTAAAATTATCTATAAACGTAACATAGTATTTCATTCCATCATGTGTGGCTGGTGTAAATGGGCCTGCAACATCTGACGATACTGTTTCCAATACCCTTTTAGGTCTTTTCTCTTGTGGTATACCTTTGAAAGTTGCACGAGTCTGCTTCCCCTTCAAACATATTTCACACATCGTCCTTGCTGGATAATATGAAGAATGTCCCATTCGTCTGTGCAAAATATCATTATCATGTGATAGATTAGCATGCATATTCCTTATGTTGAATTCTACAATGTATAAGTTTTGTTGGTTATAACCTTTTACTATTACTTTTGAATCTTTATTAATGATCTTTACCTTGTTGTCTCCAAATAGTACTGTTAAACCTTCCTGTTCCAACTTTTTTACTGACAATAAGTTATAACTTAAATCATCACATTCCAAAACGTCTTTCATCTGTATATTTATACCTTGTTTTGTTTTTAAATATAAATTTCCACTTCTTTTTGCCTTTACCGACACTCCTTTCTTTGCAACATTTATATTGAAGTCCACCGACCTCTGTTCCAATAAATATTTTCCTGTATTCTTATTTATCAAGTGATTTGTTGCACCCGAATCAACAATAAACTTCAGTGTCTTATCGTTATTGTTGACATTCATTGCACATACATTTTTAACAAAATTGTCATTGATATTGATACCAACCTCATCATGTGCGTTTTCCATATTCCCTACAAACGCTATCTCAGATTCTTCTGTTACATGTACACTTTTGTTATACATTTTTCTTTCATAACATTCACTTCGTTTATGTCCTTGTTTACCACACTTATAACACTTAAATGGAAAATTACCTCCCGTTCTGTTTGTGACTGTATGCCTTTTCTCCCTGTTTCCTCTTCGACTTGTAAATACAGCTGACTCTGGTGTATTTAACGGGTCTAAACTCATACTATTATTTTGTCTAATTTCTTCCTGTAACAGTTTGTTCTTCACAAATTCGAAGGTCATGTCCTTTGGGTTCTGACTGAATATTACATCGATGGTTGTAGCTATCGCTTGATATGATTCTGGCATTGATGCTAATAATTGTGATATTGTTTCACCCTCTTGAATTGTGCCACCACTATTACGCAAGTTAGAAACTGTTCTTTCAAATTGTATTATGAAATCCTGAAGAGATCCTTTTGTATAACTCATATTCCGTAATTTTTTCTGTAGCTCTACTTGTACAGACAAACCTGTTTTCGTATAGGCACTTTTTAGATTGTCGTACATTTCCTTTGCAGTCTTCGTGTCTTTGACTGTTTCCAAAATATTGTCTGCTAGTAGCTGAACAATCAAACTACGTGCTTTCACGTCTTTCTTCCTAAATTCGTCATTTTGCATTTCAGCACTTGTTTCCTTCAAAACTTCCAGTGCTTCATTCTGTTCCAAAATTAACCGCATTCTAAACTCCCAGTTTGTGAAATTCGTTCCGTCAAACGGTTTTACGTTTGCTACTTGTACCGATAACGCCGACGCCATTTTCCGTCCGTTGGTCGCTTCGCTTCCAGACTTTTTCCCGCCTAGTACTTTTTTTCGCTCAAGACCACTTTTCCCGTATTTTACTACGTTATATACTTCTTCCGTTAGCAGCAACCGATTTCTGGGCACATAACCTATTAAATTATTGGGCTTTGAACGAAAATATAGTCTAATTTGTAGTAAGCGTTTTATTTCACATCTGTATCACATTACATCCATTCACAAAACTTGCTTGTCTTATGCCTACTCTTACAACTTACTTCATTCTCATAGAATTGCCAACCTTATCCTTCAACAATAGGTGCACCGAAGTATGATCATATACCATGTGCTTGCCGTCAAGCTGCGGATACAGTTTACTGTAAGATAAAACGACGACACCGAGAGTTTGTATGAGTTAGTACGAGAAAGCAATATACAAACTGCAGTACAGCTGCTATCTATCCTTGTTGCCCTGATTAAACGAGAGTCAGTCTAGCCGGTCTAGCCTCAGCGTAAATGTACTCGAACACCCTCTTTTCCAACACTACACTCGACCAAAAAGTAGTTTGTATATTGCTTTCTCGTACTAACTCATACAAACTCTCAGCAGGTTGACCGCAAGCACATGGTATATGATTATAGAATAGAATTTCCTAAATTAATATTTAGGTACAACCCTGGTGCTACATTAAGAACATGAAAATTTCAAACTACAATGAGTAAATCAATTACGAACATCTTTAGGTACAACAACAATTAAATGAATGTGATATTATGTCGTTCTTAGCATACTATTTTATGTGACGACTATATTGGTAATTGTTAATTTATTTTTGAATTGGTAATATGAATGAATACAGAACTAAATGACATTTAAATTGCAGGCTTAATTAATTATGCAAAACTTACATTCTTTCCATACTACATTCTTAACATACTAAAAATATACATTCATACTCTTGCGTCAATTGAATAGAAATCTTTTTGCTTAGAGATATGTGTGTTCTGTTTCCATTAGCTGTTGGAATACTATCAAATAGTTTTTCTCTTTAATGGCGTATTGATGAAAAACAAGATAACAAGGCTATTAGATACTTTACACGTACAATATACACTAGTCTCTAAACGATAGGAGTATTATAATTCCTGAGCGAGCCAGCGGCCTTCCATGAAAAAGAAAGTATCTTTTAAATTTATATAATGCTATCAATAAAGAATGTTTGGAGCTTGTTTATATTCTATTTGGAAAATACCTAATTGATATTACAGAAGCAGTAAATATTAAAACAGCCAGTTTACAAAATAAATTGATTGAATTTGGTAGTTAATTATTGTTATGTTTAAAAATAAAATAACTTTTCGATATTTAGGTTAACAAGAACCTAACTGGTAATTTTCACAAAAATTACTATAATTGATTTCCTCTTAGCCCATTTCTTTTTTACAGTACGACATGAAATTATGAAACGACATTATTACTTGGTTTCACGAAAACTCTCGAGACTGGGCAAATTTTGATAAACGCTTTTCCTAGAGAATTTTAAATAAACATTGTAATTCAGCTGTCATTACATTTTAATACACGCTATGTTAGTTTGACATCAGATAAACTCTATCTATTACTTTCTTATACGTAGTATAAGGAAGTATTGTGATGATGAAAATTTTCGACCTCGAGATTTTTGCAGATGTCCACGTTTCGAGGTCCCCTGATACCAAAAAAGTGGTTTTTAAAAAATGTCTGTGTGTCTCTCTCTCTCTCTCTGTGTGTGTGTCTGTCTGTGTGTGTGTGACCACGATAGCGGTCAAACCGCTACAGATATCAATTCCAAATTTTGTATTTACGAATATAACCTCCCTCTTGAGAACTGATTAGATTTTGAGCAAAATCGGCAGACCGGAAGTAGTAGTTTACTTCAGTGAAAAAATCGAAATTTGCAAATATTTCGTCAACTACTAAGTTTACACTAATTTATAAAGAATTCAAATATACTCAAAATTAAATTTGAGAAAAATTGTGTTAATAAAGTTTATCGAAATTCCTACCGGAAGTAGGTATTTTACTCTTATCGAAAATCAGCTTTTTGCGAATATCTCGCAAGTCATGCTTTCTAGGCAGGTACATTACGAGTATAAAAGTATTTAGAACGTACTTTTAAATATCTTTTGTATCAAAAAAATTTCAAAATTCGGACCGGAAGTAACATTTTTACTCTTACCGAATAACGATTTTTTGAAAATATGTCGAAAATATGCATTCTATATATATTTATGAAGAGTACAAAAGTATTTATAGTTGGATTTGGAATATTTTTTGTATAAATGAAATTTCAAAATTCGGACCGGAAGTAACACTTTCATACGTATAAGAAAGTCGTGTGGTGGCCACACCTCATTTTTTTTTTAATTAGGAGGAGTGTTTTTAACTTGAAGCGCAAAAAGTGGACCATTCGATTGGTTGTTTTCGTGCCCAAATAATACTCACTTAATTTAATTGACAGTTGTATTTGTTGCATGCATATCAGTGCGTATACACATAACAGAACGTACAGTTCTGTGCAATAAATTGGCGTACACTTAATATACGCTTATGTAAATATGACTTTTGTTTGAATACCTGTCATGTATGTCAAATTGAATTGACGCTATAATTCCATTTGTCAACTTAACTTAAGCCATTTTCACAATGGCAAAATAATGTCAAAATTAGCAATAAGACGTGTACGCCAATTTATTGCACAAAACTGTACATAACCTATTGCATAAATTTGTCAAAAATAAATGTCATCATATATTGCATAGTGTACACATGGCTATACTTGGTGGTCCGCAGAATTAAAAAACAGTGTATAGTACTCGTAGTTTGCAAGTGGAGATAAACTGCACGTAGATTTTGCCATGGCAACGAGAATTCAATTCTGACAGTATTGTCAGTCCGTCTCAACCTTATTATGCAGTACAGGTCTTATGGGAATTGATTTCATGGTTGCCAAATCGTCTCATTGTATAATGTCGTTACAGTTCCGGTTCAATATCTGACATTTTTTGTAATCAAAACATAACCTATACGACTGTTTGGCATTCAATTGATGCATACTGCATACAAAAAATTAATAGTAATTTGAAACACTTAAAGTGGAGAATATATGGGAAGATGGATTAGTTAAAATATTTGTAATAATATAATCCTTTGGGATTGTTCTGTAAAAAATTATTTAAAATCTAACTGAATATAGTAAGCCAGAGTAAATGAATTAATATTTCAAAGAAACACTTAAGGTATACAATTTTCTTCGTTACTGAATATTGACATCTTAATCAACTATCCACTATAAATTCAGACCAAGACAAAGTTAATCACAAGTTTATTTTTCATAAAAAACTTTTCTATTTATAAAAACAACTTAAATAATACATATTTATGAAAAGAATAACAATAACCACACACAACATGTACTTTTATTTTTTAATATGTTACATGACTTATAGGTATAGTTTAATTGAATATTAATATGTTAACCTACATTGCGTTATACACATTTAAAGACACAAATTCCTCACAAATTCATTTTGCAAAAACATATTTTCCCATTTATAAGAACAAGTTAGTAATACATGATAACATTTATGAAAAAACTAACCATGACCATACAAAAAAGTAGGTACACATATTGTTTTATTTTTCTTCATCACTTAAAGAATCTTGATCTGATGATGAATGTGTGACGTTAATTATAAACTCTTCAACATCGTCTTGCAAGTTGGCAAGGTGGCCAATGTAATTCCGTCAATTGTTCACTGTTACATTCTGATAACCCTTCACAATTAATTGTACAATATCTCTTTGTTTGAATGTCGTATTGTGCATTTCAACGTAGTGCTTAACTTGTGCCCACACCATTTCAATTGGGTTTAATTCACAATGATAAGGTGAAAGCCGAAGAACATAATGCCCTTTATTCTTTGCAAATTCATCAATTTTGTTTCTCTCATACTGAGACCTAACCTCTGACCACAAGCCAGTAAATCTATTTTTAACATGTCATTATCAAGTGGAATATTCTTCTCAGTGAGCCATTCAATAATTTGGTCTTCTCCGTGCTACTGCTGGAAACTTTTCTAATTTTCTCGTGTGATATGAGGCATTATCGAGACCAACAACTGAGTTCTCTAGTATATTTGGAAGCAATTTATTCTTGAACCAATCTCCATATGTATCTGCATCCATTTCGCTATGAACATCAGCAGTATTTCTCTTACAAAGAAATGTACATTCAGCACCAATAACAAAACCTTGCTCGCCTCCAGCATGAATTAATGGAAATCGAGGCCCAAGACCACTTGGTGATTTTAAACTAGTGCTGAGCCCTTACGTAAAAGCTTGTCGACTGCTTTGAACAGTAACGTCAGTCCACTTTTTATTTACCGAGTGTCCTGCATTCACTCATGATTCATCAGTATATATTATAGTTCTACCTAAAAATAAAACAATCACAATCAAACACAAGCAAATAATAAATTGCGTAATGAACATAAAAGTATAACAAATTAAATGATAAACTATACCTTCGTCTCTGAATTTTCTGATGTCTCGTAAGTATTTATGTCTTCGCCTAATGATATCATCTCTTTCAATAAGAATACTCTTTCGTCCCACTGTTTAAAATTCAAGACTCATATCATGTAGCAATCTGTAAAAAGTATATGTATATGTATATAGGTTATCACGTTAATCAGAATTATAGATCTAGGAATGTATACTTACTTTTAAATGCTTGAAAAAGATAATATGCTTGCTAAAAAGAACGATTTAACAGAAATTATAAGATAAGACAATATAAAAGTTTACACACTACGGCAAAAACTGACATTTGACAGCAACGATTACTCATATACCCATCATATACTTTGCATAATAGAACTTGCAACAAGGCAACCGGATATAAAGATGTCGTTATTAAGAGACTACTAAAGATAATAAGAGATGCAATATCCCTATTAAACCTGTACTGCATAATAGGGTTGAGACGTATAGTATCGTTCAAATAAACGTCATACATATAGAGCAGACGCGTTATATTCAATTGCACGTCATCGATGACGTTTACATGTTGTCATAACTGTATTAGAGAAACTACAAAAGTTACTCTGTTAAATTATACTTGAGAGCATTTATTTCATTAGCTTAAATACAAAATTTATAAATTGATCGTAATATACGCATTCATGACAAAAAAACACATAATTTCCATATCAATATAAAATTTCTTTGTTATTTATTTTTAATAGACTAAAGTTCAATTCGGTGTTGATAAATCATATTTGTCAAAATGGCGTGTTGTGTATATTTTTCCTGTCAAATTGTTCATATTTATTGTTGCTTTGATATAAATTGTTTAAAAACAGTTCTTCTTAGAGGGTACAGTAATGGACATAAATAAATAGGACAGTGTTTTTTTCTAATGTAAACTAGGCTTTGACAGACATCCTCACTTACCAGAATTGTAATTCAAACGCAAGTTAATAATTTTATAATACATATAAAACAGAACAATTTAATTTCGGTAAAGATTTAATACACATATATTTTTTAAAACTACAACTTTTCTAATACTTGGTCATCGCACCATTTCGGTTGATAACATCAGTAAGTCACCGTTGCATCGAGTTTACCAAATTTATACAATACTCTCGGGTAACAACATTTTCCCATGCATTATTAATCACTTCTAATAATCCTTGGGCATTTCTGGGTCTAATATTTTGGTTTCGGATGTTTCTTAATAACAGTCCCCAAACATTTTCAATGCAGTTTAAGTCGGGGCTGCGACTAGGCCAGTTAAGCATATTAATGTTGTTTTCTCTGAACCAGTTTTTTACTGCATGAGCTGTATGGATGGGACAATTGTCCTGTTGAAATATAAATTCATTATTAGGATATAATTGGGACACAGAAGGCAACATGATATTATCTAAAATCCGTATGTATTCTTCGCTATTAAATCTACTGTCAATATGCCACAGAACACCATGTCCACGGGCTGATATCCAAGCCCACAAATTTATGGAAAATCTGCCACTCTTGTCTGAATTGTTAATATATCTTTCATCGTACCGCGAATAAGCAGGTCGATATACACGAATAGCACCACTATATGTGGACTGAAAGGTCTTTTCATCCGTAAAGATGACATTATTCCAAAAGTTATTATGGAAAACTATGTGTTCTAGAGCAAATCCCACACGCGCCTCTTTGTGTTCTTGCCTTAAAATATTTTTTTTTGCTGCTGAACGGTAGCGCAAGTCCGACTCTTTAACACGTCGTCGTCCAGTTCGTGCAGATCCCGGGAAATTTGTTTCTTCAGCAGCTCTAATTACGGTGAAAAATGAATTTTCCCTTAGTACCTCAATTAATCTTCTGTCCTGTTCTTCATTTGAAATCCTGTGTCGTCCTTGTCCTGGGTTCCTTCCTATTCTGCCTTCTTGTCTCCATTTTTTGACAATGTTAGTGACAAAATTTTTGTTAATATTAGGTTTGTTCGAACCTGCAGTTCTGAACGGTTCTAGAACTAGTGCGCATGTCATTTAAGAAAAAGACTGTTCGGACCATGCAGTTCTGGAACTGCAAATTCTGAGAACTGATAGTTCAGTGTTCGGTCTTTCAGAACTAGTAATTCAAGAACCGTTCGGAACGGTTCTAACAGTTCTCGATGATGGGCTAGTATTTGAAATTCTGATAAATCCGGAGCATGCGTAATTGTCATTCGTATCAGCTTTCGCATTTTTCTGGTTATGTTTATCGTATTTATGTTGAACTTTAGAGTTTGGAGTTGTTGTAGGTTAGTTTTTAAGTTATCGTTCAAGTACCTATTTGTTTTTTATTTTAGTTTGTGATATTATTAGAATATTGGTGTGATTCGGTTCATCAAACCTATTTTTAATTTTTTTTACAGTTTTTATTCACACCCATTATATCAATTTTGTAATAGCCAAAGTAAACAGCTATAAGTATATAACTAAACATTAATTTCTTCAAATGGTGGTTTATTGTTTTAGAAATTACTTCATTGACTACCATGTTCTTGAGCCTAGCAAGTGATTCTTTCTCTAAGAATAAAGTGAATGTAATGGTAGAATTATAGGAACTTGCGAACATGTGAAAAGTGAATTTATAATTATCATATATTCGTAGAGAAACTGACATATTTGTTAAACTTAGACAAAATAGTATTTAATATGTAAACTAAACTTATAATTTTTGGTTCGATGTGTCCCCCTTGAGACTTAAGAAAAATAAAGGGAATTTGTGATATCAACATATTAGATATCCGAACAATCTATTATATGTATGTGTTTGTACTAGCCTGTTACGTCATGAAAATTATAATAAATTGCAAGTTAATGTGACTCCCAGACTTGTGACACAAAACCTTCAGTCTGATTGATGTAAGTACCAAATCATGTAGGTATTGCAATTCAAATTACCAAAAAGGCTTCAAATCTCCAAAATGGATTGAAAGAGTGTGCTACTTCACAGATTAAAAAAAAGAAGAGTTGGCTTTGAACATTGAAAATGTGTGTGCGCATTTGATGCACGTGCCAATTATTAATAACAGCTTGTATTAAAAATCCTTGTTTTATATACCCGGTTTATCAGAAATATCCATTACAAAATTTTGAAAAATGTACTGAACAACTTCTTCATTATTTTTTAAATCCTGTCGTAATTTTGAGATGTAACATTTAAATGTTCATTACGATTGACATTTGTCCACCAGTTTGGTGTTTTTTTAAAAAATGCAGAAATATCCATAACAAAATTTAGAAAAATGTATTTCTTATAAACAACTTTTTCACTACTTTTTAAATGCTGTCGCAATTTTGGTGGTTAGATGCAGATGCAGTAACATTTAAATGTTCATTACGATTGATATTTGTCCACCAGTTTGGTGTTTTGTAATATATAAATATATTGCTTATATAAAAAATGCAGAATTATCCATTACAAAATTTAGAAAAACGTATTTCATATGAACAACTTCTTCATTACTTTTTAAATCCTGTCCCAATTTTGGTAGTTAGATGCATTTATAGCTATTTAACGTTCATTACGATTGATATTTCTTCGAATAAGTTTGGTGTTTTTTTAATATTACTATTACTAATGTTGGTAGTACAAGTTTCCCTAAAATTCCAATTTTAAAACTGTTCGAACCTTCAGGATTTCGAACCGTTCTAGAACCAGTATTTGGCCGGACATGCGCATTATTATCAGAACTACTAATTCTAGAACGGTTCCGGAACTGTTCAGAACTGGAGGTTCGAACAAACCTATTATACACGTTGACACGTTCGACAAATACATTTTTGACAAAACAACTTGACAAATGTCATAACTATAAAGCCAAATTTAAACAACTAAATTTTATAAAAAAAGTTACTTAATTTTTTGACTTGTCCTAGTTAATTATGTCCACTACTGTACATCCTGTTTATTATTTATTAGCCTACTTTGAATATAATGCCGAAAGGTTTCTGCAAAGAGTCGACGCTTTTTACACACTTTTCTATACCTAATCATCTTTTAAATTAAATGTGAATAGCGTAAGTATTGGTTATTTTAAATCTTATTATGGATACATCATGAAATATTTAAAGTTTTTCGACAATCTAAATCAATATAATAAATAAGTTGAGAAAGACTGAAGTCTTAGAGTATTTCAATTACTAAATATATTACGTTATAGTTATTGTATTGTGAATAATTTTTTTTCTTTGGTTATATCAAATATCACTGACAGAAATAAAAATAAATCCGGCAACATATAAAAGACGATTCGTCATGGTTCTAGTATGACGGGCCATTGAATGTAACGCGTTTCCTCTATAAGTTTTTGTATTTTTCTCTTTCTTTTGTATGTATAGTGGCGAGCAATAAATTAGGTTAGCGGCCAAAAGCCGCATTCTGTTACATTCTGTTACCCTATGAGCAGTATAGAATTGTCCTGTTGAAATATAATGTCGGCTTCTGAAAATACTAGCATCACTAAGGGCAACATCACATCATTCAAAACCCTAATATAAACGTCACTTGAAACGTTCTTGTAAATGCAATAATATCCCAGGACTTTTTGCAGAAATCTATGCCCATACAAGAGCGGGTCAATATGTCCGTGACTTTTTGAATGAAACACAGGTTTTTGAATAAAAAATCATTTTATTTTTCAACATGGTCTCGTTTGAGCTCTATACACTTTGGCCAACGTTTCTACAATTTTTTATCCCTTCCAAAAAATAAGATTTGTCGAGGTCATCAAAATAGGTATTTGTTTTTGAGATGATTTCATCGCTGGAGTCAAATCTCTTTCCGCCGAGCCATTTCTTCAGGTTTGGAAACAAAAGATAGTCACTCGGAGAATTCGGAGAATAGGGCGGATGAGGGAGCAATTCGTAGCTTAATTAATGGATTTTTGCCATGGAAATTGCACATGTGTGCACCCTTGCATTGTCCTGGTGGAAAAGACCTTTTGCTTGGCCAAATGCGGTCGTTTTTTTTTCAAATCCTAATTTAATCGACTCAGTAAGTTGGCATAATATTCGCCATTGATTGTTTTACTCTTTTGAAGGTAGTCAATGTGGATTATACCGCGTGCATTCCAAAAAACGGTCACCATGACTTTATTGACTGACAAACTCACCTTGGCCTTCTTTGGCGCCGATTCACCCCGAGAAACCCACGGTTTTGACTGCTGTTTTGTTTCTGGTGTGTTATGGTGGATCCACGTTTCGTCCACGGTTACGAAACGGCGCAAAAACTCGTTCATATTGCGGTTAAACAACGCCAAACACTCCTGCGAAGTTGTCACACGATTGCGTTGTGGTCGATTGTGAGCAAACGTTGCACCCATCTTGCGGAAGGCTTTCTCATGCCCAAGTGATCATTCAAAATTGAAACCACTGTGCCATGTAATATGTCTAAGGCTTTCACAATCTCTCGCACTTTCAATCTCCGATGGGCCAACACCATATCGTGATTTTTTTAATTGTTTCGGGTGTAGAGGTCTTAACTGGGCGTCCAGAACTTTCGGCATCTTCCGTGCTTGTACGCCCACAACGAAATTCATTAAACCACTTTTTTACCATTGAAATTGGTGGTGCAGAGTTCCCATAGTGTTTATCAAGCTTTGCCTTGGTTTCAGTGATGGTTTTTTTCCGCAAAAAATAATGCTCAATGAGCAGATGAAATTCACATTTTTCCATTTTCTCCTCAAATCACGCGATAGTCTGCTTTCAATGGCTGTCAAACACAAACTAAATGACGCAGCTTGTTCAAATTTTGACAGGAGTCAACTGATGTCTGTTGACAGGAGCAGCGTTGCCCTTTCAGTTAAGAGGCGGAAAATTCAAAAATCACGGACATATTGACTCACCCTCGTATATACCTTTTGTGTATATTTTGCATCATACTGCCGACTCCTTGGTCTATATACTCTAACTTAGCCGAAGGGGGATGATTGGAGGGTTTTTTCATTACTAAACGGATGCGGGGACGTTAGGATGAATGATTGCCTGTCTTGCTGTTAGAAAAGGGCTATTTTTAGTATTTTGGACCAACATAAGATCGTCCACCGCAGTTGATACTCGAGGTCGTCCAGACCCCACTTGTCAATCCAGACATCCTTCTCTCTCCACCGCCGAATAATTAAATTTACCGAACTGTTTGCCATCCCTAACTAACCTGCTACAGCTACTTCAGATAATCCTGTTTCTACTAGGGGTTGGAAATTAGTTCCATGGTGACTAGAAAATTTCTTGACAACTCAAAATAAAATTTATATTTGACAGCTTGTTGGTAATTATTGACAAAAAAAAAAGATAGAATCAGCTGAAATTTCTAGTTTGTCAAAATATGACAGAATTTTGTATGACATTGGCGACCAGAATTTATTGCTCGCGACTCTACTTATGTATTCAAAGAAATGTTGTTTTTGCGTTGTTTAAATAACGATATTTTCGTCTAATAATATTAATTAATTGATACATTTAATTGTCTTACCAAATACCACTCGAGCTTGTATTTATTTCCAGAACAAACATTCGTTTTGACAAAACTCAAACTTTTTTACTTAAAGATAACTCGACTCGAACAAATAACAAAAGGTTATTGTTCTCGTCAGTTATCAAGCAAGGACGCTTTCGTTTAAAACGAAAGTTTGTCCGGATAAATACAAACTCTTATGGTATTACCACCGAATATTTTTCATTTGAAAGTTTATCGATACGATCACGACTTCAAAAGGTGTTTTATGAAACGGTTTTTCACTCACTATTTTGTATATTTCATATTCATGTCTTGATATCATGTGATTTTTCAAATTTTTTGTGCCCTTTGGCGACGCTAAAGCGACATTTCCCATATAAATATTTACTCCATTTATACTTATTTTCATAGCACTAATATTTATTTACAGTTTCATAACTAATATAGCAATATTATAAATATTTTCTCTGTATAGAATAACATTTACCTTTTTTTTGCTCCCATCTTTAAAAGCATGTATGAGGTTTTTTAATTGCAAAAATTAATTGAAACTCAATCAAGTTTTTGTTACTTATCATCAATCTGTCAAACTAATCTAACATGGCACGACAACAGAGTAAATAATTCTGTATTATTTTATGTACTGTGGTAGAAAAAGTACAGTATGGAATTTCTTTTATTAACTCGTTAGTTACTCTTTCTACTAAACACTCGCTTTGCTCGTAATGAATACAATTCGTGACTAAAAGGAGCTTTTTAAAACTTGGTATTAATATACTATTAATATACATGTGTACTTATGAATGTAGATTTGTAATATGTTAATGTATGGGAATCAATTTACATAATAATATGTTAATTTAAGTTGATTAGTTTCAGCGAAAACCTATCCAATCTCTTATTATTAACTTTTTCCTTTCTTTTTTTATAAATATTTAATATGAGTGCATCGTTCAAATTATTTATCATATTAGGCACACCAACCTTCCCCGGTCTACAATAGGTTGGCTGCTATTAATGTGTTTTACCGTTTCCGATTAAAGGAATATATAAAGATGCGCAACGCTTTAGTAAAATTGCGTGTTTTCCGTTAAGTCCTCCCGCAAACCCCTTACCTAGAAACATCATGGCTGTCTCGAGCTGTTTCGAATCTCGGACCCAAACGACTGATGCAGTCGCTATAGATCTCGGATCCAGTTTTGGCAACGCTCAGTGCTATTGGCGCATCTTTATGTATTCCTTCAATCAACGGTTTTACATTGTTTCGAGCTAGAGAGATAAGAGTTAAACCATTTATGAAAAACACTATTCAGTCCACATTGTTTCAATGTATATAAAAGTATAATGTATGTAGGTACCTCTTCCTTCTTGGTGTTCAGAATTACTAGCATCAACTACTTTAATTTTCCTTCATAATATTTACCTTAAATCTTGGTCAAGAGCATTATTTGGAAGGAACACTAATTGCCGTTTGACGAAATTTTGAATCCAACAAAAATTATTTAATTACTAGAAATACATTGATGTAATAATTAATAATTAATGGCCAGTTATACTAGCAAAGTTCTTGTTTCATAATGATTGTTTGTAATTTTTTTATTTGTACAAGTAGAAACATGTTAGCCGTCAGTTTGAGATTTGTCAGCGAAAGGTGTAAGATGGTCACAGAAAAGTAGAATTTTTTTAGCAAAATAATAAAGCCACAATGAATGAATTGTGGCTTTTTTTTACTTTTGTGTTGCATTGATATTCCAGTAAATGTGTACATATGCATTAATTGTATGTATGTAAAACAATTATATACAAACAGTGAAATTAAGTCTAAATATTATAAACTGTAACGATACATTCATAAAATCATTGACTTAATAGTTTAATTATTATAATTAATTTACAAAACTTACTAACGATTTACGTGTTTATAAATGATAAAATATATACCTATGTATTGTATTACTATTATTTGATCAGAGAATTTTTATTTCTTCTTTATTAAATAAATTCTTACAGGTTTTAGGCCACGTTAAGATCCTGTTTTAGTTTTAGTTTAGTCGTTCTTAATATTTAACATTACAGATAAGTACTACCAAAACATTTACATAATTATAGGAAAAAGAACATATGTAACAATTACATTTACATCTAGAACAAATCTATGTATATTCTAATTGCTAACAAATATAACCTAATATAAAAGAATATGTAGGGGTGGCTAAATTGTATCGTAAAAAATACGGAAGAATTATGTAAATATAAATAATGTTTTCATGCAAATATGCATATTTGTTACAGGAAGATATGTGATTATTTGTCTTTAGAAAGATATACATATTTATATGTATTACCAAGAACACAGCTTTATATGCAGTATTCAAAAATCTTATGTCACATAGATTTTATATATGGCACTATGAACACAGTACTGAAAATACATACGAAATAGTCTTAAATAGAAGAAGTATTAAGTATGTATTTGATACATTTCTATGAATTATTATATTGAATTATTCATTATATTTCAACATACCAATATGTGTTTTGGTTATTTGTGATCAGATTTTGTTAAACGAGTTTATTTTGGTATTGAAAGAAACCAAAGTATAATAAGTACACTCTCCCACCCTCTCGCACCCACAAAGACTACACTTGCCAAATAAACCAAAAAAAAAACTCATTGGCAGTAGAATAGGCAATTCAATATTTTTTAATTTCTTCACGCCATGGCTAAATGTATGCCGGCGGTGTTGCCTGTATAAACTGAGATTTCCGCCGGGCGGCCGGCGAAATCTATGCGATTGTAGTAACGTGTCAGCCGATAAAGAAGTGTTTTGTGCAGACACGGCAGAATGGAAGTATTTGTTTTGTCGATTTCCGTTATTATACTACATAAAAGTACCGCCGTTATCGTTATCATAACCTAGTTTTATTTATTACGGTCATTTTCTTTTGCTTTTCCGCTTTTGTCAATTGCGTTTCACTATTTGTCAAATGACTTTCCATGAAATAAAACGTCAGCTAAATTTGTTAAATGGAATTCCCTTTTTGTCAAATTACTTCCCTTTATATGCTTTTCTTGCTTATATGTAGGTATGTATAACTCTACCATTTTATAAAAAACTATAGAAATTTACTGATTAAAGTGAGAGTTTCTTTTATTTAGATACCAACACAGTGTCACATCTATGTAATCTAAATTTGAAATTTCATTTCTTTGTAAATAGTTGTGTAAATATGTCTCCATGTGTTGAACATAATTCAAACAATTTTGTGGACGTATACGCTCAGATGCATTGTGTGCATCTGCTTCCACTGGCTGAGTAACTCTTTTAGTGGATTTAGAAAAGGGTTATAAGCAGGAGGAAACACTGGAAAATGACCATGACCTCTAATGAGCTCCAAAACTCCCTCACTTCTATGGAATCTTACATTGTCCACAATAATATGAGCCCCTTCTACACCGTCATTATGTAAATTTTGAATAACGTTGTAAGAAATTCAGAAAAGTGCAGTACATTAAAGGGCACATCTTGAATTTGAAACAAATACAATGAATTTATGTTCAATACAGCGCTAATAGAATAATTGCGCCGTCTTAACTGTGCTTTTATTTTTGATGCTCTGGTATTTTTCACAAATATTCCGTAGGAAACGCAAAATTATATTTGTATTCCGAATTCGTCAATGAAAAACATTTTTTCTCTTTCCAAGAAAGTAATCAACGCGAACTTGAATAATGACCGGTGTATTTCTTCTTTCAGGAAGATAGGATACTATTTTTTAACAGAATAAGAAAAGTTGCTGTATTGATAAGATATAGTGCTATTTGTTGAAGAAGTGGTCATTGGTTTAAGCACTTTTATTGTAACTGGCAGAGGGTTAAAGAACAACCTAGGTCAATCCAGTCACAAATCTGTTCTTTTTGAGCATTTAATAATTTTTGCTGCCGATGTCCTGCACTTAATTTTGCAGTATTATTGTTTTCCTATATGTTGCATAAATTTTTCTAACCGTATCCGGCAAAACGAAAAGAAATTTTGAATTATGTTATGTTTATATTACATAGATGTTATACTGTGTTTGTATCTAAATATAAAATAAATTTCTCACTTTAATTGTAAGAGGTATACATACCTACATATAAGCAAGAAGAGCAATTATAAAGGGAAAGTAATTTGACAAAAAGGGAATTCCATTTGACAAATTCAGCTGACGTTTAAAAACATGCAAAGTCATTTGACAAATAGTGAAACACAATTGATAAAAGCGGAAAAGCAAAAGAAAACGACTGTAATGTGTCTATGAATCTAACAAATATGTTAGTTATATTTTAGTTATTCCTTATATTTTTTAATCAAATTAAGTGTTGCTGTAATTAATAGGAGATATAGTAAAATCTATTTGTATAATGATCTCTATGTGAAGTTAAAAAACGTTGTAAGATTTCTTAATATAAACGTAAGTAATACTTCCTTTTTACGAGAGACAGGCGGAAATTATTGAAAATAAAAAACACGGTTAATATTTTCCAGGATTTTATTCTAAATATGCTCAAAGTAATTCCCTTCAGCAATGATACACTTGACCATTCTTTCTTTCCATTAGTTTCCACTGTTTAAAATCTTCCAACCAATCTTCTTTCGGAATACTTTCAAAATAAGCGTGAACTGCTGTATCAATCTCTTCTTCCGACGAAAACCTTTTGCCCCGCAAATTGTGTTTAAGCCTAAAAATAGCCAAAAGTCACACATTGAGTACGGCGGATGTTCTATTACTTTTATATTTTTTAGAGCAAAAAATTGGAGTTAAAACTTCTGTATAGGACGATGCATTATCATGATGGACCATAATACCCTTGTCTAGAACTTTATTGAACACTTCAGGCAAACATTTTTCAGTGCAGTTATTAGCTGTGACTGTCTTTTGTCAATCTAGCTTAATTACATTTACCAAGCCCGTACTTCTGAAGAATACCACATACATAACCTTTTTCATAACTCCTACAGCGGCTGCTTCTTAGCCACTGTAGGAGTGTCCTCATCGTGAATCCACAAACGACTTTCTTGGCGGGAAGGAAGGTAGAAAAAGGGAATATAGGTTTCGTCACCTGCCACTATTTTGAAAGGAAATTAGTGCCCGCCATTATTTAAGAAACTTAAAATTTCATGGCAAATTCTCACAGGCTCTGCTTTTTGGAAGTCAGAAAGGTTATACAGCACAAAACGACTATTTTTTGATGTTGAACAGAATTACTTTTGCGTTCAAATTTCTTATACTATCGGTAAATGTAGCCAAGGAAGGTGCTTGTTCACTAAAAACTGAACTCTCTTTGCCCACATAAACGCTTAAACCACCTTCAAAATTATAGTAAATTATGATTCGAAAGTGCTCCCTGATTAATCCGTTTTCTTTTACTTTTAAAAAATAAGTAACTGAGTTATAACGAACGTAAACAAAAAAAGAGTGTTAAACGTAATATTTTTGGCTAAGGTGTAACCTTAGAAGATATGCTTTTCACCAAATCACCAGTGGGATAACATTGATTTCTTAACAAACGACATCCCTATAAATCTAACGGGACCGTAATGCGTGACAGACTAATCACCTAAAATTCTGACAATGGACCGATACCCGAGTCCAGCTTGAACGGATTATTGTAATTTTAGGTGATTAATCTGTCACATTTTCGGTTCCGTTATGGTCCCGTTAGATTTAGGTAGTATAGATAGGGATGTCGTTTGTTTAGAAATCAGTGTTATCCCACTGGTGATTTGCTGAAGAGCATATTTTCTAAGGTTTCACCTTAGCCAAAAATACTACTTTTAACACTCTTTTCTGTTTTATACAGATTTCTACTGAAGATGGCAACTTATTTTCCGAAATACGTATATAGATTTTTTTATATATTTTTTGTCGTAAGGGATTTTTGCATTTTATTTCATCAATATTTAAGGCAATATTTATGCAATGAACGAATTTATTTGATAAACTTTGGTAAAACTAACAAATTTAGTTTTTTTCTTGATTAAAGTTGTTCATTTAAGACCAACTTTAATATTCCCTAGTATTATACTAGAGACTCAAGAACGAAACTTTAAATAACATGTTAACAGTATAGTACAGGAAATATAATTATGTGTATTACTATTTACTATGTAATTTGAATATGTGTGGACCAAAATATCATTTAATTTAGATCCCACCACAAATGAATACCTATGCATAAATAAGGTTATAGAAGCATAAAAAGATCTTTCAAAATTATGAAAAGAAACTGAAAATCACAGTTTTCAAAATTTTTGAAGACGCATTCAAAATTTTCTCAATGGCCAATTCATAGCATTGTTACTAGAACTAAATAATTCTAATGTTTATTAATTTGCCTTTAAGGTTTGTTACATCTATTATTATATCCAAGAGTGTCTTGGACAGATATGAAAATATACTTTTCTAATCCACCAATTAAAGAACTTATAAGGGGAGTCAGAAACCTAGGGACGAGAAATTGAAATAGAAGAATATAGATTTATGTTAAATAATTCATATATAACTTACTAATAAGCTGACTGGAAGCAGTAATTTAATTTAATATTGTTGTATTAGGAAACTAAATTAAAATATCCGACAATTTCACGGAAGGATTATATCATGATATTTAGCTATAATTTTGTATTAATTTATTTTCATAAAAAGTTACGTGTTTTAGAAATAACCACAAAAATACATGAATTGAATTAATGTCTATCAACAAAGGCAGGCACATGAAAGAAAAAAATAAAACCGCTAGCTATATATATATATATATTATATATATATATGTGTATATATATATATGTAGTCCTCGACGAACATCAGCTTAGTGTACTGATGATGCATACCATTATGTATAAAACTTATTACCGGGAAATGGTAGAATCCCTAATTCTACCATTTCCCGGTTAGTAAAACTCGTAGTCATTTTCGCATACAAATTAATAAAATAAGAAAATAAATTCATGTTTTATAATTATTTTTAATGTAAATTTAAAATTATTATGGTAAACTTACTAATAAAATAAAAACACTTTAAATATTATACTTTTTATAATAATTTCACAAAATAATTAAGCAATTTAACATAGTCTCTCATTTTTTAGAACTTACAATATTTAACGTATTAACAATTATTCATCTGGTTTGTATCATGTTCAAAGCATGCACCTCAAAGTCAATAGGACATCTCAATATTGCCACCCCTAAATAATAGTATGTTCTCTTAAAAAGTATCAGTCAACCGTAGATACTCACTTATTATTCAAACAATTAACATACTAGAGTAGGTACAAAATTTTAAAAAAACGAATAAAACCGAAACGTTAATGCTACAGTATGTGAAGATTTTCGCAATTTTTGAACTTGGAATCTTCTTTTCCAAAAAGCCACGTAAACATTTGTCTAGCTTTCATGCTTACTTTAACAACACCTCTACTTTCGTACCATTGCTGATGATGTGGATGGTCTCTGTCGTCATCTAGGGAGTTCTTTAATCTGATTTGGGTAAGTATACCCACTAACAACTCGTCCACGTTGTGGTTTATGCCGACGGATATTTCGATAAACTTAGCTCGGTATGTGCATGCTAAACATTTTCCATCTGAAATAATAAGTAAAATTAATAATAATTATTAAAAATGTCGAAACAGAAGAAAACATAAAACAAGTCAAAGTCATACGTTGATCTAAATTAATAATTAATTAATTGATTAATAACATACTTGTATTGCCAGATAATCATATTGCTGATAAAAATACGATAAAATTGGTAAGAAGAAATTGTTTGGTCTAATATACAAGGTGTCCCAGATAACAGTTTCAATATGGCGATTCCGCTCATAATAAAAGATACAGGGTTGGTTAAATTAGATGAATTATTCCTAGGGACTAGTAAAGTTATATGATATTCTCCAATTTTAAAATTTCCATGTATTTTAGGACTCAAGAAAAAGAAAAATAACAAATTTCTTTTCCTTCTAATAAAACTTTTTTGCTATAGCAGACTCATAATTTTTATTTTTACTTTCTTGAGGTACTTTTTATGCAGAATTTATATATCGAGTTTTTTGCACTTTCCATTTTTTAGTTTTAACCCATAACTTAATTTTTTTTATCCTTCATACAATGTGCTATATATTTTTAGAATCAATAAAGAACATTATACAAAAATATAATAATAATGCCAATAGAATTTAATGTAACGTAAAAGTTACTCTGTCCAGAATATTTATGTGTCAAATATGGTTTCATTAACTGATACTTAAAAATTTGATATATTCAGTTATTACTTCTTTTGTTATATAAGCAGTGTAGAAGCTGAACGGATGTATTTGAAGTGTATCCTGAATGAAGCTAAGTCAGTGTACAGAAATTTGGTTATTAATTTAAAAGAATAACGCTTCTTTTCCAAACCTGCTAGAAATCCGAAATTAATAAATGAAGATGTTGAATTAAGTGTATTGCGATCTGTTATTGAAAACCCTTCTACATCTGGTAGAAAAAATACAACATAATAACAAAATTGAACATAAAACTATATCACGACGAATTTTAAAGCGTCACAAATACCACTCGTATAAGTACGCCATTCTACAAGGACTTCCGAGATGGAGATCGAAAGAGAAGTTTACAGTTTTGCCAATGACATGTTAACCAACATGAGAATAATGATAATTTTCCTGCTACAATTTTATGGTCTGACAAAAGTAGATTTATAAATAATGGTCTCTTCAATAGGCACAATGTTTACTTTTGGGACAGAGAAAAATTTTACGTTGATAGAAAAGTCGGCATCAAATGAGATTTGGTTTTAACGTCTCTCATGGCGCTTTAGGTGCTAATCTTATTGTACCAATATTTTTTAACGAAATACTAAATAGTGAAAAGCATTTGAATTTACTACAAACTGCTTCAGAACATGACATGATGATTTATCACTGATTGAGAATATTAACGTCGGCTTTCAACAAGTTGGCGTCCCACCCCACAATTCAAACATAATCAAAGAATATCTTAATAATCGGTTTTTAAATACGTGGATTGGTAATCGAGGACTGATTTTATGGCCACCTAGATCTCCAGACTTAACGTCAATGGACTTTTTTGTTTGGGGATACGTAGCAGATCGGGTGTAGGTGCAAACATTTGATAATACCCAAGATCTTTGCAAAGCTGGTTTTGCAGCACTTGGTAAAATTAAACGGCAAAAACTACGCAGTTTGATACGTCGACACTACGCAAGACACAATTATGCTTAGCACGTAATGGTCAATAGTTTGACCATCTTTCATAATTGTTTTATTTTTAATATTAGTATTTTTATTATTCTTATTATCTATTAATTATAGTTTTCTCCTGTATCACGGCCTACTTATTGTTAGAGTGTTTAATAAAATACTTATTATTATTATTTTTGTTGTTTATCACTGAAACTAGGATAAAAAACACATTCAATTCTTTCAAAGCCGACTTGATGTTACATAAGAAAAATTTAAGTTATGGGCAAGGTCGTGCAGTGCACAACGGCGCCAAGGCCTTAAAGGCGCCTACGGCCACTTGTGATAAGTTAAATTTTAAAAATATTAAAAACATTTTTTGAAAGTTTACAACAAATCAACAAATTTACATAAAACAATTATTACAAATATTTTGGCATTGACAGCAATAATTTTATTGTTACTTGAAAGAGTGTACTTGATATTTGCATCTACACTGTTTTTTGTATAAATTTAACTTAATTAATATTATTTAATAATTAAAAAAGGTGAAAGGGGTATCTTAAGCATTTTAATAGAAGCTAATAATCGTACTGTAATAATTTTATTAAATGAATACAGACTTTTTTCGGCTTCATTCAAGAACCATTGCATATATAACAAGTGCGCCGTGCATTAGTAGGTATTATGTATATGGTCGAATATGGTCGATATCGAGCTTACAGAATCTGGCTGCAGGTTTAAACTTGCAAAATTTTGGGTGTATTTAAACGTTTTCGCAGTCGGTGCAGGTTTATTAACTTATCGTTGTCGTAGGCGCGTGAGCCGTATGAGCGTACCAAATATATGTATGTAGTAAGTCCTGATTTGATAATATAGTGATTGTGAAAAATAATTAAAAAATAAGGTAAGTGATTAAGTGAATTCAGCTTTATATAGTAATAATAATTATAATAATGCTTTATTCAACTTTAAAAAACTTACATAGTTTTAACTATACATTCAGTTTACCTAACTTCTATAAATATTTAACTTAACGAAATTTTACATTACAGTAATTACAAAATTTAAAATTTCGAATTTTTTTGAAGAATTTTTTATATAAAACAAATAAAACTTTGTGTTTCCTAATTCTTAGTGATTTTATTTAGATGGCCATAGAAGAAAAAAAGAAATAATCTGGTTATCAAAACTTGGTTAATAAGCGAAAACGGGAGGAAGACTTGGAGAAGAGCAATTTAAAAGTTACCAACTTTTTTCGGAAGCTCACACATTTTTAAGACAGTACTTCTACTGATAACAGTGGTTTTCCATTTCCATCAACATCAAAGTTTCCATCAGAATTAGAGAAGCAAGCCAATGAGGATGAGGGTCCGATAGATTCAGGTTCTGATACGTTTCAGTCGGTACCATCATGTTCGAGTAAGCAAGACGAATCATCCGAAGACGCGTATTCGCCCCTCACTAACGATCCAGGTCTTTGGCAGAGTATATTATCTCCAACCCAGGTGCAAGAACTAGTCGAAAAAGATCCTATGTATTATCAAAATAAAACTATGTATCCTAAAGACAAGAATGGACGTAAGTTTTCTGATATATATTTCACTCGAATTTTGTCAAATGGTGAAAAGGTTCAGAGACATTCTATTAAGAAAAATGTAGTTTTCTGTTTTTGTTGTAAAATATTCAGTGACACCAATATCCATTGACTAAAAATACTAAATTAGGATTAAGTAACCAAGACGGTTTCAATGATTGGCATCACTTAAGTTAAGCGAACATTTGAAAATTCACGAAAAAAGTAAATCTCACTTTCAAAATTTACGTTCTTGGTCAGATTTATTAGAAAGATTAAAAACTAATCGAACCGTAGATTCCGAAATGCAAAATTTATTAAAATGTGAAACTAAACACTGGCGCAGTGTCATTGAAAGAATAATTTATACATTTCAATTTTTGGCTGAACAAAACTTGGCTTTTCGTGGTCCTAATAATAAATTATTTCAAAGAAATAATGGACATTTTTTGAAATGTATTAAAATGATAGCAAAATTTGACCCAGTGATGTCTGTACATATTAATAGATCTCAAAGAAATATGCCATTTTATCTTGGAGATAAAATTCAAAACGAAACGATTAAATTAATAGGTGATAATATAAGAAACAAAATTTTAATTGAAGTTCAAAAAGCCAAGTATTTTTCTATATCACTTGATTGTACTCCCGATGTGAGTCACCAGGAGCAAATTTCTGTTTACATAAGATACGTTAATTTAAAAAACAATGAATTTAGTGTCGAAGAACGTTTTTTAACATTCCGTCCTGTAAATGATACAACAGGTGAAGGTTTAACCAACTTTTTACTGAAAACTTTAGAAAATTTTGGTTTAGATATTTATAACATACGCGGACAAGGATACGACAATGGTGCGAATATGAAGGGTAAACATCAAGGTGTACAAAATAGTATATTACATACCAAGGTTGAGAAGATGACTATTATTGCCCGAGTGGCGAGATTAAATTCCGAGGCGCAAAGCGCCGAGGAATTTAAGCCACAAGGGCAATAATAGTCTTCTCAACCGTAGTATGTATACTATTTTTTGTACCAGTAGTCTAATTGGACCTTAAAACCTTAATAATTATGAATAAATTTACTCATATATGTAAGAATGCTCTTGTAATAAAACTTCATGTAAACAAATAAGTAGGCTATATTTTGATGTTCACAAATAAGTTTTGACGTAAATGCTGAAACTAAAAGTCAAGTATTTTTTAGATTATTTTTCATTCCATTTATAATGTCTAAAGAGTTTAGATGTACACCACCTGACATGCGCGAGATTGCAGAACAGGCAGCTGAGAACTTGCTTCCGCATAAATCTAATCACAATCACTTATACATGAAAACATTTACAGAATTTAAAAAATGGTATAATTCCAAATATACAGTAGTAACTTCTGAAAACGTACTTCTGGCTTATTTTCATGAATATTCAAAAAATAAAAAAGCCTCGACTTTATGGGCGCAATATTCAATGTTGAAAGCTACACTTGGCCTAAAAGAGAATATTAACATATCAAAATATTTTAAATTAGTTGCCTTTTTAAAAAGAAAAACTTAAAATTATAAGCCCAAAAAATCATTAGTATTTACTCGAGGAAATTATAAAATTCTTTACTGAGGTACCCGACATATTGCTGTAGCATATAAATATTTATTTTAAATAACAATATTGCCATATAATTTATATGCTGTAACAACATACTTTTGTGTGTATTACCACACGTAGGGTATAGTCTTTTGTACACATTATACTCTTTAAATTATTCTTTACACACCAAGAACTTATAATTGGTTTTGTGTTTTATCTTATATTGTTGTGTCATGTACCTTATAACTATTGTGGGTCCTGGCAATGTTTGTGGTTCCTTCTTCTTTGCTGATGATTTTTTTCTTGTTCATTATAGGGAAAAGGTAATAGTTTTGTTCAAAGAAAAACTGTATGTCTATTCAACATAATCATGTATTTTTTTATTTTGTAATTTATGGATTCAAAAATATAGTTTCCTTTATATACACACCTTTATGCTCTAAACAAGATACATAATTGAAAAATGCTCATATCATTTATACCTAATGCCGGTTGTAATGTATGTAAATCTTTTGTTTATTTATTTATTCTACCAAACAAAATAAATATTTATCCTGCAAATAAACAAATGTAAACTTTTATTGTACGTTTATGAATATACTTATCGACGTTATAATATTTATGTATGGGCTTCAATTAATTGCTTTAGACAACCATTTGCACGTGTTGTATCGAGCTCTTAATCTATGCCTTGTGAAATTCTAATTTATTATTCGCTTACTTTGAAAGAAATTAATGATGTCTAGACAATACGATGAAGAAAATGCTCATTTTCACGTAACATCTCTCCAACTGACCAACACCATTAATCCTATTTGGTTGTAATTCCAACTATATAAATTTAAAATAAACCTTACAGGATAAATTATTTACTTGTCTATTTTTGTCCAACAATACATTGATTAATCATTCGCACGTAAAAATCAATGTCTGTCCAACAACTCGTATAACTTCATTTTCAAAAGAAATAATAAACTTACTTGTTATCAAAAAATCTATTTTGAATGTCCATTATGAACGCTTCAAATGAATTCAAATAAAATAAATTACTGTGACTATATGTGTTGAAGAAATAATGAAAAACTACAATATAACAATTAAAAACTTTAAGAGACCTTCCTTTTGTAAGTGTTTTGAGAAGTTCACCTCTCGGAGGTGTTATCAGAAGTCTACCTGTCGAATCTTGTCTTTGTATTTATAGCGGCAAAAATAAACTATGTTGACCATTGCGCCCTCTAGTCCATGTTTAGGTTGGTACTGGAATACACTTTCCCGTAAAATCGCTGCCCATATGTTGCCGCCTTGATACACGCACACATACACATTTTGTTCTGACAGTTCACAATTTTTCTTAAACGTCAACATAACCTTCCAATTCAAAGATCTCCCCTGCTTTGCACATCATTCCCAACGGTAGGTTTATTCTTGTCACTAATACCATCCTTTTTTGTACTCGTCAATGAACCTATTACCTTGTTCATTGTTCGATACATATTTTTCTTTCCATTTATTTATGTTAGTTTTACTTTTCTTTTAGCCGGAGTGCGCCTTGGCAAAATGGGAAACATGTTGAAGATAACCATTATCCCGCACTGCCTGTCCTTGTAGAACACGTCCGCCTCTAGTCCCTGAAGCATTGTGTTACGAACAAATCATGAACACAGATACCTTTTATTTACTTATAATGTCAGCTTTTAAATACAAAAATATGTCACTGCTGATTGCTTCTATGTTTTACATATTTTTATATCCTTTTTCTTAGTCTAGTAGTAAGCTAAGGTAAATTTTATTCTTTAATACTATCTAATTCTTAAACTCTCATAAGATTTTCACTGCTTTATGCATGTCGTATTTCATTTCTTTTCATGATTTATAAACCATACTTTTTGTGTATCTTTTCTACAAAAGAAATATATTACTTATATTTATTTTGTCTTTATTTCATATATTTCTTTATTTAATAAATTTTTATTCTACATCTTTTGTTTTTTATATTTATTTAATAAACTTTATTTTGCATATTTCATTATTTACTAGAATAATAATAAATTGACTATGAGTATGCAACTTTGTATACCTTCATGTAGTTCTTGTTGCATAGTTTTACTCAATAATATCTAAATAGGACTTTTTCTTATTTTTATTTTTATTTCTAAGCTTAAACTAATTCTTAAATCAATCTCTAAAACTATTCTTATTTTACAAGTTTGCGAGGTCACAGCAATATGTTACATTGCAACTAAGATAGTATGTTTATATATTAATACTTTGAAATTATTGATAATTTATATCTCTGTAGACTGGTCTTGTAATTGGTGTTGCTGGTGCATGCCGAAGGATGATTTGTGTAATTTATTAATTTCTGATGTCATCATGAGAGATAATTTAATTGTTATTCACATCCACAATAGCAAAAATGGTACGTCTCAAAAGTTTGTAATAATGGAACCACTTTGTAGCTAAAGGTTATATCGAAGATTCCCTAGTAAATAAAAAAAATATAGAATGTATGTTACAAGATCTACCTACATCTACTTACGCAACCACACCTGCAATATATACAGGAATTTTCAATATGAATTAAATAATTATTTGCATCTGTAATAGTTAGGTGATATATTGATTCCATATTATACTATCATACATATTTTATGTATTAATAGACAAATGCTTTTTTTTTTCATGTAAACAACAAAGTATTGTTAGAAAATATAAAATTAATAGCAATTGCTAAATAAACGTATATTATAATTCTGGTATTGTTAACCTAAAATTGTGCCTAAAATAGAGTTATTTATTTTGACGGTTCACAACTTGACATACTACTACTACTACAAGCATGAGTGCATGGTTGCGGCATTCGTTTTATTTGTTTTCATTATTTCCCTAGGTCAATAATGGCCTCATTATTTACCTCTTATTAGTTCCAGGTCGTGAAATGTCATTTCGTGGCGCTTTGTTACGTGTAAAAATGCTATGATTTTTTACTACTGGTACAAAAAAGAATTTTATACATTAATTCACGAGCAATATTTGTACCTTGCTGTAATAACAGTTTAAACCTCGTCATAAACGACGCTGTGAAATCCAATATGTTTAGTATAAATTTTTTCTCAACTGTTCAAGAGGTATATAATTTTTAAGTAAAAATTGAAATAAATTCAAATTGAGTTCAAAACAGTTTTATTCAATTTACTACAATTGTTTCACCCTACTAGGGCTTCATCAGGTGATGAATATTATAATACAAAATCTTTGTAGACGTTCTTATTTATGTCTTTTCCTAAATGAAGAGGGGGGAGTTTGTGACATTAGGTTAAGAGCGGGAGTAACTTATATATTTAATGTAATATTTAATATATATGTATATACATAACAATATGATTAAGAATATTAAAAAAATTTTGAATGTGTGAATTATTCACCGTTGTTAAATTTAAATATTTAAAATCAACTTAATAATTCTTATAGTTATATATATATTTATAAATTGTTTAATTTTATAATAACAGTAAACAATCAGTTTTCAAAATTTTTTTAATATTCTTAATCATATTGTTATGTATATACATATATATTAAATATTACATTAAATATATAAGTTACTCCCGCTCTTAACCTAATGTCACAAACTCCCCCCTCCTCATTTAGGAAAAGACATAAATAAGAACGTCTACAAAGATTTTGTATTATAATATTCATCACCTGATGAAGCCCTAGTAGAGTGAAACAATTGTAGTAAATTGAATAAAACTGTTTTGAACTCAATTTGAATTTATTTCAATTTTTACTTGTAAATTATGGAGTTTCAACACGTATCTCCGTCTTCAATCAATTGTATATAATTTTTTTTCTGCTTCAACCAGTCGGTGGTCTGTTTTGAAAAGTAACATTTCAAACTTAACGTTAAAACCTTTAACAGACACCAGATGGTCTAGCAGAATTCATGCAGTAACCCCTCTAAGATTCCAGTTAGGCGAAATTTACGATGCTTTTTATGAAGTTTTGTCTGGAAATAATTTTGATAACACTACAAAACATCTGGCTATTTCTATAGTTAAAAAAATTAAAAATTATGAGTTTGTATGTGTGTTAGTGTTGTGGTACAAGATACTAAGTAAAGTTAATGTTGTTACCAAGATCCTGCAAACTAAAAAAATCCATATTTCACAGGCTTGCGAAAGTTTGAACAACCTAAATACCTTTTTAAAGGAATATCGATCAGATAAAGGCTTCAGTGACCTGCTCGTAGATGCCAAAGAATTAGCATCTTGCTTGGAAGTAGATGCGATATTCAAATGTTCAGAAATTTTAAGGCCACGAAAAATAAAAATAAAATTTTCCTACGAAAGTGAAGATCAGCCAATTGAAAACCAAGAATTAAAATTCAAAGTCAATTGTTTTTTTGGAAGGCTAGACATTACTCTTTCATCTGTAAATGAAAGATTTGAACTGCTATCCTCTCATTCTGATGTTTTCAAATTTTTGTGGAATATTGAGGATTTTGGCAAGCATTCTGACCAAGAACAATTTCATTTTTGAAAAAAACTTGAAGAAGCTTTAACTGACAAAAATCGAAACGAAAAAGATATAGACGGAACAGAACTTTTACATGAATTGCAATTTCTGCAAAATTGCGACAAAAATGTGACGTCTGTAGTAGAAACACTCAATTACATTACAATAAATAACTTAACCCACTCATTCCCAAACATTACAATTGCATTACGTATATTGTTAACTATACCAATTTCTGTAGCTACAGCCGAAAGATCATTTTCTAAATTAAAGTTAATTAAGGATTACTTACGATCTAGAATAGGCTAGGAGCGGCTAGAAAATCTTGCTATCATTTCTATAGAGGCTGACTTTTTAAAGCAGCTGAATATTGAAAATCTTGTTAATGAATTTGCCAAAAGTAAAGCTAGAAAAGTCCAATTTCTATAAGACATTTCCGTTGTTTTCCTTCACGTTTATCTATTTAAAAACACGGGCACTCTAAAAATATTTTTTGTACCAGTAGTAAAAAATCATAGCATTTTTACACGTAACAAAGCGCCACGAAATGACATTTCACGACCTGGAACTAATAAGAGGTAAATAATGAGGCCATTATTGACCTAGGGAAATAATGAAAACAAATAAAACGAATGCCGCAACCATGCACTCATGCTTGTAGTAGTAGTAGTATGTCAAGTTGTGAACCGTCAAAATAAATAACTCTATTTTAGGCACAATTTTAGGTTAACAATACCAGAATTAAAATATACGTTTATTTAGCAATTGCTATTAATTTTATATTTTCTAACAATACTTTGTTGTTTACATGAAAAAAAAAGCATTTGTCTATTAATACATAAAATATGTATGATAGTATAATATGGAATCAATATATCACCTAACTATTACAGATGCAAATAATTATTTAATTCATATTGAAAATTCCTGTATATATTGCAGGTGTGGTTGCGTAAGTAGATGTAGGTAGATCTTATAACATACATTCTATATTTTTTTTATTTACTAGGGAATCTTCGATATAACCTTTAGCTACAAAGTGGTTCCATTATTACAAACTTTTGAGACGTACCATTTTTGCTATTGTGGATGTGAATAACAATTAAATTATCTCTCATGATGACATCAGAAATTAATAAATTACACAAATCATCCTTCGGCATGCATCAGCAACACCAATTACAAGACCAGTCTACAGAGATATAAATTATCAATAATTTCAAAGTATTAATATATAAACATACTATCTTAGTTGCAATGTAACATATGTCGGGTACCTCAGTAAAGAATTTTATAATTTCCTCGAGTAATACTAATGATTTTTTGGGCTTATAATTTTACGTTTTTCTTTTTAAAAAGGCAACTAATTTAAAATATTTTGATATGTTAATATTCTCTTTTAGGCCAAGTGTAGCTTTCAACATTGAATATTGCGCCCGTAAAGTCGAGGCTTTTTTATTTTTTGAATATTCATGAAAATAAGCCAGAAGTACGTTTTCAGAAGTTACTACTGTATATTTGGAATTATACCATTTTTTAAATTCTGTAAATGTTTTCATGTATAAGTGATTGTGATTAGATTTATGCGGAAGCAAGTTCTCAGCTGCCTGTTCTGCAATCTCGCGCATTTCAGGTGGTGTACATCTAAACTCTTTAGACATTATAAATGGAATGAAAAATAATCTAAAAAATACTTGACTTTTAGTTTCAGCATTTACGTCAAAACTTATTTGTAAACATCAAAATATAGCCTACTTATTTGTTTACATGAAGTTTTATTACAAGGGCATTCTTACATATATGAGTAAATTTATTCATAATTATTAAGGTTTTAAGGTCCAATTAGACTACTGGTACAAAAAATAGTATACATACTACGGTTGAGAAGACTATTATTGCCCTTGTGGCTTAAATTCCTCGGCGCTTTGCGCCTCGGAATTTAATCTCGCCACTCGGGCAATAATAGTCATCTTCTCAACCTTGGTATGTAATATACTATTATTTGACCTTTTGTTTTTTAATAATTTGGAATACTGTTTTTTATTTTGTTACTGTTGTTTCAGTGTGCAATAAAAATTTTAATAATATTTTTTTGTATGTGAACCTATTGTTTGCCTCAAATAAAAAATACCTACCAGTACTAACAAGTCTAAAGAGTTCGTCATAAATTTCAATGTTGAACTGTGGGAGGGTGGCTGGTAATTTTGGCTCAATACATATAGGGTAAAGGCCCCTATCAGTATTTCGCACGACGGCGCCGAAGATACTTGGCGCGTTCCTGGTTAAGGGTTAAAACCAAAAATGGAAAGTGCCAAAAAAAAATCCAAATTGGTATATAAATTCTGCATAAAAGTACCTCAAGAAATTGTATCAAATACCTACATCGTCTGCTATCCATGTATGAAAGGGCGAACTGCCGCCGTTAGTAAGATTCTTGACGAGAGTTGTAATTTTCTATTTTGTGGAACAAATACAAAAAAAAGTAATATATTCGTGTGTTTTAAGTTAAGTATATCTTATTATTGATTCATTATGAGAGGAACACTGAAAATTTAGGATGTGTATTCAGAAATAGGGTAAAACTTGCGTTTATAAAGCTAATCACAAGCGAGATGTGTCGTATTCTAGAGTCTTTTTGATTTCATAGAAAAGCTCAACAATTATTTATGCTACAACTAATACGTGTTGCTTTTTTTTAAAAATGTATTGCCATTAGCGACTTTTTGATATGATATTTGTTAAAATTAAATTTTAAAATTTCAAATGTGCTGTCCCCTGGTTTCTGAAAGTGTTATTTAAAGCTTAAGAACCTGTAAAAAAAGCAATTTGCTGCATATATAGTTTATTCGACAGAAAACATTGTTTCTTTCTATTTTCTATGTAACAAATAGTGATGTTTTTGTGAGTATCCATCCATCGCATATATTACCGTATATCTTTTTTTGGTTTTCCTAATTGTTCGCCATACACGTCTGAAGAAAATTTAAATTAAAATGAAACATCACTCTACATCCAAACACAGTGTTTAATTTATATGCCTTACCCATAATTCTACTTTATACAGTAATAAATCATATATTAGCCAGTAGACTGAATACATACTTTTTCTGTATATGGGTGTGAATTGGTGTGTATGTGAGTGAAGAGTAACGTACACAAAAATGAAAAGTAATTATGTATAAGTAATATGGGTAGGCATTTAATACGGCTTACTCGTGCATTAAAAATCGGCAATTTTTACTTTTTCTAATTCAGCATAAAAATGCATAATGATTTTTGTACAATTTGAAGGACTGTTCATCTTTATTGGATACTCGCCAGAAAGTCATTGCTCTAAGCCTGGCCATGTGTTGTATGAATGAAATGTGAAATAATGAAAAAATACCATTATGAATTATTTTGCATTACTGTTTTCTTAACCTAATTATAATTAATAATATAAACAATAATTACTTTATGAATTAATTTAAATACGCTAGAGTACAAATAGACCTGGATTGTTATCACTTGTTTTATTTAACTTACTGTTTAATAAACAATTCAATTAATGTTTATATTAGTTGTAATAGATAAATTTTAGATTATTGTGGATTATCCATAGATTCCGAATGAATTTATATAGAACAAGGTAAATAAACATCGTGACATACATTTCGTAATCCAAAACAGTTAAATTTGGATATATTCCAAATATATTTAAAATACACACAATGGCTTATAGTATATAATTTATTTAAAGAACCCTATTTCACGCAATTAAAGAACTTAGGAAATTACTAAATATATGTACTTATACAGTTTCGCATACCGCTCCGTTATTACTGAAATGACCAATTCCAATAATGGAACGATGGTAACCAGTAACAAATGTGCAGAATGTAAATCAGAAAACAATAAAGAGCCACGCAAGTTTTAATTCTCAACTATTCAAAACGATATTGAATTTCACTACAATTTAAAGCAATCGTTTAATTATATACGCTTCAGATCTTTTATCGAGTAATAAATTTTATGTCACTCTTGTTGTTGAAATGAAGATATAATTTTAACAATTCAAGTTGTAATTAAGAGACGCAGATAATTAATTATAGATATAAGGTTTTTATTCATTTTTATTATAGTGCGAGTTATTCGATTACTATTACTAAGTGAGAAAATAATGGTCAGTTAGTTTTGAAAAATTATTTTAATGCAGAGATAATAAAAAAAAAGATATAAAATGATAATTAAACTAACACCATAATTAGTATCGAAAATAAAAATCAAATATTTGCAAGTGAATGTGTTGTTTTTCCAAATTAGGTTCGCTTAATTTTAATATATAATATATACACTACATTCAATTAAATATTTTTAATATGGCTGGTCATAATTTTCGAAATGTTTCTAATTATCTTCTAGAAGTTTTTTTTTTTAACTGGATTGGTAATGTACGTATCGTCCTCTGTCCTTCAAGTTCATCACAATTAACCACTAGATATCTATCTACTTATAGGAGGCCGTGAAGAATAAAATGCATAAAAATAAACCCAGCAACGATGAAGAGCTAAAAGTGAATATTACCAACAACCCTAAGATGCATCCGCCTACAAAATAAGTGAATGCGTTCTATCCGAAATGATGAAAAGATATGAAATCTGCATGTGGTATAATTGTGGTCATTTTAAACATTTACTGAAATAATATTAGCGACTTACAAAAGCTTTATCTACAGTTTAGTTTTGTTACTATTTGTATAGTTATTTGTCTTTTTTCTTTCTTAATAAGTGCCATAGTACTTATAATAAAAATGTAAGATAGTCATACCAAACCTTAGATCTCTTAAATTAGAAAAAATACGAATTTTAAAGAAAACATAGCCAACTGCCTTTTAAAAAAACATAAGCTTACTTATATATTAATAACTAGTGCGTCATGAATGTTTAATTATGATTATTAAATTCTACTTAAACATTACTATCAGATGCTATTTCAGTGGTGTTGTTCCATCTTCAATGATTACAAAGATATATATATAACTGACAACAAATGACAAATATGAAAATGATATGAAGTACTTGTTAAGCAACTTTACTAATTTGTTAGTTTAACCGATAATGTATCTTCAATATTTAGAAATGTGAATTAAAGGACATGAATGTATAAATAAATATTAAATAATGATCCCGTAATAAGTAATAAAAAGTGTTTCACACGTTTTAAAATAATGTAAGAAATTTACCTTGTGTTGATACAGCACGACTTCTTGCCAAATCCACCTTATTTCCCGCCAGGATAACTGTTCTGGCCCTCAGTAGATCAGCATTCTCTAATGTTATTAACTCAGTCTTCGCTTTTGAAAAACTCGCCTTGTCCACCACCGAATAAAGTATCACGTATGCATCTGGTGGATTTGTTCTATCGATATCCTAAAAAAACAAAATTTATTTGTGTACAACTTTAATAAGTGACGGAAACCATACACATAGAAATACGAATTATGTATAAATTCATACATGCATGCATGATATATTGGAGATTTTTCCAAATACTTATTATTCTTTTTGATTTTAAAAGAAATTGTTTATGTTAAAGTAAGTATGCATGTTAAAAGGTCAGCGAATCAATTGCGGCGCTTTCTAAATTAAATTTATGTAACTACTATAAGAATAATACTATGATATCAAAAATTAAAATGGTCAATGTTGGTCATGGAATGTAAAACGCTTGTCTTAGTTTAAATCATCCTTTTGAAATAATTCAATCATTGTCAAGCTACACTGACATTATCAATAACCTACAAATGTGTTACCTACTTAGTTCAGCTGTAAAATAATAATGAACTACAAGTTATGAAATAAATAACGTTTATCGCCAACCGTCAGTAAAGTGATGCGTTACCATAGCGTTTTGCGGAGGTAAAGAAACACTTTATCGTACTGTACAATAAAGTACTTTACCTGCCGCTAATATCTGTCAGCGTAGCATGACTGATGACTTTTAAAAATAAATCGTTTGTCACTGTCATAAACTGTCAAAAGTTATTATATCTTTATTTCTTAAATTAACAATTTTAACGGTTGGCGATAAAATTTTGTATGCACCACGTCAGTAAAGTACCTTTACCGAACTCGTCTGTTACTCGCCGCGCTCGCTTCACTCGCTTGGCTCGTAAACCATACTCGTTCGGTAAAGTATCACTTTACTGACTTGTTACATAAATAACTATTATCGCCAACCGTCAGTAAAGTGGTGCGTTACCATAGCGTTTTACGGAGGTAAAGAAACACTTTATCGTACTGTACAATAAAGTACTTTACCTGCCGCTAATATCTGTCAGCGTAGCATGACTGATGACTTTTAAAAATAAATCGTTTGTCACTGTCATAAACTGTCAAAAGTTATTATATCTTTATTTCTTAAATTAACAATTTTAACGGTTGGCGATAAAATTTTGTATGCACCACGTCAGTAAAGTACCTTTACCGAACTCGTCTGTTACTCGCCGCGCTCGCTTCACTCGCTTGGCTCGTAAACCAGACTCGTTCGGTAAAGTATCACTTTACTGACTTGTTACATAAATAACTATTATCGCCAACCGTCAGTAAAGTGGTGCGTTACCATAGCGTTTTACGGAGGTAAAGAAACACTTTATCGTACTGTACAATAATAGTATATTAAAATACAAGTTTCATAAGACACGATTTTTGCTTGTTCTTTAGAAAACTCGCCTAGCGGCTCGTTTTCTAAACTTGAACGCGTGCGCAAAATGTCTTATGAAACGTGTATTTTATACTATTTTTTCTATTTCGGTTATTAAAAGTTCAAAAAAGCTTAAAATAAGAGACATGTTTTGATCGAATATTTTAGAAATTTTGCTTTTCTGAAGTTGGTTACTCTGATTTTTAAGTAGAAAGTTTAAAATATTTAAATATGGGTGGTCCTATATGCAATTGTGTTTAAAATTCAGACTGATTTATACAATAAATTATTTCAAATTATCAACAAAAAGGATGAAATAAATAACTATACGCCCCCAGAGATTCGCAAAATAGCAGAAGACAATTTACAAAATCTTTCGTCCACAAACTCTCTACATATTTATCAAAACAAACTTTTATAACAGTTGTACTATTCAACATGGTAAGTAAATGTCAATAGTAGTATCCGAAAACTTATCATCCAACTCTGCTTAACAATTTAAATTGCTAATTAGTAAGTGAAATGTTAGCATGTGTGCTTTTTATTCTTTGTACAATTTTATTGCACATTTTTGTTACTTTAAAGGCTTATATTTTGACATTTAAATACGATTTGGTTCCATTTTTTTTTGTTACCAACTTCAAAAAAATAAAATTAGCGTGCGATAAAGTAATACTTTATGCAACCAAAACGGGTGTCGTAAAGTGAACTTTATAGCACCGGAATAGAAAATAGTTATTTACGAACCAAGTGCGTGAAATCATATTTCGCGAATGAGTGACCAGTTTAAAGCGCGAGCCGAAAGGCGAGCGCTTTATGGACACGAATTCGCAAAATGTTTCACGCACGAAGTTTGTACAATATTTTTTGTACGAGAACTATAATAATAATACATATTGTTAAATACGTTATCGTTTATGACACACTACTAATCTCTTGATATTAATTAAAAAAAATTGAATTGGCAGTATTGATTATTTGAAGTGACATTTAATTTAAAATTATCAAATTCAAAAAATTCTATTTCATTTCCTTTTATTTTCATAGAAAAACAACGAACTGGGTAGCATATTATTAAGGTTAGGAATTTATGATTTTAAAATGTCACTAAATTAATCAAGTTCTAGGAAGTACCAACTTTACTTTTACGCACTCGTGTTTAAAGTGACTTTTTACGCACGCAAATCGAATTGTGAAATGACAGGTTTTGATAAGCGAGTACAAAAAGTACTTTACCTGCCGCTAATATCTGTCAGCGTAGCCATGACTGATGACTTTAAAAATAAATCGTTTGTCACTGTCATAAACTGTCATGAGTTATTATATTTTTATTTCTTAAGTTAACAATTTTCACGGTTGGCGATAAAATTTTGTATGCACCACGTCAGTCAAGTACCTTTACCGAACTCGTCTGTTACTCGCCGCGCTCGCTTCACTCGCTTGGCTCGTAAATCAGACTCGTTCGATAAAGTATCACTTTACTGACTTGTTACATAAATAACTATTTTATTAACCAGAAAAACTAAATTAGAATAATTGTTGGAAATGTCCCCTGTTTTGTTCAATGCACAAGTTTACGCGCCTCCTCATGCTGTGAAAAGCGTTTTGCAGCATTTCTGGCGTTATGGTTGCACATTGCTGAACAATTCTTTGTTGCAGTTTTTGCAAATTATGTATCGGATTTGCGAAAATCTTATTTTTTAAATAAGGAAAGATAAAATAGTCCATAATTGTCAAACAAGGTGATCTCGTATGCAAACTTATCAGCCGGTCATCAAAAAACTCGCGGAGAAAAGCAAGATTTTCTCGTGTAGTATGTGCTGTTGCACCGTCTTGCTGGAAATAACCGTATTGAAGTTCATCATCGTCTAACTGTTGCACAAATTCAGTTAAAAAAATATTTCTGTACCTTTCTGCGTTGACGTTGAAATTGAAAAAAATTGGCCCAATTATTCTTCTGCGAGAAACTGCCATCCAAACACCAATTTTCTGAGCATGTAGTGGCATTTCAATCAAAATATGCGGGTTATCAGTGCTCTGAGAATTGATGTATCCCGAAAGGTGGAACCAAGTTTCGTCAGAAAAAAAAGGTAAGTTCAGCAGATCGTCATTCATTAAATTATTAACGAACCAATGGCAGTACGAAAGGCGTCTGGGGTGGTCTGCAAGCAGAAGAGCTTGATATGATTGCATCTTATATGGATGCATGTTCAGGTCCTTCTTTACAATCGTTTGGCATGTTCCATAAGAAAGCCGAATTTCTTGAGAGAGACGTTTTAAAGGTTTTGTAGGCTCTTCTTCCATACGTTGACGAACGTCATTAATAACTTCTTCTGTACGAACTCTTCGTCTACCAGCACCTACCAGCGTCACAGAACCAGTTTCGCGAAACACTTCAACACAATTTGCAAGGCATGCATAAAAATTGTCCGGTAATACTGCTACGGCTAGGAAGTGCTCTCGAAAATTGTCCAAACACAAACGTTGACTGTATTCCCAAGTTCCATTAACTAGCACACCCGTTCGAAAATAGGCTTCAATCATGTAAATTTTGTGCTCTGTGGTGAGAACCATGATTCAAAAACCGTGTAGGATTAGAAAACTTCAACACAATAACTTGACAGATTTTGACATTCAAAAAATTATGACATACCTAAATGTACGATGCACGCTACGACAATAATTTTAAAATCCATGACCACCATTGACCAATTTAATTGTTCATATCCCGGTAGATCCCCGTAACAAATCTTGAAGTCCTATAGTGCAACTGTATTAGGAGCGTCTTTCCGTTCACTAGGATGGTAACGTGTCCAGCGCTATGCACCAACCGCCTATAATTATCCCAAAGATTGACGGTCTAGGTACTTATTCTCAGGTTTCTGAGTAAAGCTGGAACCAGAAAAAACGCCGTAGAAGATAGGGGCTACTCTGGAATCGTACCAGAGAACTTGTAGTCAAGTGTCCTACTTGATTAGGTACTAAGGCGATTATAAAACTACTGGCGCTTAATTAATTAGTCTTTGGTCACTCGAATCGAGACAAAACTATATCCAAAGTAATTTTTTTTAAAAAAACGCATATACACCGAGGCAAGCAATAGCATAAGTACTCAAATATTTCTCCCCTTCACCCAACAGTAGAAACGGTTATATAGAAAAACAAGACGTTGTGGATTTGTCAGAAATCGTACTTTTGTAATTTTTTAGTACATTTTGAGTCTAATAGTAAAAAGATTTACAGTAAAGATTGATTGATTAAACTCTGTTTTGAACAGCTTAAACAGCGTAAAATGTCTTGATCTTTATTTTTGGAGGCATGTGTACGTTACTTTGGGTTTGGAATCTTAATTTTGAATTGAAAATTTTCATTACTTAATTAACTAGTTAGTTATTTATTAGTTGGACACTACGTGCCATCCTCTGGTATTATCCTTGAATTAGACTTATCGGTATATACTAGATTACTGTGTTATATTTGAACTTCTTTAAGTAATTGTGTTAGTGCCTGGTTTTGTTTTTAAATTAATTTCATTGATTTTTTGAATTTTGTGCCTTTTTTGTCCTTCCTTGCTATTAATAATAACCTAGTAATGTTAAATCGTTATTCTATTTAATTCTTACATATTCTTTCTGCTGCCCCTAATTGTCTTGTGTTTGTTATTTATAGATACAACTTGCACACGTTGCACTTAAATATTAGTTAGTTAATTGAGGACAGATTGTAGAGCTCTTCGACAGAAAAACTCGAACAGCAGAGGATTTTTTTACGGTAGATGTAAATTTGAAATTTTGCAATTTTCAAATTTATAATTACACTTTTTACGAATTGTCTAATTAATATGCAAGGGTGTTCTAAAAGGTTTTGAAACCCTTACTTCTTATTATTACAAGTTTGTAATTTCAAATTATTTTGTTAATATACAGACAAACCTTAAGTTTGCTTACATTTTTTTATAACAATAAATTTGTTCATTTAGTCGAATGTAATTTGTTGTTATTGTTGATATTTCTGACTGTTGGTTCAACCCTTCAAAACTTGCTCAAGGAAACAACTTTGACACACTCCTTCCCGGCAACGAACATTTAAACATTTTATATAAATTTATAATGAGTACATAAGTATTTAGATCCGAATTTGGAACAACTTTTGTAAACAAATTTGTATCTCATATAGGCATAAGAAAGTCGTGTGGTAGCCACACCTTATTTTTTAGTTTATAAAATGTAAAATGTTTTGTTTTCTTATTGTACGCCTAACTTTTAAGTTTATTAACTACTGCTCACCTATTAATGGACAATATGTTGGACAATACATAGAAATTTAAAGTAGGGCAGTTGCTTCAAAGTTTGATCACCATGCATATTGCAACAAAAGGTTATTCATGCACGAGTTGCATAAGAAGCTGACGAATTTTTTCTCAACTGTTCAGAGATAAAAATGTGCGCGATATGCTAATAATTAAGAACGTAGACGATAGTCTCCAGTAGTGTTAAAAGGGTGAAGGCAAATGCTTTATTATCCGCAAAAGACATATACTGATAAATTTTAAAAAACATGACGCCATAACAAACAAGACACGTTGGGCTTGAATGCAACACAAATTGTGCGAAACATTGATGAGGCACGACAATGAAAAGCAATTAGGTACTATGCTCTTGTTACATGGCAATGACCTTGTTTAAAGACCGACCGTGCTAGAAAATGTTCTTCTCAGTACAGTTCAGGTTATTGTTTTAGCGTACTTTGAACAATAATAACAATAAGGTATAATTAATTTTCAGATCTCAACGCTGTATATCTATGCAAGATGATTATATTGAAAACTAATTAGTTATTTTTACTACCCCATCAGTAACTCTCTTATATTAATTTTTCTACTCCCATACTTTAATTGTATTATTAGACATGCCGAACCTGTACTTTAATGATGTCCATTACGATACAGATTTTTATTATGATACAAGTTTATATCCAATAGGAATACAGATTTTTCATTACGATATACGTTTATATCCAATAGGAATGCGACATTCCAATATTCAAACAATATTCAATATGGCGACTGCATATCTGACAGCTATACAAATTAAATAAATGTGACAGTTCCCTGCAATTTACAAGTAAGTACTTAAAATTTGTGCTTTTTTGAAAATATAAACGGTAAAAATGAGGGATAATGACAGTCAAATGTAAAATTTGAGTCCACCAGAAATTATGGAACAAGCCTTAGTAACCACGAACAATTTATTACCAGCTAAATTCGCAAAGGTGCATGGAAAATTTTAACCTCAATTTATGAAATGGAATGTTCAAAAAATAATGTTTTATTATGGGGTCGTATATGCAACTTGCAGTTAATGGCTATTAAGACACTCGTATTCATTACAATACTAATAATTTTCTTACTCGTGTCTCAATAGCTATCATTAAATGCTCATTGCATAATATACTATTACTCTTGGAGCACTCTCCCTCTTATCGATTTTTCAGTAAGAGTATTTTGTTATATTAATGATTTGATACTTTTAATTTTGATTTAGAATTGTAGATTTGACTAGAAATTCTAAATAGTAATTATTTTGTTATATTTTTCTTTATATATGAGTTCCGAATACGTTTTTGAAAATTTAAGCTAGGTAGGTATTTAGATTCCAAGGCTTCCCTTAGATAATTTCTAAAAGGAGGTAAGGGAGATCAAAAAGAAATTATCTGACAAATGAAGAATATTCTTTTCATCTGCTTTACCTTCTTGCAAAGTATTTTATATGTTAACGTCTTATTGAAAAGAAGTTGTATACAGAAATTTTCAAATCAAAATCTTATTCGTGGAAAAGACCGAGTTTCATTTTATATTATTTCTGTATACTACTCGAGTTCGTTAATATAAACGCATAAAATTTTGTGTGAGAAAAATATTAATGCAGGTTAAAAAGCAAATATAATATGTCGACGTATTAAAAGCATAATTTAAAACTCTGAAGAGAAATACAACACACAAAAGCTGTAACAGAAGAGTTTCCTTTGATGTGTTTTCCTCCCGTCAAACAGAACATGTTACAAAGTCAGTGTTGATGTAGTAAAATGCATTTTTCTAAAATTAGTATTGTTTTACACACTTGTATATTACATTTTAACCAATGACTTACATATTACATTATACATGAATGTTCATGATGAAAGGAACAAATTCGTTTAAAATTCAGGTAATTATTTTGCAGAAAAACACTCGGACAGGTCGATTAGTATTTTTAGTTGTGAATTTTTTGATATAAGAAAATTATATACAGGTGTCTAAAGAAGAACACATGCAGCAATCATTGTTTCTTTTAAATGGAACATACTGTATATTATGCCATATTTGAATTGTATGGTAAAATCTCAACACTTTTTGTGTAACATACCATATCCACAAAATCAGCGGTTTTTGGAATAATGACGTTTGAAATGTGATAAATTAAAAAAAATACATGAAAATCGATTAATTTGAAGTAGAGTCTTTTGTTGAAGATAAAATTTGCAATACCAGGTTGTTTTTGTTGGCTTTTAAAAAAATGTTCAAGGTGTTCTTGTTCAATTTAAACATTTTATTTCATTACCTATGTGTATTTTAATTTATCACAAAACTCATTATTCCCAAAACCGCTGATTTTGGGGATATGGTATGTTACACAAAAATGTGTTTAATGTGTTTAGAATTTAGCCTACAATTCAAAAATGGAATAATGTACAGGGTGTTCCATTTAAAAAAACCAATGATTGCTGCATATGTTCTTCTTTAGACACCTTGTAAATAATTATCTTATGTCAAAAAATTCAAAACTAAAAATACTAATCGACCTGTCCGAGCGTTTTTCCTGAATTTTAAACGAATTTGTTCCTTTCATCATGAACGCACTGTATATATATATATATATATTCGTATGAAACTACATGACAGGTACAAAACAAAAAACATATATAAATTATATAACAAAAGTAGAAATAAATTTAAAAAGGCCATAACTGCAGGGACCCTTTAAAACACTGCACCATTTGGTCTAGGATGTAGGAAAAAACCTGCAGACTAAAAAACCTGCACCACAGTGCCACAAAACTAAAGGTCTTTAGTTGTTAAGATCCAAGCAACAGCCTCTGGAGTTAAATTATGTAGATCTCTGTATTCAAATTCAAACTTAGCTAGAGGACATTCTTCAACAATATGTTTAACTGTTTCAATCTCAGCTCCGCAATCACACGATGGACTCGCAATCACATTCCACTTGAATAACATATTATTGCACCTTCCATGACCCATCCTAAGACGATTCAACATACACCAATTTTTTCTTGGTTGTGTAAAGCCAGGAAGTTCAATCAAAGGTCATCATTGTGAATAAACACGTTCGTGCACTGATGAGACCAATGTAAGGTCGAAATAGCTGTCTGCACGTTGTTTGTTCGCAATGCCGACTTAGGGTAGATGTGAATTCATACATTTATTCATATACGAAAAAAAATTTTTTTCGTATATGTATACTGCGTGATTTAATAGTGTGAGAGCCCTTACTCTCCAAGAATTACTGTTACATTGTAACTATTAGTTGTTTATTAAACACTTCACATTCTAACCAAATAGATTTCCAGAGGTCATTAATCGAAAATGGATGATTTAGGAAATCTTCCTTCCAAATTGGACTACGTGATTTCAATCTATAAGATGGTAAGTTCTGAAGATCTTGAGTAATTAAATATAAATTAGGAAAATTTTGATATTTATCCCAACACCGTTTTAACGCCAATTTTCTTCTTAAATGATGAGGATAAATGTTAGCCAGGACGTTGAGCCAAGGAAGTGGAGTAGATTTTACTGTGCCCGTAATAATTCGAAGTGTACAATTTAACTGAATATCTACTTTACCAACATGTACGCTATTCACCCAAACTGCACTACAATATTCAGCAGCAGAGTAGGTACACCAATGTAAGAGCGGACGTACGTAAAATGTTTGCATGAGCTCCCCAATTTGAACCAGCCAACTTCTGTAAGATATTATTTCTTGTTTTAAGCTTCATACGCAATTTATCAATATGTTGTTTATATGTGAACGATGTATCCAGAGTAACTCCTAGGTATGTTGGATTAAAATTATGTCTTAGAACGGTACCATTAAAAGTTACTACAAGTTTTTTTATGTTTATCGTTATTCTTAAGATGGAAACAAGAAACTTCTGACTTAGATGGGTTAGGATATAACCTCCATTTTCTAAAATAATCACTCGGAATCAATAGATCTTCGTTTAAATTAACTTCAATTTGATTGAAATTATTGTGTTGATAAGCAATTGCCATGTCATCAGCGTAAATGAATTTTCTAGAAGTAGTATCTGGTAAATCACTTGTATATAGATTAAGGAGAAAAGGGGATAATACCGATCCTTGAGGTAAACCATTATATAATATTTTAAATTTACTACTTTCTCCATTGATAAAAACTCTAAATTTACGATTTGTAAAGATATTTTCCATACGTTTAATTAAATTACCATTAGGCAACACATTATATAATTTTAAAAATAATTCATCTAACCAAACTATATCATAAGCAGCTGTTAAATCAATGAAACTAATTCTTGTTTTCAAATTCTTTTGAAAACCAGTCTCTATATAATTTGTTAAAGCTAAAACTTGATCACAGCCATTACGATTTGGTCTAAAACCAGCTTCCTCTATGGGAAAGATATTTTGCATAATTGGATAAATTCTGTGATATAATAATTTCTCTAACATCTTGTAACATACTGATAATAATGAAATTGGTCTATAACTGGAAGCAACATCTGCTGGCTTTCATATCATCAAAGCAGCTACAACTTTTGCCTTTTTAAATTCAGTAGGAACAATACCATTATTTAAAGTATTATTATAGAAACATAAAAGCCAATTACGTCCTAAAGGACCTAGATATTTAATACATACATACTTTCTGATGATGCGAACAATATTATTTTAGCCGCCTATGTTCGGTATCATGTTTTATTTTCTGGATGTCTTATTATCGAGTATCTATTGTGATTACGAAAATGTTTATCATCGAAATTTTTGTAGATCTCAGTGTTTCAGGTTCCGCTATTTTAAAAAAAGTGGGTTTTCTAATTGTGTCAGTTTGTATGCTTATCTCTCTGCCTGTCAAGGGGTATGGTTGTGCCGAAACGTCTAAAGCTATTAACATCGTATTCCAAATTTAAACTTATTATTCAGCAGAGATTAGTTTTTGAGCCAAATCGGTAAACTCAAAGTAGCACTTTATTTCAGGCCGAAGATTAGGTCAACTATTAGTTTAATTCCAAACTTTCAAAATATTTGTTAAATCTATATCTTTCCAGTTCTTAGGTTTTTCCTAATCGTTTCAGTAATAATGCAGGTTCCATTTCGTAAACTGCCGTATAATTAAGAAAACTGTCCTCTTTAAGTAAACACATTTAAATTACCCTTTGTAAATATTTTATAGTTATCTGTTAATGTGTCATTATATTTTTCTATATATAATAGAGTTGTTCTCGAATTGTAATAATTTAGAATTTGTTACCACTTGAAAAAGCTACAGTGTAGCGAAACAGCTGTTGTGTTTTTTAATTAAATATAGTGTAAATCTGAACCAAGTGTTTGTGTTTTTTATTTCTATTATAAAAATATTTAGATGTCAGCTTGAAACAACCTTTAGCTAAAAAAAAAATACAACATGTTGATGGAAAGAAATCAGTTTACTCTTATCAAAAACTAGTTTCTTGTAAATATCTTCCATATTAATCGTTCTAAACAGACTTATGGTGGGATTCTGAAACCCTCTCGTAAGCTACGGTTATCGTAGTCCCTGACAACGAAGTGACGTTTCGAAGACGATTTTCGGAATTTTTACGGTTAGTGACGTCAAATCGTTCAACAAGGAAGATTTTGTAGGTTATATTTTATATTTATTATTGTTCTTGTTTGCAAACATGGATATGATTTTATAGCATTAGTGTTAGATGTAGATCACAACAGGTAGGGATTTGTGTATGTAAAATATATGTATAGAGTATAATATATTCGCTTTATTTCAGAAATTATATACGTATTTCACGAAAGCAGTTAATCGATTATGTAAATCCCTAACAGGCATTCTAAGCAAAAGTTTAGGCGTTCAAAGTCTTATCCAGGTACTGGATACACGTATTCATCAAAATAATATATATATAGTCACAATTGAAGATTACGTGAAATGCTTATACCTATACAGTGTACATAATATCTTTGTTACAGGTCTTAACAATATTAAGTTTATGGATATTTTACATTATTTGGTAGCTACCAGAATAATATTGGTGCTAATAGCTTGTTTTATTTGGCCAGATATCAGTCAGTCGTATAATTCATAAGATCTGTCACATGATTATGAGGAAATTTGTTGAGCGGAAAAAATTTCCAGTAAATTGTGAATCAGAAAAGGGTTATTATGTTGTACAAAAACATTCAAATAATTTAATCTATATATTTCAATGCAGGTGATATCGGTTATCCTATGCAACTATGGTTATTCACTCCAATTAATAATTCCTCAGAAGCGTGCTTAACCCTGGAACTGCACCGTGGGGTCTCAAAAACCCAGCGTAGCACAGATGTTGACGTTACTTTGCGGCTGCGCATAATTTATAAAATTCCGTTCGTGTAATTGCAGTGTTTAGTTAGCTCTCTTAGTGCATGTGTTGTTTACGGCATTTTGCTCGACCGACGGGCGTAAAAAATTGGTAAAAGATATAGGTGGGTATGTCAGACCCCAGTGTGAAGTTTATTGTTAGTTATGTTGAGAATCTGTCATTTTTTTAAGTATAATGGCTACCTATAAGCAAGAAAATCGTCGTCCGTTGACGGAACGAGAATTAGAACTCGAAGCTGAAAATATATGGGCAAATGATAACAACGATGACGTAGTCGAAGACGTTTTTGGGGATGATTCCGATAATGACGAAGATTATGTGCAGGAGCAACTATCTGATACAGATAGTGAACAAAGTGAAAATGACGGAGAAAATGAGAAATATGAACCTGTGAGAAATATAAGTAGTTTAACAGGAAAAAATGGTCATCGTTGGATAACAGAAGTGCCTTTGAGGCAAGGGCGCACAAGACGAGAAAATTTAGTACTACATTTACCCGGTCCTAAAGGAGTTGCGAGAACAGTTCGTTCACCCGAAGAAGCTTGGCATTTATTACTCACAGAGGAGATATTAGATATTATCACTTTACGAACAAATGAAGAAATAGTCCGGAAAAGAATCACTATGTTACCAGAGAGCTACACTAGAGAAACTAATAATACAGAAATAAAGGCGTTTGTTGGTCTTTTATACATATCAGGCGTATTGCGAGTTTCAAATTGTAATTTATCTGAGCTTTGGTCGCTCAAGTATGGAAATGGTATATTCTGCGCCACTATGTCCCAACAGAGATTTCAATTTATTGCTCTGTGTCTAAGATTTGATAATAAAGAAGACAGGGATACTAGGAAGAGACTAGACAAATTTGCGCCCATTCGAGAGATATGGGACATTTTCATAAAAAACTGTGTGACATACTACACGCCATACGAATATTGCACTATAGACGAGCAACTTGTAAGCTTCCGCGGCAAATGTCCGTTTCGCATATATATGGCTAGTAAACCCGACAAATATGGGATAAAAGTTATGATGATGAACGACTCAAAAACATATTATATGGTTAACGCAATTCCGTATACTGGTAAAGTTATAACTGAACACAATGAGGCAGTTCCTAGTTACTACGTGAGAAAACTTTCAGAACCAATACATGGAACAAATCGAAATCTTACAGTTGATAATTGGTTCACATCCATACCACTGAGTGAGCAAATGTTAGAACAATATCAACTCACACTTATTGGGACTCTACGTAAAAATAAGCGAGAGATACCTCCAAGCTTTTTAAACAAAAAGGAAATTGGAAGATCTTTAATTTCGTTTGATAGAAACAAAACTCTTGTTTCTTACACTCCAAAAAAAAAAAAAATAGAAACGTGCTTTTATTATCCACCTTACACCCCGACGCATCTTTGAATGTAATTACTGGAAAACCTAATCTTATACACACATATAATGAAACGAAGGGAGGTACAGATACCTTTGATCAACTTTGCCACTCCCATACTACTGCGCGGAAAACAAGACGTTGGCCGCTAAGAATTTTTTTCAATATTCTAGATGCGGGTGCAATAAATGCTATGGTTTTATTTTCACTGTCAAATCCACAGTGGAGGGAAGAACCAAAGAATAACCGGAGAGAATTCCTAAAGCAGCTAGGAATGGCTCTAATTACACCTCACTTACAAGAACGATTACTAGTGCAGACTTTACAAAAACCATTGCGTTCAAGAATAGCTGAAATACTGAGTACCGAGGTTCCCCAAAAAGATAATGTCGAAGTCAATTTAACTAAAAAAGTTCGATGCAGCTTTTGTGTCAGAGGGAAAGATAGAAAAACTAGTTTTGCTTGTGCGTTGTGTCGTAAACCATACTGTTTGGAACATAGAGCAAAGTTATGCACTGATTGTGAAAACCAGAATTAATGTTAGTTGACAAGAATTGTTGACTATATTATTGTTGAATAGTATTATTTTTTAAGTAACAGTATCGTTATATAACAAAAATATTAGCTTAGTTTTGCAAATATATTTACAGTTTGTTTGATTTTAATTTTTTCTCTTACTGTATACAGAAAAATGCTTTTTTTGCCTTCTTTGAATAAAATTTTTGAGTATATGTTAAAACATTGTATTTATTGCATCATATAGTCTTTGTTAATACTAAACTGTTCTTTTATATACACAAAACTTTTGTATTTGTCCTAATTGTCAAAAAAAAACATTAAAAACTAATGGGGTCTCTGAAACCCCATAGTGAAGTTTATACGGCAAATTATAAGTGTGATATTCCAGGGTTAATATTGAATTGAATATTATCAAAATGACAAATGCTATTTTGTAAAGTAGTTATTGGTGTTTCTTCAGATTCCGCACATTAATGTACCCCTGTAAAAATAGCTAGTATAATTTACAAATGTTGTATATTGTATATCATGGCACTAAAGAATAATTTTCAATTACATAAAGCAATGACGAACAACATATTACAGGTAAAATTGAGACTTATTTTCTATGTTTTATTATATATATATACTTCTTTTAGTCCAAAACCGGAAAAATAATTATTTGGAAATTGGAAGAATGTGATGCACCACAAAGAGACTGAAAGCATACACTTATATTTTTAATATGGATACAAGTGCTTAAAATTAATTTAAAACAAATGGGTTGTCTTATGAACCAAACCCTAAGCATGAAAATAATATACATATTTAATATATTAGAAGTAGGATATGTGCAGTGAAACTTGTGTAAAGGATTTATTGCAAAATCTTGGATTATATTGAAAATCCGGTGAAAGTACTTGGTAAAATACTAAATTTACCATATAAATTTAATAACTTTAGAGCATTTACAAAGTAAACAAAACATACCCATGAAATATTTAAGAAGTTTGCCACACTTTAGGTAGGTATAAAAAATTGAGGAAATAGTTTATTATAGTCCATCAGTCGATGAATATTTTAAAATGAAGTTATAATTCACATACATATATCTCATAAGTTTATTTTCTTTACTATGTAAATACTTTTGCTTGAAATCTTTCATTTATTTGCATATACATATATTTCATAGTAATGTTTATATTCCAGGTACTATAATTGCTTTTCTTTTATTTTAGCATTATACCTAATACACTTTTATAATCGTGTTAATAAAAAAAATATACATATTTGGCAATAAAATGTCTTTTATTTTTAATATTTATACACATATCAACTTCAATGTTCACATCTTCCAGTTAAGTAATAATTGTATTTTTGAGTTATATTGTTAAGATATAAAAGTAAACATATAATTCATATGTAGTATTAATATAATTATCCAAGTCTAATGTCTTTATTATTTTATAATACATATTAGCACACTTATTAATCCATTAAACAATAAATTTTCATATTCTTATCTTTATTTTGAGTTGAAAAAGTGCAAATTTCATCCTACTGAATATTACTTTTCTGTTAAAACTGTAAATAAACAGAACAGAACTTTCATTTACTATAACTTCAGTGAATCGACAACAAAATCGTTCAATAATATCGAATGATTTGGTATACTCAATATCAAATATGTTATTGTGTAAGCCTTTTTCTAGTCGGATAATACATTCCTACGCCTAGTAAAATACAAATGATTTGTACCAACAATATTGAAACCATGTGCAGGATTGGTCGATTTTCTAAATACAATATAATCTATAGACTTTGCCTAATGCTATTGAAACATGATATTACCTTGTTGGAGCCTAAAAGAATAATCGTTCAATATAGTTACATATTGATAAAATATTTGCGGTGTGACTTACAAATAAAGAAAGTCAGTTACTAAGCAGGTAAATTTCTTCTTATCTTCTTCAACATAATATAAAGTTTAACAACCTCTTAAATTGATGTAGTTTTATTATTAGAAAATTTGATGAACAAGTCAACTTTAAATTGTGAACATGATACCATGATAAGACTTTTTCAGAGCATTTGGTTTGTGTAAATTTCACATGATTTATGCTGGGTCTATGTATTTTTTAGGTCCTCTTGTAACAAATAATGTCCACTTATAACTGTCCTTGTTGGCTTCATATAAAAATCAAGTTAATTATCCATAGATCTGCGTAAAAAGACATTCATCTGCAAATTCACTATACACTACAGATATCACATCTTTTTGCTAAAAGTTTCCAAAGTGCTTTCTTGGAATTACAAAATTTTCCATACATTTTCTTTAAAAAAAATACTTTAGCAATAGCTAATTTGTATTTCAAACAATTTTCCTGTCAATTAAAATTTGAAATTAAAATATGGTATTAAAAGATATGTCTGTTTATATGTTAAACATAAAGGTTATGTACAAAAAATCGCAAATTGTCATTTTAGTTGCTAGCTTGCATTGCTGATGTATTTCTCGTAGCTTACGATAACCGTAAGCCTTCCGATAAGTTTCGGAATCCCACCATTATTTTTTGCATGTATCTTTCAAATTATTATGTATTTTTTCTGGCATGGTTCGATTTAAAAGTTAATTCTGAAAAAGTTCTGTTTATAAGAAGAAATTAGACTACTTTGGTCGAAAAGTGGTAATTTTGCAAATATCCCTGAAATTCTACACTCACACATAGATTTATTAAGAACATAAAGGTATTTAAAAAATAATCTAATGCAATTTTCTTTGTTTATTCATCGATATTCAAAGTACTTTCCGCCAGTTACAATACATTTTTGTCAGTGCTTTCTTTGAATCATTTCTGGAACGAAATCTGTGATATTTCGTTTCTTCAACGATAATGTTTTTCACCATGCTAACATGTACTTTCATTGTTTTTAATTTTTTACAGGTAGTATAAAGAAGTATTTTATTTTTTTGACAATTACTTGAGAATGTGTATGATGAATCTTCATTTTCAGTGCTCTTCCGATTTCGGACTTTCAAATATATAAGTAAAACAAACAAATGTGTAAAATCAGAAAGTGGTTTTATTGGAAAAATAAAATAATATTAGATATGATGAATACAAATGTTCTTCATATCTAATATTATTTTTTTCGAATAAAAACAATTAAAAAGTGGAAATTCTGTGTTTACACATTAGTGTAAACCATACCAACCTATATATTTGAAAGTCGAAATGGGAGAGCACTGAATGTAAAAATGAAGATCCATCTAACATATATGCCTTTTATTTGATATTATTGCGAAAAAGAAAACTTGCTGGCTGCTAGTGAGATAGATTGTCAAGCAAGTGAATATCAGGTACTCTGCAGAATGAATGCATTATCCAATGCCATATAATTTGCTCGCATTTTAATAATTTCTATGTTAAAAATGTATTTCACTATTTCTAATTCCATTTTTTGTGGTAAAAATAATGAGAAAACAAAAGAGTTCATAACCATACGCGAGATAAAACGTGTTACTTCATGCAATAGTAAGTAGAACATGCAACACTTTTACAGAATAAGTATGAGTGCTGTTAGCTTAATTCTAGAATTCGTCTAAATGCTGTTCGAAGAATGCTTTATGCAAACTAAAACAAATATAAACATATTAGGAACCTTAATTTCTTGTAACTGTTGGTAATATTGGGAAAACCGATTTTGTAGAAATGGTTCCAAAATACACAGTCATGCCCCCAAGTAATATGCAGAATGTACAAAATAACCGTTACTAGCATTAATATAGTTGGTAGCAATTGGTATTTGAAAGAACAACACTTTTTTCAAAATTTCCATACGGCACTGCTTCGGAAAATTATTTGCAAACCCAGGACCGAATTTCTAACCGTCAGAAAGCAAGAAGACTGAAAGAGCGGTGGGTGAGGGATACATTAAAGAAAAATCGAATTGTAATAGGGGAACATTAATGTTTTTAGTAAATATTTAAATTATAGATATACTTCGTAGACTTTTGGAAAAGAAATAATGATGACATACCTTAAAATTTTTAAGTTATTCTGATGTTTTTCTAATTTTCACTCAATATTAGCAAGTTATTATAAAAGCAATAATAAATTTAAAATAAAGACACAGAGGTTGTAACATCAACAATTAATAATTAAATCAATTCAAAATGGAAATCAACAATAACAAAAAAATTTATCGACAAAGTTCGCAGATGAATTGCTTTATTCGCTTATTGACAATTGTACATTCACAATGACATCACGAAAAGTATTTCCGACAAGAAATACATGCTTCTCTTGCAGTAGACCGGGATATAAATTATTATAGTAAAAGAAACCAACATCAATTTCATCATCAACGTCTTCAATCTCTCCACCTTCATTCATATCGTTTTTTTCTTCTGCAACGAAAACAATTTTTTGGCTCTTCTTGCTAATTTCAGTCTTTTCTTTTTTGTGTTTTTCTATGATTCTTTCTTTAATTCTTTAATGACGGGCGTTGAATTTAAATATCCTATTTTGCTGCGTTTTCTTAACCTTATTATCCGTTGTTGAAGAGAAATGAAACATCCATTCTTCGAAAATGTTGTCAGATATATTCCAGTTTTGGCAAAAGCATGTACTGCAATTCTAGCTGAAGCAAATTTCAAGTAAGCTTTATTGAAACGACGAGCGGCTTGTAAATATGTGTCAATTCAGCCATGATTTTCCTTAAGCCATGTCTGAATATTTGACAGAACAATGTAGCATAACTCCAATGTTCTTCACTTCTTAACACACTCCTTTTGTGATTATTATGCCCGTCCAAGAGGAGTAAAATCTTGGTTTCTTTTGAAACTTTCGTGTAATGCACAAGATATTCCAAATATCTTCGAACACATTCAGCAAGATTTTGCTTTTAATTCGAGAGTTGTCCATAAGTTCATGTTTTACGAGGGACACTATTTAAGTATTGAGAATAGAAAGAATAAACAAATGAAATTGATGAAAAATACCTTTATTGCTTTTCCAAATAATCGCCTTTAAGATCTATACACTTTTGCATGCGATTGAACCACCCTTCAAATCACTTTGTCCAGTCAGAAGATGGTAGCTCTAAAACATGCGTTTTGAAGGCCTCAACCGCTTCTTCGGGCGATGAAAATCGTTGTCCACGCAGTTTATATTTAATTACTGGAAACAAGAAGAAGTCATTGGGTGCCAAGTCGGGACTGTAAGGCGGATGACCCATCAATTCGATCTTTTGTGTGTTCAAATACTCGTTTGTTGCATGTGATGTGTGTGAGCTCGCATTGTCATGATGCAAAATGATTGGTCGTTTTGGATTGGTTTCTCTCAATTTACCGAAAACTTCAGGCAAACAAATGGTCGTATACCACGCTGAATTAACGGTCTTTTGATTTTCGAGAGCCACAGTTGCCACAGGACCAGTTTTCGTGAAGAAAAACGCTACCATTTGCTTCCTAACGCTGCGAGAACGAACAACTTTTGTTTGCTTTGCTTCACATTGAAACACCCAAACTGCCGACTGGCCTTTTCTTTCTGGCTCATAAGAATAAATCCACGACTCGTCACTTGTGACGATGTTGTATACCGCTTTGGATGCACCACAGTTGTATTTTGAAATCATTTTACGGCACCAATCGACACGAGCATTTTTTTGAGCATCTTTCAACAAATGTGGAATCCAACGCGCACACAGCTTCCGAACACACAAATGTTCGTGCAAAATCTTATTTATGCTGGTCGTACTAATGCTTAAATATCTCTTGATTTCTTGATATGTCACATGACGATCTTCTTCAGTTTTCGCACAGCATCGATAATTTCCAGCACAACGACCGATTTTGGACGACCTTCTTTAACTTCGTCCGTGAGCGAACTACGTCCACGTTTGAATTCAATGTACCAGCGATATACAGTGGGTGTGGATGGCGCTTCATCACCAAAAGTTGAATTCAGTTGATTGATGCATTGTTCGAGTTGGACCATGTCGAAAGTCATAAAATAGCTCGAAAATTTTCGCGAGTTAATTCCATATTTTAACTGAGATGAAATTTTAAACACTGCAAAAAACACAAATATTGCTCGCACATCAAAACTTTTTGACTACCTATAACGTCAAAAATGTCAAACTTTACGATGACAATTTCAAATTTCACCTGGCAATACCAGTGTTGCCAATTCTCAATACATAAATAGTGTCCCTCGTACCCCTTTTGTGTGAAATATAAAGACTGGTAGTACATCCGTGCGCCCCGAACTCAGGAACAGCTGTCCTCGTTCAGCACTGGACAACCCGAACTTGCTTCAGTCCTTTTGTAACCAGCATTTTTTGCGAATTTCTTTGGGCTGTGCTGATATCAGATTCGTAAAATTGTAGATATTTTCTGGTGGAAATTTGTCAGTGATGTTTTCTCTGTTGAAAGACTGCGTGCGAGCAGCCGAGTTTTCGTGACTTCTGAGGGAAATATATACATTTCGTCGTAAAAAATCCTTGATCCATTTTTTACCAGCAATTGTTTTCTTTATTAAATAGATTTTTTATATGGTTTTTATTAACAAATTCAAAAATCTTCTTTAAATCGTTGATGGTTTGGTTGTAAAACCAAAGAATCAGTTTTCATAATATGATGAGAAAATTCATCCTCCATCTCCCGAGTACTGGCCTTTTATCTTCCAAATCTTCTTTTGTACTGTTGCAGCCATTTTTGAAAATTTTTCGTAGTGTTGTGTCCGGGACATTAAACGTTTTTGCCTCCAACTACCATTCAAAGTTTTACTTCTACATTCCTTAAATTTTCCACCATTATTGCCTAGTGACATCCCTATATTAAAAAGCCTTCTCAAGTTTTACAGTATGCCCATGACTGCATACTAAGATATCAAAGGATCAACTGAAATATGCCACCATAGAAAAACTCGAGATTTTGATAAAGGCTTATACATTGAAAGTAGACACTGGATGGACGCAATTGGGTTTAGCCTATTAACACGATTTCAAATTACTTGCTTAGTAAAACTTGCACGTACTGTTCGACGCTCTGGCGTATGTATATCTGTAGGGGGTACGGTTTGGCAACTCCTTTCGTGTTATATACGTAAAGCGGCATGCAAGATAATCGTAGGCCAAACCTGTATATACCGGGTGTCTGTTTAAGCTCGGCCACCGGCCATATCTCGGCAACCGTTTATCGTACAACCTCGCGGAAAAAATCTTGATAGTAAAATGGATGACGGGAATTACAACAAAAATATTTTTAAGTTTCCAAAATGATCGCAAGGGGGCGCAATTCTCAAGATGATTCAAAAATTCGATAATTTTTCATTAAATTCTAGATTAAGATAGATTAAAAAATTTACTAGCAACATTTTTAGACATTTTTATACAACTTTCATTTGAAACTTTTTGATCTAACTTCCATACGAAGGGGAGAGTGGAGGAGGGATGTCTGCTTACAAAAGTGGGTATAACTTTGGTTTGCCCCAACGGATTTTAATGTTTCTGGGCTCATTAGATAGAGAATTTTACAAAGAATTGAAGGATATGTAGCACGAAATTACGTGGTTGTCAAAGAAAATTACAGGGGGCGCTGTTCTCAATGTATGTGTATTTCTTGTTTTTTCTTTAAAATTTCAAATGGAACGGTATATATTTAATATCGTAATATTGAAGCACATAAAAAACTGAAGTGAATGATGAAAACCGGAAGTTGCTACATTTTTTGTTGACGAAGATATAGTCATACGAAGACAATCCAGAAAAATAAAACTCTTTAAATATAAATTTATTTATTTATTGGGAGTAATAATTTTATTTTAATTTTAATAGGGTCTCTAGACAGTGTATATATAGTACGTTTTCACTTGAAATTTCATCATACTCTTCGCTAAATGTATTTATTTCAATCTTTTTATCGATTTTTTAATTCATTGCATATGTTACGTTAGATTCTCCTTTTAAATGTTTTTAAATACTCTAGCTATTATTTTTTGAGTAAAAACAGTGTAGTTTGATTTTTTTTAATTTTCACCATACAACATGGTATGCACAGTGATATTAAATTACATTATGATGGGATTTCCAAGGTAGGCCATGAAATTCAAAATGCAAAGATATTAGTGTCACCTGTAGTCAAACTTTTTGTAAGTATTTAGCAAATTAAGCATTTTTGGACACTTGCACATAATTATTAAGTTTGTAAAATGTCGTATTCTAACGTTGAAGCTTATGACATGATCAGAATGTATTTTCACTGCTTTGAAAATGCATTCTTGCTTGGGGGAAATATTCCCTATATTATCCCGAAAGAAGACATTATTGAATTTTTATTCACCTTGCCAGATGTTTTTGATGTTTATTTATGGGGCAGAATAAAAGACATAGTTTATCACAAAAAACCGAGTACAACAATTGCTGCCTCCGAAATGGAAGTAACTCTGCTCTCTACTAATCGACAAGTAAACGGGTATTGAAAATGAAGGTGAACACTTTGAACATTTGTTAAGTTGAAGTTTTTTCTTGTTTTTTTTGTACTTTCTGATTTAAATATATTTTCTTTTCCTTTATATTACTTGGTCAATATATTTTCTTATTTTATAATAGGTTCTTTTATTTACTTTCATTTCAGGCGGGGATGATTTAGATATCAATTTGTGTGCCCTTTCGTTACTAATGAGTAAATGATTTGATTATAACTAATGCATTATATTATATTGTTTTTTTCTCGTTATTATCTACTTAGTTCATGAGTTATATAATTATTTTTGCTGTTTTCCTATAATTAGATCTACCTATATCAGTTGGGTGATAGAGATATATTATTATTATTATTATTATTATTGAATCTAATGTAACATATGCAATAATTAAAAAATCGGTGAGAAGATTGAAATAAATACATTTATGGAAGACTATGATGAAAATTCAAGTGAAAGCGAACTATACACTGTCTAGTGTCACTTAAAATTAAAATAAAGTTATTACTCACAATAAATAAATAAATTTATATTAAAAATTGTTTATTTTTTTTGGATTGTCTTCGTATGACTACATCTTCGTAAAGAAAAAAGGTGCAACTTCCGGTTTTCATCATTCTCTTCAGTTTTTTATGTGCTTCAATATTACTATATTAAAAATATGCCGTTCCGTTTAAAATTTTAAAGAAAAAACAGTTAATATACATACATTGAGAGCAGCGCCCCCTGTTATTTTCTTTGACAACCACGTATTTCGTGCTACATGTCCTTCAATTCTTTGTAAGATTCTCTATCTATTGAGCCCAGAAACATTAAAATCCGTTTGTGCAAACCAAAATTATACCGACTTTTGTACGCAGACATACCCCCTCCCCTCTTCGCTTCGTATGGGAGTTAGATCAAAAAGTTTCAAATGAAAGTTGTATAAAAACGTTTAAAAATTTTGCTAGAAAAATTTATTTTAATCTAGAATTTAATGAAAAATTATCGAAATTTTAATTTATTTTGAGAATTGCGCCCCCTTGCGATCATTTTGGAAACTTAAAAATATTTTAGTTGTAATTTCCGTCGTCCATTTTACTATCAAGATTTTTTCCGCGAGGTTGTACGATAAACGGTTGCCGAGATATGGCCGGTGGCCGATCTTAAACAGACACCCGGTATATACCGTATGTGTCAATTTTCATTAGGTATAGGGATTCAATGTTTACGTGCGATTTATACGTATACAAGTAATACGTGGCAACGTGGCACCCCTACTATCCGTCACCAATCCCGGCAACAATCGACATCACAACGATTTTCTCCGATCTTCCCACTTCTCTCCACCAGATTTTACATTCAATGTTTAGCTGCGAACACGTTGCGATCTAGTCTGCAATAAAAGCCGTCTTATTACTAGAACGGGAAACATCAAATGGCCGCCGCGATCTCCTGATCTAGTAGTTCATTATTATTTTCAGAATCCTTTTTTATTTACCTTATTTTTAATTTTATTAGAATTACGCTTTTGTTTGTGTCATGCAGCGTGCAAGCAGCTTAATAATTCTCTGCATTTACTGAAAGGAAAAAGAAAAACAAATCCTTGTAACTCGTAAATATTATTTCTGAACGCATTACAAACACTCAAGCCGGTGGTAGAATAGTTACTGCTAACCACGCTAACTTGTATTTACAAGCATGCATCTGTCGTGCTGGCATTGGAAAGGAAAGAAGGGGTACTATGTTGCCACGTACTGTATGCATTAATCGCCTATGGCTAATGAAAATTGACACATGCTGTATATGTGGACAATGTAATTACAATTAGATATTCTAAACTTCCGCAATTTTATTACATACTAAACAGTCACTTATTTGACTAATTGCTAAAGAGGATACTAGACGATAAATTCAAGGAAGTCTATTTTGCAGTAATAATTTAACAAAAATAAACAAACTCAAATTCAATGCTGTTCATGTTATAGATTGAAACCTATTTTTAGGATAAGAATAAGCATCCCGATAAATGTTCCATGCGGCGCATCGAATGGTGCGTGTCATTTATATTACTGACTGGTTTATTTTAAAATCTGTTTACATACATACAATGTTTTCTAGCCTATCACGTGTTCACCAAAGAAATAATACATGGTATAAAAGATGGTTTTTGAATACGAAAAATAATATGTTTAATAAAGAAATTTGCTTTACTTATGTAAATTCTAAAAGTGTTGCAATTTGATGAGTTATGCAGTATTCTTTTGTGTATTTGAAATTTAGTGATATTGGATTACGGCGTAATCAAGATTTGTATTTATGCTGGCAGTAGGTTTGAAATAACTTAGGAACTAAAACAGGATTCATTAGGAGTTCTGCACGGATAATTTTAGGAGTACTATTGTTCGTAATACCACGCGATCATTTAAATTCTAAATTATAGCAGGCGGGATTTTTTTTATTAGGTTGTCCAGAATGTCAATTATCGATTAAATAACATTTTGAAACGTCACTTTGACAATTCAAATTGTAAATTCAACTTAATTTAAATTTCACAGCCTGCTCTAATTTAGAATTTAAATGATCGCGCGGTAGATATGAACGACAGAATCCGAATCACGAAGAGGGGTAATATTAATTTCTTTGTTTCTGGTATTAGAACAACGTTATTCTAGCACGCATTTTGGTGATAGAATGGACCCCATTCTTAAACGATTTTTAGTATCTTTCTATTTTAGTAGAAGTAGGTTGGTGCCATAAATTTTTCATAAACTAATTTGGAAATCATGCTGGAATGAAAGGTCTTCTGTTAGTTGTATTTTAATATACTATTCTCTGCATACCATACGTTAGTCAGTTTGGTGGACAATAATGTTAGAAACATTATTAAACAATTAATATTTCCAACTAGTTCAAAATAAAGCCAAAGCAATTACAATCGGATATAGAATAACTTGTCTGGTAAATAGTGATACCTATACCGTAGTCGAAAAATTTTAATTTCTGATACGAAAGTAGAAAGAAGAAAAGAGCAAGGACGAACTAAAGTAAAGATAAATATATAGCGAGGCTGCCAAGTACACTCGGAAAACGTTCGCTATCAAATGTGAGGATCCCCCGACACTGCGTCGGTTGTCCCTCAACTGTTAGCAAGCAGGCTTCGCTACGTATTATAAGGTCATCTTCTGCATGGGATAGATAAGTAGTATTGCTGTAAACCGAAATTAAAATTTGTCGACTACGGTATAATATTATTAATTGGCTGTATGAAACAAATTAGGTACTTTTATATAGTCACAGACAATTATTTGACTTTTAAGAATAATAAAGAAATGATTAAAAACACAGTATACAGGGTATACCACGACGAGATTTCATTAGAACAATATAGAAAACTAATAAGGGTTGAGTTTTGAAATTTCGCAAATATTAGTTTCGCCTTAAGCTCTTTCGATTTAAAATAGTTTTGAATTTTTGCTTCTTCCGGTTACACCGGAAATGGATATCAACTTCCTTATTTTAAATGGAATACCCCATTTTTTATGATTGATTCGTATTTCCAACTTAATTTTAAGGGTAGTTTGTCACAAATTTTGCCTCTAAAGTTAGCCATTTTTGAAGTATTTCAATTTTTGTAAAAAAATTGACAGCAGCAGACTATTACTCATAACAACATTCCCAATAATAGAATGCATGCACATATTTAAAATTTTAGGTAATCATTTTGGAAAGTATACTGCTCCAAATGCGATATTATAAGCTTTTCAAAATAATACAGGGTGATCAGAAAACCATGTTAAACATTTCATCCAGAAAATATCAATATCTTGTTATTTTTAAATATCAACCTACATTTTTTTCAACTTCATTGGATTGCACGTTCAAAATTAGGGGCAGTATGTATTTACTTCCCTATAACTAAACGTCTTAGTTTCAGAGTAATTTTGGAAAATGTATCAATTCCAATAAAGTTTTATTTTGTATAATCAATTAGGCTATGGAAATTCATGTGAATAAATAAAAACAAGTTGCAATCATATTACCTGTCATCAGTAAGGTATTTACTAGTGCTATTCAGCGTTTTAGTTGTCTTCCGTTTCTGAATACTTGAATAATAATAATAATGTCGGGATCTGGATTTAATAACGAAGATTTTTTAAATCTAATAATAACATATGGTGAATGTAATAGAGTAATCGAGAGGACATGTCGTGTTTACGCAGAGAAATATCCAAATCGGTCAAGACCTACAAAGAGTACCATACGCAATCTTTTAAAAAATTGCATTTCCTTCGGATCATTCTTGCCCAAAACAACCAAAAGAAAACCTGTTGTTGATAGTGCAAATGTGGAGGTATCAGCACTTGCTTACTTTACAGCACATTCTGGTAATTCTCTAATGGATGCAGAAGCTGATGTAGGCGGCATGCTTACAAATTTCAACCTGTTCAACATATTATTGAAGCTGATTTTGTAACAAGAGCGCAGTATTGTGAGTGGTTTTTAATGAAATCACAAGAAGACGACGATTTTAGAAAAAATCTTATATGGACAGATGAAGCAAAGTTTTGTGGAAATGGAATATCTAATCGACACAATAGTCATTTTTGGTCCGAAGATAACCCTCGAGTTGTTAGGCAACGACGTTTCCAAGAGTCTTGGAGTTTTAATGTATTTTGTGCTATTAAACATGCCAATATATTTGCTTTGCATTTTTATCAAGAAATTTAAATAGACATCTTAAGAAACGTCATAAATTTAAATTTAAATACACTGCCCGCAGAAGAAGCTCGTAGTGTATGGTTTCAAATGGATGGTGCACCAGCACATAGTACCAGAGCTGTTGGAGAAGTATTAGACAACATATTTTATGATAGGTGGATCGGAAATAAAGGACCTGATAGATTTCCATCGCGATCACCCGATTTAACGCCCCTAGATTTTATTTTATTTGGGGCTATGTTAAAGATAAAGTATACAGTATACCTCCTACCACCAAAGAAGATATGTTGGCCAGAGTGCGAGGCGCGTTCAATAATCTAGACGGTACCATGATTCAGCGTGCCACGCGTACGAATATTTTAAAAAGAGTAAGAAAGTGTTTAGAAAGAGGTGGTGATGTGTTTGAAAACTTTATTTACGATTATTAGAAACTATTATTAAGACTACTTCTTCTCGATATTGTGTAGTTTTCATTTAAATGTTTTAGGACATTATTAAATGATGCCTTATTTTGTTTTTATTTATTTACATGAGTTTCCATAGCCTAACTGATTATACAAAACAAAAGGAATTGATACATTTTCCAAAACAACTCTGAAACTAACACGTTTAGTTATAGGGAAGTAAATACATACTGCCACTAATTTTGAACGCGCATTCCAATGAAGTTGAAAAAAATGTAGGTTGCTATTTAAAAATAACAAGATATTGATATTTTCTGGATGAAATGTTTAACATGGTTTTCTGATCACCCTGTTTTATTTTGAAAAGTTTATAATACCGCATTTGAAGCAGTATACTTGCCAAAATGATTACCTAAAATTTTAAATATGTGCATGCATTCAATTATTGGGAATGTTGTTATGACTAATAGTCTGCGGCTGTCAATTTTTTTACAAAAATTGAAATACTTCAAAAATGGCTAACTTTAGAGGCAAAGTTTATCAGACAAACTACCCTTAAAATTAAGTTGGAAATACGTATCAATCATAAAAAATGGGGTATTCCATTTAAAATAAGGAAGTTGATATCAATTTCCGGTGTAACCGGAAGAAGCAAAAATTCAAAACTACTTTAAATCGAAAGAGCTTAAGGCGAAACTAATATTTGGGAAATTTCAAAACTCAATCCTTATAAGTTTTCTATATTGTTCTAATGAAATCTCGTCGTGGTATACCCTGTATATACGCACCAACTCAGCAAGATAAAGGTGTTCTTTCTATATACTCGGTTATAAAATGATATTTTACGGAGAAAAGAATATCTAATAATTAATTTTTTCTACTCCCATACTTTAATTGTATTATTAGATATGCCGAACGTGCAATGTACTTTAATGATGTCCATTACGATACAGATTATCATTATGATACAAGTTTATATCCAATAGGAATGCGACATTCCAATATTCAAACAATATTCAATATGGCGACTCCATATTTGACAGATATAAAAATTAATTAAACGTGACAGTTCTCTGCAATTTACAAGTAAGTAGTTAAAATTTGTGCTTTTTTGAAAATATAAACGGTAAAAATGAGGGATAATGACAGTGAAATGTAAAATTTGACTCCAGCAGAAATTATGGAACAAGCCTTATTTGTTACAAGATAAATTCGCAAAAACGTACGGAAAATTTTACGCTTAATTTATGAAATAGAATGTTTAAAAAATAATATTTTATTATGTGATCGTGCCTTAATAGCTATCATTAATTGCATAATATACAATATGCACATCGAAAGAACCCATTATAGTTGCTTAACTCCTTCTAAATTCTTTTGATATTTGAGTATTTGCATCTATAAATAGTGTAAATTGGAATTTTAGCTTATTGTAGAATCAAGTATAATAGAATTTGCAGATACAATAATTTAGATCACAAACAGCATCGTGAATACCATCTATTATTGTTCTCAATTTGTATTTTAAAGTTAGGCATGTTAACATAAAACATAAGATGTGTGTTGCCATTTTAATAACAAAATTTGTAATCCTTATGTCACCCAACTGTGGAAACTTTCTTAGACAGAAATAAATTATTCGGTAATAATCAGCATGGTTTTCTGAAAGGAAAGTCAACCGAAACAGCATTATTTGACTATATATAAGTAATATATATCGATCGCTAGAGGACAACAACTTGGGCCTAGGAGTTTTTCTCGATTTCTCTAAAGCTTTCGATGGCATTAGTCATTGTAAGCATATTCTTTATAAAAATGTTATTTCAGAATTAAAAACAATAATATAAAAAGAACTTAGAAGTTAAAAGCTATTATTCGATGCGAATATTTTTACGGAGGTGCACATTGAATATATTATGAAGAAAGAGAAAAGTTTACTTTCTGAGCCTAATACTTTTACGAGTGATGAAGCTATGTTGATGTATGAATATTTAATAAAAGAAGCTACAGATAGTCGTCAGTTGCTTGCGTACATACACTTTCAAAGTGAACCGGTGCCGCGGAGTACCTATAACATTGCGAGTGTATAACAGAGCTGACATCTCATCAGAAAACTTTCATGCTCGAATGCTGAAGTATTATTTTGCTAACTTGTTACGTAAGTAACTGTTGCTCTTTCTAAAAGAGGGGATTCTTTTTAATATAATATGTATCACATCAAAAAAAGTCAACAGTTTGGAGTGTTAATGAATGGGTTATGTAATGAAGCCGTTTATGGATTAGTATTTCAGGCAATCTTTGATAACTTTATAAACTTTTTTTTTCCTTAATTGATGTTGCAGACATTTCTTGGTGAAACATTTTAATGAATTAATTTGATTGTCGAGAATAATACACTTGGCTATATTTCACAGAGTTTTATTAGAATTATCTAACATATGTTTCGGCTGTTATGTCATTATCAGAGATAAATTAGATAAGTAACTCTTTGATAATGGCATAACAGCCGAAGCATATGTTAGATAATTCTAATAAAACTGTGTGAAATATAGCCAAGTGTATTATTCTCGACAATTAAATTAACTTTATAAACAGTTAATTGCAATATTCGGCGTACATTTATCTTCTAGGTTCCAAAGATTACTTTTTGCATTAATATTGTTGTTGTTAATACGCTCTCTTTCTTTATAATATATTTAATGTGTTAATACGTTTATTGTTTTTTCTGTTGGATTCGACCAACGAAGCTCATTTCCAAAATTATAGATTTCTTGCTATTATTATCTTGAATAATAGGGGTATTTATGGGACTATTTGTAATTGCTGCTTAACCTTTAATAGGTAAAATTATATTCCTTACCGTTTATGGAAGCCTTTCACCAAATCATCCAATGGCCTTTGTTCCAAATATTAAATATTAGTTAACACCGTAAATTGACTACAATTAAAGACAAATATGTATAAATCGCTTGGAGATTTTATCACTGTTGCTAATGTGATATGTTCTTAGTTTGGTTATTATCCAGGTTGATTGTATTGCAGTGTACGCACTACTCAGATGTTATTAATTTTAACATACTTATCAGGTTTTCAATAATTCCCATTTATTTTCTTTATCGATAAATTTACCGGGGATTTTATTAAACACTAATTTGTTACGTATTATTATCTGTATCGATAAACGTATTTAAGACTCATAGCTACATATGTATATGTTAAGGGAATCACGTCAAACATGTATAGTTTATATTGAGCTTGCTTTATGAAGATGGAAGGCATATCCAACATCTATAATAATAATAATAATAATAATATACTTTATTCTATGTTGCAATAGAGCGTAGAATACGTCATACACATAAAGTTAAAAAAAATAACAATATATAAGTATATAAACAAGTATATAAAAGTAAAAGTAAAAGTAAAAGCAGACTTTAGACATCACATTCAAATTTTAAATTTACAGGCTCTTTAAAAAAGTCATCGATCTTGTACAAAGTTCTTGCAATTAAAATATTTTTAAGTGTATTTTTAAAACGTTTTTGTGGCAGTTCTCTAATCTTGGCTGGAAGATGATTATAAATCTTCATGCACTGATGCAGAACATTTTTCTGAATTTTTGTCAAGTGCGTTCGCGGTTGTGACAAAAACTTATGAGAGTTTCCTCTTGTGTTATGGCAGTGTGATAATTCATATTTTTTGAAAAATTCGAGATAGTTCTGCTTCACAAACAGTGCACATTCTAACACAAACATAGATGGCAATGTCAGTATATTGTTTGACTTGAAAATGTTGACACAGGAGTCACCTGGACGCACACCAAAAACCGATCTTATGCAGGCCTTCTGAAGTATAAAAAGTCTATCCGAGTCCACCGAGTTACCCCAGAATATCACGCCGTATTTAAGTCTGGAATACACATTAGAGTAGTAAACAGTCATCGCGGTGCCAACACCAACGTTTTTTGCCACCATTTTCAAAGCATAGCACGAGCTGCTTAGTCTACCAGCTAGACAATCCACATGCTGACGCCAAGACAAATGAGAGTCTATGGACCATCCCAGGAAAGGTGCACTCTCTACAGAAGTAAGCATATTTCCATTGTGTGACGTTTGCCAAGGTTCTTCAAAGTTGGTGAATTTTATGAAACTGGTCTTGTGTATATTAAGTTTTAAATTATGACTGGAGAACCACTCCTCCATATTTCCAAGTTGTGTTTTTAATTTATTGATACAATCTTTCTCACCAGCTGCCCGAGTCACAATGGAGGTGTCGTCGGCATACATAACAGCCAAGCTGTCTACAACGTCCGGGAAATCGTTGACATAGAGTATAAACAGCAATGGTCCCAGGACAGAACCTTGCGGAACCCCAAAGGAAACCCTGCGCCACTCCGAGCGAATTTCCTTCCCCGTATTATCATATGTTGCTACACATTGTTTCTTTCCCGCCAGATAGGACGCAATCCACTCTCGCGCCACTCCTCTGAAGCCAACCAATTCCAGTTTTTCCAAGAGGACTCCATGATGAACTGTATCGAAAGCCCTAGATAGGTCTATTAGAGTACAAATTACGCTTTCTTGATTATTAATACCATCGTATATTTCCATTAGGAATTGGAACATAGCTCTTGTTGTTGATCGTCCCCTCACATAACCATTCTGGGTCGTGTTTAATAAATTGTTTTTGTCCAAAAACTTTACGATTCTTGTCAAGATTATTTTTTCAAAAATTTTTGAGATGTTTGATAGTAGGGCTATGGGTCGATAGTTTTCGAACTTCGATTTATCGCCCTTTTTGTATATAGGCCTAATAATGGAGTGCTTTAAGTCATCGGGGAATACTCCACTCTGAAAAGAAGTATTTATTAGATGCACAAGAGGAGGTGCTAGTTCTTCCGCGCAGTATTTCAATACAGAAATTGGAACTTCATCCAGTCCCGTCGCAGTACCATTATTGAGACTCTTTATTGTATTTACAACCTCATCATGTTCCGTTAAATGTAAAGCAAAAGTCATATTGAGTTTCTTGTTGTGTTGGACATGCGCTCTTGTTACTTTATTGTCCACAGTATTTATAAAATATTCATTCATATCTGTCAGCACCTGAATGTCGGTCCTTCTATTGTACCGCAAGGCATCAATCTCAAAAGGTTTGTTGTTCGTTTTTCCTTGGATTTGATTTATGATTTCCCAAGTTTTCCTTATAGGGTTACTTGAATTTACTATACAATTAGCATAGGTTTTCCTTCTCGAATTGTCAATTTCACTTTTGAGATTACTGCAAAAGTTTTTGTAGATATCTTTTTCAAGTTTATTGGATAAGACCGCTTCGTATAGTTGTCTCTTGATGCGACATAGCATCCTAATGTGATCAGTCATCCACGCATTTTTAGGAGCGTTCCCGGTTCTAACCTTTTTTTTATATGTATTTCTCTCTATTGAGAGCGTTAACGTTCTTATGAAGTTGGCATAGGAAGAGTTTACATCATTCGAGGACAGAACGTCAGTCCAGTCCATACTGCTAAGTTCATATTTTACTATATCCAGTTTCTCCTGATGAAAGAACCGTTTCTCAATTCTAGGAATTTTCGATTGACCTCCATCAATTACCATTGTAATTCGTTGCGCCAAGTGGTCTGATAAGGCAGACAACAACACTTCAGTTTCGCAATCCTCGACGTTCGTGAAGATATTGTCTATAATTGTTTTTGTTGATCCTGCGATGCGAGTAGGTTCCTTCACTTGATGATAAAGATTAAATCTTTTAAAAGTATCTAGTAACTTATTTGAGTTGTTATCATTCTTACTGATATCGATATTGAAGTCCCCGGTAACTACCATCGCATTTGTGCCAGCATTTATTTCTTCAAGAATTACTTCTAGCCTCAGTAGAAAATCGTTTATTTCACCATTCGGTGGGCGATAAATATTAATGATTACCATTTTTGATTCTATTAGTTTAATAGCACTACATTCTATGACCTTTTCTATGCTTTTATGCTTCAGGTCCGCGAGTTCTTGATAGTTTAGTTCTGACTTCACAAGTATGCAGGATCCACCATGTATCCCGTTCACTCTAGAGAAACATGAAGCCAGTTGGTAACCGTCGACGACCAAGTTTTCACCCGCATTTAGCCAGTGCTAATTAGCCCTATACTAATTGCTTGCCCTGGCTTGCCCGCAAGTTGAGGATGTATTCACTACTGTTATAAAAGGACGACAAAGAGAGTTTCTATAAGTTAGTACGAGAAAGCAATATACACATTATTATTTTGGTCGAGTGTATTAGAGGTAACTATCCTTGTTTAATACATTAGATGCAACAAGAAATAACGATCTTTTCTAACACTACAAACATGCCATCTACAGGTCTCCAGTCGGCTAGCACATTTGTTAATCACGTTTCGGGTAGGTGGGTAACGCTTGTTATTTAAAGATGGATTACTATGCACCAGAAGAAAAACTATTTATGATAAAGCAATTTTGCGGTAGTAACACTGCGGAGGTAACTAGGGATTTATTTGCAGTGAATTAGCACAAATACAATTGGTAACACGGTTCGACGTTATGAAACGACTTTTACGTTAGTAAATAACAAAAACAAAAATGTTCCCGAAAGGATGTGATTTGGACGTGCAAATATGCGCCTTCGTTGAATTAAATCCTAGTATGTCATCACGACAAATTGCTCCAGAATTTAACATTGGTGGTACAACTGTTCAAAAACTATTACGTAAAAATTAGTACCGGTCCTACAAAATATCAACGTCTCCAGAACTTCTTTCCGCCGATTATTACAGGCGTATGGAATTTTGCGAAATAAAGATTAATAAATATCACAATGGCAAGTTATTTATTTTTTAATAATATCCTATTTACAGACAAAAAATTATTTCATGTGCATAGCCATCATAATCTTGCAATTTTTCGGTATTGGTCGCGTGAAAATCTACTCTGGAATTTACCTACGCGAACGCAATATCCATTCAAAGTAAATGTATGGGGCGGTATCCTTGAGAATGAAATAATAGGACCTTTTTTTTATCAGCGGTAATTTAAATGGGAATAAGTACGTACTTAGAGTTGCTGTAAAATAATATTAGTCCAGCTGTACGGGAACGATTTAATATTAATGAAATATGGTTTTAGTTGGATGATTGCCCCGCGCACAGCACTTGTAGTGTTACCCACTTCTTAAATAATGTTTTTGGAGATAGATTGATAGGCAATTAATGTGCTATTAAATAGCCACCACGATCCCCTCATCTAGTCCTGAATGACTTTTTTATGGATCGTTTTAAATAATTTAATATGCGGTTACGGTGAACAACGTCTATCTAATTTAGAACAATTACGCGCCAAAATTATTGAATTTTCGTTACTGCGATTATCTGATGCTTCAAGTCTCTACTTATAAATTATCTAGGTAATATTTTTTTTATTGTTTAATATTATTTCCAACTTCTCCAAAGCAATATTGTAAATGACATTATTCTTGGTTAAAGAATTTGTTATAAAACACTTAATTCACAGTAACAGTATTAATTTTTACGTACTACGCAGTAAGGAGGTATGGTAGCTCTAAAGTAAGTAACAGAGGCTACCCCCCTTATTCTCCCACTTATATTCGATCAACTATTTCTAGTATATTCATCCGCAAGTAGATCGCGTGCACACTGATAAGCTTAGGTACAGTGTGTACTAAGAAATTATTTTTACTAAAAGACTCCTGAAAACTCCAAGATTGCTGGGGAAGAATTCCATTGGAGACCCTCTATTGAATACCTGCTGGTCACATTGAGCTAGAAATGCATCTTCAGGCTACAGGCTTAAAAAAGGCAGCAAAGGTCTATGCAAGGATGTGCCAATTCCCCCCCCCCCTGTCTTGTAGTAGACTCTCGGTGGTGGCAGGCGTGCGGCTGTATATGACTTACATCCGCTTTATAAATCTTCAAGATTTCCTAGAAGTAACTTATAACCCATTGCCTATGGCTTGCGGCAAACCTTCTCAGGGCAACATCCCTAGAAGCTATTAGAGCGATAGCGCAGATCATTCATCTGCAAGACCGCGTTGAAGATCTCCACGAATTTTGTTACCAACAAACACTACGAGTTAGCAACCCCGAACTAGAAGATGCGACCACTCGGAAAACTAACGGACGGATCAACTCAAAAACCACCACAATGGCGTTCAGACAAACACACGATTATACCCTAAGCCTCTCAACAAATACAGACTTGTATATGAGTGCTACCGCGAAACACGACTTATCGGGGATCCAGCGCGACTGGCTACGCACTGGAGCTTTCTTATTGCCTGACTTTAGTTGGTCAGCACGAAACCCATATTATCTCTGATTTTATTTATGGACTTTACATTGATTCAAATTTTTTGAATCTTGAATTTTAGTTAATTTTATTAAAATACTTTACAAAAAAAAATATTTTATTTTATAATTACGTTGATAAATTTGAGAAATTTTGTAAACAAATACAGAGATTACTGTTTTGTATGGATATACTTTAACTTAAATTGACATTTACATGTATAAATGTTTTAATTTTATTTAGCATTTTTTTCGTACAGTATATTTATATGACATATCATTGCAGGGTATGAAATAAATAAACAATTTTGCTCAACGATTAATTTAATAGGATATATGAGAATAACAACTTAGTTTAATTAAATTGTTTTATTGTGAATCAGCTTGCGGTTAATTAATTGCGCACGCCTTACATGAAAAAAAAAGATTCACGGGTGTGATTAATTAAGACAGAATAAATAGCAAAGGAATATTTTATATGGTGAAAAGAAGTGGATAAAATTATTAATGAGCTATACTGATTTTATGTGTCAAGTTTTCTAACTATATAGATAATCTGGTGAATTATTAGTTATCTAATACAGAATTTATTTTTGTATACAACTCATATTATAAAATTAGTTTATTATAATAATGACTATAAGTATATAATAATACATAATTCTTGATAAGAAAGAAACAAACAAACATTCTCTATCAGTACTTGTATTTATTTGTTAATCCGTATGATTTGTTTGTTTTACCTGTCCTACACTATAAAGTAATACATAAAAAAAGATTAAAATTGTGTCCATAGATAATAAAGTCTCGACAAAGAAAATAGTTATTTCCAGAGAATGAGGAACTTTGAAACAGTCAGACTTATGACGCAGGAGTCAGACTACATGATTCTATAATTGTAGATTTTTTGGCTTGTTTATATTGAGCAGTATAAATGAGTCATATCGCAAGTTACAGCAATATGTACCCGTATTACCTCTATTCAGATATGCATGCAGAACAATATTGGAAAATAAATATTTACATGTGGGGTAATCGATTTCAAATAGGAGATTTTGAGAAGACGAACTCAATATGAAATATGGAGACGTAAATCTCTTACCTTGGAATTTACGATATTCTCAAAAGTAAGCTCGGATTCCTGGCCATTGAGCATTATCGACACCGTTTGGTTTCCCAGCACTGCAAGAAAAAGAAAGTGTAATATACCTATATATGATATATACATATATACTATGTACATACGTTAGATTGGTTAAAAACCTTTTCCGTTTGATTATCGATTTGCATTTATAAGCGAAATTTTAAAATATGAATAAAGTATACATATTTGTAAGGCTTTCGTTTGGTGTTCAATTTAATCACTATAATAGAAAAAAAATATAAAACATTTTCTTTTTTAAAATTATAGATTGTAAATAAAGCTTTGTTATGTGTATAAATGCGTACGTATTTTCTAAATCAATATATTAGGAAATAAATAGTGGTATAGCCAGCAATATTTTTATGAATTAAGGTGAAAATTAATAAACATATTGGCAATCGAGACACAATCTATCGTACGACCTAAAGGATATTTTATGTCGTAAATATGTTATATCCATAATACCATGGACAGGATAGTTGTAGTTTATTACAGCTTCAAGTTATATTCCATATAAGTTCTGCGATACACAAATTACTTCACTCAATCTAAGAAAATACCGTTGGAAATCATATGACTTAAAATAAACGGCTGTAATTACATATACGTCGACAAAATAATCGCATTTTGCTTGTTTGTTAATTTTGTTGATTTGTGTAATTTACATAATTGTTTATTGTTGTATTTATTATTAATATATAATATTATTAAAAGATAGCTTTTCTTAGAAGTCGAGAATGAAATTTTATTTTTTGACGATATTTTTCATTTCATTAACTTTCTTTTTGTAATCACTAATATTTTACAGTATGATGGAATCACTTTGATCAGATCTTTCAAAACATTTTCAAGGGAAACATGTAATATCTGGACAGAGATAGATGGCTTGTAATGTGGACATTTAACTAATGGGACTTGTAAACAAGAAAATGGGTGTGCTTAAAACCACACAGCAGAAGTGTAAACTTCATCAAGGCGAGGTTAACAATACGAAATACAACTTTTTTTTCGTTCTATATTACATTTAAATAATCGTCCGCGAAGTTACCAATTCGCGAACGCAACACAGTTCGCGAAATACAATTTCGCGGCCGTTGGTATGGCAGCGGCCGTTAAAGTAAATACACATTTTGACACATGTTTAATCACACATTCTACGACTTATTTTGACAACTATCAAGTATTTGTAGTTTATTATATTCGTCTCATTTCCATGGTAACGCATGTAAAGCAAGTAAACCACTTTAATTTAACACCTTTAGAACTAAATTAAATTAAATTGTGTCTCAATTTAAATCAAATCGATTGATAAATTTAACGGTTGCCCAAAAAATTGTGTGTATATCTTGTCCGCGAAAAACTTTAACGTACTCGAGATTGTCTTGCCTCGGCCGCAAGCATTATTAAGGAGATTTTCGGACGCTTGTATATATATAAATAGACGACTATCATACCATTTTTTGTAAAATTTACAGTGATGGAGCCTGAGACAATCTAAAATGATTGAGAAAAGATTTTATTTTTAGATACTTGATCACTAGAGTGTATGTACATATACATATATACCTACTTTCTTATTATCATAGTAGCTATTGTAATATTAGTACGTAATTTCCTTGTAGGATATGTGTAAAACATTGTTAGACGATACACATTAAGGGGTTATAAGTACGCTGTTGCTAATCGAGTGCGAGTGAAGTACATAATTACATAATTATTTAACAAATTTAGTCGTGTTTTCAGACGAGATAAAGCTTCTTAAATGGCGAACCACGTCACTCACTATCTTTTACGTACACCCTAGATCGACACCTAGAACGACTCCCGCCCTTGGTCTAATGGTTAAGTGCTGGCCTCTCACCCAGGTGGCTCCGGTTCACATCTGCTCTGGGACATGAATTTATTTATTCATTTAAATTTCAATTTAATTGAAATTAAATACATACCTCTATATGATATATTTATTTATCTTGTTACCTTAGCCGACTTTACCCGAAGAGCGTTACATATCCGAGCGTTGCAGGTCAGTCTTGTGCACTGCCTACAATCAGCGCAACGCGCCTAAAGAAGTTTACACTTCAAAAAAACAACACAACCTTTCATTCAGTTTCAGACATAATTGATAAAATAGGAATGGTCTTATAGTGTTGTGTTTAGCTACATATTACATTGTAATCTAAACCATTTGGAACTTGTATGGGTTCATGTTAAAGATTATTTTCTTGCCAATAATAAATTATTTAAATTAGATTAAGAGAAAAAGATATTGTTAGAAGTGATTAAAAATGGTCGAGTCTAACATCTTTTATTTTATTTTTATCTATTATTATATTTTTGTAATGTATGTTTTATTATTTCGCTTTTTGTTTATATTATTATATTTAATATATTTCTTACTTGCAAATTTAAATATATTGTTAGAATACTTATGTGGAGCTCCTTTCGAACCATATAGTGTTTCAGCGATCGAGTTTATTGTCTGCCCGCCCTGCTACACAACTGCGCATCGAAGGCGATGCGAGACTTCCTATGTATGCGTACGGACTGTAGTGTTGGGCATCTGCGTATATATAGGTGGTCGATAGCTCCGTCAATGGTTCATACATGGTACAAATATACCTATAAGGTATGCTACAACTTTGACTCAAATTCGTCTATTTCCGCGGTGGACACAGCTACGTCATCAATGTTGCGTCATCCATCATATGTTTGTAGTTTATGTTTTGTTTATATTTAGATTTCGAAAAAGTTATATAGTATTTTTGAAATTATAGTTTTTATTTCATGTACCTACTTAGTGCAGTTATTACGTTTTGTAACTATTTTTGTTAAGCCAAAGACTTTTAATTTGATTTATGTGTAAAAGAACTTAAGAAGAGGTTATAACGTAGAAGGTAATGAGTTTATTAGATATTGTATTATAATGCAATAGATTTGCCTCTACCTTTAGATCATCTAATATGGTAAGCTACTGTGTCTTGAACTGCAAAAGCAGGTCAGGAAACACTCGAGGAAGGAATATTAGATATTTTCGTTTTCCTCAAGATGAAAACTTATCTGAGCAGTGGATACAAGCCTGTGATAGAATGATAAAAAACACAAGAAATTGTAGGTTTTATATTTGGATGTCTCGAAGAGGTTTTCTATAAATAAGAAAATGTACATATTAAAACGTTTTGTGAAAAATATTAAAATGGACTTATTGGAAGAAATTATACAAGCATATGTAAGAGTGTGAAATTATATACGTATCAAAGAGATAAATAAAAAAAAATATCAACAAAAAAATAAAAATTAACAAGAAAAACATTAAATATGCCAATAAAAAAGCAACCATATTTGTTGTTTTATTTATTACCTGTAAGTTAACAAGAATGATACATAAATGCTATATAAACCAACAGTTTCCATAGTATAAATTCTTCTAACTTTTGCAATATTCATTAGTATTAGTAAAGCAATATATAAGAAAAAATAGACATATTCAAGTCTTAAATTTTTTTTTTTAATAAATTACGTTGTCAGTAAACTAATTATAAATTGTGTTATCAAAAAATATAAAACAACTTTCTTAACAGTGTCACATAATATCTAGTGGGACCTTTTTCATAAATACAATTTTATTATTTTGCTTTATGTGTTAAACAGAGAATTTGTAAAAAAAATAGTTATTTATTATACAAGGGAAAAAAGTATTAGATTTTAGCTCGAGAATAGGCGTATTTATTCTGCCGATTTCTGCTGGTTGATGGCATGTTATACTACACTACATGAAAATTTCGTTGTTATCCTAACGGTCATGATCATAACCTAGTTTTACTTATTAATGTGCGTGTGAACCTGGTTATTTATCGGCAAATACAGAAGACATAAATTATTCTTTGTATTATTCACATGCATATTAATAAATAAAACTAGGTTATGATTACGACTGTTATGATAACAACGGAATTTTCATATAGTGTAGTGACATGCCGCCGACTGGTGAAAATCGACAAAATAAAAACGAAATACAAATAATGACTTTAAGTTTCAAAATAGTTTATTATAGATTTCCACTATAACGTTTTTCCTTCACACTGTGACTCCATCAGGTGGATGAATATATTATTCATCCACCTGATACCAGTTTTTGAAGTTATAGAAATTACACATTAAGGCAACATTTTTTCAATACATTACACAAATAATAATAAAAATTCTAAGTATCACAGATGCTGTTAAATATACATTGATGAAAAGTTAATTTTATTAAATCGAAAAATGATTAAATTTGATGACTTAAAAATAAAATTATAATCAAATGAAAATAGTAGGAATAATATTTTGCGCAATCGTCAAAATATTGTGCATTTTACTAAAAAAATTAAAATTATTTTGAATCTAGATTTAGTAAGCCAAATGGTTATTTAACAAAATGATCTTTAAATTATGCAGAATGCCATTTGAAAAATACACAAGAAGTGAAGAGCTAACTAATTACTTTAAATTTACCATTGCGGTAAATATATGTCGTTTGTTATTACTATACGCTTTGTTAAATCTGCTTCAGTTTTTGGAAAGGTAAAATTCAGAAGTTCATTAAATTTACGTTTTACTTTCTTCAGTCAAGCAATTGCTTGCAGCAGCTACCTCAAAGGAAGATTAATGCATGTAATGTGCGTACATACACAACCGTAACATTTTTTTAAGAGCGGTATAATTGCCCACATATGTATGCATTAGTGATGTTGCAAATGTAAATCCGCGATAAGATCCGAAGCAAGGAATACTATAGTTTCAAATAATATTCCCTACTTTTCAAACAGTTACTCTCATAATATATAACTTTTAAAACACATTCTTGTCTGAAATATTTTATTAAAAAATGTAATTTAGAGTAAATAAATATTTGAATTTAACCATTATTATTATTACTTGTATTTGCATAGGTCCATTTCATTATAAAAGTTTTGTTTGAAGTTACTGTATTGATGCAATGAAAAATAAATTTTGTGCCATGTACTGCATTCTATTGTGTGATTTGTGTGAGTTTTATGAAGCCTGTCGTAAATAAAATTGGGATTCCTTAAAAAATACTTTAGGCTTTGGTATTTTACTTTAAAATTTTGAGTTGGAATGTTTTGTGTGATTCTTTTAACAAATTTTATTTATTTAACGTAATATAACTAATATATATTTTAAAATGAATATATAAGTGAACATTTTGTTTGTACCATAGATGTATTAACTATACATATCCCGCACCGCACATTTGAACGAGTCCTCGGTAACGCTAACGAATAAAAAGTAACGGATAGTTACAAGTACTGTAAAGTAACCGAATCCAACATTACTAGTATGTATTAAACAAACATTCCGATTGAAACTATTCATATTATTGCGTTCTTTTATAAAAAATGAGGTGTGACCAACACACGATTTTTTTATGCGTAGGATGTGGTCCTAATTTTTTAAACAGAAGTTGGTCTAAATTCAATCTCAAATACTTTTATTCTCTTGATAAAAATTTGATAGAAATGCATGGTTTGTAAGATATTTGCGAAAACTGTTTTTTGATAACAGTGAAAGTGTTACTTCTGGTCCGGATTTGAAAATACGAGGGTCAGTCAATAACTAATGCCTCCTATTTTTTCTCCTTTCAATTGTCAAGAAATAAAAATTCTATTACATAGGTTGAAAACCACAATATTGATGATTAATTTGCCACTTTCCAATATAATCTCCGTCCAGTCCCACAGTTTTGGTCCATGTTTTTACAAGGACATGTATCCGAATGTTTTAAAAAGCACGGCGCTGTTTCCTAAGGGTTGACCCACAGACGTTTTTACGGCCTCCTCATCTTCAAAGTGAATCCCACGCGGCCCGAACAGATGGCAATCTGATGGTGCCAAGTCAGGGCTGCATGGGGGCTAAGGCAAGACTTCCCATCCAATTTTCATACTCTCTTCACTGGTATGACAACTGGTGTGTGGTCTTGCATTGTCATGCAAAAGAAGAACAACCGCATAGCTTTCATTGGGCGAACTCGCTCAAGACGTACTTTTGAGAGCTGTGCGTATTGGACAGAATTTATTGTGCATCCCTGCTCCAAAAAATCACCCATAATCACACCTTCTGCATCCCAGAATACTGCCGCCATAACTTTCCCTGCCGATCGCACAGTTTTTAACTTTTTCGTCCTCGGTGCATTTGTGTGACGCCATTTCATTGACTGCCTATTTGATTCAGGCTCAAATAAATGAACCCATATTTTGTCTCCGGGCACAATTTTGTCCAGAAATTCATCTCCCTCCAAACGGAAGCGCTGCAAGTGTTGTGCGGCAATTGTTTTTCTTGCTTCTTTATTCTGGTCGGTTAACATTCTTGGTATCCATTTTGCACAAACCTTTAAACACCCCAGTTGTTGAATAATTACACTCCCTTTCCTGAGCGCGAGAATGTTTCACAATTCATATTGCTGTGCTATCTACTTTTAAAATTAATATAAATAGTGGTGATACCTTCACGTTTGGTTTATTTGCAACAGCATAGATATTAAATTTATACGTGGATTCGAATAACAATAGATATATATTTTCAAATTACTATAATGATTAACATTAACTCCTTCTATAAACATGATTCTTCATCAAATTGTTTATATGTGTTATTATTTATAAAATATATGAAATAGATATGATAGTGATTTAATGGATGTTCACCATGTGTTTGTTTTATTTCAAAAGAATCGCTGGTGAAAATTGAACATAATGCCAGCAGTATTTTACCAAAGCAAACATTCGCACGTAGTACTTTGATAATGTAGTGTCTTGCTACTTAAATATTTTGATATCATTTCACACTAATTGCTAGTAGCAAACATTTTCACATAGTACTTCTAGCCACTTAGTGTTTATACATCAAAATATCCTCGTATATACGTGTTCAGTTATATAAATTTTTGTCACGTGATGACGCAATATTTCATAATGCTCAGCAATCCATTTGAGGCAAACATTCGCACATAGTACCTCTATGGTCGATCCAACATCATTAAATATATTTTTCTACTCCCATACTTTAATTGTATTATTAGATATGCCGAACCTGTACTATAAACATGTTCATTACGATACAGATTTTCATTATGTTACAAGTTTATATCCAATAGGAACACAGATTTTTCATTACGATACAAGTTTATATCCAATAGGAATGCGACATTTCAATATTCAAACAATATTCAATATGGCGACTGCATATCTGACAGATATACAAATTAAATAAATGTGACAGTTCTCTGCAATTTACAAGTAAGTACTTAAAATTTGTGCTTTTTTGAAAATATAAACGGTAAAAATGAGGGATAATGACAGTGAAATGTAATAATTGACTCCACCAGAAGTTATGGAACAAGCCTTAGTAGCCACGAACAATTTATTACCAGCCAAATTCACAAAAACGTACGGAAAATTTTAACCTCAATTTATGAAATGGATTGTTCAAAAAATATGTTTTATTATGGGGTCGTAGAAAAAATTGTGTATGCAACTCGCATTTAATGGCTATTAAGACACTCGTATTCATTACAATACTCGGCTTCGCCTCGTATTGTAATTCTTTTACTCGTGTCTTAATAGCTATCATTAAATGCTCGTTGCATAATATACTATTCTAATTAGTAATGAATAAACTAAATAAACTTTTATATTATAACTCATAAAGATTTTTCGTGACTCACTTCGTTTGATCATGTAATTCTTCAAATTCCTTTATATAAATATCTTCCATTTTGTTTTAAAATCAAAATTTCTTTTAGGAAATGCAAATTAAATACTTGAATTCTATTTTCTTAATACAATTTTACAATCTTTAATGAAACAGGTAGTGCGTATTTGCCCTAGTGTATATGTTATATTGAACAAATAGATATGCCGCCGGAGCTTCGCTTTCCAATTCGTGTTTTCGCGATCTAAATCTCAGTGGAAAATCTACGTGTCCAATCTTGTTTTTCCTTTATGTATCCTTAGACAAAAGACGGTTGGTACATTCGCGCCCTCTGTCTTGAATTTTGAGTTGGCCATACTGCCACACACATAGTTAAATTTCTTTCTTGCCCATTTTAGGTTGTCGTTTCTTTTTCATACACTTTGACAGCGATACAACAATGTCTGAAATCCAAATTTTCCTTACTTAAGTTTACAATTTTATTACATTATTCTAGGTAAGTGTGTTATTCCTTTTTTTTATTTATGTAAACATCTGTTGTATCTGTATATGAACTCATTACTCTTGTAATTATTTGTCAAGTATTTTCTTTCACCATTTACTAATCGTATTCTAATTTTTTGTTTACCAGTTCGTCTAATTGGGAATTATGGAAAGACGTCGCAAATAACTTCTATCTGCCTTTCCAACCCGCTACCAGGAAGACCCGTCGCCGCTTCCTTCTCTTTATCTTCAAAAAAAATTTCTCGTCTCAGGTGAAATTGTTATTTTTAAACTGCTACAAATAAATTATTGATGTTTTTATTTTCTTTTTGCAGGTGTTAAACCATACATGATCATCATTGATGCCTCAGAAACACAAAGGTTATAAATATAGGAACTAAAGAATACTATTCAACATTTCATTATTGTATACTAAATGTTTTATTTACGATTCAAAATCTCAGTTCGTCTAATTGGGAATTATGGAAAGACGTCGCAAATAACTTCTATCTGTCTTTCCAACCCGCTACCAGGAAGACCCGTCGCCGCTTCCTTATCTTTATCTTCAAAAAAAATTTCTCGTCTCAGGTAAAATTGTTATTTTTAAACTGCTACAAATAAATTATTGATGTTTTTATTTTCTTTTTGCAGGTGTTAAACCATACATGATCATCATTGATGCCTCAGAAACACAAAGGTTATAAATATAGGAACTAAAGAATACATTTCAACATTTCATTATTGTATACTAAATGTTTTATTTACGATTCAAAATCTCAGTTCGTCTAATTGGGAATTATGGAAAGACGTCGCAAATAACTTCTATCTGCCTTTCCAACCCGCTACCAGGAAGACCCGTCGCCGCTTCCTTATCTTTATCTTCAAAAAAAATTTCTCGTCTCAGGTGAAATTGTTATTTTTAAACTGCTACAAATAAATTATTGATGTTTTTATTTTCTTTTTGCAGGTGTTAAACCATACATGATCATCATTGATGCCTCAGAAACACAAAGGTTATAAATATAGGAACTAAAGAATACATTTCAACATTTCATTATTGTATACTAAATGTTTTATTTACGATTCAAAATCTCACAAGATAAATATCGTAGTTATATCCTTTTTTATTAACTGTATTTATAACCTGTTTACTTTCATTGCTAGAGCCATAGGGATTGATACTATTCAAATTAACATTTACGTTTTCCTTTGTCAGATGTTGTTTTTCTTTGGCATATCTGATTTAATTTTTATTCGTATAGTATTGATAGCATTTAACTGTATCGTTTCTACAAAATAAAGCTTATTCGTTTACTTAGCATGTGTATTATCTCTCATTTATTTTCGTATATTTAACATTTAAGCTTTCTTAAATAAAGTTTATTGATAACCATGTGTATATTTTATTCACAATATTTTTAATTAAGGAGTTTATACTTTAGGGTTCTGCAAACCATCTTCCTTATGTGATTAATATAGCTTCAGCTATTTAAACTTAGATAAATATTCAAATGAATTATAACTCTTATTCTATAACTAAATTAATCCTTAATACTATATACTGGGTGTTTCGGAATTGCATGGCACTATTGTAGGTACTTGTTCTCCAGCATAAAATAAACAAAAAAGTCCGTATAAACATATGTCTCACATTAATTTATTACAAAGATATTGGAGCATAAAGATATTTATTTAACAGTACAACATCCAAAAGAACTGTTTAAAGTGGCCACCGTTTTGTCGAATGCAGCATTCAGCACGACAAATTCATGCTTCTTTAGCACATCGTATAGCATCAGGATGATTCTTGATAGTTGCTGCGGCTGCCACGATGCGATTACTAAACTCTGATGAATCCCGATCTCCCGATCTAACGCTTTTATCGGTAGTTTAGTAATCGCATCATGGAAGCCTCAGCAACTATCAAGGATTATGCTGATGCTACACGAAGTGCCAAGGAAGAATGAATTTGTCGTGCTGAATGCTGCTTTCAACAAAACGGTGGCCACTTTAAACAGTTCTTTTGGATGTTGTATTGTTAAATAAATATCTTTATGCTCCAATATCTTAGTAATAAATTAATTTGAGACATATGTTTATATAGACTCTTTTGTTTATTTTATGTTGGAGAACAAGTACCTACAATAGTGCCGTGCAATTCCGAAACATCCTATATATTTTTTCTCTATTTTAATTTTTTCTTATTTTAACTAAATTATCTAAACACCCTTACTACCATTTTCAAAATTGTAAGGTTCACAGCAATATGCAGTCATCCGACGGTCACCACGAATGATATGTTCGACTCGCTGAATGTTGCCTGGGTTCACTGCAGTCAACGGCCTGCCGCTTTTGTTTGTCCTACAGTTTCGTTACAACGGCGAACCCATCGACTAACAGTGCTGACATCCACTGTTGCATCACCGTACACATTTTTCAGTCTTTGAATGCGAATGTGCGTTTCACCTTCTGCATTCAAGAATTCAATTAGAGAACGCTATCTAATACGAAAATCGATATCGGCTATTTTGCAAGCGACTGCAGGGCTGCCACTTGTTGACGCAGAAAGTTACCATTGCAATGGATTGTAGAAGGTATTGAGGAATACCGCCAAATAATTTTTTTTCACTTAACTAGCTTTATTTGGGTAGAAAGAAATAGAAGGCATTGAATATTGACTAGCCTCGTATGTATTAGTATACAAATCTTCTTGTAAATTAAGTTCTAAATACCAGTGGCGGCTGCTGCAGGGAGGGCAACGGGGCACTGCCCCCCGTGATAAACTTCTTTTAACAGATAAATTTAAATACCTAATTTGTATGTAATTTTTCTGATTTGTTTGATAACAAATAATATCCCTAGCAGCAAAATCAGTATATGCACACTTGTCCTACATTAGTAAATATATATTTTTATCCTTCTCTAAAATTGTGATTTTGCTGCTTGGGTATTTTTTCGGAAGTAACAGTCCGTCGCTTCAGCGCGTTTAAAAATCACAGTCTGACGTAGGCTCCGGGGCATCTTGCGCCACTGCCCAGTTTGTACTAGAAATCGCGCGTATAAAAAGTGGTGCGGGGCGAGAGCGGTATATGTCACGATAGGGCACTAGACTGTGATGCCGGATGACATCCAGTATGTAATATCACAAAATAACAGAAGTGACAAATGCGTCACTTGCATAATTCCGATATTTGTGCGCAAAATCAAACAAAATGGCGTGTTTTGTTTTTGTTGTGTATGCACTTGTGTAAATATAACCTGTCTTAATTTTATAACTTACAATTTACGAAAAAATAAAGGTGCCAGTTAAATTGTTGTTGATATAAATAATAGAAACTGTACGAAAGAAGAAATCCGGAGTACATAGATGTTGCATTTTTGCTTGTAAAAATGTTAAGCAACAAAGTATATTCTACAATTTCTTTTCGTTTCCTAAAGAAGAAAATCCGTAAGTTTTATAACAAATAGTTTGTAATAATTCATCTTTGTAGTAAACACTTTGAATGAAACTTTTTATATAATGAAGGAACTTCCTTCGAAAATAAGAATTTTAGAGAACATCGTTATCTCTCACAGCCATAACTATAATGAAAAGAAACCAATTCAAACCTCACTGGTTAAGAAACTATCTAAAGGTAAATGTTTATTATAAAATGTTATTTTATAAGAACTAAGTATTATTTGAAATTTTAAAAGCATACTAATTTCAAAATGTATTTTAGTATGTGTGGAAACTATGAATGTTCATAGCACAAGTGAACGTGAACCCACCTATAGGTATGACAATTAATATTTACAATACAAAATTATTTTATGAGCAAAACATAAAATACGTTTAGTTGTTAACTGAAGAATTCGAAGTCATTTTTGAACAAAAATTCAACACATATGTATTTAATCTAGTATAAAGTAGAATAATTTAGAACTTTTCAATTACAAACATACAATTAATTTGTTTTAACGAAATGTATAATTTTTTAATTTTATTTTACCAGTTATAGAAATTCCTACCCTATGTTGGGGTTCAAACAGAAAAAAAATCTCTGCCCAAACACCCACAAAGGAAAGACAGAAAATCTCTAAAACAGCATCGAGTTATAGCTATTAAATCTAAAATGAAATCCTATCCTAAACAGGAGAATTTACAATATTTTCTAGGGCTTTGTGACAGATATTTATCAAATGAACTGGCAACTGTTGTTAAATTTAATGCAGTTAATAAAAATAAGAATATTGCAAGATACAGCATACAGTACAAACAATTTGCTTTAAATATCTATTTTTTGAGATCAAGAGTTTATAAATACTTAAGTAAAATACTTCAATTGGAAAGCGTAAGAACATTACAAAGATTAACACAGAATTGGAATATAACTCCACGAGTGTTGATTTTGTGTATTCTGCAAGTGAAATAAAAACTGCTCATTTTACACCATAAGCACGTGAATGCATTCCACGCATTGATGAAATGTGACTAAAAGCTAATTTATTTTATAATATAACTAAAGACGAAATTGTAGGATTTCATAAAATAAATGGTCAAACAACATATAAACCAGCAAAATTTGCTATGGTTCTCTTTGCTAAGGGCATTCATATGAATTGGAAACAGCCAGTTGGTTATGTATTAGTCAGCAGCACATGTAGTGGTAAAGCTTTAGAGGAGACTGTAGATAATACAATACTAAAGTTATTTGCAGTTGGGCTTTCTGTCCGAGCACTAGTATCTGATGTCGGCTCAAATTTTTGTAAGTATTCAAAAGAAAAAGGAGTTACTCCAGAATCACCATACTTTTACTTAGAACATAAAATATTTTATTCTTTTGATGTATCACATCTTGTTAAAGCAACTAGGAACACATGTTTTAAATATACAATACAATTTGACAATTTTACAGCAAACCAAAAATATCTAGATGAATTTTATAATAAAGATAAACTCATGAACACCAAACTTGAATGAATTAGTTATTAATCATTTTGCTAATCGTAAGGAACGGCGAATGGATTTTATTTTCAAAGAAATTAATTATATAACATATTGAGTTTATTTTTTTGTCTGTACTTAATTTTTGAAATTAAACACTCAGACCCCCCCCACCCGGTGCCCTCCCGTCCCAAAAAATCACGGGCCGCCACTGCTAAATACTTTTATACAGGGAATGAATTTTGTACAGAATCTATAATTTAAAAGATATTTGTAAAAGATCGGTTTTCTATAAAAGTAAAAGGACTTGTGTAGAGGAATAAAGAAAGTTTGTTCGCAATGTTATAGAAGTTATAGAATATCATATCTGAATAAACAGGAATGATAGGTACTTATTAATTTTAAAAATTGAGTTGTCATGATTTGCTTTACACGTAGTGTACCTTAGAGTAGTGGAAAAAAGTTACTTATAATATTTTCTTTTTACAAACAAGTAATTTTCATTGAATTTTTAAAACATACGAAGTGACAGACTTGGTAATTCAGGAATTACGCATAATTTAAAAATATCGCTGTTACAGAGTTTCGAAAAAGGTCAAAACGTCAAATACTGGTAATTTCAGTTGAAAAGGCAAAACCGTCAGTACAAGTATTAAAATTTATTTTACTATTTTTAAACATCACAGTTATTATAAGTCATCAGCAAACAAATTTAAAACTCTATGAAAGAGTGAAAGAGAGATGTGTAAATAACATTAGTTTAGTTTATTACTACGTGAGTATAATTTAATATTTAAAATATGTAAAACACAAAAATAAATACGTTTAAAGTAAATAATGATCAACTGAACTAATAATTGTTCAAAAGCACCTCTTTCTTCTTCCAGTAAATTTGAAGTCGAGTTTCATATGGTCTATAAACAATTTCTTGTAGTTTCTAGTAGACACTGCATATACCAGTATGTTAGTAAATAATTTATTACTTCTCTTGCCAAACATAGATCATATTTTATTACTTGGAGAAAACCCTTAATAGAAATAAATTAATTGATCAGAGACTATGCTTGTCGCGGCGTCTCCAATCAATTCATATTCTCTCCAGAAACACTCAATTAATTAGTGACTATGCTCGTCACCGCGTCACCAATTAATGAGATCGACAAAACCAGGGTACAAGATAATTATGTGAATCAGAGCATGCACTCACCGTTAATAAATCATTATTAATCGCTTATGATTAATAATATTTCCAGATGTTGACCCGAAGTAGAACCGTTGATGTTATTATATCTGTGACCCACCCTGTATATCTAGCTCAGATTATTAGTAGGAGCGTGAGATTACTCAAAAAGATGTTAACTAATGGCCATTGCGCCACCCATTTTATAATAATAAAGGCGGTCACTGTTGTCAAAGTATTGCACAATTAAAATGGGAAATTGCACTAACTAGGCCTACCTCAAAGGAAACAAATCAATAAAAATAATAACAATTTATTAAATAAAAACAAGAGAAATTTGAAATATAAAATTTAGTTACATTACAATAATAATATTAATTGAAGTATTAATTACACAAAAGAAATATTGAAGCCAAAGTATAAATGATTGTTGTATAAACGAATATAACTTTAACTTTAGTTGTTAAAAATGACTCAATTTACACTAAATTTAAACTCATTAAAAAAACAAAGTAAACTTAATTTTAGAGAGACGGTAGATACAGAAAAGCAAAATAATAAGAACAGGTTCAACAAATAAACAATCTAATAAAATTAATTGGTCAAATTCGGTAAACTAATTGATCAAATATGGTACACCATTTACCTTAAAATTTCCATAAACTCAATATTACTAATATCAAAAACTTTACTAATATTTAATACATTCCAAAATAATTTGACCATATATACAACAACAAAAATGAGGTGTGGCCACCACACGACTTTCTTATACGTATGAAAGCGTTACTTCCGGTCCGAATTTTGAAATTTCATTTATACAAAAAATATTCCAAATCTAACTCTAAATACTTTTGTACTTTTCATAAAGGTATATAGAATGCATAATTTACGACATATTTGCAAACAATCGTTATTCGGTAAGAGTAAAAGTGATACTTCCGATCCGAATTTTGATTTTTTTCTATATAAAAGATATTGGAAATTAAGTTCTAAATACTTATGAATTCTTTATAAATTAGTCTAAACTTAGTGATTGACGAAATATTTGCAAATTTCAATTTTTTCACTGAAGTAAACTACTACTTCCGGTCTGCCGATTTTGCTCAAAATCTAATCAGTTCTCAAAAAGGAGATTATATTCGTAAATACAAAATTTGGAATTGATATGTCCAGCGGTTTGACCGTTATCGTGGTCACAGACAGACAGACAGACACACACACACACAGACATTTTTTAAAAACCACTTTTTTGGTATCAGGGGACCTCAAAACGTGGACATCTGCAAAAATCCAGTTTTAAATACTTTTGTACTCTTCATAAATATACATAGAATGCATAATTTACGACATATTTGCAAAAAATCGTTATTCGGTAAGAGTAAAAGTGATACTTCCGGTAAGAATTTTGAAATTTTTTTTATACAAAAGATATTGGAAATTAAGTTCTAAATACTTTTATATTCGTAGCGTATCTGTCTAAAAAGCATGACTTGCGAAATATTCGCAAAAAACTGATTTTCGATAAGAGTAAAGGACCTACTTCCGGTAGGAATTTCGAAAAACCTTTTAAATAAAATTTTTCTTAATTTTAATTTTAAGTATATATGAATTCTTTATAAATTTGTTTAAACTTAGTAGTTGACGAAATATTGGCAAAATTCGATTTTTTCGCTGAAGTAAACTGCTACTTCCGGTCTACCGATTTTACTGAAAAACTAATCAGATCTCAAGAGGGAGATTAGACACGTAAATACAAAATTTGGAATTGATATCTACAGCGGTTTGACCGCTATCGTGGTCACACACACACACACAGAGAGAGACAGACACACAGACACACAGACACACAGACACACAGACACACAGACACACAGACACACAGACACACAGACACACAGACACACAGACACACAGACACACAGACACACAGACACACAGACACACAGACACACAGACATTTTTTAAAAACCACTTTTTCGGTATCAGTGGACTTCAAAACGTGGACATCTGCAAAAATCTCGAGGTCGAAAATTTTCATCATCACAATACTTCCTTATACTACGTATAAGAAAGTAAAAAATGAGGTGTGGCCACCACACGACTTTCTTATACGTATGAGCGTTTCAAACTATACAATTTTAAGAATTTTTTTATACAAAACTTATTCAAAATCCTATTCTAAGTACTTTCATTCGCTTAATAAATCGCTATAGAATGCATACTTTGCAAGATATTATCAAAAAAATGAGGTGTGGCCACCACACGACTTTCTTATACGTATGAGCGTTTCAAACTATACAATTTTAAGAATTTTTTTATACAAAACTTATTCAAAATCCTATTCTAAGTACTTTCATTCTCTCAATAAATCGCTCTAGAATGCATACTTTGCAAGATATTATCAAAAAAGTGCTCCTCGCTAAGAGTAAAAGTGCTACTTCCGGTCCGAATTTTGAAATTTCATATATACAAAAAATATTGCAAATCCAGTTTTAAATACTTTTGTACTCTTGATAAATATATATAGAATGCATAACTTACGACATATTTGCAAAAAATCGCTATTCGATAAGAGTAAAAGTGGTACTTCCGGTCTGAATTTTGAAATTTTTTTTATACAAAAGATATTGAAAATTATGTTCTAAATATTTTTATACCCGTAACGTACTTGTCTAAAAAGCATGACTTGCGAAATATTCGCAAAAAACTGATTTTCGATAAGAGTAAAAGACCTACTTCCGGTAGGAATTTCGAAAAACTTTTAAAATAAAATTATTTTCAATTTTAATTTTAGGTATATATGAATTCTTTATAAATTTGTTTAAACTTAATAGTTGACGAAATATTGTCAAAATTCGATTTTCTCGCTGAAGTAAACTGCTACTTCCGGTCTACCGATTTTACTGAAAAACTAATCAGATCTCAAGAGGGAGATTATACCGGTAAATACAAAATTTGGAATTGATATTTACAGCGGTTTGACCGCTATCGTGGTCACACACACACACACACACACACACACACACACACACACACACACACACACACACACACACACACACACACACACACACACACACACACACACACACACACACACACACAGACATTTTTTAAAAACCACTTTTTCGGTATCAGGGGACTTCAAAACGTGGACATCTGCAAAAATCTCGAGGTCGAAAATTTTCATCATCACAATACTTCCTTATACTACGTATAAGAAAGTAAAAGTGCTCCTCGCTAAGAGTAAAAGTGCTACTTCCGGTCCGAATTTTGAAATTTCATATATACAAAAAATATTGCAAATCCAGTTTTAAATACTTTTGTACTCTTGATAAATATATATAGAATGCATAACTTACGACATATTTGCAAAAAATCGCTATTCGATAAGAGTAAAAGTGGTACTTCCGGTCTGAATTTTGAAATTTTTTTTATACAAAAGATATTGAAAATTATGTTTTAAATACTTTTATACCCGTAACGTACTTGTCTTAAAAGCATGATTTGCGAAATATTCGCAAAAAACTGATTTTCGATAAGAGTAAAAGACCTACTTCCGGTAGGAATTTCGAAAAGCTTTTTAAATAAAATTATTCTCAATTTTAATTTTAAATATATATGAATTCTTTATAAATTTGTTTAAACTTAGTAGTTGACGAAATATTCGCAAAATTCGATTTTTTCGCTGAAGTAAACTGCTACTTCCGGTCTACCGATTTTACTGAAAAACTAATCAGATCTCAAGAGGGAGATTATACCCGTAAATACAAAATTTGGAATTGATATCTACAGCGGTTTGGCCGCTTTCGTGGTCACACACACACACACACAAAGAGACAGACACACAGACACACACAGACACACAGACATTTTTTAAAAACCACTTTTTCGGTATCAGGGGACTTCAAAACGTGGACATCTGCAAAAATCTCGAGGTCGAAAATTTTCATCATCACAATACTAGTGACTATTTCAACACACAAATTTAAAAGAACATATACAAATTTAGACAACCACATGAACAAATGAACATATACAAATTTAGACAAATACAAAGGTTCTTGATGGTCGCTCCTTGCGCACAATAATATTCAACTTTATTAAACAAATATCTAAGTATTAAAATTTCTGACAGCTTGGTAGTTGTACAGTTCTCTTGCCACATGGATTGGAAATATAATTAGAATTTAAAAATATTTATTTCTTTATATGTATATGTAATATACAGGGATAAATGATTTAAATGTTGAAGCGTCTTTTTAAACGTAACAATTTATTAATTGCTATTTTAAATACTTTTTTTTTACCGCTAATTCATTTATTTTCAAGTTTGCCACTTTTTTCGATTAATTTATGTATGTTATATGTAATACAAGTCATGACAGCTTATATTTTTAAATTAATAACTAGTAATTGATTGTATGCAAATATAACATTCTACAACATTTGCAATATGGCTACTTCCGTCCGAATTTTGAAATTTTTTTTATACAAAAGATATTTAAAATTATAATTTAAATACATACTTTTATACTTGTAATGTACCTGCCTAGAAAGCATTACTTGCGAGATATTCGCAAAAAATGATTTTCGATAAGAGTAAAAGACCTACTTCCGGTTGGAATTTCGAAAAACTTTTTTGAGATAATTTGTCTCGAATTTAATTTTGAGTACATTTGAATTCTTTATAAATTTGTTTAGACTTAGTAATTGACGAAATATTTGCAAAATTCGATTTTATCACTGAAGTAAACTACTACTTCCGGTCTACCGATTTTACTGAAAAACTAATCAGATCTCGAGAGGGATATTATACACGTAAATACAAAATTTGGAATAGATATCTACAGCGGTTTGACCGCTATCGTGGTCACAGACAGATACACAGACAGACACAGACATTTTTTTAAACCACTTTTTTAGGTATCAGGGGACTTCAAAACGTGGACATCTGCAAAAATCTCGAGGTCGAAAATTTTCGTCATCACAATACTTCCTGATACTACGTATAAGAAACAGTGACGGCCCGTGATTTTTTGGGACGGGAGGGCACCGCGGGGTCTGAGTGTTTAATATCAAAAATTAAGTACAGACAAGAAACAAACTCAATATGCTATTTAATTAACTTGTTTGAAAATAAAATCCATCCGCCGTTCCTTACGATCAGCAAAATGATTAATAATTCATTCATGAAGTTTGGTGTTGATGTCAGTAATTGTTTTTCAATGGAACACATTGCTAAGGCACATAGTCTGCTTTCCCGCATGGTATTTCTAGAAAATGTTTTTATTCTCTGCAAAGTAGAAAAACACCGTTCACTTGATTTTTTCTATTTTGGTTATTAAAAGTTCAAAAAAGTTTAAAATGAGAGACATGTTTCGTTCGAACAGTTTAAATATTTGAATATATGCGGTGTTTATGTAATTATGATTAAAACGTCTATGGAAACTGTAACTTCGTACATGTTCAGACGTCTTCGGAATGTCAGTGTTGGCCTTGCTTTGACTTCGGCCAACTTCATATGGGTTCGGACGTTTTTGGAATGTCGGTGAAGGTCTTGTCTTGGCTTCGGCAAACTTCGTTTGAGTTCGGACGTCTTTGGAATATCTGTGAAGACCATGCCTTGTTTTCGGCCAACTTCGTTTGTGTTCGGACATCTTCGGAATATCGGTGAAGGCCTTGCCTTGTCTTCGGCCAACTTCGTTTGTGCTCGGACGTCTTCGGAATGTCAGTAGTGGCCTTGCTTTGACTTCGGCCAACTTCCTATGGGTTCGGACGTTTTCCGAATATCAATGAAGGCTTTGCCCTGGCTTCGGCCAACGTCGTTTGTGTTCGGACGTCTTCGGAATGTCAGTAGTGGACTTGATTTGACGTCGGCCAACTTCGTATGGGGTCGGACGTCTTCGGAATGTCGGTGAAGGCCTTGCCTTGACTTCAGCAAACTTCGTATGTGTTCGGACATCTTCGGAATATCGGTGAAGGCCTTGCCTTGTCTTCGGCCAACTTCGTTTGTATTCGGAATGTCGATGAAAGCTTTGCCTTGTCTTCGGCCAACTTCGTGAACATTTTAAATATTTGAATATAGGCGGTGTTATATGTAATTATCATTAAAATTCAGACTGATTTATGCAATTAATTATTTCAAATTATCAACAAAAACGACGAAATAAATAATTGCACGCCCCCAGAGATTCGCAAAATAGCAGAAGACAATTTACAAAATCTTTCGCCAACATAGTCTCGACATATTATCAAAAACAAACTTTTATAACAGTTGTACTATTCAACCTTGGAAGTAAATTACAATAGTAGCATCAGAAAACTTATCATCAAACTCTGCTTAACAATTTATATTGTTAATTAGTAAATAAAATGTTAGCGTGTGTGCTTTTTATTCTTTGTACAACTTCTATTGCACATATTTGTTATATTAAAGGCTTACATTTTGGCATTTAAATATAATTTGGTTCAATTTTTTTTGTTACCAACGTCAAAACCACAAAATTAGGGTGCGATAAAGAAATACTTTTGCAACCAAAACGGATGTCGTAAAGTGAACTTTATAGCACCGAAATACAAAAAAGAATTTTGCACATTACACCCACAAAACCAGTCTGATAACTGTAAGAGCTTCTGTTGAATTTTCTCGTCACGGTTTCATTAGTTTTCAAATTGTGATCTTCTAGTTTAATCAATAAATCTGGTCTAGGGAGACCTAGATTTTTTAATTCTGTCTTAATGTTACTAACGCAATTCACAGTTGCATTTGCACCGACAGAAATTACAACATACACTCACCGCTGTATATTACATACTGAACCGCCACCCGGACCCGGCACCATTGAGTAGTGCCCCGCCGCCTACATATATACGCGCGCTACCCGCGCCAGTCTCATCGCTCGATTTCTAATACAGACGGGGCAGTCGCGCGAGATGCCCCGGAGCTTACGTCACACTGCGATTTTTAAACGCGCTGAAAAGACGGACTGTTACTTCCGAAAACATATTATTTGTTATCCAACAAATCAGAAAAATTACATACAAATTAGGTATTTATAATTAATCTATCTGTTAAAAGAAATTTGTCACAGGGGAGGGGGGCAGTGCCCCGTTGCCCTCCCTGCAGCAGCCGCCACTGATAAGAAAGTAAAAATCACCACATCTCAGAAACAGTTGAAAGTCAGGTAATACAAATTGATGTTATTTAAACTAACTGTTAAAAGTTGTATTATAAAATGTAATAAAATGCATAGTGTTCCATTTAAAAAAAAGATATGTTTGTGTTGTAGAATACTCTGTATAATTGAAAATATTTTTAAATTCTACACTTCATAGTTATTAAGATATAAGATTTTTTGCTATCTACATTATTAAATACCAATAACTGACTTTGTCGCTTTGCTGGAACAGTCGGTATATGTATATAGGTTTTGTTAAATAAATAAATTTTGATTATTAATAGGAAAAAAGAAAAGGTTGCTTCTGCTTTTATATCGTTTTTCATAGCAAAACAAGATTTGATTTCACGATGTACGAAAAAGCTGCAGGAAAAACTTATTACACTGCCAGAATATTAAAGATCTATAAGTTTTAAAATCCACTCAGCAACCTCTGGAGTTAATTTATGAAACTCGATTCAATTTTAGCTCCGCAATCATGAGCTGATTTCTCAATCACAAATTGGACGGTGCTGATTTCGTGGAAAAAACCGTTAACAATCCTTGAAGGCTCAGAGGTGTAGTAAGATGGTAATGTAACTAATGTGTTTACTGTCTAGTTGAGCTGGGCCAGCAGATGGTGGATTGAATTGGAATAGTTACCAGGGTCCACAAACATTTATTACCTAATAATCTAGCAAAATATTTTTAAAATTTTTTGACTGTCATTAGATTGAATTCTTTATCTAACATGTTGCTTTATTCTTCAAAACGTTATTACTACCGTTTACAGTTTAATGTCAGCTGTATTGATTAATGTAGCTCTGTTCATATTTATTGTATACAATTTAGAAAGATTACAGTTTATTTTTTTGGAAAAACAAAATTTCAACAAGTCGAATGTATTTATGGTAGTATACAAATGGAGGTGATGAAGGAACATAAATCTTTTAATAAGTTCAGTATTCTCATTAGCTTAACAAAGCTGTTAAACAGAAATTGTGTAATGTGGAATTATTAGTAAACAATATCGTCTATTTTTAAGAAAGTTTTATGTTAAAATAATAGTTATATCTAGAGGATTTGTTTAGACATAAAAATGTTATTCTAAGTCCTTTGAAGCCGCCATTACCTTATCAAACTGTTTACGAAATGTATCTTCTGTTCGAAAATTTGTAATAAAATTCAATAATTATTAACTCTGCACATTATATAAAATAACTTACGCGTTTATTGATCAATTTATGATAGGATTTATAATTATATTATTTTATATATACTTTAAAATTTTCCTTACATGAAAAATATCTCTTAATTTTTACTATAATAATACTTGTCGTTTGTGCGCTAAACTAATAATTCTTACCAATACCTGTGATTTGTATTATGCTCTAATAACTGTCACTGACGAGATTAAGTGATTCTGTTTGTATAATACTATTGGATATTAAATATATTGTTTGGCAAGGTAGGCAAGTCGCAATGGTTAATTGGTTTACTGGGTGAGTAGCTGTATTGACTTTATTCAGTGATATTGTATAGTCTTATTGATAGAACCAATATCTCTAATATGCACAATTTGTTTGATTTTCATGCAGTTGTTCTATTAATTTATTATTATTTTAATTGTCAGCTTTAGGTTGCTTATTTTGGTATATTGGACTACTTTTTGTAACAAAATTTAAAATTGTTCAATACTTCTTAAATATCTTAAACTGAATTAATTTAATAGCTCAAAAACACTGACTATTAAATTTTTGATAGTAATAGTAATTTTTCTTTAATGCGTATAACTTCAGCCATATTTATTTTTATTAATGTATATTCTTGTTAACTTAAGCCTATTTCTATTGCCAATAATTGACACTAATGTTTGCGCAAAGTTGATCGACCTGTTTTATATGATGGATGACGTAAAAAAAGGCTTTACACCATTTTGTGATTTTTTTATATTTCCAATGCCCATTTGCGCCGATAATAAGTAACTTAATCCCGAAATTATAAACAAAAATGTATCTATTAAGACATTGGTATCATTGCATCACTGGATTTTCAACTCTAGATTAGTAAATATCTGCTAAGCAGGAATATACAGGAAATTTATATATTGATGTTATATAGCTAATCGTATTCATTCTCAACAGCGATTCTAATTCTAATTTTACATTAATTAAATTTTTTTACTGATGTACATGTATAATTGAACAGTATATTATTATAATTGGAACGAGCATAAAGGCATTTCATCAGAATAACAATTCTAGATACTGGTAATATATGTACGCATGTTCATAAAACTTGATACTTGACCAAATTACGGAAATAGAACTTAAAATTGAAACGTAAAAAGAGCTTTAAAAACTACATAGTATCAATGTTTTTATAATGACGTGAATATATAGGTACATATAAAATTCAGAATAAATTTAAAATAATAATAATAGTAACACTTTCATGATGTGTCTCTGCATGTTATAGTTTTCTTTTTGAAAGTTTTTTACTTTTATTTACATTATGTAACAGTTTGCAGTCATTTATATCGAATGTTGGAGGGCTTGTGTTCCCTCAAAGCGTACGAATGGTATTGGTATTTTTCTCCATCAATTATTTGTATTAGGGAGCGGTAGTCGTTTTCTTAGTTTCCTTACAGCGGTTGGAATCGGATTCCAATATTCTGCACTTCTGCGGTTTTTATTTGTGGGCGATCAAAATTCGGAATGTGCGCCACTTAGTGTTGTCCCGCAGTATGACCGGCGAAACACGTCCGTCTGTCGTTCTAGGTCCAGATTCGGCGGTCGCGTTCGGTGTTACAATAGGGTCTCCTGACGGCGTTGCTCTTGTTCTTGTTGCCTATTTGGCAATCTTGGTCGGAATACGGGTTCCTGTTGATCGGTGATTTGCAGATTTTGGTCTCGGCTTTAGCGGCTTTCTTCCGTTTGACGATTATGAAACCGTTGTCGGGATCCTCCGTGAGTGTATCTGAGGTACTTTCGTTCTAAGAGATGTCAGCGGTTACCATTGTGCTGTCGGATAGCTCAGAATTGGTATCCTGTACCGTGCTTTCGGAATCAGTATCTCGTGCGTCTAGGTTCTATTACGTTGATAGCGGTAGCGGTATACTAGTCTATAGTATTTTCAGAAAATGATCACAGAATATAGAATCTACCGACATTTTACATAGGTTCGCCGGCAAGTTTTTGATAGTCACTTCCCATTGACGACTGTCTTTTTTGTTAGGAAAGCTCTTTAAGAATTCCCGGAGTCTTGATGTGTAGAGAGATTGCGGTGTTGTTGACCGATTTGGGTCTGGTCCTGTACGTTTATTCAGTTCGGTCATGGGCGTTCTGTATCTGCGTCTTTAGTTGAACTGTCGCTCAGATATTATAATTCGCCGTTATTCTCAGAGGTAAAGCAGATGTGTTGCCACTCTTCAAAGTCAGGTATTGGAATAACCCTTTTATGTGATTTTAGTCGCACTTTTACCTTTCAATCACTTTTTTCGATATATATGGCTGTACAATCTTCACAATTTATTTGATACATCCCTGATTTATCGACCTGTTCAGTCTTTTCATTATTGTTAATTAGTGCAGTACCAACATTAAATTTATCAACAGTAAGCATTTAATTTCAGTATCCCTGAGGAATGCACTAATTTTATTACTAAACGGGGATATATAGTTAATATAATGCCACCTATTATGTTCTTTTACCTCTATTTTTGGATAAAAGTAGGTTCTCATCAATCTTTTTTGTTTATTCCTTATAGGATGTTATTTACAATGATTTCTCCGTATCCGTTGTCACTCAGGAGTCTGTTTATGAAACTGTGAAACAGTGCCACTTTATTTTCCAAGTTTGATTAGATTGTGAGTGAATGATACTATCTGTGTACGTGAGCTTTTTAAATACAGGGTGAGTCGTGAGGAATCGACCAAACTCTAGGAGTGTATTCTATATGTGAAAATAATGAAAAAATACTGAAATGTTGTTATCCGATTTTTTTTTCGAGTTATAGCGTAATTAAAAATGTATATTTAGTATGCCATGTTTATGTATGTATTTGTGAAAACAGTGAAACCCCGGTAGCAAATCATCATAGGGAAGTCCTCCTAACTGAAACGCTATCTGTTCGTAGTTTTCCGAACCAGCGGTGGTGACATCTAAAGCAGTCGAGAAATAGTGTAGAGTATTTTGTATGTCTAATGCGTCTAATGTCACTACCTCTCGTTCATTGTTCATATAGTGAAGGCGCTGCCATCATAAGAAACGTTCCCTATTTTACAGACATACCTTGGAGTAAATTATTATAAAATTGTTGTTCGAGTTTTATAACGTTAACTTGACGTTTGTACAACTAAAGTGTAGGAAACTAAAATGCCACACACTTATTCAAATTTAGAATATGCTAATATGGTGTTTGTTTATGGATTTTGTAATGGGAATGCTACTGCTGCTGCTAATGAATATCATCAACGGTTTCCACATCACAGACATCATAATAAAAATGTATTTATTAGTGTATTTAACAAATTGTGCGAGACCGGAAAGCTTCCTAGTGTAAGAATAATATCTGAGCGAGGTAGTCGACAACAATTACAAGAAGTAGAAGATATTCTTGATGTAGTAGAAGAAGACGCAACTATCAGCTCACGGAGAATCAGTATTCTATTGGGCATTCCACAAACAAGGGTGTTAAAAGCACTCCACGAGCAAGGCTTACGTCCGTACCATGTACAAAGTGCACAGCACCTACAACAAAATGATTGTCGATGGATAAATGATAATCCTCATTTTGTATCGCGTACACTTTTTACGGATGAAGCAACATTCACCCGTGACGGTATTAATAATTGTCATAACAATCATGTATGGGCAGACGAAAATCCACACGCAACAGTCGAAAGTAACTTTCAACATACATTTTCGGTAAACGTGTGCTGTGGTCTGATTGTTGGTTTTGTAATTGGTCCTTACATTTTTGAAAATTGCCTTACGGGGGAGACCTATTTAAATTTTTTAGAAAGTGAACTACACGGACTGCTAGAGGATGTTCCCCTAAACATCAGAATGCTGCAGAAAATATCAAACATCAACCTGACGCTATCAGGAACGCAACCAGCGCCCTTAGTAAACTAAGTAGAAAATGTTTAGAAATGAATGGCGGTATTTTTGAAAATATATTATAAAGAACAATAATAGCAATGGGATACCAAAACTTTAATGTATGAACTTTTGTTTATTTAAAATTACGCTATAACTTGAAAACAAATAAAAATCGGATAACAACATTTGAGTTTTTTTTAATTATTTTCACCTGTCGAATAAACTCCTAGACTTTGGTCGATTCCTCACGATTCACCCTGTATATTGAACGCTATACAGAAAAACCACTTACTGCACTGCTATTCTGTATACTTTACGGTGTACAAATAACGCTGTTTTTATTAATCAGTGCTACTGCTGATGAAAACATAGTGTTCGAAATGCTTATCTTGCTTTCTGTGCATTTTTGTGGTAAAGGCGTCTTTTTAGTGCATCATGTTTAGTATCAAGTCACAGTCTCTAATTAAGTCTCTTATTCAAAACCAAGTTTTAAATACTTTTATACTCATAATTTATCTGACTAGAAAACATGACAGATATTAGCAAGAAACTGCTTTTCGACGAGTAAAATACCTATTTCCGGTAAGAATTTCGACAAGGAAAAATCAAATTTACTTTTGAGTATTAAACCCTTAACTTTATTTTTTATTATTGAACGGCAAGTCGGCTTTGAAAGAATTGAACGTGTTTTTTATCCGCTTTACAATGATATAGCATATGTACTATTTATTTTTAAAAACAACAAAGAATATATTAAAAATTGTTTTTTATTAAACGCCGAGTTAAACGCACAGAAGGCCGTGATACATGAGAAATCGACAAATCATAGATAAGAATAATAACGTTAATAAATTAAAAGAAAATAATTATAAGACATTTTCAAACAATTGACCATCCTGTTCTAGTCATAATTGTGCCTTGCATAGTGTCGACGCAATGGCACTGCGTAGTTTTTGCCTTTCAATGATACAAAATGCTGTAAAAACAGCTTTACGAAAATATTCGGCATTATTAAATGTTTGAAGCATGTACACCCGATCTTTTAGGTATCCCCAAACAAAAAATCCAATGGCCTTAAGTCTGGTGACTTAGGTGATCATAAAATCGGTCCTCTTCACAAATTTGGAACCCGATTATTAAGATATTCGTTGATTATGTTTGAATTGTGGGGTGGGGCGCCATCTTGTTAGAAGCAGATGTTAATATACTCAATCAATGGTAAATCATCAAGTCTATTTTCTAAATTAGTTTGTAGTAAATACCTTTCACTATTTAATGTTTCGTTCAAAAATATATGGGCCCAATAATTTTAGCGCCTAAGACGCCACACTAGACTTTAAAACAAATCTCACTTGATGCCGACTTTCCTTAACAACGTGAGGATTTCCTCCCTCTGTCCCAAAAGTAAACATTGTGTTTATTGAAGACACTATTATTTGTAAATCTGCTTTCGTCAGACCATAAAATCGTAGCAGGAAAATTGTTGTTATTCTCATTGGTTAACATGCCATTGTATATGTTCAATTTCTCTAACAGATATTGAAGAATTTTCAATAACAGATTGTAGTACATTTAATTCTACATCTTCTTTCATTCATTTCGGATTTCTAGTAGATTTGGAGAACGAACCCTATTCTTTTAAATTAGTTACTAAATTTCTGCTTTATTTTAGGATACAGCCTCATATACACATCCTTTCAGCTTCTACACTGTTTTTAAGACAAAGAATGTAACAACTCAACATATCAAATTTTTCTGTATTAGATAATGAAGCCATGTTTGACACAAAAATACTCTGGACAGAATAATTTTTAAGTGACATTAAATTCGATTGTGTTTTCATTTATCAAGGTGTACATATTAGGTTTGTTTCAACATACAGTTCTGAACGGTTCTAGAACTAGTGCGCATGTCATTTAAAAAAAGACTGTTCAGACCATGCAGTTCTAGAAGAACTCGTAATTCAGAACGGTTCTTGAATTACGCGTTCTGAAGGACCGAACATTGAACTACTAGTTCTCAGAATTTGTAGTTCCAGAACTGCATGGTCCGAACAGTCTTTTTCTTACATGACATGCGCACTAGTTCTAGAACCGTTCAGAACTGTATGTTGGAACAAACCTATTGTTGAGTGTTTAATAAAATAAATTTCTTAATATTTTCGTTGTTGTTTTAAAAAATAAATAGCACATATGCTATATCATTGTAAAGAGAATAAACAAACACGTTCAATTTTTTTAAAACCGACTTGACGTTCATTAAGAAAAATTACAGTTAAGGGTTAAAACTAAAAAATGGAAAGTGCACAAAAAAATGATGTGTCTACCAAAACAAAAATGAATTTGATATTTTTCTTTTTCTTGCTATAAGTCCTGAAATACACGGAAATTTGGAAATTGGAGAATATCGTATTATTTCGCTAATTCTTAGGAATAATTTATCTAATTTAACCAAACCCGTATCTTTTATAATAAACGAGAATCCACATGCTGGAAATGTTATCTGGGACAAGTTGTATAAGTCGATTATTTGTTTGCAATAATTACTGGGTCAATTAAAAAAAATGAGGTGTGGCCACCACACGACTTTCTTATACGTATGAGCGTTTCAAACTGTACAATTTTAAAAAAAATTTTAATACAAAACTTATTCAAAATCCTATTCTAAGTACTTTCATTCTCTTAATAAATCGCTATAGAATGCATACTTCGCAAGATATCAAAAAAGTGCTCCTCGCTAAGAGTAAAAGTGCTACTTCCGGTCCGAATTTTGAAATTTCATATAGAGAAAAAATATTGCAAATATAGTTTTAAAGACTTTTGTACTCTTGATAAATATATATATATATATATATAGAATGCATAACTTACGATATATTTGCAAAAAAATCGCTATTGGATAAGAGTAAAAGTGGTACTTCCGGTCTGAATTTTGAAATCTTTTTTATACAAAAGATATTTAAAAGTACGTTCTAAATACTTTTATACTCGTAATGTACCTGCCTAGAAAGCATGACTTGCCAGATATTCGCAAAAAACTGATTTTCGATAAGAGTAAAAGACCTACTTCCGGTAGGAATTTCGAAAAACTTTATTAACACAATTTTTCTCAAATTTAATTTTGAGTACATTTGAATTCTTTATAAATTTGTTTAAACTTAGTAATTGACGAAATATTTGCAAAATTCGATTTTTTCACTGAAGTAAACTACTACTTCCGGTCTGCCGATTTTGCTCGAAATCTAATCAGTTCTCAAGAGGGAGATTATATTCGTAAATACAAAATTTGCAATTGATATCTACAGCGGTTTGACCGCTATCGTGGTCACACACACACACACACACACACACACGCACACACACACGCGCGCGCACACACACACACACACACATACACACAGACACACAGACATTTTTTAAAAACCACTTTTTTGGTATCAGGGGACCTCAAAACGTGGACATCTGCAAAAATCTCGAGGTCGAAAATTTTCATCATCACAATACTTCCTTATACTACGTATAAGAAAGTAAAAACGACAAATTTCTCCACTTTCAAGAAAATTTTGCTTTTAATTAGTATAAATATTTTAATGGTTTCTTCTAGTGATATTAGTACATATAGATATAAGCCATTTTTCTTAACTATTCACAATAGAAAAGGAGTAGGTATATAGAAGGAATACTATTTGCCCTGTCGTAAATTAATTATGCATAGCAGCCTAATATCCATAACCTAAAGCTTATTTCCTAATAAGTAATGCGAGAAAGCATAAGCGCCTTAACGTCTGTCACACATAAAACCTTCAGCTTTTATGAAAACTCTGGCTCAGTTTTAAATCGTATTATTATAAATTTCACAGCGTGTAGCCAAGTAAAAATAAAAAATCTATTCCAGAAATTAAAGGCATCTTGAAATTATAAAAGCACTCCCCGCTGAAACTTTTCAACATTACATTGGAGTAAGTAGTAATAAATAGTAACACAAGTGTTGACTTTTAATATTCTAAATTTAAAGAAAATTTCCAGACCCCGGTATTGTGTAGATTTCGGAGCCTACAATTTACATCTTAAATAATTATTTTTATATACTAATTTATTTTTACAATATCTACACATGATATCCAAATTATTAGTATAACCATGCATATAAACACATTTTAAGTTGTTATACCAGTTCAACTTTAATATATTTGAAGAGTACACTGCAAAAAGGGGGAATGTCACAAAAATTACGAAATAGAACTATCCATGCCATCTGATGGAGAATTCTAGGTACTATTACCCTGGTAACGTTTCATAGCAAAAAAGTAGCGATGTCACATCCTAGAAGGCACTGAAAATATATGTGCTCGGTAAAAAGGAGGACTGTCCACTGGCTTGCAGGCAAGAACGAGGTATGTCCAAATGTAAATTGGGAGAATTCAATTTTCATCGTTCAGTGCTACTTTTGGTGTGACGTATAGTAGATTTGCTGTTGAATTAATTGGAAAGGAAGGTAGGTAATTAGTTTTTATTATCTGTTCAATTTAATTGACAGAATTATTCTGTCAGAATGTCGATTAACGTAGAAAATACGTCCAAGAAAAGAAAATCTTTTGGAAGAATGACTGATGTTGCTAAAAAATTAAGGTTAAGTAGCCACGAGGCCGGTGATGATTGCAAATGCAAACGTCTAAGATGTTTTATAAACATTTTGGAAACAGAAAGGCAATTTCTGTTGAATCAGTTCAATAACATTGACACTCATACCAATCAAAATGCGTATTTGTGTAGTTTAATAAATACACATAATATCAGACGAAGACGTCCACGTGGCAATGAAGAATGTGCAAAATTTCACGAACGAAGTTTTTCTTACATTGTCAAGATAAAACGTGAAGGAAGCATAGTGCAAATCCCGGTATGTGCTAAAGGATTCAGAGCTATTTATGGGATTTCTAAAAAAAAATTAGAATATCTTCAAAAGTCCCTAAAGGATAAAGGATACGCTCCGAAAGACAAGAGGAGTCTTCATCATAATAGACCCAACAAACATTCGGTAGCAACCATTAATAACGTAAAGGAACATATTGGCAGCTTTAAAGGTCGTACTAGCCATTATAGCTACGAAAAACAAAAATAATTTACCTGCCAGAAGAACTAAATTTGAAAAAGATGCACAAGCTGTACCAAGAGAAATATTCTGAAAACCCTGTATCATACGAAAGATATCGACAGATATTTATAAATAACTTTAATATCTCATTTGGTTATCCCAGCCAGGAGTGATACGTGCAGCACCTGCGACGAGTATTTGGCAAGAATGAAAGCACTAGATAAAGAAACCCCACAAAACGAACAACACCGCTGTCAAATTGAAAGTCAGAAAAGAAAATTGACCATTGAGAATGAAGTCCACAAGAAGAAAGCAGAAACATTCTATGAACGAAAAAGGCAGGCGCGTAAAAAAGCTCGAACTTCGGAAGACTTTGAAGCAATTACACTGAATTATCAACAGAATTTACCTATGCCAAACATATCCACAAACGACGTGTATTACAAACGTCAGTTATCATTGTACAACTTCAATATTCACACTCTTTCCACTGGAGCTTCCGTTTTCTATGCGTATCCTCAGACAATTGCGCGAAAAGGAGCAGATGAAGTGGTATCAATGCTTCATCACTTCATTACAACAACTTTTAATCCTGCAGTTCGTCATCTGCAAATTTTTTGTGATTCATGCCCTGGCCAAAATAAGAATTATACAATGTTGAGATATCTACATTATATTGTACATCATAGTAACCGGTTAGATTTCATTCAAATTACGTTCCCTATAAGAGGGCATTCCTATATGGAATGTGCCAAGAATATGGGATTAATCAATAAAAAAGCAAAAGCAGAAGTTCCATCAGATTGGTATGAAGTATTTAAGAACGCTAGGATAAAACCATCACCGTTTCAACTTATAGAAGTAGAACAAGAATTAGTTAGAGCCTGGACAAAGTTTTTGGAAAAATATTACAAGAAGAAATGTCCAATGCCCATTCGCGAAATAAAAGAAATTTATGTTTCAAAAGATCGTCCTCAATTTCTTATCCATAGAAATTCTTATAATGGTGGTTGGGCAACGTCTGTAGTCATACTATCCAATTTCAGGACTGTAATTCAAAAAGAAAAGTCAGTCTTGAAAGATGGCGAGTTCATGTTCCCCGACAAAGCATACAGTGGTAAGTTTATCTAGCATCCCTTTGACAGTTTTTTTAATCTTTTACTTTTAGACCTGATTCCAGTGCCTCTCTTAAAATACAAAAATTAGCAAGTGAAAAAATTTTGTCGTCCAGAAGCCGTGCAATAGTTCAACAATCTTCCCCAAAGCCACAACCAAGAAGATACTGATGATTAAATAATGGACAATCCCCCTTTTTGCGGAGAAAAATTATACCAAAAATAATGTTTCTCTTTTTTCTTAAATTTTAGGAATAACTGTTGCTTTGGCTTTTTATCGAAACCAAAAAAAATTTTTAAAGTACATGATAACATATTTGCTGTTTGGTTTAATAAATAAACGTTTCTTTTTTAGCTGTTTATTGTATTAAAATCAATTTTTCTCGTTGTTTTAGTTTTGTGACATTCCCCCTTTTTGCAGTGTACTCTTCATTTGGAAATGACTCTTTCTTTTCTGAAACACAGTTCGAACAAAATTAATCATTAAATATTTTTTGTCGATTGTCATTGACAGATATATTTGTCGCCGATTTTAAATTTTAGGGTTACATTGCTTTCTTAATATAGGAATATATACACTTATACAGACTGATCCATATATCACAAGAATTTCACGTTGAGATATTATTATTTTTTATTAAGACTAATTAAGTAATCGTTAAAGTTAGTAAGTTGTGATGGTTAAAGATCGAAACATTTACAGATATCTTCTTAATTATCTATAATTCAAGATTGCCATATCAAAACACGGAATAATTTAGTTCAAGAAGTACCAAGTGGCACTTATTCTCAGATTTTGTTTTACTATATACTAGGTGTTTGCGGAGGTGTGGCAAAATATTATATATCATAATAAAAAATCTTATTTATTCTAAATGGAACACCCAATATTTTATTTTAGCATATATTAAGTCCTTCGACTGCTACTTTTTTGTTAAGTATATCTATACGTATCTACGATATTAGAAAAAATGGGAACTTATTTTAAAATCTTATTCATGACGCGGTAAAAATCAAGGTAGCCATAGAGAACCCTAGCCATCGTTGAAAAATAAATTTGTCAAAATTTGTAGTAAAAGAATAAAAGTAATCATCGTAAAATTTTGTTAATATTATCTATTACTGCTATCCGTTGTTTCTACGTTTCTTCAAAAATTGTTTTTTTTTAATTTTATTTAGTAAACCTGGGGCTAGCACATTTTTGTCAATTATAATTTACACTTCTCTGCAATTGTCAAGAAAATATTTAATCGTATTTAAAAACCAAATTCAGTATAAAGTTGTAAATGCATATCACAATTATGTGGAAAGTAAAGAAACTAAATAATAAATTACTGAATTTAAGGAAATCATATTAAATGTTCAAAGATATGGCCTTCCACCTGCGAACATAGATCAACTCTTAGTATTAGTAGCTGTTGTTCCACTTCTTGGAGAGTTTCGAATGATATTTCTTCGGAAACATTTCTTATTCGTGTTTTCATATTCTCCCTTGTTTTTGGTAAGATCACACGATCCTGGCGGTCATTCTCTGATACCACCTCTGACATGACAAGATATTAACTGTTTCCTCGGAAAGTTCATTGTTATGATCATTGTTTGTTAAACTATAAATATAATGTAAACAATTAATTGATGAAGGAGATAAATGTTCAAGCTCCATATTAATAGTAAATTGATGAAGTAAAATTTCAGAAAGAGCTCAAATACGTTTAATAACTTTAAAAATACACAACGGTCGTTTCGCTCTACAAGAGCTTCATCAGGTGATGAAAACTTATAATGGAATCATTTTTAAAGTTATTAAACGTATTTGAGCTCTTGAGAAATTTTATTTCATCAATTTACTATAAATATAATGTAACAACAAGAAGCATAAATTAATAAAAGTAACACGAACAACAAGGAAAAGAAATAATATTGACAGAGAAACAAGTTTTTCTACCAATGTGTGTTTATGGTGATAATGTTCTACCAGGTTATTATAATTTCTACTTTTTTATCAATAATATTTTAAAGGAAGTCTGATCTGAACATCTTCTAAAGTATCGTAAAATTTCAGAAAGAGCTCAAATACGTTTAATAACTTTAAAAATACACAACGGTCGTTTCGCTCTACAAGAGCTTCATCAGGTGATGAAAACTTATAATGGAATCATTTTTAAAGTTATTAAACGTATTTGAGCTCTTGTGAAATTTTATTTCATCAATTTACTATAAATATAATGTAACAACAAAAAGCATAAATTAATAAAAGTAACACGAACAACAAGGAAAAGAAATAATATTGACAGAGAAACAAGTTTTTCTACCAATGTGTGTTTATGGTGATAATGTTTTACCAGGTTATTATAATTTCTACTTTTTTATCAATAATATTTTAAAAGAAGTCTGATCTGAACATCTTCTAAAGTATCGTAATTCTGCGTATTTGTATTGGTACATCTGTGTGTCCCCCATATTACATTATTTCCTGTTTTGTTATGGCAGTCTTGAATTATAGGCAATTAAAAAGACGTCTGTAAATGTCACTTTCCGATTTCAATCATAAGTAACTCAAAAACTAATATTTTTAGTCATTTATGTGTTTTATTAAAACATATTCTTACTTAACAGGTTATTAATACTATTTTATATATGCTATCATATGATTATAAAATAATGATTATTTTGTAATTTTATATTTGGGCACGACTCTAGAGGTAGAATAATTGAAAGGAGACGTTTTACAGTTGCCGATTTCTAAACGTGAACATTTCTAAATCGCAACCAATATAAAATTGCAGACACTCTCTAAATTTTCACGTATTTCATAAATAAGTCCCTTCAATTCTAAAATAATATAAGTCACACATTTAATAGTGCATTTTTTTTAACGCGGAACATAGTGATTTGTGTGCTAAAAATTCTACCCATGTTAACTTTTGTTGACGATCAAATTTGAAAGAAATATGCATTTCATTTAATAAATCAAACATTTTTCTACCAATTGTACATTGTTTTAATAACATGAAGTTGTTCTTTTTAATTATTTTTTCATTTTCAGTTGAAATTAATTCGCACAAAATTGAGTGACAAAATCAACGTAGCGTAGACATTTAAACATTTTATGCTAGATGACATCGCTTGTCACTTCACTATTGACAAGTAAATTTACGAAAAAAATGTCTATCTACACAGTTGCAGAACGGGTGGAAATTGTTATGGCATGTATCCAAAGAATTGTCCTTCAGGGATATTGTTGACAACTTTGCTGCAGCATATCCTGATCAGCCAGTTTTAAGTATTTCGACAGTGTTTCGAATTTACAATGAATTTCAGAGCAGAGGCTGCGTAAAGAAACGAATTAGAAATCCATCTGCAGTTACAGAAAAGACCAAAATAAACATTTGTTTGATGGTTGAAAACGAGGGCTCCACAAGCTTAAATATGCTTGTCGATCAGTTCCAAATTTCAAGAAGCAGTTGCCATAAAGCGCTGAAGACCGAAAAGTACAAATCTTATAAGATTAAAAGTGTTCAGAAATTGTTACCAACAGATTTCTTCCCAAGAATGGAATTTTGCCAATATTGGATGGAAAGAATAAATAACGATCCAAATGTTTTAACAAGAATACTGTTTTCTGACGAGTGCACATATGCTCTGGATGGGACGGTACACAAGCAAAACCAAAGAATTTGGGCACGACAAAATCCTTATAAGATTCGAGAGGCTAACACGCAGTGGCCTCAGAAAGTTAATGTTTGGGTGGGAATAGTGGGGAATAACATGTTGGGGCCCTTTTTTATAGACGGGAATTTATATCAACGGAAATATTTAGATCTACTTCAGATGGATGTAGGTCCCCGTCTGGATGAGTTGCGAGGTAATGGGAAAATAATATTCCAGCAAGACGGAGCACCAGCTCATAGTGCTGCCGCAATCACGGAATTCTTGAATCAAAGTTTCCCCAACAGTTGGATTGGACGATATGGACCATTTAGATGGCCTGCCAGAATCCCAGACCTTACCCCACTCGATTTTTTTGTTGTTGGGTCATGTATCAAGTAAAGTCTACGACAATGTTCGAGAGAAACCTGAAAACTTGGAAGAGCTAAGAGCAAGAATCACAGACGCTTGCAATTCAATTACAGTGCGACAATTGCAAAACACTCGTAGAAATTTCTACGATCGGTTAGGATATTGTGCAACTGCTGAATGCAAACATTTTGAACAATTTCTTTAAATTATTTTTATGTTCACTAATTCAATAAATTATTTCACAGTGTGTAAAATTACATTAATTTTTGTTATTTATACCGCAACAAAAGTTAACATGGGGTAAAGCTTTTAGCACCCAAATTCCTATGTTCCGCGTATAATCGTAAATAAATTTCTTGTTAACAGATTTGGATTATTATTTATTTTTTCCATCCAAAATTGGCAAAATTCCATTCTTGGAAAGAAGTCGATTGGCAATAATTAGTGAACATTTTGAATCTTAGAAGATATGTACTTTTCGGTCTTCAGCGCTTTATGGCAACTGCTTCTTGAAATTTGGAACTGATCGGCAAGCATATTCAAGCTTGTGAAGCCCTCGTTTTCAACCATCAAACAAATGTTCGTTTTTGTTTCTTCTGTAACGGCCGACGGATGTCTAATACGTTTCCTGTGGTCACAAATTACGCAGCCTGTGCTCTGGAATTCATTGTAAATTCGAGACACTGTCGAAATACTTAAACTGGCCAGTTAGGATATGCTGCAGCAAGTTGTCAATAATTTCCACGCGTTCTGCAACTATGTACATAGAAATTTTTTTCGAAAATTTACTTGTCACTAGCGAAGTGACAAGCGATGTCATCTAGCATAAAATTATTAATAGTTTACACTACGTTGATTTTGTCACTCAATTTTGTGCGAATTAATTTCAACTGAAAACGAAAAAATAATTAAAAAGAACAACTTCATGTCATTGAAACAATGTACAATTGGTAGAAAAATGTTTGATTTATTAAATGATACACAAATTTCTTTCAAATTTGATCCTCAACAAAAGTTAACATGGGATAGAATTTTTAGCACGCAAATCCCTATGTTCCGCGTTAAAAAAAATGCACGTATATTTGTGTTTCACAAAGTTTTATAAATGAGCTGAATTTATATTTTTGATAAGTAATTAGGCTATTCTGTCTTCATTGGCCCTTGAATTTCTTCTTGCTAAGTACTGTAGTGTAGCTATTTGTAAGCTTCTGTTGATCATTTAATTTGCTACTGAGAATTACATAAATATAATACGAATAAAAATAAACACATTAGCTTGGTATTATCTTATTCATCCATTCGGTGAAGCCTTTGTAGGGTGAAACCACATTGTATTCCTTCTTATAAATATTTGAAACTGTTTAAATTTAGTTTAATTATTTTTAGGTACGGGATATCCCAAATTTCCGCAACTTTCTTCAATGTCAATATCGCTTACTTCCCTTTATTATTTCTATTTTAAGGTTAGCATACATTTCAACTTTTAGGTTTTGTCCTCATTCTTCGATCAATGTCGCAATGTCCCCAAAATGTAGTTACATTTTAAAACCAGGCCACAGCATACTGACTCTTTCAATTTTTCTGTTTTTCTTGTTTATCATCTTGCAGAAACTGTCAACATCAATCAGAGTTTTTTTTTTAGCTTTAACACCTGCACATTACTTTCCTTCTTATTTATGGCGCAATTAAAAGTACGTGTTACATCTTATATATGCCAGTATTTATTTTACTAATTACGACATGAAACAAAATCTTAATAGGATTTCTATAGTAAAATTTTGTAGTTGGGAAAATTGTATTTTAAATTAATTGGTTTCTATGTTCACTGTTTTCACGTACAGAAAATCTCCAAAATAAATAATCGAAAATCGAAGGTTATTCAATATATGCATTCCCATTATACACAGTTCTATTTCTGGAATGACAAAATAAATATTATGAACTACTTAAAAACAGTAATACCTTTTAAATTAATGTCTAATAATATTTTGATCTGCATCAAAAATAGCTCATATAAAATAAGCACGTGTATCTTGCTTGCTCAGTCCCCTTTTTATATAATACATACCTATACTAAATAACAATCAAGAGTTACGGATACTGAGAATTCATTCGCGTCATTACAAAACAATGGCAGGTGCTCCAAAATATTATTAGGAACTAAACCACATGTTATATATTTTACGTAGGGGTGATAAATTTAGGATGTATTGTTTTTTAACAATATAATGCATTTGCTATGAGGCAGTATATAGAGCTGGAAAGAAAACAGAAAAATCAATAAAGTATTCGCATTTTCGGGTAAATCTACGTATCTTATAGTGATAATATTTTGTAGAAGCCAAAATCTAACAAAACGAATTATATCCTATCGATATAAATATTCTTTTCAAAAACATACTAATTAAATACAATTTTTAAAGGACGATAAATAACATGTTCTCGTGAATCTGCAAAATTTGACACCACGTAAAATGTTTATTTTTACCAGGAATGCGAGTGCATTCAAAAGTAAACACTTCTATGATCTTTGGTTATGAATAATAATAATATATAAGCAATAAATATAAAGCATTTACATAGTAAATAACCACTAGGCATTGACGAGAAATAAAGTCTTTCTCAAAACTTACATGAAATCATGAGCTGGTTGAGTTGCAAAATCACTAAAATCTAGGAAAGAGCGTTCCGTGAAGGCCATATACTCGCCAAGGACTCGAGCTTTTCCCTCGAATGTTTACCAACAATCAACATGAAAGGAAAGTAGAAACAAGCACATGTTTGCCTGTTTTTGGTCTTACTAATAGATTTATTTTCAAAATTTGCAACGATTTACTAGTTGTATTGTCGGATATTAGATTGCAGTCAGAGAACTTCTTTCGTACATTTTATTGTTTTTTGGCATGATTAGCTTGTAAATAGATAAAGGTCACGTAGTTTAGTTTCAGTGGCGGCCCGTTTAATATCAAAAATTAAGTACAGACAAAAAACAAACTCAATACGCTATTTAATTAACTTAACACATTGTTAAGGCACATAGTCTGCTTTCCTGCATGGTATTTCTAGAAAATGTTTTTATTCTCTTCAAAGTAGAAAAACACCGTTCACTTGATTTTTTCTATTTTGCACGCCCCCAGAGATTCGCAAAAGAGCAGAAGACAATTTACAAAATCTTTCGCCAACATAGTCTCGACATATTATCAAAAATAAACTTTTATAACAGTTGTATTATTCAACCTTGGAAGTAAATTACAATAGTCGCATCAGAAAACTTATCATCCAACTCTGCTTAACAATTTATATTGTTAATTAGTAAATAAAATGTTAGCATGTGTGCTTTTTATTCTTTGTACAGCTTCTATTGCACATGTTTATTACATTAAAGGCTTACATTTTGACATTTAAATATAATTTGGTTCCATTTTTTTTTTGTTACCAACGTCAAAACAACAAAATTAGCGTGCGATAAAGAAATACTTTTGAAACTAAAACGGATGTCGTAAAGTGAACTTTATAGCACCGAAATAGAAAAAAAGCATTTTGCACATTACACCTACACAACCAGTCTGATAAACTGTAAGAGCTTCTGTCGAATTTTCTCGTCACGGTTTTATTAGTTTTCTAATTATGATCTTCTAGTTTAATCAATAAATCTGGTCTAGGGAGACCTAGATTTTTTAATTCTGTCTTAATGTTACTAACGCAATTCATAGTTGCATTTGCACCGATAGAAATTACAACATACACTCACCGCTGTATATTACATACTGGACCGCCGGACTCGGCACCATAGAGTAGTGCCCCGCCGCCTACATATATACGCGCGCTACCCGCGCCAGTTTCATCGCTCGATTTCTAATGCAGACGGGGCAGTCGCGCGAGGTGCCCCGGTGCCTACGTCAGACTGCGATTTTTAAACGCGCTGAAAAGACGGACTGTTACTTCCGAAAACATATTATTTGTTATCAAACAAATCAGAAAAATTACATACAAATTAGGTATTTATGATTAATTTATCTGTTAAAAGAAATTTGTTACGGGGCAATTTGTCACGGGGGGGGGGGGCAGTGCCCCGTTGCCCTCGCTGCAGCCGCCGCCACTGTTTAGTTCCAAATAATACGATACTGGTAAAAATAAATTTGGTGGGAGTAATTTTTGCTAGAATAAAAATAGCAATTTTGGATATTTTAATAGAGCTCTGAGGCTGTTATACTTATGTATAATTCAGCTTTTTTTGTTTAAAATTATTGTAAATGCATATCACAATTAATTATGTGGAAAGTGTATTAAAGAAACAAAATAATAAATTACTGAATTTACGGAAATCATATTAAATATTCAAAGATATGGCCTTCCACCTGCGAACATAGATCAACTCTTTGTATTAGGAGCTGTTGTTCCACTTCTTGGAGAGTTTCGAATGATATTTCTTCGCAAACATTTCTTATTCTAGTTTTCATATTCTCTCTTGTTTTTGGTAAGATCACACGATCCTGGCGGTCATTCTCTGAAACCACCTCTTACATGACAAGATATTAACTGTTTCCTCGGAAAGTTCATTGTTATGTTCATTGTTTGTTAAACTATAAATATAATGCAAATAATTAATTGATGAAGGAGATAAATGTTCAAGCTCCATATCAATAGTAAATTGATGAAGTAAAATTTCAGAAAGAGCTCAAATACGTTTAATAACTTTAAAAATACACAACGGTCGTTTCGCTCTACAAGAGCTTCATCAGGTGATGAACACTTATAATGGAATCATTTTTAAAGTTAGTAGAAACAAGCACATTTTAGCCTGTAATTCTGGTAAAAAAATATTAAATATATAATTTATTTATATTGTAACCTTTTAGTCTTACTAATAGGTTTATTTTCAAAATTTGCAACGATTTACTAGTTGTATTAGATTGTAAATAGATAAAGGTCGCGTAGTTTAGTTCCAAATAATACGATACTGGTAAAAATAAATTTGGTGGGAGTAATTTTTGCTAGAATAAAAATAGAAATTTTGGATATTTTAATAAAGCTCTGAGGCTGTGTATAACTAAGCTTTTTTTCCTTAAAATTATTACCACGAATTTGAGAAATCGGTTCAAATTTAAATCCGCTTCCTTATAGTCTTATCGAGTCGTTCCTATTCCTTGTAAGAGAAAAAAAATATGCTTGATTATATTTAGAAACTCGATTAAAACTATTTGATTAAATATAAAATACATAATAATTGCTCCCAAACAAATTATTTAGAGATTGTCAGTCATGTCTAGCAAAATGAGGTGTACGAGTAGAAGCTATACGACTTTCTTATATGTACCTATGTGGGTTCCGATTTTTTTTATACAAAAGTTATTCCAAATTGAGTTTTAAATACTTTTATTTTCTTAATAAAATAAACCTGAATAAAACTGTTACCCTCCATTCGAATTTTGATAATTTGTTTATACAAAAATTGTTTTAAATCAAGATCTAAATACTTTTGTAGTAAGTAGTAATTATGTATATATAAAATTTGTGTGCGAAAAAACTGCTATTACGTTAAAAATTGTCAAAATTAGGCACTAAATAGTTTCATACTCTTAGTTAATTAATAAAAACTCTGTATAAAAAGCATGTCTTGGCAGATATTCGCAAAATACTATTTTTCGGTAGAGAAATGTAATTACGATCCTTTTTCTATAAACTTTTTCTGATATTTGGAGAGTGAGACAAAGAGAGGGGATACAGAGTGAGAAGGGAGAGAGAAAGCGAACATTTTCGCATCACACAATAAGGTAATAAATAAGAATAAGAATAAAAATCATTTACTCCTCAGAGGAGTAGCAGTTTATTGTTAATAATAATTCCTTAACTTTGCGTTAAACTTTTTTAAACTTTCATGTTTTTTTAACAAATGGAAGTTACCTTGCATTCCATGTAGGCCGCGGACATGACCGAGTTAAACTACGACGAAGTTACAACGGAGCAAAGAAATAATGTAAACAACACATATTTTCTGAATATATTATTCACGCATTATTCATATGGTGAACTGCAACATCTGTTATTGACTCACATGTTGACGGAAAAACAACACAAAAAAGTCCACTTAAGTCGTAAATATCCTATTTTCATCGGCGGAGATATAGGAACGTTAGAGGTTTTTAAAATTTATTGTATTTACCTTATATTTCGCATGATAAATAGAGTTATATATGTGTATACCTATTCATACTTACATTAGTTTCGTTTTCTCTTTGTTTTGACTGTTAATTACGTACTTCGTAATTTATGTAATAGTTCCTGTTTAATCCTGTTTCATTGAATCGACTTCTCCCAATTATCTAGACGTAAGTGTGCAATGGATTTAGTTCAGTTTCAATAATATACGCATACATTTTTAGTTATCATTTATTTTGATCTAGAACATTATTTATGTTACTATGATATGGAGGAACGTCGAGAAATACATTGTGAAACAATGGCGAGTTGGATTGAGGGTTATACTGATTGTATGTCCATTGTCAGTGATTCCAATATTTATTGCAAAGTCTGTAAAATATCGTTAGAGAATGCCCAAAAATCACATATGTAATAGCATCTATAGTTATAAATACAATTGATGGGGAAACAATTGCGTAAACCATTGACGAGAAACAACATGCTTCATTCGGACGACAGGTACAGGGAAAAAATACTTTTATTTGTTAGTGACAGTGCCATATATATGTTAAAAACAGACAGACTATTAAAGGAAACATATCCTTATATGCTGCATACTACTTGTGTAGCACATGCTCTCCATAGAATCTGTGCATATATCAGAGTCTCCTATCCGGAAGTTGATAGACTTGTATCCGCTTTTAAAAAAAGTTTTCCGAAAAGCACCATCGAGAGTGGCCCTTTACAGGGGAAAACTTCCATCTTTGTCACTGCCACCCTCGCCAATAATAACTAGATGGGGAACATGGCTGGAAGCTACTAGTTTTTATGCAAAGAATTTCGATACATGTTTAAATGACGACGCTCGAAGTAGTTCTGAGTGCAAGGAACTAACACAAATCCCAAATTTAAAAAATCAGTTGTTATTCACAGACATAAAACTGAAGAATTATTAATATTTATTAATGAATTGAATATACACGTAGACGTCATTGCCTTATCTGAACATTGGTTGAAACCAAATGAGATTGTTTCTTTGGATGGTTATGATGTTGCATCCCGTTTTTCCAGACAGTATAGTGTCCATGGGGGGTCTTGTATAATGGTTCGACATGGAGTGGAGCATGAAGCGTTGTTGTGTCTGGAGCAAAGGAGCGAGGAATTGCTTATTGAATGTAGTGCTGTAAAAATAAAACAACAAAAAATTATTATAATAAATATATATCGTCCGCCAACATCTGATATGAATGAATTTCTAATCAAGATGGAATTAATCCTAAACGATATTGTACTGGAGTCAGGCTACAGAATATTTCTATGTGGAGACTTCAATTTAGACTTCAATAAGAGAGAAAGAGATACGATTCGATTCTTGGATCTAGTTACAACATATGACTTGAGACAAATAATATTTACACCAACCAGAGTTACGTCGACATCGGCCACAATTATCGACAATATATTCACTAACATCATTACATTTGATAGTTCTACGGTAATATCTGCACTATCGGATCACCTAGCACAAAAAATTACTATCGATATTAACAGAAAACAGGTAATAGGCACATGTAAACGGGAATTAAGAATATTTACATCTGATCAACTCGATCTTATAAAAAGTGATCTTGACGCCATCGACTGGTCAGGGGTTGTGGGTGAATGTGATGTGAATAAAAGTTATGCTATACTTGAGAAGATCTTAACAAACACAATAAATATACACAGTAAGAAGAACATTGTGGAATTTACAAACAGAAAAAAATGGATAACCGAAAATATAAAACAATTATCGTTAATAAAAAGACAGCTTTATGAGGGAGTTATTCATAACAAAGTACCACATGAGGTATATCTACAATTCTGCAAAGAATTAAAACATGAGATCCATAAATCGAAACAAGAGACATATTCGAATCACATTGCAGACTCTGGTAATACTGTAAAAGCTACTTGGGAGATTATTGACACAATCCGGGGAAAACGGAGGCAGTGTGATGATTTTATGGAATTGGAAGATAAATATAACAACAAGGCAGATATAGCTGCAGCGTTCAATAGATATTTTCTGGAAAATGGCAATATTACTACAAGAGGAGACTATGTACCCAATATTTCAGCCACTACAAATACGTTTGCCTTCTTCCCAGTAGACGAGCATGAGGTGGTGAATGCGATTAGAGCGCTGAGGAACACAAAGGCTGTTGGTGAGGATCAAATACCTGTTGCGGTTTTGAAAAATAGTTCTGTCAGTTTGGCTCTGCCGTTGTGTCACATTATCAATACATCTTTGGACACTGGCATTTTTCCTTGCAAACTAAAGTATACAAATGTTTTGCCTATTTACAAAAGAGGAGCGAAAGACGAATTAAAAATTTTTAGACCTATTGCTCTAATTTCAAACATCTCCAAAGTTATAGAAAAGATCATATGCAAAAGAATACTTAGCTTTCTAATGAAATATAATATAATGACCAACAACCAGAATGGATACATCACTGGACGATCTACCTTTAGAGCAGCATATCAGCTCCTAGAAGATATAATTAATGGCATAAATGATGGGAAATCGGTCTGTTCGATATTCATTGACCTCTCGAGGGCGTTCGACAGTGTGCACCATCCGACACTACTATGCAAAATGGAAAGAATGGGCTTCCGAGGTACAGTGCTGCGGTGGTTTGAATCCTACTTGAGTGAGAGAAGACAGTGTGTTGTTTTGAATAGTACCACTGGTAGGGAAATAAAGTCACAATGGGCGCAAGTTACCTTGGGTGTACCACAGGGGTCTGTGTTGGGCCCAATGCTCTTTCTTTTATAAGTCAACGATCTTCCTGATATCACTGGAGATCTAACAATTCTATATGCCGATGATACAACATCAGTAATTTGTGATGAAAATATCGATGCTGTTGCAGAGCGTCTTCAAACAAATTTAGCAAAGCTAGACTCGTGGTTATGTGATCATAACTTAAAGTTAAATATGGAGAAAACCACATTACTTGTCTTTGGTGGGCAGGATAGAAATTTCCAAGTGGACTATGAGGGACAAGCACTTACCTGTTCGGACTGTGCTACTTTTCTAGGTATGAAGATTGATCCATCATTGTCCTGGAAACAGCATATTGATGGGTTGGCCAAAAGGCTGTGTCAGTGCAATTATACTTTGCGAATTATTGTGCGCAATGTCAGTGCAGAGGCCGCGATGAGTGTTTATTACGCGTACGTTTATTCAGCGCTTCGGTACGGCGTCCTGTTTTGGGGCAATGCAGTGGGAGTAGAAAGACTCTTCCTTCTACAAAAGGCCTGTATAAGAACATTATTTAATTTACATCCTAGAGACTCTTGTAGAAACATATTTATAAAGAACGGACTACTTACATTGCCATCTATATTTGTTTTAGAGAGTGCACTATTTGTGAAATTGCACTACAATGAGTTTTTTAAAAAGTATGAAATTAATCACACTCATGAAACAAGAGGGTTAAAAAATGGCATTTTAATGCCACCTAAAATGCACTCCACTAAATTACAAAAAAATGTTATATACCAATGTGTCAAAATTTACATTTAATTAATTTAATTTACATTCCATCCACAATCAGAGATTTAGGTTTTTATCAATATAGACATAAACTAAAACAATACCTAATAGGTGAAGCTTTGTATAATGTTAAGGATTTTTTTTCGAAACCGGTGCAGCTTAATTTGGTGCACTAAAACAATCGTTCGTTATTTTGTTTTGAGTTTGTTACTTGTTGTATTATTAATATTTTATATATACATTACATTCATGTTTGTATTTGTATGTTGACGTGTTCTACGCTTTGTATAATGGAATAAATCTATCTATCTATCTATCTATCTATCTATCTATTCCTTCAGGAACACTTTGGAAATTTGCCTAAACTAATCACATATTTTGAAAATCGAATCTCAAATTAAAAAATGGATTAACCACATTAGATGTGGCTATTAATAATTCCAAGTGACTTCGGATGTGGCCTTCGGCAAAAGTTAGACGCAGTTTTTAATAGAAATCCAGATTTACTAACATTGCGGCAATTGTGTATGCTAAATACGCTGAAATAAAAGAATATTTCCATTACGCAAATATAACCAGTTGCGATGTAGAAAGGATGTTTTCTATCTACAAGGATGTACTTAATTCAAAGAGAACAAGTCTTACAGAAGAGAAAATGAACACATAATAAGGTATTTTGTATTTTATTGATCACCAGCCACTTGTTATCCAATTATATAAATAAAATTAAAACCTCTTTAAAAATACAACATTTCAATAGTGCGCCCATGGACGATGAGTCATGACTCGCTTGTGTCCGCGCCCTGATCCCATGTAAAACAAATTTTATATGAAAAAATGTTTTTCTGTGCTGAATTGGTAGCAAATAATTATTTTGTCGTTTACTATATTTATGCACTGCACTAGAGGTGAAAGAGAACTCTTGCCGATTTAGATTTTTTGTGCAGGTTTAGCTCTTATAGCTTTTTTTTTAATCAATAATATTCTATCAGCAACTCTATAATGGCCCCAATGAATTATACTTCACCAAATCCTCCGCATAACAGGCTCTACTTGGATTATTGCACAAAGCATCGATGTGGGTGGACCAGGTTCAAGACTCATCAAACGTGACCCCGACAATGTAGCACAAACTAAGTTGACGGAATTTTGGGGTAGGCTAATTTTTATTTCCTTGAACTTTGATTGATTTTTAAATAAAATACATATAGTGATTTCTTGATTGACATACATTCCTTTATGTATGTATATAACATCTCTACTTTAGATTTGAGATCTAGTAAGTCCTTAGCATCAATTATTATCGTCCGCATATAGAGAAACTGCGAGAATTATGAGAGAGAATTATGTGGGACCCATTACTGAGCCTTGTGGGACCCTCATTCTTACCTATCTCTCAGTTGATGTTACTACGTAAGTCTCTGTCCCGGAGATAAGACTTAAATCAGCTGTTTACCATACCGCGAATACCATAGCGATGCAATTTATACAGAAGAATTGTATGATTTAGGGCCGGTTGTACCAACGGAGTTCAACGCAAGTTCAGCGTTGAACCGGGTTCTAATTAGAAAGAGCCGTTGTACCAACAAAATAGATCTGCGATCAAGCTATTCAAGACCGTTCAAGTTGAACTGCAAGTTTTGGCGGTTCAAGCTGGTTCAAGCTGATTACCTAACCTAACACATAATTTACGTTTTGTAAAAAGTGGTTTAAAAAAGATATATTCGAATTAAATATTATTTTCTACAATGAATTTACTACAGGAATTTAGTGATGAAGAAAACGATTTTCTGGAAATGTATGAAATTTGTTTAAACAGGAGAAGAAAAGAAAATTATAAAGTAAGAAACAATCATTTTCAAAAGTGGTCTGAAAGTGAGTTTCTGGATAGGTTCAGATTAACTAAAGATGTGACAAGATTTCTCATTATGAAGATATGTGATAGGATTTCACCAGTAACTAATATTCTGCAGAAAATGTAAGTAAATTTAAATTAAGTGCTTTACAGGAATCATGAAAGAAATAGAACACTTTCCCCGGCTGAAATGATTTTAATTGCCCTGCGATTCTTTGCAACAGGATGTTTCCTAAGAGTAGCAGGTGATTTTACTGGGGTTGATAAAAGTACTGCCAGTCGAGTAATTAGGAAGGTCGCATCTGCTATTGCACACTTAAAAAATGAGTATATTTCCAAGCTGAAAACGCAAGAAAAAATACAGGAAATACGTCAGGCATTTTATAATATTGCAAAGTTCCCTCGCTGCATAGGTGCTATTGATTGTACTCATATAAAAGTTCAATCGCCAGGAGGAGAAAATGCAGAAATGTTCCGTAATCGCAAAGGTTTCTTTTCATACAATGTACAAGTTGTTTGCAAAGCAAATCTGGAAATCCAGAATATTGTTATTCGTTGGCCAGGCTCGGCTCACGACTCGACAATATTCCAGAATTCAAGATTACGAGCAGAAATTGAAAATTGCACTTACTTAGATAGTGTATTAGTAGGCGACAGTGGCTATTCAGTTAAACCATATTTAATCCCTCCACTACTAAACACTACAACAGCAGCAGAAAATCTGTTTAATGAAAGCCAAATACGTACAAGGAATCCCATAGAAAGATTATTTGGTATTTGGAAAAGGCGTTTCCCTGTATTAGCTTTAGGTATTCGCACCAATTATGTTGAGGAGATAGTTGTTGCTACAGCTGTTTTGCATAATATTTGCAGAATTATGAATGAAGAAGAACCAGCTATGAATAATGAAATTGAAGAAAATATTCAATATGTTAACAATGTTGACATAGAAATTCCACCTGGTAATAATAACTTAAATGAAGTAGTACGTTCAGCCATAATCCAGGATTATTTTCAAAATCTAGTGTGAATTTCAATTGCCTAAACAATACAGGAAATAAACAAGAAGAAAACAATAAATGGATATTTAAAAATTTATATTTAACTGTAATTTTTAAATTAAATAAATTATAATATAAAATATATATAATTCATATGTATTTTTGTTTCTGTAATGATAAAATTTCCATTTTCAATTTATGTTCTTCGTTCAGCGCTTCTATTCTTGCTGCTGATTCTCGATCCTCCCGCTGCATTGCCCTTTCATGCTTCTCCTTGGCATGGTCGAGCTTTTGCCTGTGCTCCTCGAGAAGACATTGCTTTTGTAGTTCGACCAGTTCCATTTTCCCTGTGGTCCAAGAGGACAATTTTTGTTCTAAGGCTTTGCCTGTTTTTCCTTCTTTACCTAAAGATATTGCAGAAGAAATTACGAATTAATATTTCAAATTTCTACCACTATTTGCTTTACTTCATGATTAAAAGTCAGAAAGCTTACATTTATGCTGCAAAGCCTCCGCTTTCTTGGTATGTAGCATTTTTGGAGTGTATTTCGACCAATTTAGATTTCCGTGAGATGTTGAGGGCTGTGGGTCACTTTCAGGTCCTGTTATACTTATTATTTCATAGTCCTTAGATAGATCAACATCTACATTTGGGGATCTATCAGAGGTATCGTCTACTGGTGGTATATCCATTGATAAATCTAATGCACATAAGTATTATTATTTAGTAAAACTGAGTATCCTAAACCAATGTCAATGTACCACTGTTATAGATAAGTGCTTTCATTGAATATGTGTAACTTACCAAGGTCATTATCATCATCAAATTGGCTCTGAAATCCTGTCATCGTGGGCCCTAAAAGTTCTTTAATATCAGCATCAACCTTTGTAATATCAGAACTTTGAAAGGGTCCACCACCAGTTCCTAAACACCGGGCTCTTTCATCAGCATACTTTTGCTTGGCACGCTTTTTTATATTATCATACTTCCTGCGAAGAGTTTCTATGGCTCTGAATTGCCCACCAGAATTTGAATTAAATTCTTTTCCATGCATCATTCTTTTCCCTAGTGCTACTACCATCAGTAGCTTTGCACTCTATTATGTGCTTATATTTTTTAACAAGAGCAATTAAAAGCTCTTCTTCATAATTATTGAAATTAGCTGCTCTTGAAAATTTTATAGTTTTCAAAGCCATTTCTATCGCCTACAATAAATTAAAATCACCACCTGAACTATTATTTCCATAACCATCACCTATTCAATATTCTTACCTGATAAATTATAAAATAAAAGGAAAATTGAATAATAATATTGATCAAAAAAAAACTTAGGAAAGGCTCACACAACAACGCTTCGAAAATAATCCCACCAAATCTCTCTTACGCCACTTTTTGTTACCAACATTTCCCTAAATTACTAGAATTACTAGGATCAGTAGAACGCTAATGTTGTTGGTACAACGCATATTTCCTTGAACTACGTTCACCGTTGAACGGTCGTTCAGCTGATCTTAATGCTGAACCGATTTTGGTACAACCGGCCCTTATACAGTCAAAGCCCTTTGACGAGTCCGTGCACATTGCTAAACATGGTAAATTAGGGTTTAACAGCCTCAATGAGGTATTGAAATAAAGCAATATTCGTCCAATAGGTAGGACGAAATCCATGCTGATCCTTAGAAAATAAATGAGGGTATTGAAAGTAATTACATAGTTATTTTAGTATTAATATTTATTTCCAAATTGTTTGAAAAATCTGATATGATACTTATTAGTCTATAATTTTCGAAATCATTGCGATCTCCCTCTTATGTTGTGATTTTATTAGTGATACTAGTAAAAAGAAGCACTGATGATATTATATGCCATCACTTTACATTCACTTTACGAAGACATCATATCAATGTATAGAACTAAGCTGAGCAATATCTCATTAATAACTAACTGAATTAATCTAATAATCCGTCTACATTAATTTCTTAATATGCTTTATTATTATTTTTTAATATATACGGGTTCTATCAATGAATAAAAATTAATGTTCAAGTAAATTCATTTGATGTTGGTCACCAGAAATGTAATTAGCAAATCAAAAACAATTATATTACGACTTTATAGAATATATTACTTAGTTCTGCAGCAGTTCATTTTACATTAAGGGTGTCAGTTTAATTAAATAATATTTTTTTTCTGTTTAACAAAAACGTTAACTGATTTTATGTTTTTTCAATCCATATTTATTTACAATATTAACAAAGTATGCAAATGTAAGATGTAAATAAAACCAAACCAGTGCTTGAACTCGTATGTTGCCAAATATTATTGATTAACAATTAAGAGCGAGGATTTTGAAAATATTGAAAATATAATAACTTAAAATACTAGGAATATCCCACATCTCAAAAAAAATGTTTAAAGAACACACAAAAATTAAAGAAGATTAAATTAAATTAGCGTTTTATATTGTATAAATATCCATGAATCCTGAATTACTGTATTTGGATAAATTCCTTTTATTTCTATACCAAATTTGCTTTTTTTTTGAAAATAGAGGTTTCGAGGATTAGGTTTAACATCAATAAAATACTATACATTTATGTCACCGTTTTATTAGTAATTTTAAATGTGTACCTTAATTCTATATTATGCATTTCTAAGAAAGCAATATTGATAAATTTATTAGTTTTAAATTTATCTACAGCTACTATTTAAAATACTTTCAAAAATGTAAAACCAATGTTGTTTATATTTAAACCAGGACTTAATGACGTATGCAGTATAGTTTTTGACGGACAGATAGCTTTCGACATTAATACCAAGTATTGCTAATATCATTTATAAACTTACAGCATCCTATAATTCATCACCACTTTGTTGTTGATATCTGACTAGAGGATCTACAAATCTACAGTTTGAATAAAAATTTAAAATATCAGGTCTTCCACATCATCTAGGTACTAGGATACAATTCAAAAGTTTTACACCTCTAACACAGTAGAGGTAATGTAGCAAAGCTATTAAAAAGAATCGATATCACGCAAAAGAACTGATTGACTCGAAGCAAACTTGTGTTATTAAATGCATGTCAGTCAGAGAGTCTTAACAAAGCAAATTAAAAGCACTTTTGTCTTGTTAAAGAAAAATCAATTGTTGTAGTTTCGATTGATTGGATAGTAAAGTATAATTTGCTTTATTTCCAAATTAGATCTTCTTCTTTTTGTTTTCTTCTCTTTGCATAATAAATACTCTTACGTAAACGCTGTTCTAAAAACACAGATAAAAGCCACGTAAAAGTGTACTCTGAAAACCACTGATATTACTCACATCCTTGACATACTAAACTATAGATACTAAATTTGCTCATTGTGCAGTTTTCTTTTAAACGAACAAACTCTCTATCTGATAATGCCCTCCTCTCACCCTCTCATCCTCTTACGACGCCTTCAATGTAAGTAAAGTGTAGCCTACGCAAGTTATAGTTAAATATGTAGTCTAAGGCAGAAGCTTACAACTACCGAGAAAAAATTGATACCTATGTCAAAATAGGTCGTATTCTTCAAGCTGGTTTGGAAATTATCTCTTTCCAAAAGAACAGAGATAATTTCACTTTCATTTAATTAACGGCAAAAGTAGCAGTTTTGTCACTATATTTAGTTCAAGGCTGATGTGAGCTACTTATGTTATTCCCGAAAGTGTCTTACATAATGAAGTGAATTTAAACATTTCAAGTCAACATTTAATAAATTGTATATTCCAAGCTAGTACTTTATGTCAAGGATAGTAATTACTTTGCAGTAAAAGGAAAAGCTTGTATACGTTTTGAAATTAATGATGCACCGTTATCTTCAATACGAAAGGGTAATTTCAGTACCCCATTTATACATACGGGCTAATAATATCGTATTTAGCTTTTAAATGGCACTCATAACTTTTATATTTCTTTAATGTATTTCTAAAATACGTCAATTTAAAATTTAATTAAGCTTTACGTGCACAAGATATACGTATATAATATATACGTATATATATATATATATTTATTGCAGCTGTAAAATACAAATATATGGGTCATGAAGTATAAGTATAGCAAGAAATGTAAAAACCATAATTATACTTTTGCTTTATGAATATTTCAGTATGTAGACTTTATACTACTATTATACATTTGATATGACTTTTGCTGACCTTTATTTACATAATACTAAAAATAATAATGGAATAATAGGAATGGAGATATTACAATAAGTAAGCAAAGTGTCCCTTCAAATATTCAGATATATTAAGCTTGTAAGTAAATTTTAAAATAATGTTGTCTTTAATCTTATTAACTTGTAAGCAATCCATACTAACTTGTTTTTAAAATTCTACTTTAAATCTTTAATATATGTGTATTATTTTATCAATGACAATACACTTGTAGAAGTTTATGGTCATTGATATTAGTTTTTGAATTGAAGTTTCAATTTTAAATCATGCTTTTAGTAAAGCTAATTTATTAAATTCAATTTGAAAAATGTTTCTTAACTCTTTTAAATCATAAAAAAATCAAAATAAAACACACTTTTTTTACAAACACGTATAGACTTTGTCACAGATCACCTATTTACTTGGTAGTCTTTGTGCATATCATTTGTAATAAATGCTTATTGAATACAGTGTGTTAGAGAAAGTTGCTTAAACATTGCTCCAGCAATAGGATTATAGCCGAGTGCTTTCTCTCGATTAAGGTTTCTATTGATTATATTGTTAAATATCATAGAAATAGCTCTAATACGCATTGCTATTTGGTGAGCATGCTCTAATACTACGGTTATGTTACCTTCTTCGTTTTGAGATATTTCATAGAAATAAGTTAAGTCCAGGCAAATAAATTGGCTGTCTGCTTGTTTCTCATGAGATATAACTTGCCCTTTATAGGTGATATACTTTGCATTCTTTCTGCATTTACTTAGTCGTACGTTAACATATTATTGCTCAGGAAACAAAAATATTTATTTATATTTGTTATAATTAATTAAAAGCATCTGCGTTTTCCAATTTGTCAAAAGTGTATCGCTTAGTTAAAAACTTATATTTATCACCCAAAAAAGTACATACATACGTAAATATTTTGCGAAAGCATGTTTCACATTATTTAAATTGATCTTAAGGCAGTGTATAAAAATTGTTTAATAGAAATAAAAATAACATAGAAAGTAAAATGTATTCTGGGATTTAATTGTTGCTTTTGTAACAGAAACAATATATATGTTCTATAGCATAATTCACTTAACTGATTCAGAAATAAATTAGAATACTAATTACTTTGTAGACATTTGTTTATCACTTCCATTCAATCTCGCCATTCCAACTATTCTTCATACAACATTGCTGACTTTTATAATAATATTTCTCTTGAGGTCAAAAACTATTCCCTCTTAGCTCTATGACATAAATGCCGGAGTACTTGGCGACTGATCAGAAGTAGGCTTTCTTAGCGATGTCTTTGCTTATGTTTTCTCAAAATTAACATTAATCTGCATCTGTAATTTTGAATACTAAATCTGGACAGAATTTAGTTTTAAGTTAGTTTTAGGCTTTTCTTTTTCAGTAAGGCTCTACGGAAATTCAGAACTCTTACTTTAGTATTCTCTGAGTACAGACTTTTCTCTTTCACTATACATGCACATTATTATTATTATTTTATTTTGTATTTTTTGTTATATATTTATTTTGTATACATTATGTAGTATATAGCAAAAAATAAATGATATTGTTATATTTTAGTAAGTTTATTTTAATGGAACAATGTAGGACAACACTGGCAAAAACCAATTTGATGACTCTTTACAAACTAAAGTATTTTCTTTAAACATGGTCGTAGAAAATAGTATTAAATTGATTAAAACCTGACTGGGCACTTGGTGAAACAAATTATTAAATGCACTTAGAAGACAAAAAAAACTTCTTCCTGCTTAGCTTATGTAAAAACGGTCGTAAAGAATGCAGTTTCATTTTTAAATGCCCACATTTTTCTCTTTTTTCAAGTCTATCTTTATTATTAGACCATTTTTTTAATGCTAAATTAGGTCATGTATTATTAATTATATTTGTAGTCTTACCTAGGTAATTCAGTGAGCGATGAGTTAGTTCTGCATGTGGGCAAGCAAATAGACACTTACTAACCTGTTGACGTATTTTGTTTTTGATTCTTTTTTGACTATAATATCTGGAGTAAATCCGCTGTTTAGAGCTAAGCATTTTAGAATTGCTACTTCTTATCATAATTTAGGTTAAAACAGTTTCGTACATAGATTATTACGTCTACTTCTTTCTAAACAAAATTATGATAAAGAAGTTGAAATTCGGAATCATTCGGAGATTTCAGATCATTGTTGATAATCATTATTGAATCTTATCAGACAATTTTGCATTCTCACATTATTTAGAAACTATTGCAATTTCAAAGCGAAAAATAAACAGAGTTTTTTATGGCTGGTGATTAGAGCAGTTGCATGTTAATAGTTTTGGGAAAACCTACTCCTTCATTATCCCGTTACATTGTGTACATATTTGTAATTAAAATGTTCGGCCCACTTCAATTATTGGACGTATTTAAATTTAAGTGAATTTTCTTGAAGTTAGTTGATAATTCATAGCAAAGTTCGAAAGAAAAGTCTTATTTTGTAATAAAGCTAGTGAGTCAGATTAACCAAGCGTTTCATCTTTTACGAACATTATTAGTAAAAATCGTATATTATGTATAAAGATTTATAAACCTCTTTTTATTCATGAATTTTATTAATCAAGAGCGAAGCGGAGCAGAGCGAGTGTGTAGTAAAAGGAGAGACTAACGAGTTGTATACTCTACTTTTTCTACAACAGTAAATAGTCAAACTAATACAAAATTACATGTCTGTTATCGTGCAACGTCGGCATCGGGTTACTTTGACAGATTTATGACAAATATTAATCAATTTGATTGAGTTTCAATTTATTTTTGCAATTAAAAAACCTAGAGTTAACTTCATCCCATGAGTAAAGGGCTCGTTGCTAGGTTCACCTCGTAACTAAAGTGCACGAAGTCACAGCGGTTCAACTGGTTGAATATACCATGTTTTATGTCCTGTGAGAGGTCCTAAATGCCAACGTTAAAATTCAAATGTTGGGCTCTAATAATTAATTGATGGAGGTTAACGTACATATATGATCAAGCATTTTCACTTGAAAGGTAAGTCTAATACCTATACCAGTTTAATGCAAACTCTACATATGTTCGCTTCGCTATTTCAATGTATAATAATTACCTACATACTCCCTGTACATAATAAGCCTTAACCAATTTAGTTGTAATCGATCATCTTAAAATTATGTTTTTGGCACGTATGCCCTTCACTGCCCTTTCTAATTTCCACTCTTCAATCTACTAGAAATGATGATTTTTAAGTTACTACATTCTTCAAAAAATTTTCGCAATACTACTTCATAATTATTAATAATACTGTACCGTACGCACTGTTTAATGCTGTTATTGATGTCGTTGAAAACAGTAGTAACAGAAAAAATAAAGCCGAAGATAGTTATTTAAAAATTCTTATAAACAGCGTCTTAGCATCTATAATGTTAGTTACACCTACGATTCTTGTGGTTTAGTTCAAAGTGTAGTTTTGGGAGTAAACAATATTAACGAAGGAAGTTTGTTCGGAGCGCATAAAGCGCGAAAGTTCTTATATTGTTAAAGTTATTGTTAAGAAAATAAGACGATAGCATGAATATAATGATCTAAAAGCTTTTTCAAGACATTCTCAGGTGAATTCACTCATATAGTGAAATGTCACGTGAAAATAGCGATATTAATTATATATTTAAGTGAAGAGTGATCATGGGAATGTTAAAATATATACTACAATACATTACTTCATTTTCAGTTGAATACATTTTAATTAACGAAAATAATTGTTAATATGTTATACAATATATTTCAGTATTTAATATACTAATTTTGCCACAGGGTTTCCTTTCGCCATCATTTTCGCATCTGATTTTTAAGGATTCGCTTTATCTATGGTTCAATATGTTTTCATTTTCTAGGGACATTCGCTTACGATATCAGGATTTCAATCTTGGGTACACTAATAGTAATGTGCCAAATACCGAAATAAACAAGTGACAATATATTAATTAATAAATAATTATTAATATATTTTCACTTGATCATTTCGAAATACTTATGTAATAATTACATTTCAAAAGAATTCTACGTGTTTCCTTATTTTACTATCATATTTCCAGATGCATTTTATTTACTTTTTAAATGCGATACAACTATAAATTTTATTTATCAATATACAATGGGTATATTCCCATTTTCAAAACATCAACTCAATAACACAAAATATATGCTTATTTATTGACATATAATAATCGCTTTCATTTTGTTTGTCAATATCAGTAATTGAATGGTACTTATCTTGAGGTGTCTTGAGTATCTTTAAAATATTAATTTTGGAAATTAATAAAACTGATTTTGGAATGTTCATATTTTTACACCAAAACTATCAAATTCTCTAAGGTTGGCAAATTTTTAGTATTTTTAAATCACCTCCTCGAAGTTTGAGGGTACAGTTTTCTATCCATATGTAATGGTTGTTTCTACAAAACAACTAATCATGTTATATCTAACCTTACTAACATTTAATTATGTACTTATTTTAGATAAACTCATAGTAAACTAAATAGCTTTCCTATATTTATTGAAGCATAATATGCACGTTATCAAACTTAGCTTGGATTATCGAAAATAAAGATGAGTATTTCTGTTCAAGGATGTATGCATCACAAACAACTACTATCCATTCAAAAATATCCAGTATGATTTTGCTACATATTGTAATTCAGTCTAAAGTTGTGATTTTAACTATCTACTACACATTGTCTCAGAATAAGAAGGAGTGATTCAAATACCGCGCCAAAATGGTATATATTTTAAGAAATTTCATTGGTTCTTGCGCTGGCAAGTTTAACATAGAAAATAAGTCCGCCCAAGCGTCATTTTATGTTTATAACCTATTTTCTTACATTTTTGTTTTAGTTTATTATATTTCGTTGTGCTATTAAATAAAATCCGTACTTTTATGTAGGTACAACACGAACATGAGTGAACATACGGCTTAAGACATAAAGAACGAGTGAACCGGCATTCAAGAATACTGTAGGGCAGTGCACAGTTTCTTTTTTAAAATCGAACTTCAAACACTTGATAATAATGGCAAAAATAACTATACATGAATCCATACCACAACAAACCCAGCAAATCTACACAAACTCTTGAAACTCATTAATTTTAAGTAAGTGTTAATCATAAACTAATTATTTACCACATATTTCATATATCTCAAAAGTAACATTATAATAGAAATAAAAACTTGTTATACTATAGTGAAAATTATTCAATGCTTGTGTTTGCCAGAATAGGTTAAGTTAAACGTCGCATTCAATTCAATTAGATTTGAGAGGGGCGTTTACCTATCGAAAATTAAGGCATCGCCGTTTCGCGTTTTTTAAATTCATTTTGAAAATTAAGAATCTCAAATTTGGGTTAGTGATGCAAAAGGCATAAATTTATAATGTCAATGTCAGTTTTTGTACTAATTTAATTTCTTATGAAAGTTATGTGTTTTAGAAATAACCACAAAAATGCATGAATTTGATTAATGTCTACTAACTAAGGCTGGTACACAAAAGAAGAAAAAACGACCTCTACGCGCCAGCTACACATTTAATGTACGATATAAAGAAAAAATCAAATTTATGTAATTATTTTTAAAGATAAAAAACATTAAACAGTAAACATTGTCACACACATTTTACACGAGGTTTCTCGCGTCGTATACCCCACTTTACGGTATCTCTACCGGTTCTAGCGAAGACGAAAATCTATCGGAATCGGTCGGATATTGCAGACTTAAATGCGAGTTACAGTTTAATTACAAACTGTCACTCGCATTTAAATGTCATATACAGTGTGTCCAGATTTCGATGCTCACCATTGGTATATCGGTTATTAGAAGAGATAGAGGAACGGTTAAATGGGGAATGTTTTGCAGAATTCAATGCTCGTAACAAATCTCATTTCAAATTCATTCGGGCTTTCTACAATTTTGAGATATTTTGAAAAAACCAATATTTGCCGATTTAAATTTTTCTCAATAACTCGATAACGCCTGATGCGATCGCTTTTAAACTCTAACAGACACTTTTTTAAGACAAATTTTTTGGTGTTAAGAGTAATCCCCGATTTTCATTTGTTTCCAAGTTCTTAGCGCTATCTTTTGTTTTTCTTATGGCGGCCATATTGGATTTTTAATTAGTTAGATAGTCCTTAACAATAGCTTTTCAATAATGTACAACATGCCTAATAAATCTTTATTTACACGAGAGAAATAAACATTTGATTAAAATTTCACTCTAATACGGAATTAGTTGGCTATGAAATTAAATGGAAGTGTAAAACAGACGATAAATAGATAAATAAGCTCAGTCATTGTTGACCTGTCAAAGTGCATTGCAGTTGGTGAGAGATTTAGAACTTTGTGTTGTATTTATTGATAAGTAATTACGGTTAAGTATTGAGATTAGAATAGATTAGATAAGAACTGATAATGGCACATACATTTTCAGATGAAGAAAAGGTTGATATGTTAGAAGTTTATTTCAAAGCAAATAGAAACTCTGAAAATGCTTGCACAAATTACGCTCAGCGTTTTCCGGAAAGACCACAACCACACCGGACAATTTTTAACAGAATAATCACAAATTTAGTGGACTATGGAAGCTTCGAACAAAAAAGATCCAACTATCAAGTTAACAATGAACAATAAAATACTTTGGACAGATGATACACGGTTTACCAATTGTGGAGTGTTCAACAGGCATAATTATCATCACTGGTCAATTGATAATCCACATTTGGCAAATCAAAGAAGATGTCAAATTTGATTTGGTTTTAATGTCTGGTGTGGTTTGATTGGTACGAACTTTTATTGACATCTTCTTTGTTGTTTGAGTTTTTGTTTTATCATTTTAGATAATCACTTAACAGGTCCTTTGATCTTTGATTACAATTTAACTGGTAATAGATATTTGGAGCTACTAACGAACGAGATAATGCCTGCCGTAGGACTAATTATTAACCCTGAAAACATGTAAAACGTCTGGTTTCAGCAGGACGGCTGCCCTGCCCATAATGCTCTTGACGTGCAACATTTTTTGAGAGAACATTTCAATGAGAGAGTTATTTCAAATAATGGACCAGTACAATGGCTTGCGAGTTCGCCCGACCTTACCCCTCTTGACTTTTATTTGTGGGGTGCCACTAAAAACGAAGTATTTAATTTTGAACCACCAGAGAATCGGGAAATTTTAGAACAACGAGTGCTGGATGTGCTAAGATCATTAAACGAAAACACACTACGTAGAGTTTGTAACTCTGTTAAAACAAGGTACCAAAAGTGTGTGGGGCAGAATGGTCGCCATATTGAACTGTTTGTTTAAGTAAATCTGAACTTTTAATTTCGTATTAGAGTGAAATTTATTTTATATGTTCATATCTCTCATACAAATAAAGATTTATTAGGCAAGTTGTACATAATTGAAGAGCTATTTTTAGGGACTATCTAACTAATTGAGAATGCAATATGATCGCCATGAGAAAAACAAAAGATGGCGCTAAGAACAGAGCAACAAATGAATTGCTTATCAATAATTACTACACAAAGTTCTAAATCTTCCACCAATTGCACTGCACTTTTACATGTAACTAATGACAGAGCATATTTATCATCTGTTTTACACTAACATTTAATTTCATAGCCAACTAATTCCTTATTAGAGTGAAATTTTATTCAAATGTTCATATCTCCCGTGTAAATAAAGATTTATTAGGTATGATGTACATTACTGAAAAGCTATTTTTAAGGACTATCTAACTAATTAAAAATCCAATATGGCTGCCATAAGAAAAACAAAAGATAGCGCTAAGAACTTGGAAAAAAATGAAAATCGGGGGTTACAGTTAACACCAAAAAAATTGTCTTAAAAAAGTGTCTGAACAATGTTAAAGTTTAAAAGCGATCGCATTAGGCGTTATCGAGTTATTGAGGAAAATTGAAATCGGCAAATATTGGTTTTTTCAAAATATCTCAAAACTGTAAAAAGTCCCAGTGAATTTGAAATGAGATTTGTTGCGAGCATTGAATTCTGCAAAACATTCCCCATTTAATCGTTCCTCTATCTCTTCTAATAACCGATATACCAATGGTGAGCATGGAAATCTGGACACACTGTATATGACATTTAAATGCGAGTGACAGTTTGTAATTAAACTGTAACTCGCATTTAAGTCTGCAATATCCGACCGATTCCGATAGATTTTCGTCTTCGCTAGAACCGGTAGAGATACCGTAAAGTGGGGTATACGACGCGAGAAACCTCGTGTAAAATGTGTGTGACAATGTTTACTGTTTAATGTTTTTTATCTTTAAAAATAATTACATAAATTTGATTTTTTCTTTATATCGTACATTAAATGTGTAGCTGGCGCGTAGAGGTCGTTTTTTTTCCATTGGTATGGTGAGCATCGAAATCTGGACACACTGTATACCTATAATATTCGAGTGTATAATAATATAACAGTTATGGGCAAGCGAAAATTGGCTTATTATAAAACATCAACAACATCAGCAGTTCCGTAAGTACTCATTCCTTATGCATTATTTTTCCTATTTATAGTATTTCTTTATCTATGACAGAATCTGTGAATAAAACCGAAGCGCTGTGACAGAACCGAATATCGTCAATCTCCACCTACTCACACCCCCTTGCGTCTACCCGTCCCGCGAGTAATATAAGTTGCATAAGTTTCTATTTGTTGGTAAACGCCACTCTTAACATGTTGATCCCAAAAGTTACTTTTGTAAATCCATTTTATTAAATAGATTTACTCTTCTTCAAACAAATAATAAAATTTAAAAGAGTTGATAAATTACTACATTCTCAACTGTCAAACAGTTTCGATATGACATGTATATCATATCCAAATTGTCTACTATACCGTGCGTTCGTAAATGATTGAGATGGGAACCATAGGCAACCAAATATACAGATTGGTACTTGTCAAAAAAAAAACACAGATAAATATTTGTTTGATTAAAAAGCGGGTAAACTACTACATAAAAAGTTTATTAAAAATGAGATAGTAACACAAGTATAATAATTAGAATATTCACAATAAAAATTAGAACATTTACATTAAATATTGAAAGTGTTGGCCCACTTTTTATATGCATATGTTAATTCTTCTTTTCATATTTTCGAACACTCTTTGTAGTTCTTCTACCGTAATTTGTTGGATTTCATGTCTGATTCCTTTTTGAAGTTCTTTCAGAGTATGGAGCCTGTTCTTAAAAACATTATTTTTAGTCGAACAAACAAATAAAAATCAAGTGTAGTAAGATCAGGGGGTCTCGGAGGATATAGGCCTTGACTAATGAGCCTATTATTATAAAATTCCTGAAGTAATGTTATTGTTTCTCTTGCTGTTTGTGCTGGTGCATTATCTTGTTGGAAATAACCTTTATTTAAGTCATAATCATGAAGTTGTGTTAAAAATTCTTGTAAAATAATGCGCCTGTATCTTTCTGCTGTAAAAATTTCATGAAAAAATTCAGGTCCTATTATTCGTCTTCGAGAAATAGCAACCCACACTCTGGGGGTGTAACAGGGTTTCAATAACTTATGGGGATTCTCAGCGGTCCAAATTCGCATGTTTTGTGAATTTATGTAACCTGATAAGCGGAACCAACCTTCATGAGTGTAAAATGTTAAATCAAGTAGGTTGTTATTGTGTGCCAAATTTTCATTAAACCATTCACAATATCTTATGCGATTCGCATAAGCAAGTGGCAATAATTGTTGCACAACACTAATTTTATAAGGGTGGAAGTGAAGTTCCTTCTTAACAGCTTTATGGACAGTGGCAAGCGGCAGCCCTAAAATTATTAGAATTACAATAAATAAACATATTATAGTAAATGCTTAATACCTGTCTCAGCTGATAGTTTTCTTATAGATTTTTTGGACTAACTGTCATACGTTGCTCAATATCATCCATTACTGGTTGTGTTAATTCTGTTGGTCTTCCAGAAGTCTTCCCCTTACAAATGCAATTTTTTTCTTCAAATCATTTAATAATATTGTTTTTATGATTCAGAAAATTATGACGATTAAAATCTATATCGTTAAACTGCTGTCTAAATTGATGAATACAAGACGCCAAGTTGTATACCCAAGATCCATCTGGATTTTGAGTTCCACTTTATTATATTACCGTGTCGAATTACAATAAAATTATACCTCTATAGATTCTCAAATTACGCAACAAGAAGAGACGGGAATAACGAATAAGAATTCAAAATATAAAGTTTAACAGAAAATGAACACAATAGACCTAAGCCACATTACATAAAGATAGGGCAATTTATTTTTTTACCAACTTAAACTTTAAATTTTGGGCGGTTAATTTAAGCATTTACGAACGCACTGTATTTTAATTATTTGTGTTCCGGGTTTTGGCGGGATATTTGAATCACTCCTTCTTATTCTGAGACAGAGTATTATGTAAATCTGTATATCCAAGATAACTAAATTCACATATTTTTTGCATTTATAATCCTCCTTACTTGGCTTGCAGTTTAATTATATTTGGAAAAACCCTTTAGAATTGATTAATTTATTGAAAAACGCTCAATCTAATTGATATTAGTAATTAAATTTGACTAATTATTCTACTACTTCAAAACTACCTCCTAGATGTATCAACTATAGGAAACCATGTTATAAGGAAGGATATATTTACATCTCTTTATCTTTTACAAACATGCTTATCTTTATATGTATTAGTTTTACAATTGAATGTATATATATTGATATAGTATTGTTGCGTTTTCGGGGTCGAAATGAACAACTCGTGCAAATGTTGTAAAAGTGTCTGTATATTTACACACTTAAAAATAATCACAATATAAAAATATAAAATAAATGTAACGTACTTAAAACTACTACGAATTAATTGACACACGTAGTTATATCTATCACTACTATTTATATCTGTAATATTTATGTAAAAAAACTGCACCGCTCACTTATTTATGTTTATTTGAACTGCACGACTACTATTCAATGATTTCCATTGAAGGAATGAATTCCTTATCCTAGCGGCGGCATTTATGTCGGCAGACAAAGGGTCTAGAGAAATACCAGCAAATTCCTGCTCTCTTCTACAACATTCCAGACTTTCTGTCGCTGAGTGCATGATTTACGACTTGTTTACCGGCAGTTGATTTACGAATTGTTTACCGTTTTACCTTTTAGCGTTTTTGTCTTCGCCCGGATGTCTGCTTCTTTTGTGGGCTTGTTTCGTTACAGTATCGAAGAAAGCGTAGTATAAAGATATGTGTGAACCTAGTTAAGTAGTAATGATAAAGCCCCAACGACTGGGCAATCAATTGAGATGGTCTTAGTGGGGATAAAAGAGATAATTAAAATGTCAGTAATAACTAATATGTGAATTGATTATATGTTGAATAATAATTAAATGAGTGCTTTCTGTAAGAATTTTGTTTTTTTAATGAATAAAATCTTTTGATAATTATTGCTTGCCCAAATCCTGTATATTGCGTGCAAAAATATTAGAGGGCACTTCTCTTTATGGAGGTTAGTAGATTACACCTGTTCTGGGTTTTCGATACTTCTGAATTTGCAGGCGCTAGGAATTTATGTAAGCGCGGGCTTTAATAATACCGTCTTTATTCTTGCATGAGAGTAATATCAACAATGTTCAATATCTGTGTTAACCTGTTAATGAATTGTGGATCTCCCTATGGGCACAGAATTCACCTAAATTGTGTTGAAGGAATATAGAACTACGCCCACTAAATCTCAGATTAAATATATGACAATATAAAGAAAAAATACGATGATGGTAAAATTTACACTGAATAAGAAGATTCGTTATTGAAACAGAAACATGTTCTAAGAAAAATAATACTTTCTGCATGATATTTATGTTTTATGTTTAAAGAATACGTCATGTTATTCCACAATAATGTAATGTTTATATAATATCCATAAGCAGCTTTGCTTTTTAAATCTGCACAAATTACCTATTACGCACTTTGTCCTTGGGAATGGCAAATATCATTGAATTATTTTATGATCCTCTGACAAACGTCTGGGTTATACTATATGAAATGTGTTTATGATGTTGACGTTGTTTCACAGGCAATTAATTGATCATTGGTAACGTAACTAAGGGTCCTATTATAATGAAAGCTATCTATTTCCGTTTTAAATGGTAAAGTAAATAGTGTGATGTACGTTATGAGTAAATAAAGTGCATTTATGTAGAAATATAAGTTGAAAGTGGCAATATTATATGAACATGTGGATAATAGATTATATTCGGCTTATTCCTATGCATTAAATAGAGACTTTACAAGATATTTACAGTTTTGCTTTACGTTTTGCTAAATTACTATTTGTTTTGTAGACTTTAAGAGCAATGGTGTAAAAACGAAAGCAACAGTATGAGTACTTAACGGATATGGTTTTCTTAGTCCGAAAGTACATCTATCTGGGCTTTTGAATGAGAGCCTGACTCGGTGCAGTCATTTCCTTCCTGGGACGATTCTACGTTTGACCCTCAGGTGGAAGTTTCTAATGCTATATACACGAGGGTAGTCTGAAATGTTTTGAGCCTCAACATGAATATGGCGTCAAAACCGTTCTTGTAATGCAATTGCGCATGCGTTGAAAGTGAAAATTTCAGCCATTTTGGATGCTCAGTTGTTGTGGGATCATCAATCAATCAATTCTTTATTTCGAGATAGTGTACAAACACAGCTTGACAGTTACAGCATCAGAAATTGTCATACAACATATAAATATATAAAAAGACACTACAAAACAGTACAGATTAAAATCTTCAGTATACATAAAAATTAAGTATACCTATATTTCATAGAATATATACATGTCAATAAAATTTAATACATAAAAGAAACGCAAAAGCAAGTGACCAAAAACAGAGTGACTAGCAGCAACCAGAGTAGTCCCTTCCGAAGTATTCCTCCATGGAGTAGATACTGCTGGATAGAAGCATCTGAGTCCCACGTTTTTTGAATGGCTTTGTAGGCATCGCCTTCAAACAAGATGGCAGGCGGTTATACAGTTTTATAGCCATGTATTGTACTCCGTCTGTGCACAGCTCACTCGGTGACGTAGTTATTTTTGTTACGGGTGTCATAATTGTGGTTTTCGCTATGGGTAGGATATTTTTGTGTGGGATGAATGTGGAGTAAACTAGAAAGGATGTAGCAGGACGGAAAGGTAAGTATATTTAAAGTTTTAAATAAACTTCTACAAGTAGTTGTTGAATTTACTCCCACTATTGCTCTGATTGCTTGTTTCTGTTGTAAATATGTTTTCCGTGCCGCTGCTGATCCACCCCATAAGAGAATTTCATAAGTGGCCCTACTATGGAAGCTTCCGAAGTATGTCAGCCGTGCGGTATCCCTTCCAGCTATCTTCTTTATTCTTCGTACTGCATATATAGATTTTAAAAGCTGGTACTGCAAGTTGGTGACTGGTCGGCCCATGTTAACCTTGCATCGAAGAAAATGCCCAAAAATTTCGTTGATCCTTTTTGGTTGTTGTCTGTGGAAAAGGCCAAAATTTGGGTCTTTCACGCATTGATACTGAGCTTATTTGCGCCAAATCACTCCCCAGCTTCCGCCAGAACATTTTCTGTATCCTGCGTCAAACTAGTACCTTTGTTTCGCAAAAGGAAGGATGTATCATCTGCGTTGCAGGAGTATCGTCTATGTACAGCAAGAATAACACATGCCCCAATATGGATCCCTGCAGTACTTCCCTATCACTATCTGCGCATCTGTTAGTTGTTCATTCCAGCACACCTGTTGTTCTCTGTTGATCAAATAGCTTTTTAGTAGTTGGAGAGGAATGCCACGTACTCCGTAATGTTCCATTTTCCGAAGGTCGTGATCAACACAATCAAATTTCTTTGACAGATCACAGCAGTTCAATTTCACGTTTTCTTTTTGATCGAAGACCTCTGCAACTGCGTTCACAAGTTCAGTCATTGCTGTGACTGTAGATCGTTGTTTTCTAAAACCATGCTGTGCCTCACTAAATAAATGTCTTTCTTCAAGATATTTAAACAAGCAAGTTGTAATTGCTTGCTCAAATATTTTTGAAATTGTTGGCAGTACGGAAATTGGCATATAGTTGTTGAGACCGTCCTGTTGACAAATTTTACGAATTGGATGAATCTTAGCTCTTTTCAATTCCATCGGAAAAGTACTATGAGGAAACATGGAATTTATTAAATGCATGAGAGGACCACTCACAAATTGTATGACTTGTTTAATTAAAGTTGTCGTTAAACCGTCAAAATCCCTAGTACTTTTGCTCTTGAGTTTCCTCGTTATATCGATCACTTCTTCCTCGGTGATGGGAGATAGATATAATGATGTAAAGTTTTGCATTTTTTGAGTCGCTAATAGTGAGGTTGCGCACAGCGATGGTTCTGGCACATTCCCTGCCAGTGTTTCACCCACGCCTGCAAAAATTAATTGTCAAAATCTTCAGGGGAATGTATGCATTCTTCCGGTCTCTGCTGTTTCTTCCGTCCGCCTGTTTCACTCTTTATAATGTCCCAGACGACTCTATTTCTATTTGGCTTTTACGCTCTTTCTATATAATCAGTCACTACCTTGTTCTTTGCCTCCCGAACCCTTTTTCGGTATTCAGATAGTCGTTTGTGTCAGTCGATGTCAGTATTTTTGTAAAAATGGAAACAATCGAATATGTGATTAAATTCTTGCATTTAAAAGGTAATACGCCTACATGCGGTTTACACAAAATGTACGACAAAATTTAATTTCGAAAATTAAACCCGTGCATTGGGGTTAGAACAGGGTTAGCAAAAATATTTGGCTTTTACGCTCTTTCTATATAATCAGTCACTACCTTGTTCTTTGCCTCCCGAACCCTTTTTCGGTATTCAGATAGTCGTTTGTGTCAGTCGATGTCAGTATTTTTGTAAAAATGGAAACAATCGAATATGTGATTAAATTCTTGCATTTAAAAGGTAATACGCCTACATGCGGTTTACACAAAATGTACGACAAAATTTAATTTCGAAAATTAAACCCGTGCATTGGGGTTAGAACAGGGTTAGCAAAAATGCGTTCGTTAATTCAGTCGGAGGTTGTTTTACTCCCTCTCCGGATATAACCTTATAAAGCGGTAATGTCAATACACAAAACTGTTTTATTTTTTTATATGAAACAAATTAAAAAAAAAGCCATGATAAATTGTATTTTGCAACACCTACTTTCTAGTTTTTAATGCACTGATTTCTTATTCCTCTTTGCGTTGAGTTTTATACAGATTATTATACAGATATACAGTATCATCGTCAGACTCAAGTACAAACTTGCTAATAAAACTATTTTACGAATATCTGGAGTTGGAGTATTCACTGTGGTATTCCTTTCCTATTTCATTCTGCTGGTACAGAATCTAAGCTACGAATATAGGTTATGTTTATGTTACGTTACTATACAGGGCCGCAACTTGCAATCGGAAATGTTTTAAATAGCCCGGTAAAATTTGTGAACCTGTCGGTACTGTCTAACCGGGTCAGTTAAATGCTATACATTTTTCGAAAACGTCTATTATTAGCTACGAACGAACTCTAGCAGTGTTTTAAATTTTCTCTTACATCTTATTTTATATCTTCGTTATGCGCATGGCTAGCTCATTAGTACAGTGTGCCCATGGTACAAATATATAAGGTATGCTACAACTTTGACTAAAATTCGTCAGTCCGGCTGCAACCTCGGTACAGTACAGACATAACTGCGACATGCTATCCGACATGCTATCCGACAGCGACAGCGACGGCGGCGACGACGAAGTAGAAAGCAATAAAAATGGAGCTATACGCTACATATACAGCAAAATGAACAATCCAAACACCACCCAAGAAGAATTGAAAGAGCTAATGATGCAATTAACGGCATCTCTTCAACAACAAGGCGTTAATACGGTTTTGCCTCAACAATCAACACAGAAAATACCATCACCGACACTGCAACTACCACCTCTACCAATAACACCTCCACCGGTAGCTCCACTAATGAAATTAAAACATTTGTTAGTGCAGGGTCTACCAACCAAAGAAAAAATGGACAGCGAGGGGTTTAGAACCCCGAAAAACCCGCTGAAAAGAACAAAAACGGACCATTCAAACAAGAAAATCGAAATAAAAAATCGTTTCGAACCACTACAAACTGACAACATGGAAACAGAAGACACAACAATAAATACAGAAGAAACCAGCACATCTACCGCAAATCCATCAACTACTGATGGCACAAAACAAGAAAATACCACAATCAAGCAACGCATAACACCAATTATAGCTACCGCTGCGAACGAATGGCCGCAGCTGCGACATTTAATCACGGCGAACAACATAAACATCACCCATTCGAAACTAGTACGTTCGGGTTACCGAATTGAACCATCGACGGAGGTAGACTACAAGAAGTATTCCAGACAAATAACATCGACTTTTATACATTTAAACTGAACTATGTAAAACCAATGAAAGTAGTTCTACGGGGAGTTCCGGTAGAACTAACAATCGACACAATCAAAGAAGATCTGGCTACAATTGGATATCAAACACATAGAGTTACCAGAATGACGGGCAGGGGCAACCGCCCTGCGCCCCTAGTTCTGGTCAGCTTGAATCAAGAACATAAAAATATCTACAAACTAAAAGAGTGCTGCGGAATCCAAATAACAGTCGAATCGCTGAAGAGAAAAACACGCATTATCCAGTGTCATAAATGCCAGCGTTATGGACACATCCAGGAAAACTGCCACATTCCATTCACTTGCATGAAGTGCGGAGAAGGGCATTCCACCCACCTCTGCGACAAAACAAAAGAAACTCCAGCTAAATGCGCAAACTGCGCAGGAAACCACACGGCTGCTTGGATAAACTGCCCGAAGAATCCTAACAGATCCCGCATAAAATCAAGATATGTGGATGCACCACTTCCAACCCAAAATCCATGGACACAACGCAGACAACAGGCCACAGAAAGGACAAACACAGATACACAATCATCCCCCATACAGAAAAATACAGAAAACGAAGAATTGGCACTCACGCTGGGTAACATGCTCATTACGTTACACAGTACAAACGCAACCGAAATCCAAATAGCAGATTTTATCCGCCAAACAGCAAAGATAGTAGCACTATTTAACAAGAAGAATTAAATCCTACAGAAACTTCAAAACCGAAAGCAGCCCCAACAACAATATCATCAGAAGCGCCCAAGGCTCCACCTATAACAAGAAAGCTCCCATGAGTAGCACATAGCATTCAACACTTCATCGCCAGATCCACATTTTATCAGATTAAAAGTAAAAGGCAACAGCCTAACTTGATCATCACCAAAAGAAGACGAAGACGACTAAAATTCGTCTATTTCTGCGCTGCACACACCTACGTCATCAATGTTGCGTCATCCATCATATGCTTGTAGTTTGTGTTTTGTTTATATTTATATTTCCAAGAAGTTATATCCGATTATATCGTATTTTGTGTAATTATAGTTATTATTTCATGTGTTTAGTGTAGTTATTAAGATTTGTAAATATTTTTGTTAAGCCAAAGACTTTTAATTTGATTTATTTAGAACTTAGAAAAGGTTACAACATAGAAGGTAATGAGTTTATTAAACATTGTATTATAAAGCAATACATTTGCCTCTACCTTTACCTCATCTAATATGGTAATCTGCTGTGTCTTGAACTGCAAAAGCAGGTCAGAAAACACTCGAGGAAGGAATATTAGATATTTTCGTTTTCCTAAAGATCAAAACCTATCTCAGCAGTGGATACAGGCCTGTGGTAGAAGGATACAAAACACAAGAAATCGTAAGTTTTGCATTTGGATGTATTTGTATACCTTTTAATGATGTTATTATTTACAGATTTTATATGTTCGCTTCATTTTGCAAGAGATGCATATGAGAACTGCTACTTAAATAATTGACGGATGAAAGAGAAATATATGTACCCAGTAAAATCTTCCCGAATACTTCATAAAATAGCTGTTAATATTCATTAGATGATAATACACAAATTGAAACACCAGAAAGCACTTGGATTGCATTAATTTCTGGAGGGTGTCTACGTCAACCTAGTGCTATGATGAAAAAAATGGCAGGAGACATTGAACAACTTTTTAATTTTCTTCTTAAAAATTCAATAAAAATACTAAAGCGATTGGCAAAAAATATAAAGACGGACTTGCCACAAGAAGTTGTAGAATCATATATTAGAGTACGAACTTACATATGTATAAAAGAGATGAATAAAAATAACTATCAACAAAAAGAAAATTCCAAAAAAAAAAAATTTGCCAATAAAAGAAATAACCATATCTGTTGTTTTATTTATTACCTGTAAATTAAGAATTAATAAACAAAAATCCAATATTAAACCAAGTTTTCTTACTATTATACTTTCAACTTTTGCAATATTCATTGGTATCAGTAACTTAAAGCAATATATACTAGAAAAAATGCACATTTTCAAGTCAAATTTATTTTTGTGATAAATTACTTTGTCAGTAAAGTAATTACAAATTGTATTATAAAACGACATAAAACAGGTTTCGTAAACAAAAGTGTCACATAATATCCAGTGGGAGCTTTTTCATTAATACAGTCTTATTATTTTGCTTTATGAGTTTTTAAACAAGTAATCTGTAAAGAAATTTTATTTTAGTTACACATTCGTAAACAACTGTGCTATGTACTTTGTTTATTATTCTTTATATAGCAATCTATATACTATTACATCTGTGGTTATTCATATTCTTTTCTTAATATCAGTGGTAATGACGTAGCTGTGTTAAAATGACGTCAAAGGAAGCTGCGCTAGAATATACCTTATATATTTGTACCATGAGTGTGCCCATAAAGTCTCGATCCATTTAACTGAAAACGGCCTATAGTAGCAAATAAAGCTTTATTAATGGAATAAGAACAATGTAAACAAATATGAAATAACATAACTAACGTAATTCGACATGATAGCCGTCCATTTCGACCCACTTTTCTCACTGCTCAGCAGTGGACCGAAACACGTTCTGCAGCATATCTGGTGTAATTTCTTCTACCGCTGCTATTAAAAAAACGAAAAAAGAAAATGGATGGTCTTCCCGAACGTGACTTATCATTAACGCTGCCTGTACGTCGAAATTTATTGACAAGTCGTCGAATATTGGGCCCTGGTTTTCTAAACTTCCTCGTAAACTCCTCGCGATATTCTTCATAAGTTAACCCTCGCAATCGGGCACTCATTACGGCTCTTCTCGCTTGTAAAGTTGACATTTTAAATACATGCAACAGAAAAGATATATCACTATGTTTTCCATCAAATGGATCGAGACAGAAAGATACAGAGGATAGAGTTGGATACTTAGATTTGGAAAAATAATTTTAAGAGATAAGTTGAACTAAACCGTAGAAATGGCATGAAAAAACTATGGTTGAAAACTATTTCTTCCGTACATGAAGATTATTGCTCTTATGCGATAGGTTTTATACGTATCTTCTGACATATTGGGTTTTTCCATAATTACAAAAATTGATACTTGCTATACATACTAAAATTAGTGTAAACAATATGCACTTGACACATATAAACACATAGTTGTGTTTTAAACTGAGGTAGTTGTATTTTTCCTGTATATTCAGTTTTGTTAATAGTTATTGGTATACCTGCCCATATCAAACGTTTAACATCAGCTTTCTTAATTATAATTGGATTTCTTTTAAACAATTTCTTGCTGTTTAGTTGTGATTGCAAATAATTTTGTTCAATTAAAATCAAGAATTAGTAAATATGTTATATATATATTAATGCAAAATAAATCAATATTTGGTTATTCACAATTCGAGCAAAATCTTAATCCTCCAGTAACATAGTTTTTCTTATTTTAAATATAGAATTTAAACATTGAACGGTGTAGCTTTTGATCATTTTAGTGAAATAAGTGTAACGAGATTAAGCTTTTGTCATTGTTTATACAGCAAATAAACGAAAAGGAATTGTGAAAAATTGAAAGGTTTTTAGTCATTCTTCTAGAAGGGAGGAGACAGTAGCATTTTCATTGTTATTTTTTCATTTCCCCTTCACGAATTAATGCAGTTTACCAAAGAAAACGTTTTTGTGAGGGAATACAAATGTGATCAGTCCCGGTGTTGCAAATCATACGCTTCCGTAATTAAATTCCTTTCTGCAAATATCCGAGTTTCGGTACAACTACAATAAGATAAAAAGGAGTTCTCTTTGTTTTACAAAGACCATTATCTTTAGAGCCTTAGATTTCGCTACATTATTTTAGATGTGTTCCATGCTTGGTAAATTATATTTCCTAAATTTTAATGTAACTAACATTTTCCAGAGACTGGTTAATTATTAAGACAAACGTAATATTTTGTCTTTAAAATATGTAACGCATCTTAATTTTTAAAAAGTTTGGCAGAGTAAATATAAAAGCTTTAAAACATAGATAGTATCGATTGCATTGGAGACAGAGACCTACCCAAAATTATTAAACCAACTGGATTTTACAAAAATTATGTTAGTATTGTTTAATTTTTCCAAAACTCAGAATAAATTGAATATAATTCTATAAATATTCTAATTTTATTAAGCTCCGTTACATGTTAAATCAGTATCTCTGTGTCTAAAGTCTAATTATTTAAACCTTTTATTTTCTTATGGTGGGTTTTTGCAGTTTATGCAACTTAGTATTAGTATTAGTTTAAAAAAAGTTCGATCACTGAGTATACGTGTTAGCGTTCAGTAAGTTTCTTAGGACCGCGTTAGGACACGACGTTGAAAGTTCGTAATATTTAAGGCTGCGTTTGATAAGGTTTTGGCGGGAGAGAAATGTACCCAAAAAATACCATTTTTATTTCCATTTTTACGGGCGTAAAATATCAAAACATGTAAATTTTATGCATTAAGCATGAAGATAAAGGTTAAACGAAGTGAACGCTCGTATTTTTTTTTAAATTAAGTTAATATATAAGCCGTAAATAAAATGGGAAGTTAGTGGTTTTGCAAGTACTAGAAAAAATGGCTACATTTAAAAATTACACGGTAAATTTATATGTAATATAGCAAGTACACTCGGTATTTATATTTGGAAGGTAAAAATAGTAACAGTAGCTAAATATATGTGTAATTTTTTAAGTGATGCATGAAATAAAATTTGTTTACATTTTTGGTGGATCTTTACATACATTACAGATATCTGTTACATTTACGTCGCCTAACAGTGTAGCACATATAATATAGATGGCGATATTATCTTGCAATTATTTAGAGGCTAGTTGTGTGGTATGCGATACTTTAATTAATCATTATAATTTAAAATGATAATTAACAACAATTTTTGCGGTTACTAATTATAAAATTTAGTATGTTACGAGTTATTTGAAAGTACGTAATAGACAATCAACAGTTGGCATCACTGGTTGGCACCACAAAACCAAAAAGTAACTACATAGTTTAATTTGCGAGTTTAATGAAATTGCAATATTTTAAAATATGGGGTTTTCTGTTATCCTTAATTGAAAGATGCCTATGCTTTTACTAATGAGATGAATTATGTAAATCAATTAAACTGGGACTGTTTACGCCGACAAAAGCCTAATAGCTGTTTTATATTTACGAAGTTCGCAAAGAAACTGTCGGCTAAGAACGTTTTACATTTTTTTTCAAAATTTGTTAAGGTTGTTGCTAATTACTTAAAATGTAAATATAGGTACATTTTATTTGTTAGCAGTTTTCAGAACTTTGAAATCGATTATTTTTTAAATAGAAACTGCACACCATGTCTATAGTATTTTTGACATATTCATCAAATTTTATAGTTCAAACTATATAGCAAATTAAAAAATTCCAATGCGCAACGTTTCAAAAATATCGATATTAGAATCGAATAATGTATCAAAAATTCAAAATCGATATACCTTGATATCGACATTTTTATCATGTTTATATTAAAAGTTCTTTGCTGTGGCTTTTCAAGCCATTTAGTAACAAATAAAATCTTTAACTTAAAATATATATTTACTCAAAAAACAAACAAAAAATCCAATAAAAAGACAAACAAAATATAAATTTGTATCTATAACGTATAAGAAATCCAAAACTCAAATATATAATTCTAGTTGTATAAAACACATACATAAATACAAGTAAAAAAAAATGAGGTGTGGCCACCACACGACTTTCTTATACGTATGAGCGTTTCAAATTATAGAATTTTAAGAATTTTTGTACAAAAATTATTTAAAATCCTATTCTAAGTACTTCTATTCTCTTAATAAATCTCTATAGAATACATACTTTGCAAGATATCAAAAAAGTGCTCTTCGCTAAGAGTAAAAGTGCTACTTCCGGTCCGAATTTTGAAATTTCATATATACAAAAATATTGCAAATCCAGTTTTAAATACTTTTGTACTCTTGATAAATTTATATAGAATGCATAACTTACGACATATTTGCAAAAAATCGCCATTCGATAAGAGTAAAAGTGGTACTTCCGGTCTGAATCTTGAAATTTTTTTTATACAAATATATTGAAGATGATGTTTTAAATGCTTTTATACCCATAACGTACTTGTCTAAAAAGCATGACTTGAGAAATATTCGCAAAAAACTGATTTTCAATAAGAGTAAAACACCTACTTCCGGTAGGAATTTCGGAAAACTTTTTAGATAAAATTATTCTCAATTTTAATTTTAAGTATATATGAATTCTTTATAAATTTGTTTAAACTTAGTAGTTGACGAAATATTGGCAAAATTTGATTTTTTCGCTGAAGTAAACTGCTACTTCCGGTCTACCGATTTTACTGAAAAACTAATCAGATCTCAAAAGGGAGATTATACACGTAAATACAAAATTTGGAATTGATATCTACAGCGGTTTGACCGCTATCGTGGTCACACACACACACACACACAGAGAGAGAGAGAGAGAGAGAGAGAGAGAGAGGGAGAGAGAGAAAGAGAGAGAGAGGGAGAGAGAGACATTTTTTAAAAACCACTTTTTCGGTATCAGGGGACTTCAAAACGTGGACATCTGCAAAAATCTCGAGGTCGAAAATTTTCATCATCACAATACTTCCTTATACTACGTATAAGAAAGTAATAAACATCTTAAAACATATCTTCTTTACAATTTTGAGGAAATAGTAATTGTGATAAAGATAACAAACACCCCATGAAGGCGATTCGGCGAACTATACGAGATGTCAAGTCTATGAAATGCAATATTCCGCTGCCGCTTCCGGATTATAATTTCTACGAAACAGCAAACATCGCAGTAGGCATTTTTCAAATTTCCAACTTCTTTCTTAAAAATATATTCTATTGTATTCTGTATAATATGAACAGTTTCTTTTGTATATTAATGTAAAATAAATGTGTAAAATGTCAAAGATTGTTTACCAGGATATAAGTAGAATGGCATTTTTGATTAAACGATATTATCGAATAAAAAAATCGATAACAGTCAATATTATTAAATAAAAAAATATCGATTTCAATCACGATTATCGAAAAGAAAACAACGATACTTTTTTACAAAACAATATATCGTGCGCATCCCTAGTTCAAATCACATATGCCTGCCCACTCTTTCTTCCGGAGGTCAGTTCGCCGGTTTTCTACTTTCGATTAATAACAATAATCTTTATAATAGCCTCATTATTTATAATATATTAACATTAAAATAATACCTTTACCTTACTTAGTTTTGAAGATTTTTATTACAATTACTGTTCTTTTTATTTTTGGTGTTTGTAGAGTTAAATCTTTGTACATATTTAAAACTGTTTTTATCATCTTTATTGTAAAAATACTTGACGCTGTTTGGGTGGCGATTTTCACGGTTTGGTTAGAAGTGCCTTATCTAATATGTTCGTGACGTACTTAAACGTACAGATAGTGTATAATAACACAGTAAAATATAATAAGAGAATGTTCACAGCTTCACAAATTATGGCTAGGTTATGTTATAAAATATACAGATATCGCATACTTATAATTCCTTGTTAAATTTACTTACATAGATACATTCTGTTAAAAATGGTACCGTTTTGGCGCGATATTTGAATTGAAAAGTTATAATATAAAGTAACAACGTACCTGTGACCAAATTTGCCTTAAAATATGTATATAGAATTTCTCTTATTCGAACTTAGTAATCTCACAAAAAAAAATCCATTCTGAAAACTGTCCAGGAGCCAAATTACAAAATAGAAATAAAATAAAAACATGAAAAAAACTGATCAACTGTCAAACTGGCACTTGGGATTTGCAAATACTAACTTTACATGTATTTTTAGCAGGTGAAATATATTTATTAGAATGTTGAACTAATAGGTACGTTATGAAGACAATAATATGACTATATTTCAGTTTTGCATATTATTATTATTATTATTATTAGATATGATCAACAGAGATGCAGGCTACGTACTAAATGTATCAAGTAACAGAAAATGTTTTATTTTGCATAACACAAACACACTGCTGTTTATTTATTGTGTGGTTTTATATAATAATAATAATATTAGTTTATTTCCAAAATAAGAGAACAACATTGTATTAATATAAATTACAAAATATAAATATATATGAAATAAGAAAATAAGAAAGTCGAATGGATGAGTATCACCTACCTTTAGCGAATATGTTTAAGAATAACTTAATTTATAAATAAAAGAAATGTAATTTTAAATTTTTACAAATAAATTCAAATGAATGCCTAAAGTTCGCGCGTCTTTCTCCCTTCAGCATGAAAGTTGACAAGTATCGATTAGATTCATATGTATAAAATCGAATTGCAAAGAAAGTCTGCCAGACCAAATCTACGTTTGTAGGTAGAAATTCAATAAGCAGGTAAAATGACCTTGAAATGTTTTTAGATCTTCAGAATTAGTTTAGTTTGTTAGAATTAACATCGTGGCGCCATCCAATTATTACTAGTAGTACTTAAGAAACGCAAAAATCTTAGATACGAACCGAAATGGATTTGTCAACTTTGAAACGCAGCCTTAACTCTTAGGACTAAGTTAAGACCTCGTTAGCCAAGATCTAAACCTTGTGAAGTAATGCATGTACAGTGTACAGTTATGTACTACTTACGCAGTGTAATTTGAAAATTCAATTTCTGTATAACGTGTACTTTTAAGGTTAAGACTAATTCTTAGAACTAATACTAATACCAAGTTAAGGAACGCTGCATAAACCCACCGTTACTTAACTCATTTTCCAGCACGGAATATCGGATGGTTCACTTAAATGAGGGGTTTTGCCGCCTAATCTACCTAATGCAGGCGCACCTAGACGGCGCCACGGTGTTAGAAACAAGAGACCTAGAAGTAAATTTGAATCATGACTTTAACCGAATAATTGAGATGTCGCTACTACTGTGCTGTCACTTTATGCAAGCGCGTACAGGCCGTTAACCAACAAATTTTGTGTGTATTGCCAAACATTATTTTTCTTATTAATACTTAGTTAGTGGTGTTATAATCGTACCGTAAGTTCTGTAAAGAGTAATATGATAATTTTATTAAGTTGACATAATGCATTTTTAGACTTAAAATATGGATAGAAGCTGGTGCATTGTATGTGCGGCGTACAAGCAAGAATCAAGAGCGATGCATATTTGCCGAGAATGCGAACAAGTAACTAATGGCACTAATAGTTGACATATAACCCGAAGGTGAGCTGGAGATTTTTTGTTTGTAGTTCTGATTTTAAGTGCAACAAGGACCACCTGGTTGTAGCAAGGATTTTGTTGGTTTCCGATTACACCAATTAAAGCTTGCAATTATTAGGAGTATAATATAAGTGAGAATAATTGTAGTTGAGATGTCAGGCGATTTTTGACAAAATGATTAGTATACATTATAAAGGACCTCTAATTGAACAACTTTTTCTTACAAAATTATCAATGCAAATGTAGGGAAATGGAGATAAAAAATAAATTAGGTACTCACCGAGTTAATCTTGCAGGTTATAGCCCATGTGAGATATCCCATATAGAGCATTGAAATAATGAAAATCGCAATAAATGATGTTTATTTAAGCTCACAACACAACAATTACCTTTGATTTCCACGTTCTTTGATTGAATTTTAGCAAAATTGTAAATACGAGATCACATGATATCAGCTGTTTTTGTTGACATTTGATGGTGCTTTTAAAATCGCAGAAGTCATAAGAAAACATACAAATTGACCTAAATTGTGTGTGATTATGTGAAATTAACATCAATTATAGTGATTTTCATGATTTCAATGATCTATATGGGATACCTTACATGAGATGTAACCTGCAAAATTGACTTGCTCAGTACCTAATTTATTTTTTATCTCCATTTCTCTATGTTTGCATTGATAATTTTATAAGAAACAGGTGTTCAATTAGAGGTTCTCTATAAGGTACACTAGTCGCCCGACACCTCAACTGCAGTTTAACCCTATGGGTGTATAAGAAAGCCTTTAAACTACACGAAAAACTTACTACTTGTTTTTAAGTTTCTATATTATGTTTTTTCACAAGCAATCAATCCATGTTTAGCAGTGTTAATAGAAACTTCAGATTTCTTGGTACAGAAGCATTTATGGTTTTTCCTAATGATTTTCCTGTGCAGTTTCCTATAATGAAAATGTGCCTTTATACTATCGTTGATATTTGTTAGTATACAGTTGTAATTATTATATTTTATTATTCAGGAGCGAAACTTGGCAACAGCAAATGGGCATGAAACCTGTGCTAGATGCCAGTACAACATGTAATAAGAAACTTTGCAGCCTACATTTTGACACAACATACTATGCACACCCTCATTCAGTACACCTCAACAGAAATGCAGTGCTGACACTCCATCCCATGAGGCCACCCACGGAGCTTAAGGCAGCCATATCATTGGAAGTCTCATTTGTTTTACGACAACAATAAATTAACCAATTTGGTGTTAGTTATTGCAGGTTTAATTTTTTTTGTTTTCTTCTATAGCCATGTAATTAACATTATTTAGTTTTTAAGCCCTAATTGCCACTCTTTTAATTATATATTGATGAAAAGACGTCTACTAAATTTGTTAGGTATCTTATGTATCCATATTTTTATTTATGTCACCTTATTTTATGTTCATCATTTATGTAATACAAGATTTTGTAAATGGTGGTAGTAAACATGGGCTTAAGTCATTGTGTATCTATCGGGTTTAATTACCTATTTTGTAGTATTTTGAGTAGGTACTTGTACTTTTCAACAGCAATTCTATCTTATTGTTAAAACTATCTTTGTAGTAATATATGTTGAACACTTGTGAAATATAGAAATAGTAATACAAAAAACACCTTTTTCACAAAATATAGTTTAATAACTAGATGTCACATTTCGTGTGCACTGCACACATCGTCAGTAGTAACTGTTATTACTGACGATGTGTGCAGTGCACACAAAATGTGACATCTAGTTATTAAACTATTTTTTGTGAAAAAGGTGTTTTATTCTATTAATAAAAAATAAATATATTTGTTAGTCGAATATTCTACTTTTGGTAGATTATGCTATTGTTCGTTAATTTATTTTTGTACTGGTAATTTAACTAAAACACATGTTGGATGTTAGTTATAATTTTTCAATAGTAATCATAAATGTATACCTTTTCTACTTTGTATATAGTATTTTGAGTAGGTACTTGTGCTTTTTCAACAGAAATTCTATCTTAATGTTAAAAATATGTTTGTTAGTCGAATATTCTACTTTTGGTAGATTATGCTATTCTTCGTTACTTTATTTTTGTACTGGTAATTTAACTAAAACATACGTGTTAGATGTTAGTTATTAATATTCATAAATGTACTTTGTGCCTTTTCTACGTAGCAATATTAAAGTGTAATTATTTAAGTAATTCTTTTCTTTAAAACGTTATTGTGTGGTTACAGCATTGTAATTGAATATCGTACTGCATACTGTTTTCCTTAGCAATGATTCCTCATTACTACGGGAACTAGTAAATAGTATGCAATTTGATGACAATGTTGTGATCATGTACCGCGAGATCAAAAATTATATTGAAAAAGGTTTGCTATGGAATGTACAAGTCTGTCTTAAGTTATATCATTAAGTGTCACACTGCATTATATTTTCTCTTAAAATGACAAATATTAATGACAGTATGACACTTAATGATATAACTTAAGACAGATTTTTACATTCCATGGCAAACCTTTATCAATATATTTTTGATCTCGCGGTATTAAACCCTAATTTTTAATAAACTTAATTTTGAATTTCCCGCTACCAAATACATTTTGAATCGCCCGCTATTTGCTTAGTGTTATTGAAAACTGTAATTTTTTGATGCCAGCGCCCTCTATATCGGCCTTCACGTAATACAAACCGCGGATAAAAATTTTGGCTTGACTGCGCAATCTATTTCTAATCTGTGTTTTCCAATCTGTGTTTTCCAGTCATGTTGTGACATCTGTTATTCAATCACCGTTGTATCTCTTTAACGCGATCTGAATACTTTTGGTATGTTTATTGTTATGTTTATAATCTTTTTGATGCTTAAAATAAACACATCTTTCTCTTGGTCCTAGCTATTGTAACAGCAAGTAATCTAATTAAGATTCATCATTAGTAATTTACACATAATTATGGCCATGAACCGCGCTCAATAGAGGATATAGCGCCTAATTTGTATTTTAATTTTGGAATTTGTATATTTGGCTTGAACAGTTATTTTTGGTTGCAATTGGCACAGACCATAGCATGCAGAGATGTTTTGTTTGATTGAAATGGTTATTATACTTGTTCTGTGGGGCACAAATTATTGTCAATTCAATTGGCATTGCTAGCCATTTGTTGTACACCAATCGAAGTCAGTGATTTGCATTTGGGTTTGATTAACCAATGTTAGCGGTTTGTTTTAATAATTTTAGACGGGGCAAAATTAAAATTACGTTGGGGCAGTATGAGGAACACTAATCATCAGACTCACTATACATACAGTTATAAACTAACTCAGCACCATCTTACTCGACATGTGCATATAAGGCCATCTTTGACATACAGAATAACTAATCCAGTCTTCATTAGACTCCGAATAAAGATGATGACAGTACAGATATTCCGAGTCGGAATCGTCTTCTGCTTCTGATGTAGAACTGTCCTGACTTTGTTTGCCCTTTTTGGAAATAAGTATTGGGGGCATGTAGCTTCCATTTGTAGAAAAACATATTTCAGCAGTAACGAGCTGACCTCTTTCTACAGACAAGTAAGGCTTTTCACTTGTCGTCGATTTTTAGCTACTACTATTTTTTAAAAAAAAATTACCTCTTAGTTTAATTGAGAAAAACGTATCTATATGTGGGATTTTAATTGTCCGAAATTTAATGCCGATTTAATGCTTGAATGATTTCATGTATAGAAATCACAATTTTATGATTAGGCTTAATTTAGTTCAACTTAATACAATATTGAATAGAAACAATATGATACTAGATTTAGTTTTTGCTAATCTCGGCTTCTCTAATATTATAGAACATGATCCCAGTCTCTTAGTTTCTGAGAATCTTTAACACTCTGGCCAAATCCTGATTTTTATACCGAAGCCATTTCAGATTTTCATCCAACCTCAATTCCAGGTATAATTTTCAAAACGCCAATCTTCTTAACGTATACAATGACGTGGGTGGCGTAGACTGGACCCAAGTTGAAAAAAATTCTGATGTTAACATTGCAGTTCCAAAGCTTTATGATATCATATATTCTACTATTGACATGTGCGTGTCAAAAACTTCATGACCATCTCATCGATTTCCTGTTTGGTATGACTTCAGTAATCAAATTAATTAAGCTTAAACATTGTTAATACAAGAAATAGAAATTTTTGTAATCATCAATCCAGGGTAAATTTGTCAGGCTATGTAAATTGGTAAAATTGGAAACATGCATGACTTATAATACTTGGCCAATTTGGAACACGACATATCTAAGCATCCCAACCCTTGTTGGTACTTTGTTGGACAAAAACAAGAAAGTTAAGAATTTTCGGAACATTAAGACTTGATAAGGAAGAGCTTACTAATCCGGAAGAAATTGTGGGCGCATTTGATAAAACCTTTTCTGATGTATATCAACAACGGTCTATTTCTTTTTCATCTGGCGCCCAGGATTGCTTTGGCAGCTTCGTTATTGATCCGTTTTCAACAAGTGATATTGATTGTCATGAAATGTTGTTGATTTTTCTTCAATTAACAATCCAATTCTTTGCCATTTGGTATTTTGCATCTATTCTATATGTTCCATTGTCCACAATTTTTAACCTCTAACCTGTTTTTGGACATCTACTTTTCCAGAACTATAAAAAATAAGTTAATCCTGTTGTTAAGAAGGGTAATAAGCATGCCTTCTCGGAACTACAGGCCAATAAATATCTTGTCGAGTAATTCCAAGGTATTCGAACATTTACTTTAGACTAAGGTTTATGGATATATACATATAAATATACTGTAATGAAATAAGCTCACAAAAAGTAAACATCGACGCGACGCACCGTAAATAAGTAATAAATTATCTACACATATGTACTGCGATGCGACAGAAAATCTGGAATATGGTAGAAGAGAGCCAGAATTTGCTAGACCTTTTGTCTGCACATATATATAAATGTCGCCGGTGGAATAAGAAGTAAATAAATATTACAGACATAAATAGTAGTAATAGAAATAAATACGTGTGTTAATTTATTCGTAGTAGTTTTAAGTGCGTTACGTTTATTTTATATTTTTATATTGTGATTAGTTTTAAATATACAGACAGTTTTAAAGCATTTGCACGAGTTGTTTATTTCGACCCCAGAAACGCAACAATACGTATATACATTTCCACACAACAACATAGGTTTGTATCGGGTAGATCAACAGTCTCCAACTTAGTCAAAATAACACAATTTATTGATTCTGGTATCTACTATCGAAAACAAGATCATGTTTTGTACATAGACGCTACCAGTGGGTTTGATACTATTGATCTCATAATATTCTTTTTAAGCTGAGTTTGTTCACGTTTCATTCATCTGATAGCCTGTTACTTTGACAATCGGTCCCTTTATGCATACTATAATGGATTTTCTTTTCACTTTCACAGCTTCTTCAGGCATTCCCCAAGGTTCATACCTTGGCTGACTCTTATTCAAGGTTTACATTAACAATCAACTGTCTCTTCTCTGTTCGAGCTTATGACAATAATTTAAAGATTTTTCAAAGTATTTTGCCAATCTACGAATGTGAAGCCCTGCAGAGGGATCTGAAGTGTTATCAGCGAGTGGTGCCAAAAGAACGAGATAAAAATCATCATCACAATGTGCAGTAGTGACGTATACTACAGGAAATAAACTATTAATATTTCCCTACATCTTAAACAAAATTCCTGTTCCTAGGCAAACACAAATTAGAGATTTCGAAGTTATATTAAAATTTGATCAATGTTTGCAATTCCCTAATCTATCTAATCAAATAGATATGTCTCTCAATTTTATTCAATTCCTTGGAATTCTTATCATGTTTGTCAGTTACTTTGCAAATATTTGTATTACTTAATATTATTATTAAAGACCTAACCCTTACAAAGGCCTTTTTCTGTTTTTTGGCTACCTTTTAGTCCGGTCTTACTTCAATTTGTAATACTAATTCACTCGCGCTGCAATTAAATGGTATATATTGTCCTGTTAATGGTTTAATCTGTTGGTCAATAAGGAACATCTTCTGTTGCGGTTGTGACCTTTATCTTCTCAAACATGTTGAGGATTTTTCTGCCCTTGTTGTGGTTCTTCTATCTGATTTCAACGCAATTTCCCTGAATTGGGTTATTGTAATGTTTTCATTGCCCACTTTCTGGTGCAAAACCAACCTATTTAATAACGCAGGGCTAATCAAAAATTCAACTGGCAGCTTACGATACTATTTGACATTTAACATATAACTATTTATAAACTTAATTATACAATACCAAGAACATGAATGTAGTATGTAGAAACTGATTAGTAAATTTCTCTGTAAATGTACAATTTTTAAAAAATTGTAATAACGAAACTATTAATGTATGTTTGTTATGACAACCCAGATATAGGACTAAAATCCAAGCTATTACATAATATACTTTTACTTTCATATACGTAGTATAAGTATTGTGATGAAGAAAAATTTCGACCTCGAGTTTTTTGCAGATGTCCATGTTTTGAAGTCCCCAGATACCGAAAAAGTGGTTTTTAAAAAATGTCTGTGTGTGTGTCTGTCTCTCTCTCTCTGTGTGATCACGATAAAGGTCAAACCGCTATAGGTATCAATTCCAAATTTTGTATTTACGGGTATAATCTCTCTCTTGAGATCTTATTAGATTTTTAGGAAAATCGACAGACCGGAAGTAGTAGTTTAATTCAGTGAGAAAAATTTGTATAAAAAAAAATTCAAAATTCGGAGTGGAAGTAACACTTTTACTCATATCGAATAGCGATTTTTTGCAAATGTGTTATAAATTATGCATTCTATATTTATTTATCATGTATAAATGAAATTTCAAAATTCGGACCGGAAGTAACACTTTTATTCTTAGCGAGTAGCATTTTCTTTCGAATATCTCGCAAAGTATGCATTCTCTAAGGATTTAAGAGAATAGTGGTACATACTTTTGAATAATTTTCAAATAAAAAAATTCTTAAAATTTAGAAAAATGTGGTATGTATAATTTAAAACGCTCATACGTGTATGAAAGTCGTGTGTGGCCACACATCATTAGTTTTACTTTATATTCAGTATAATTGTACGATGACCAATATATAGCAAATCTATCCTGAATTAGAATTTTAATTAATGGCTTCTTCTTTTCAAGTATTCTGTCATTTCGATAATGGGCTAGACATGGATTCAGTTACTTATGTATGCACTACATTAGATGTATTCATATATAAAGTATTAAAAAATGAAAAGACTTATTTATCACGCTCTTATTAAACTTGCCGTCACTTATTTAATTGATTCTCAAACGAAGTGTGAGAGCATCTGAAGGCGTAAAACTTGCATCATATCTACATTTCTATTTACTGATAAATTTACAAGCGGACGGGCCTTCGTTCGTTAAAATTAAACCAATTTAACCGAGGAGAAGTTTCATTTTGCAATATCAAGCAGTACGACGTCGAGCCTCACTTCGTAAAGATTTTATGAAAACGTATCTCTGATAGTCTATCTTTATCCGGTGTGAAATCCTGTTTCTTTTAAAGTCAACACGTATTATTTTTAGATCGAGATGTTCTCAAAATATACGCATTTAAAATTAAATGCACATTCGTCTCTGTGAATGTGTTAGTGCTCGTCTCTCATGTATATGTTAGCTGAACGAACTTGAAATAGGTCAGTGGCAACGAACTCAATCCTCTCCTGATTTTATCTCACTGTTGCATCTGGACTTATTCTGTTACTTTCTTATATGTAGTATAAGACAGTATTGTGATGACGAAAAGTGCTCAAACGGTTGTAGATATCAATTCCAAATTTTGTATTTTCGAGCATAATCTCTCTCTTGAGATCTGATTAGATTTTCAGTAAAATCCGTAGACCGGAAGTAGTAGTTTATGTAACTACACTTTCTAGCGAATTTATTTATTTGATATAAAAATATTTATTTTACAATTGTTCAATGACAAGCGTAACATTTCAATGGAAAATGTATAAATTATGATGACTATTCAATTCACCTGTCATTGTTCAAATATGAACCAATAAAATAGCAAATATTTACTTTCGTATCATAGCAACAGGAAATTTCAGCGATTATATCTTCCTAGAAGGTATTCAAGTGGATATTTTAAACAAGTGAAAGTTTTTATTAATGTAACTCATTTACTAACAATATTGAAGGTACAATTAGAAAAACTAACATTACTGCAGTGCTGCAGCAGACATTCTGGAACAGAGCTATCACTGGGAGTACCCGAGGGAGTACCTTTCTCTTGTAGCTTAATACCGTCACTATTACTGACAGATGTCGAAGTTGTACATGACACATTTGTTGTTGTAAAATTTCTTCGCATTTTGGTGATAATCGACTCGTGGTGCTCATCATTAAGCTGCAAGTACGATTTTATGGAATTCAGATTTTGGTGTCCCGTTATTTTCATCAGTTGTTGCTCTCCGACTCCAGCTTTCGCCAGAGATGATACAGTTGAAGAGCGTACGGAATGATTTGATATCTTCCTTCTTTTAACATCTAATCCATTTTTTTCAGCTAATAACTTCACCCATTTACTGATCTCACATATACCAACTGGACTGTTCTTATACCACACCGCATTCTCAACTTTATCCCAAAACGGATTCGGTGTCAAAAACATCCTTTCTGTTTTCACATTTTTTCCTCTCTTCGATTTCAGTAGATAATACAATCTAAATAACAGAAGAATATTAATTATACCGTCTTGAAATTAAATATAAATAGGTTACCTAACTGGACACATATCGGTATTGCTTTTATTCTCTATCAACCACTTGCTGCCTGTCAATGATTTAGTTCCCCCCTGCGCAGTTTTCGAAAATACTGGATTATACTCAATTCTACCAGTTCTTCTTCCCTTGTTATCGAGTTCCTCCTTGAAGTAATAGGTGAAACAGTTGCTCCCTTCTCCTCCCCGCCAAGCTAGTTCGTAAGATGCTATTAAGAAAAACTTTTTCTGTAAACCGTCTGGGGTACTCTCATCTAATATGCGTATCATATTTAAGTATTCTGGTTCTGTAAGTGCCGCCGCGTTGCTGGTTCTTTTTTCAGGACACGCTTGCAGTTTTCTTCTTGTAGCATCCCTGGCGTCACGTGCTGACTTAAATATTGCATCAGAAAACGGGTTTACGTTTATTTTCCACTTATTGAAGAACATTTCTTGAACCATTTTCGCCGTCACGTTCCACATGTGCTTGATGACGCCTTCTTTATAATCGGACCCATCTTTTTTCTTCATATTACATGCCCACGACTTTAAGATGACATTTAAGTCCACAGGAGAAGTAGATTGATCCAGTTTATAGCCTTTTGCTGTTAAAAATGTACTAAATTGTCTCCATACTGAATCTTTGGATTTCTTCGTGTTCCAAGGGATATTTTCGCAAATTTCAGCATCGATTTCGTCTTCAGATTTCGTGCCAAATCTTTTCTCAGTTCCCATTATTTAGAAACACCAGTTTTTATTCAACGAAACGAACTAAATAGGAACACGATTCCAAAAATTTTAATGACAAACATAAATGTTTTTTTTGTTGACATGGAAACGTAATCATGTGTAACTAAATTTTGAGTCATTTTAATATGAAAAATTGATTTGGTTCATTGAATAGTCTCTCGAATACGATTCGTAGTCAAAGTTGAGTCTACTATTTTTGTGGTGCTTTACACTCATGTCTTTCATAATTGCGAATACTACTCGTGCTCCGCACTCGTAGTATTTAAATGCAATCATGAAAGACATTCGTGTAACCACCACAAAAATAATCGACATAACTTTGACTACTCATGGTATTATAAGTGATTATTTCCTTCACCTGTCAAATTTAAATTTTGTCCAATCACAATCAAAACTGAAGTTGAAATTAACCAATGAAAGGTACCGGTTCTTGATATCAGCGACTATTACAAATCGACTATTCAAATGTAGGTAACAAATCAAGTATGTATTTTTTCATTAAGTGGCATACGTGTCAAATAGATGAAAATGTCCGACAAAAAGAGATTTAGTGATGTTTCGGATGAAATTATTGATAATCACATCGATTTGACAACTCATTTTTTATTATGAAACTTGGTTTAGGAAATAATCTTAACAAATATAGCTCGAGCTTGATAAGTAGTCGACTATTACATTGTTTCAATTTTTCTCGTGTGCCTCCTAATTTGACTTAACCAAAATTGGCATTAATAATTAAAGACTAAAGCCCTCGAGCTAAAGCTCTCGTGCTCTAGTCAAATTATTAATGCCAATTTTGGTCTCGTCAAATTGACCGTAGCGCACACTCGAAAAATTGATCACAATGAAATAGTCGACTATTTGTCAAGCTCTCGTTATATTATCTTTGACTATTCAATTCATGTGTCATTTGTAAAAATATGACCAATAAGAATCAAAGAATCACATTTTTGTGTCCTAGCAACAAAAATACTGCTGCGTATTTACACTAGTGGGTATTTCATTGAAATCACCACTAGTGGTATCGGTGGATATATGTCTCCAGATATAATCTCTTGTTTTCTTTGTGTTTTCCGGAATAGTTTTATGAATTTCAGCATCAATTTCACTTTCACCTTTTTCACCAAACCTTTTTGAATTGCTTTCCATATCAGAAATCTATTTATTCTTGCAATAACTTATTAAATTCGAATCGTAGAAAATTTTCTACATTGACAGTAGTTTGTTGAAAACATACTACTATGGAAACCAACGCAATAGCTACTTAATTTTAGAAAATTAAAAGACTCAGTTCGTCATTTATGAATGAATCATTCGATGAATAGTCCTTCGAATACAATTCGTAATCAAAGTATGGTAGATCATTTTTGCGGTGTTATCACTCTTGTTTCCTTGCGCTTGTAAATAGGACTCTTGCTGACGCACTCGTCCTATTAATATTCAAGCGCAAGGAAACATTCGTGAACCACCACAAAAATAATCGAGCATACTTTGACTACTCGTTGTATTATATATGAACATTTAAATGTATTGTTTCATAACATAACAAAACACATATGTTCTAAATTTTATTTCGTTTATATTTGAAGTATATCTGAATTTTCAGATGCAGACAAATTTTGATTTCGTAGATTTCAAACTTTCTTTTACCGGTACCGCATGTCTTGTAAATTTTCCTTACATATAGCATTTTGATTCACAGAAGTTTATTCCAGTGACAAAATTAGCTGGGTGTAATTTTTGCAAATTTATAAATGAAAGGGAATATAGTTTACGGCTATGTAAAATGGCTTACATTGCAGAGTATAACAAACCCAATTTCAATAACGACGTTCGCATTGAGATTTGAGGATATGCATTAAAATATTCCAGGATGGTGTTCATAATGTATTTATTGTCAGTAATACCTTTCAGTTTCCTAAATGGTCCATTCACGTTTCTGAAATTTATGAAATTACATTTCAGTTTTGTCAATTGTCATAGCAAGGAAATGCAATTTCAAATTAAACACACCGATGTATATATAATTTTTCCCACTTTATTTAAATAGTTTTTATTTTCAGTAAAACTATAAACGTGTATGAAGTTTTACAAAATATATTTCAATTAAAAATTTGCATACAATTTTCAATTTGAGAAAGTGTTACCTGCTTGAGAAATTTCTTACCAATAAGTTGAGTACTTATATGAAAAGTCGAACAAACTCATCTTAAAATTAAATGATCTTTTGGACGGTTTAGAAAAGCCTGGACGCAGCATACAAAACCATATATTTATAATCACAAATATAATACAATACAGTAGTACCCCCATATCCGCGGGGGTTTGGTTCTGTGGTCTTCCGCGGATACTTAAAACCGCGGATAGTAGCGAACGCTTTATTTTCGAGTACAATATGAAATATGAAGCAAAGTTAAAACAATGAAACAAGAAAAAATAAGTTATATAATATTTATTTAAAATAAATAAACAATAAATAAATAAATATTCTTGTGCTGTGGCACAAATAGAATTTAAGTTTAATAAATATATAAGTTCATACATATGTACATATATGTAGTACATATTTACACACACAACAAGAAAATATACAACAAGAAAAACTTTATCATCGTGAGCTACATATTCATTCATCTTCCTCCAAGTCCAAGTTAGCAGTCGATTGTTTACTTAGATCCGAAGCAAACGATCTTGATGGCTGTGCATTATCGATAGTTTTGTCGACTTTTTCAAAGTACATTGTTATTGGTAGTTGTCGTTTTTGTCTTTTCATTTCAATAAACAAATCCTCCAAAGGTTTCGAGGCTTCTGTTATAGTGCGAGTAATTTTAATACTGCGTTCCATTATTGGATCATATTCTACTATCTGTTCTTTTAATGTTTGAGCAGTTCGAAATATCGCTGAAAATTTTTCAAGCGTCCATGCTGGCGGTTCTTGTTGACCCTCATCCTCATCGTCACTTGCTTCTGGAGAAGATTTCACAAGGTCTTCCAATTCCTCGTTGGTGAATACTTGATCCTCTTCGTTTATGTAATCACTGAGTTCCTCTTGGGTTATATCGTTAAATCCTTCTCCATCTATTCTCTGCGCTATGTTAAATATCGTTGTTAGATGTGAATTAATATCATGTGTGTCTTCAGAACTAAGAACGATTCATTCCACAGATTTTTCTAACATGGTATTATCGTTTCTGACTTTAATTCCTCCATCGCTCCTTTGATAAATAGAATTGCGTCAGCAATTGTAAATATCAGATATCAGAGCATTCGTTAGCCATTGTATACAGCATTTCGAAAAGCTGTCGAATATATATGGCTTTAAAGCATCTAATGACACCTTGATCAAGGGTTGAAGCAATGAGGTCGTGTTAGGTGGTAAAAATAGCACTTCAACATTTTTATCTTCTGTGCCTAGTGACACAGGATGCCCGGGAGCATTGTCTAGTATCAGCAGCACTTTAAATGGTATTTCTTCCTTTTCCAAATATCTTTTCACTTCCGCAATAAAGCATTGATGAAACCATTGTGTAAATAGAACAGCCGTAACCAACGCCTTTCGATTTGATTACCAAAACACAGGCAGGCAAGCTTTATCTTTGTATTTAAGAGCATGTGGATTCTGTGATCGGTAAACAAGTCCGGCTTTAATCATATGACCAGCTGAATTTTTACAAAATATTAAGGTAAGTCTATCCTTAATTGCTTTAAAGCCTGGTGCACTCTTTGCAGTCTTATGAATATAAGTCCGTTGAGGCATTTTTTCCACATACGACCAGTCTCATCGCAGTTAAAAACTTGCTTAGGATGATAATTCTTTTCTGCAATAATTTGTTTAAATTTTTCTGGAAACAGGGCAGCAGCTACATAATCAGCCGACGCAGATTCCCCTGTCATTTTTATATTTTTTAAATTAAACCGAGCTTTAAATCTACGCAGCCACCCACTACTTGCTGTGAATGATTTTCCTTCCTCTTCAGTATAATCTTGGGTCTGCATATCTTCATATAAAACTAACGCCTTTTGTTGTAGCACTTTGCCATCGATAGGAATATGTTTTCTTGTCATATCTTCCACCCATAAATTTAAGGCATTTTCTACCTTAAGTAACACTTTATTACGTATTGAGGTTGCAACTTTTGCAGTTTGGAGTGCACTAGAAAAACTAGCTCGAATCTTATCTTTGTTTTTTAACACTTCTCGTATCGAAGATTCGTTTTTATTGTATATTTTAGCAACAGTTGCAATAGATTTTTTTCTATTTCAATCATATTGATGATTTTTATTTTTTCACTAACAGTGAGCATTTCACGTTTTCTTTTTGGTTTAGAAGCCATTTCAAAATGATTTTCAAATTTACTTGCTTTATTTAAAAACTATTGCAAGCACTGCCTTGTCCGACAATTCGAATAGTACTACGACATTATAAGTAATTATATAGTTTATAAACTTGATTTTATTTACACAGCATCCTAACCTCAAAATGGAATGGGATGTTTGTAACTTGCCAGGAACAAGGGATAATATTTTTCCCTGTGATGGATGTAAGACAAAATGCTGTAAAAATTGTTCCAGATTAACAGCCTCTGAAGTGAAGGTTATGCAACTAAAGGAGAGAATAATGAAATTCATATGTAGTCAATGCAGACAATTTAAGACGCACAAAATGCTCCGAGATACCACAGAAAATTAAAGAATTGGAAAAGTTGGAGACGCAGCATTCCCTCAGATCTTTTAGTGAAGTAGTACGGGCCGCAAATTTCCCTACTCCAGTGCCTAAAACAACCTACCCCACAAGAAATATACCTAGCCTTATAGTCAAGCCGAGGGAGAAGAGGGTCAACTGATAGGATTAGATGTATTAGAAAGTAAGGTTAATCTCTATAAAAAAAATTTTAATATCCTGCAATTAAATATACGAAGTGCAAACGAAAACTTCGATAAGTTTTTACTTTTCTTTGAGCAGGGTAAACTGTCATACTGTGATGTTTTTGTTCTGACCGAATGCTTTCATTTAACTTCCGAGGATCAATTTAATATTAAGGGATACAACACTTATTACAATAAGGGTGATTTTAATAAAAATGATGGTATTCTTATATTAATTAGAACTGTTTTGAATCCATCAGTGAAACATCTAAGATTAGAAAAAACACAACTAATAACAACTAGAATAACTTTTACGCTTCTTGGTCACACATATGGAATAACTGCCTTGTATAAATCACCTAATGCAAATTCAAACTTACTTATAGAAGACTTACACAGATTATTTTTAAATAACTCACAAAAAAGTATAGAAATATTTACAGGGGATATCAATATAAACTTAAAGGCTTCAAATGACAGTACAGTAAATGAATACCTATGCCTAATGGCGAATTTCGGTTTCCTTCCTTACATTAAAGACACTACCAGGTACGACTCAAATACTTGCATAGATCACATTTTCCTAAAAACTAAAAATAAAAATTATGAATTAACGTCATTTGTTTTACATACATTTGTAACGGATCACTATCCAATTATGCTGAACATTGCTTCGAGTCAAAAACATAATGTAAATGTCACGAATGAAAATATTACGAAGGCAACAAGACCCCAAATTAACTACGATTTATTGAGACAAAATTTACAATCCTGTGACTGGAGCGATATTTTAGAATTAAAAAACCCTGAAGATGCCACTAACATATTTACAAATAAACTTTATGATAATATTGAAATATCAAGGATGGCTCCCACAAATAAAATAAATAGGCTCAAAAAATCAAAAGAATGGATAACGTATGGCATCATAAACGCAATTGAATATAGAGATAAAATGAAAAAGACGCTGCAAAAAAGAAATGATCCTGATCTAAATAATTACTATAAAAACTATAGAAATTACCATTCTAAACTAATTAAAAAAGTTAAATATGATTATTACAAAAAACAAATAGTGGAAAACCAAAACAACATTGGGAGAATATATCAAATAGTAAATAGTGTAACGGGTGGTGAAGGTAGAAAGAATTCTAAATTAAGGATTCTTAATGATAATAATGATGAATTTATTAATGATATTGAAATGCCAAACTTTACAAGTACTTTACAAATGTTGGTGTGGAGCTCGGGAGAAATATTAGAATTCCAGCACAACCCTTTCGACTGAACCCTAAGAACGCATCGATTGCATCAATGTATTTAAGACCAATAACAGACAATGAAATAATAAAATATATATCGACTCTCAAATCAAATTGTGCCCCTGGTAAAGATGGAATATCCAGTAAACTAATAAAAATTATTCATATGGAAATTTTAATTCCACTAAAGCATATTATAAACTTGGTATTTCAGACGGGCATAGTTCCATCTCATTTTAAGGTCTCCATTATTACTCCTGTACATAAGGGAAATTCAATGGAAAAAATACAAAATTACCGCCCTATCAGTCTCATTAACAACTTGGGCAAGATATTTGAAAAAGCAATAAAGGAAAGGCTTACCGGGTTCTTTGGGCTAAATGGGGTTTTGTCCTCCCAACAGTTTGGTTTCGTCAATGGAGTCAGTACAGCCGATGCAATACAATATCTAACGTCAGAAATCACAAGGAACCTTGATATGAGTCACAAAACAATAGCCATGTTTCTTGACCTAGCCAGGGCATTTGACGCGGTCCCTCATGAACACCTGCTTAGTGTCTTAGAGCACTATGGAGTCAGGGGTACCGTGTTGAGTGTTTTTCGGAGCTACCTCTCTCCTCGATATCAACACACACGAATAAATAACACAATCAGCTCTCCAGAATTAATAAAAACAGGTGTACCCCAAGGGACCACACTGGGGCCAATTTTATTTATTACATACATAAACTCTCTCTTAAGTCTCCAGATTGGGGGTCAAGTCTCATCATATGCCGACGATACTGTCTTGGTATTTCATGGCAACACATGGGATGAAACAAAAGAAAAAGCAATAAAAGGTTTTAGAATCATTAAACATTGGTTAGAAAGTTTCAAACTATCACTTAATCTACAGAAGACTCATTATATAGCATTTTCCCCAACAAATGTAAATAGACCAAATTTTGACAGAATTTGCCTTAATGAACTGGAGTCGATCTGTGCATGTGAAAAAGTCAAATACCTGGGGGTGATAATCGATCAACATCTAAAATGGACTCACCACGCTGAATATATTGTAACAAAAATAAGAAAACTAATATACAAGTTTTACATCCTTCGAGAAGTACTGAATAACAGGCTAATAATATTAATCTACAAAGCGTTGGTGGAGTCTTTGCTTCGATATGGCATTACAGCCTGGGGGGGGGGGGGGGTACATATAGGACAAACCTAAGACCACTGCAAACTGTACAGAACTACATTCTTAAAGTAATTTCAAAAAAGAACAAATTATGTCCCTCGAGAGATCTGTATAATGAAAAAATAATGAATATTCAGCAGATATACATTTTATCAGCATGTACTTACATGTACAAACAAGAAAAATCCGAAATTTTTATAAACCACCTACATAATACACGAAGCAGAGCCAATCATAATGTAAGCATGCCGAGAGGTTATAAAACATTAGGCCTAAAATCACTACCATTCACTGCCTCAAGGTTTTTCAATCTTTTGCCTGTGGACTAGGTGTTGGGACTTTATATTTAAAAATGGTTATATGTTTCAAAAAGTTCTATACTAATGTTACTGTTGTATAATTCCCATAATGGTTACCTCGATGGTTACTGATTTCTGATTTTGGTAACAAACTTGGAATGGTTTTCGGTCTGGTCTGAGTGATGTTTTGTGCGTTTTGCTATTTTTGCTATTTTTACTGTTATATTTTTTTTGCTGTTTGGACTGTGTTGCATTCGTTTCGTTGTTTATATTCCGGTTTTTTGGAATAAACATGATGTTTAGGGCAATATTAGTGTAAACAAATAGATATTCAAATATGAAAATATGTTTATTTTCAGCACATACAGATATTAAGTTATCCAGGTGCTGTAACACAATTAAGTCTATTATATTAAATGAATATTTGGTATTGTAACAATAATTATTGTAAACTTTATAAATACTATTGAAATAAATACTATATATACTATACTATACTATACGATACTATACTAAACTCATAGTTAACAGGAGCGTTTATATGTACAAGGAAAAGCGAGTGGCACCTTAAGCACGTTCCAACTTGTTTAACTTATCATAAGAGAGCGCTTATATTTATTGATATAAAGCGTTTTCTGCTCATCATAGGTAAATCGCGGATGACTGAAACCGCGGATACGGAGTCAGCGGATAACGGGGTACTACTGTATATAAATTTCTGCCATGCAATGACGAAATTATATATATGTTCTTTATAGAGTTGGAGAAAGCTATTGTTTATATACTTGATCTTTTTAAGTACCTCGTAATAAATCCATCTCTTCTAGTTCTGACTGGAGCTCTCGCTAAATACGAAGGGGATATTTTCTTTTACGCCTGGATATCTGGTTGGATGGATCACTGGTACTGAACAGGACCAAACCAGGGTTTTTCTTATTCCGAGATGTGGATTAAAACTGGAACAGATATGGGTGTTGTTTGCTTCCAAATAGGTTTTTCAGGGATGGTATTTTTGGGAATTATTAGGCTTACAGGTATTTCTTGATCTCAAATTAAAATTCCGTTCATTTCTATTTACTAACGTTTGTTTATTTACATTCTCCTTTGGAATTTATTTTCGTTGATCTTCTAACCTGAATGTTTGTTTTAGGGACTGTTTAATTACTATCAATGGCACCTCGGTCGGTATAGCAGAGTTATGAAATTCCCACTTCGGTTTTTAACGGATGTGTATGCAACTTAATTTACTATTCTTCAGATTTAAATATATTGGTCACTTAAGGATGCACTTACATGCACATACTATGTAACTTTTGCCTTTAGAGATTATGCTTTGTTTGGCATGCGTATTCATCTAACCACTGCGTAATCAAACGACGAGGATACGACGTTGGTTTGGCAAATCACCTTTGCAATTTGGAAATTTCGTTTTTATATAACCGGTGATATTACTGTCTTTTGTCTTTCGTTTCTATAGTAATTTTAATCTCGACTTACATTCATTCTAAAGATTTTATCACCAGGACATTCGAATTTGTATTTCTTAAGACAATTATTTTTGTCGTTCATTCATTACAAAATATAAAATCTCTTTAAAGTGGGCTATTATAAACAATATTAACACATTGAAAATTTTGAAAATATATGCATATGATGATTATGTTTAAAATAAAATAAATTATTATTAAATACATATGAGCTTTTGCTCATATCTAATTGGCATATAAAATAGCTTTCCTATATCTATATTTCTAAAGGTTATACTTAAATGTTGCTTTGGAGACTTAATATGCTTCTATCTCTAGATAATATTTTATATGTATTACAACACCAATGCTAATATTTGATACAATATTATTTTAAGAAAATCTATTTTGTGCTATGTTACAAGGTGGCGAGACAGAAACTATGGAATGCCCTGGAAGTAATAATATAGAAAGTAAATTAGTAGAAGGAATAAGTTCATACAAGAACATACAACGTAATAAAAGCTGACTACCTAGACTCTGACAAATTTCGAAACTTTCAGGGGTCAAGACAAGAAGGAAACCTTCAGTCCGCTGTTGTCTATTATATTCATGAACGAAATAATTAGAAGCATCAATATGCAACGTAAGAAAATATACGTAGGGTATAATAAACTGAAACACATAGAAATAAGTGAATGTGTGCTTGTGGTGACGTTTGATTTTGGCAAAAGAACAATCTGCAATTCAATATAAACTGGTGGGTTAAAGAACTGGAAAATAAAGGTAAAAAAGTTAATACCGCTAAGACGAAATCATTCGTGATAACAAATGATAAAGAAAGAAAAAATATTCTATATAAACTAAACGATACAGATGTTGTGGAATCCAGCAATAAAAATAGAATTTTGTTTCAGTGGAGGTCTAACCCTTTATTATCGATATTTCGCACAATAGATATCTGTGCTACTTCAGAATAAAATATTTGATTTCTCGGTGGAGTACATTGCATCAATAGAAAAACAACAGTGTACATTTTTACAAAGTCGATCATAATAAATAAAACATTGGTGGAATATGATCCATTAATGTTACATTTCTATGTCTAAAGTCATACATTAAAAAGGGACTGATAAAAAATTGCATAATATTTTTCAAAGCAAAAGCAAAATAAGCTATTGAATTCACCTAACAAACAAATGAGGTTGTCACAGGCCGGCCTGACGATGTTTTTTATCGATCCGTTTTTAATGTGTAACTTTTGACATAGAAAAGAAACATTGATGGAGTATGATAATTTATTATGATGGACTTTGTAAATAGAGTATTTTATTTTTATACTGATGCATTCTACCTATTATAGTAGTCAAATCTTTTATACTGCAGATCAATAATAAAGAGTGAGACTTCCACTGAAATAAATTTCTATTTTCATTGTTAATTGATTCCGCAGCATCTCTATCGTTTACTTGATTATAACGGCAAAGACTTGTGGCATATTATCTATATATAGAAAAACCCGTAGATGCAATATTGCTTATGCCAAAGTAGTACCAAATCGGACCACCAATTGGCCACCGAAAATTAACATGAACTTCCTGATAATTTCTCCAAAATTTCCGTTTCCTAATTTTGAACGGTTTGTGCAAAAAATCGAATAGCGATTTTTTGCAAATATGTCGTAAATTATGCATTCTATATACAGGGTGTCCCAGAAATAAAAAGACGGAGTAGCACATATGTAACGTCCGAACAGAAATAGGCCCAAATATACCACAATAACGAAGAAATTAAAATTTTAATTTTCTATGTTGTTTTTTAGATAAAAAAAATTACATTACGGACCTGGCACAGAATGTATGTTTAAAATTCACGTAAGAATGTTCATTTGTAAATAGAAACGAAGACGCATTCATAGAGAAAAATACGCTTTTATTTGCATAAAACGGGAAAAAAACGTTAAATCGTAAAAACATATTTTTTGCGGGATGTGTCTCAATAACGCAGCTATGTAGTCGGTTATTGACTCAGATGGGTGACCTACTTTCTTGCAGGCAATAAAAGGTTGTTTTTATTTTTAAAATAGGAAGGTTGTTGCTCTTTAATGTGTTCGTAGTTGGAAACAGCTGATTATTAGAATATTCAATAAATCGTATTTTTCTAGCATGTTTAAAATTAAAGTAATTAATGGTTTGATATTTATTATGAAGTATCTATTCCTCCTCCTTTTTTTTTAACACAAGTAATATGGTGGTTCTGAAAAGCACCGATTGTGAAAGTGAAGCAGGTGGATATTTAGTGCAGGGTCGGCGTAAGGCCAATTGAATTCTTTATTATTTTTTTTCTGCCGTCTGCGCACGAATAAAGACTTGATATTTTGAGGATACGTTTTTACACAATCTAGCTTCCGATTTCTGCAACTCCGTCTTTTTATTTCTGGGACATCCCTGTATATTTGTCAAGAGTACAAAAGTATTTAGAGCTGGATTTGGAGTATTTTTTGTATAAATGAAATTTCAAAATTCGGATCAGAAGTAACACTTTTACTCTTAGGGAGTAGCACATTTTTCGAATATTTCGCAAAGTATGCATTCTATAGTGATTTATTAAGAGAATGGGAGTCCTTAGAATAGGATTATGAATAATTTTTGTATAAAAAACTTCTTAAAATTGTATAGTTTAAAACGCTCATACGTATAAGAAAGTCGTGTGGTGGCCACACCTATTTTTTTTTTTAGAAAACATTAAATACTTTATAAGTCGTACGAAAGATTCTGTTTTACTAAATTGATTTTTAACGCTTCGCGTCGATTTCAATTTTTTTCTGTTTTCGAGAAGAATCGTTTTTGATTCAATCTAGTGTTGGATATTATAGTGAAATGAAATTTAAATAAGTTTACCAGTTAATAAAACGTCTTTCCAAGAACATAATTTCTAAGCTTCTAAGGCGCATAAGACATTACATGTAGTAAAACTCATTAACAATATACCTATTCTAATCAGCAGAAGTTTGAGTTATATTGGAAATAGGGCGTTAGGATAAGATCAAAGTTCTCCAGGAATTGATACGAGAGTGATTCATGTCTTCTCATTAATTTTCGGATAGATTATTGCCGAAAGATTAATACCAGGGATGACATTGACGAAGGGTTAGCTGACTTATCTATTTTAAAGTAGTAATTATGAATATATCTTTTAAATTTATATTAGTATTAGAAATGTTTGTTTATAAAGCTTTAAATTCCGCTGGATATTAATTATACTCTTTCGCATTATCTGCTCCTTCTATACTATGTTAAAAATATTTCTGCTAATAGTTACGCCGAAGCATCCGCTAGAGGTACATTCTAAAATTATTTTCTATTGTATATTTCATTTCGTCTTCACAGTAATTAGTGTTAGTCTTTTTTTTTTACTAGGACACTGAATATTATTTTATATTTGGCGCGTTATTTAAATTAAAGCCTCATGAAATATAATTTTGACATTTTCCGTTAAATATAATTTATTAATTAATAGTTTAGTTAATAGGACATTTTGACTTACTGGGCGTAGGTAAAATTAATTAACCTTCAATTTTGTTAAATATACGTATTTCAGGGTTATGAGGTATTTGTGATTTTTACAGATTTTCAACTCTTATTATTTATTACTTCTATACTCATTATCGGTCATCGAATTTACGGTGAAATTTTAATGAGCCACTCCAAAAATGTTTGGCATACGAAAGGAAGTTTGAAAGAAACTATTTCACAACGCTTGCAATACTACATAAACACTAGACTCTATGTCTACAATACAAAATACCACTTTACAGAAAATGCAAAATTACTTCAGAAAGATCCCACGTACACCTTTTGCGTAATTAGCTAACCGGAAAATTTACGGATGACGTGCAAATATTTTTTTTGTACTCACCGCCTATAAAGTGACATTTGGCGCATGTGTAGCTCGACTGGGAAATACGTTTTCCCGGTTGAGGCGACTGTAAAAATTGAAAAAAACACTGGCACTTTGGGACATTTAAAAAAAAATCTAACTACTAATAAAATTTAGTCTATAAAATACTACTTCCCTCCACTATTCTTCACTAAAAGTTGGGGGAAATAGCAGTAATAATTAAAAATTCTTCCAAAAAAATTGTGGCGCCGTCTTAAGCAAGATTCTAGCGCCACCTATTTGAACCACATCGACATTCATATTGGCAGTTCGTAATTGTTTGTATTTAAACCAAAAAACGCAATAAATGTACTATAAATTTATAAATATAAGAATAAATACCTCATGTTTGCCATGTGTAAGAATATAATAACTTAATATTAGGGAAAGGTGAGTAATAGTTACGTAATGAAATGCTTAAATTAATTAGGTAATCTATCTTAGGTTAGGTATGATACCAATGACATTAATCAATAATACTTTTTTAATTTAATGTTCGTACAAAAAATATTGTACAAACCACTTGCGTGAAGACATCTTCCACGCATTTGCGCAATTAAAAGCACTCGCTTCCTGCGGTCGCTCGTGCTTACAATGTGCGCTCATGCGGGAAAATAGTCTTCCCGCACTTGGTTCGTAAATAACTATAACACATAAACTATTTGGACTATCAACATTCAGTTCAAACACCTGGAACAAATACAGTTCGCTCTTATAAAAAGAGTCAATATTTTATTTCGAACGTTTCTATTTGTTTTCGTGAAATTGATATAAAGAGATAACTAATTTCTGTTACTATAAATCATTAATACTGCTCACTGCTGACAAGCATTTGAAATCGACAGGCACAATATTAAAATCATGTGAATTAGCTGAAATTTCACTCTAATTTTATTCTGTATAATTACTAATATAAAGAACATTACTATTATTGTCTGAAGCCAGCTGATTTTTTGATAAAGCTGAAGAATTCACTGAACAGCTGTGCATAGATTTGGCCAGCAAAGATACACAGAAAGAAATTTAATTTGTTTCAAAAAATACGAATAACATGCTTAATTAATAAACTTTTCGTCACTTGATTTCCATTAAAGTAAAACCTTAGAATATAAAAAACTATACCGTTGAAGGTTTAAGCACAATCAGTGTCAAGTTAAAAAAATATTAATCTGTTAACATTTCCCGTATGTGATTACTTCACGTGCAATTTTATTTGCGATGGAGTAAATGTAAAATTACAATATCTGTTTTAGACAAATAGTGGTCGTTCTATTTTATTAAAAACTTTATTTTTTTTTAATTCATTTAGCACAATGTAGTATGTATTAAATACTTCAACAAATCGCTTCTAAAATTTGCACTCAATTTTCTGTTTATCAAAATTAATAAATTTTCTTGTTAATATTAATAATTTCGACTTTTGATCTTGGTGACGATATTACCAGCCTCATGTACAAGGGAAACGCGCATAATTGTTCTTATTTTAAACGCAGTATATATAATGTAGTTAATTTTCCACGCGAAAATAGATGTGAACAAAGTAAAACGTTTACATTACATTCTTTCGAAGACAGACAGAACTATTTTTTTGCTAGGGGAAAGTTTCGGAAGAAATTACTTTGTTTACGTCAAGTACTATGCTCCCCCTTTTCCTAGAGAGACACCCTTGACCATCGACCTTATGAAGGCAAATTTCATATTTAAAAAAGTAGAAATTTAAAATTCTGTTTCTTTGAATTATTAATTGATCACAATCTACATGTCAGTCGCTGACGTAAATTCTTAATTCCTCTTATATAAAGCATGCCGAGATATGGAATTGTTTTAATTTTTACCTGTACATTCTCATTAGGGATCTCAATTACTTATCGTAATCCTTATGCGCCTTTTGCTGCGAATTCCTTATGTCCTTATATAGTGTTTTTTACCTTCGCGTCGGCAATCGCAAAGAATCTCTCTCTTACAGCTGCGTGCAACTCTCCCTGTCTTAATTGTCCCTTACGATTGTGTCAATGGCAACGATTAATCTAGTCGGTATCGGGATGTTCTTTGCAATTACACATATCCATTTATCGACGAATCCTACCAGTGCCTTCTGGTTGTAGACTTTATAGAAGCTGTCCAAATTAAAGCCATACACAAAAATATGGATACACCAGAACATCATTAATACGGACCCCATTAGCCAGGACTTAATTCGGACTGTCTCTGTTATTGATAATAATAATAATAATAATAATAATAATAAAAGTGCATGGTTCACTTAGATATCACAATTACTTCAGAAATCAGAAGGCACCACTGGTGCTTTAAAAGTTCCTGAATCATGAAGTAAAAGCCCTGGTTTACTTTACAATGCTTCAGCACATTCGGAAGAAAAGAAGGTGACAAGTACTGATAAAAGATGACGTGTACATTCATGTCATCAAATACAACCTCTCTGATAAAGCCGATGGATCAAGGTGTCATGTGCTTAACCAAATTCTTTTACAAAAACTTTTAGATGAAGTTCTGGTAGTCGAGGAAATCTATAACTCTTAACTCTGCAGATACTGTGAATGATCTAAATTCACAACTTTGGTTATATTGTGGAAAAAGCTTCTTATAAATGAGAAAGTTGAGTCAGATGCAGCTGAGTTCGGAATAGAAGATTTTCACGACATATTTCGCAAAGGTGGTGAAAATGCTGCTGCAATGGAAGACGATCAGTTGTAGCTTGAAGAAGATGAACACGATCTAGGTCATCATTTTTCCACAGAGAAAAAGATTGTTAAAAGCGTGAAGCAGTAGAAGATTATGAAAGAAATGAAGAGAACCACGATGAGGCAGATTATCGTGAAAAAATACCAAAACTTGTTGTGTCATTAAAGATCATTGACTGTTATAATCAAATATGTATATGGTAACAGTAAGAATTAAAACATATCATTATGAACATATAAGGCAGCTGTGTGAACTGGTAATTTACAAATTTGCCTCAAAAAGTGAACAACAGAAGATAAGAGGTATGTATAAAGTTATTGGTACCGTCTACCATCTACTGTCAATTACGCTTCAAATCTCTTCTTTTTTTGTAAATACCATAGTATAATACTATAAAGACAGCTATGTTGTTTTAGTTTAGTGTGTTTGTGTTTAATATTTACTACTTCCTTTTAAGTGAATAGAGAAGGAACTTTAAACATATTGTTTTATTTGTAGTAACTCCACTCCTCTTGCTCACGTTGGCTATCTATTACAGTTTGCTAAAATATTGCAGCAACCGTCTGCGCAACGAACTATGTTAAGCAATCCTAACCGCGTTTATAATAAGTAACGCAACTAATAGTCTTTTACAATAAGTGGCGCCCATCGAGGCGCTATTTATTTGTTTAAGTGTAATCAAGGAACTAGGCCGACTAAAATGGTAAACACGAGAAGAAACGCAGAATGTACGATTCTTGACGAATCACCGATATCTCCTTCCGGAAAAGATCCGGTGGCGTTCACTCACAGTGAATATTACAAGAATTTTTAACTGTTCTTTTGTTTGCTAGTTTAAAATCATTTGAAAAAACAACGAAATTTATTATTGCCATATTATCGTAAGTAACCGATCTTGATACGATATAGTCCAGCAGTTACATCAAAGGCTGCGAACGGTATAACATTTAGGTATAGGATTTCTTTATTTTTTTCTCGGCAATTAGTGTTATATCTGCATTATATATATGTAAGCTATTTTTATTCAATTACGACATATTTATAGGATTCTAGTGTAAATAATCTGTATTTATTAAATATATCCATACTACAGAATAACAGCATAATAAACACATGTTTAATCGTCACATAAAGAACAGTATTTTACAGTTGTATAAATTAAAAATTTGCTGTTTATTTATTTTAATATTACGTCCGGAAACGTAGCAATCTGTTTGAATTTTTATTTATTTTGAAAGTACAAAAAAATAATTTATGAATAACGGAAATGTAGCGTTAAGTATAATTAAATAAATCGATTTTAAAGAATACCACACTTTTTAACAATAGACATTTCCATCGCCAAGTAATAATTATAAACGACCAAAGCGGAAGGAGTATGTAATCATGTTTATATTGCATTGTGAGTCATTTTATTTCAAAGAGAACAAATGGAAAAATACCGAGTAATAAGAATCTAAAGTAAAACAGTGGAAACCATAATAAATACATTAATACATATATGTATGAAGGTAAACAAACTGAGTATTGAAACCAACACCGGTTATTGAAAAATAATATTTTTATTTGTCACCTACTTGGCAGCAATTGCATGTTTCTTAAATAGATTCAGAATGTAAATGTATTGCCAGATTTAAAGTTTAAACTTGATGAGTGTTTCTGACATTTTCATTTGTACACATTGGAGTACTCCATAAAGGAATTTTATTAAATAGCAAAATATTTGACATGAAAAAATAATATTGACATTTATGGAAAAAAGGTCCCACCTGGAAAACTGAATAACATGGAATCGAACGAAATACAGAGGAAATACATTATAATAGCTAGAATGCGCATATATTGTTAGTAATATTGTGAAGTATAAGCATTTACTTACACTTTTTAAGGTGTTTGTAGGTATAAATTTTATATTTTGTATTATACCTATGCGTTTACTAAATATGCGGCAAAATTAAGGTTATTCCTTGGTCTCTTTTAAGACTTTTTGCCATTAGATGACTTCTATATTTTTAAAATTATTAATGCGCACAACAAGTAAAATTATAGTGTACTGCATTGAGTCGGGCGTATACTAGAATATCGGAATTAAATAAATAATAATAATATATCTAACAATAATCCGATTAGAAAAGTTGGATGTTATTTATAGTCACACGTTTCGCGTCGGGAGATAAACATTACCTCGAGCTAAAATCTAATGCTTTTTCCTTTGTATAATAAATAACTATTATATTTGTCATTGTCATCGTGACAAGTGTGATTATAAGTGATTATGCATATAGGGAGTAATCATCAATGGCCACACTTGATATCTTGAATTTAGTTCCGTTTTATTTGGCAGGGGGGTGATATAATTTCGATTTTTAATAATTTAATGTGACATATGTCAGTTTATAAATAGTTACGTAAGTTACCGTTTTTACAGGTGCGAGATATTATTTATTTCTGATTTTAGTTTTGTGCATTTGTCAATTGTGTTCTTGTTTTAATAGTATTAAATTCTTGCACATGTATTTAAGCAAAATATAAGAAATATAAAAATAACTCTAAATTATAACTTAAGGTAAAAATCCGAAGTAATAAGGTATTGTCGGGTAATAAGGCCCAGACATGAGTTTTCTACAAAACAGTTAAATGTAATACAACTTACATCTACCCAGGGGGTGTTGACATTACAGAAGTTTATTACGTTTCAACAATTCTCTATAGTACCCGCTTCTTTATATTCGAATGTGAAAACAAGTATCAGCCAGTGTTTGTATTAAGTGATAAGATTTTACCAGAATAGAATCAAGTTTTAGCAAACATTTCTTGGCACAAGTCTTCTACTTTTTGAGGTATGTATTCTTATGATCATTAGTAATACGTTGTCACAAATTTACCAGTTTTATCTAAAATCTTGTCGGTTCCTAACCTATAATTCATGCCGACATCAAAGCAGCAAATAAGGCCTTATTTCCTGCAATGATGACTGGCCTTATTTTCTGGCAGTTATCTTTTCTAATATTTGATGTTATTGACAAAATGGGAAAAAATGCCGTGGAATCCGCGCTAACTGGACGGAAGAAATGATGGAAGAAGCACTGAATCTTAAAGACAAGGCAAATCTCAAGCATACGTAGAAGAACTTTGTGGAATTCCTCGCCGAACTATACGAAACCACATTAAATCTGGAATAACCTCTCGACGTTTGGGAAGAAAACCAATATTAGACGCAGAAGCTGAGGAACAACTGGAACGTAAAATAATAAAATTTGCTGAAAGAGGATTTCCATTAACTCCTAAAACAGTACGCAGAAGTGTCTACTCTTTTGTTACGATATATAAAATTCCTTACCGCTTTAATGATAACCAAAAATTGGCCGGGAGAGAATGGTATCGTTCATTCATGAACAGACATAAAAATATTTCTAAAAGAAAAGCACAACTTATGAACCCCGCCTGAGCTCAAAAGCTCAATAAAGCAATCGTAGACGATTATTTTATAAAATTACATGCTCTATTGGAAAAAACTGGTTTAAAGCAAACATCTAACAAAATCTATAATATGGATGAGAAAGGGTGTCGCCTTACCCTTCATCAGCAACAAACTGTTCTAGCCCAAAGAGGAGGCAAGAGGGTTCACTTAGTAGCACAAGAACATGCTGAAAATGTGTCCATCGTGGCTTGCGCGCATGCAATGGGACATGCTATTCCTCCCATAATTCTATTCAAAGGGCAACGGATGAAGCCAACATTTTCAGATGGATTACCTCCAGGGTCTATTGTTCAAATGATACTAAAGGGAAGCATGACACTTGAAGTGTTTGTTAAATGGTTTGAACATTTTTCAAAATTTATGTCAACTCCTCCAGTAATTTTAATCTTTGATGGAGCTTCTTGCCACCTAGATGTAAGTATTGCCTAAAAAGCTAAAGACTTAGGCATACATTTGTTGTGTTTACCCAGCAATACGACTCACGAATTGCAACCTATGGATAAATCCGTCTTCAGACCTTTTGAACATTATTGGAGTGAAGAACTTCTACATTACTGGGAAACATATCCAGGCAGACGTTTGAACAAAGAAAGATTTTCGTATGTTTTTACACCAGTCTGGGGGCGATCAATGACAATAAGCAACATAATGAATGCATTTAGAGCTACAGGGATTTATATTTTCAACAAAAATGCTATTCCGGAACATGCATATGCTCCAAGTTTACCCAGTCACACAGAAGCAAATAATGAAACCAAAGACAGGGAATGCAACCACTCACTTCCTTAATAAACAAAAGAAGTGAACAACAAGTTAAGACATTCACAGAGGTTTTGGTAACTCCAGAAGTAAAAACAAAACAAAACAAGCAAGTCCGGAAAATGGCCTTAAATTATAAAGCGCTTGAAGTTACAAGAAATGTGTTTGGAGAGAAGATGAGAACTACTAAGCAGAACAAATCTGATAAACCACGTCCCTCTACTTCGACTGGAGTAGCGACTTCCCACTGTTAATCAGTGTGTGCATTATGCAAGGAAAGTTTTGTGACAGATATGCGTCAATGTGTTAACTGTAACAGCTGGGTACACGAGGAATGTGTTTGCTTTACTGCAGATGACTTAGAAGACCTTATCTGCCCAAACTGTGACGATTAAATTGATTTTATATTGTGGGCCTTATTACATGCTGTGCAGATAATAAGACCCAAAATCAAGTTTTTTAAAAACAGTATTATTAGAAAGAAATATATATATATATTTTATGTTTTTAGTTTTTCAAAAATGTTTTATTATATTTTGTTCCTTGTTCTCATAAGATTAAATAACTCTTACGTAGGCCTTATTACCCGACAATAGGTACCTTATTAATAAATACAGATTATTGGAATTAATTGTTTTTTCTCTTAGTTTATCATACAAAACAACAATTAGTAATTTTTAAAGTGTAATCCTTCTATAGATAATCCTTTTACGATATGAACATATTGCTGTAGTATCTACTTTTTAAATATCAAAAATAATAATGATACCTTAATCTCTGATTTTAGCATAAAAAATTTTTTACGTGGATTCTAACAGCGATTTACTTCTTGTTTGACAATCTTTCTCTTATCTGTTAAGTATGGGATAAGGTAAAGAAATTAAACACAATATGTAAGTCTTAATAATAATGGTGAATATATTTTATTCATGTTTGTCTTTATCTTTCTTACTATACATAGATATCCATCTGTTTATGAGGATTTATACTAACTAACATAGCAATAATTCTGTTCAAATGATTCTTACTTAAAAATTGTTTTAAACGAAATATTGTTTATTTTGAGGAATGAATTTGAAATGGTAATTTAATGTATACCCAAACCCAATAATTTCGGAGTTATTTTCAATTTTTCATTACAAACCGCTAAATTATTTGTTTTCGGTTCGATTTAGTGTACTGGATAAACGATTTGACAAACAAAAACAAATAAACGACTAAAAGTATCAAACTTTAATTTTGTTAAAAGCAATATTTATAATAAATTTTCAAAGCGACCCCCATTTTGAATAGAACACATTTGCAGCCTTGACAGAAAGGACCTATTTACGTGTTGCAACTTCACAATGGAAACTGTTTCAAAAGCACGTATTATACGTTGCCTCATATCGTCTGCTGTAGTTGGAGGTGTCTGGTATACAATATTTTTTATGTGCCCCTATTGAAAAACATCAAGTTTGGGCAAATCTGGCGATCTAGGTGGCCAACTAATGGAACCCCCGCAGTCGATCCATCTACCTTCGAATTCTTGATTCAAATAGTGTCAGACATTTAGTGAAAAATGTGCTGGAGCGCCGTCGTACTGAAGCCACATATTTTCTCTTAGAACTGGAGGAACGTTTTGCAGAAGCTGAGGCAAGTCATATTGTAAGATATTCAAATATTGCGCACCATTTAAATGTCCGTGAAAGTTGCCCATAATACCAGCCCAAACATTTATAGTCCATTGCCTCTACTTATCAATCGCTCTTAATATTCTTGGGTTGTCTATTGTATAATGATGAAGATTATGACGGGTTTGGGCTACCACTCTGAGTAAAGGTCGATTCGTCAGTAAATAATACCTTTTGGAAGAAGTTAGGTGTTATCCTTTCAATTTCTAATCCCCATTCGCAAAACGTCCTTCTAGTCTCTAAATCAGGCCCCAACAGTTCTTGATGAAAGGAAATACTGTAGTGATGATATTTCTGTTTTTTTAAATCTTGCTAACAGTAGATCGTGGTATATTAGTTTTTGCTGATATTTTGGTCGAACTAGTAGAGGGCTCCTCAATTACTGATAGCAAGACTTTCAATTTATCTTCGTCACTTGTCCTCTTTGTCCTTTCAAGCTTATCATAACTCACATTTCCTGTTCTAATGAATCTTTCCTTAAGTCTTTCCAAACTTGTAACTGAAGGTTGTCTTCTGTCAGGATATGTTTGCGCATAAATTCGCTTGGTTAATAGACAATTCTTTTGGACAGATCCGATAATGAAAATCATGTCAACGAGTTCGTTGCTTTCAAACTGCATATTGACTTAACTAAAAACCGTAATAATAATGTGTGGCAAACAACAATTATAAATAACACAATGACAATAATAAACGCAGAAACTTAAGAAATCACTAATATTACACCTAATTAACAGCAACAATAAGATTTTAATGTTTAACGTTTGTTGACGTTTATTTGTTTTTGTTTGTCAATTCGTTTACCCAGTACACTAAATCGAATCGAAAACAAATAATTTAGCGGTTTGTAATGAAAAATTAAAAATAACTCCGAAATTATTGGGTTTGGGTATAGGATATTACTAACAAAAATTAAGCGCAATTAACGTATCATTCCAAAAATTTAATAATATACAGGGTGTTCCATTTGAAAAAAAGTCAGTAAACGCTCTTTGACGATAGCCAAATTGATTGCATCGCATCAAACACCCTGTATAATGAAATGAATGTTTGATTATTTTGTAGGTTCAATCCCTTGGCTGCATACTCACTAAATAATTTTGTCTTAGAAAATCGTAATACTACCGCATAGAATTATTATGGTAAACATTGTCGCGACCATGTTTTTTATAATTTTCGTTAATAACTCAACAATGCGTCATCCAAAACCAAAACCCCAGATATCGATGAAAACACAAATTAAAGTAGATAAGGAAAAACAAAAGATATACAGGGTATTTCATTAAAAAAAATTCGAAAGTGTGCCATTTTAAAGCATCACCCTGTATAATTCAAATTATTTTCAAAATGTGTGTTTTTTTGTTACTGTGCCACTTTTTATAAAATAAATTTCTTCAGTACTATTTAATAACGCCTATATTGAACTTTGACGCACTAATGAGCAACCCTGTATATAAACGTATAGATGTGTATGCATTAATATATTGCCAAGCTAGTGATAGTATTATATGTTTGCCCCATGGCCTGGAACCACCCTCTTTGAGTATTGGTTTTGAGTTGGTTTTTCCCACTATTTAGTGAATGGGGAGAGGCACTAACGAAAAAATCACTACAGACGCGTATTAATAATTCCTGGTTACACCTATCACAGTCATTGGTATTCAGCTATTGGAAAATGTTGAGTAAAACACGAAATACTTTGTTTTAGTACATTAATTGTTTATTTTTTATTTATGTATTTGTGTGTTCGCCGCCAATGGTAATAGAATAATCTATTTGATAATAAAAATAATATATATCTATTATAAAAGCTCTTACATCGTACCTTGAGTTGTAATTACAGAATTGTTTATAATAAGTCTGAGAATATATTCTTAGCGAGACCATCTGTTCCTACCTTTCGATGATCATAGTGCTGCTAATGTAAAAAGTTGGCCAAAAGTCGATTTGAAATATTAAGGTTTTGAATAAAGTATGTACGCTCTATACAAAAGTTATACAGTCTATTACAACATTTTTCGTCTTGTAGCTAATAGTTTTCAATTGTTTCATCAGTCAGTGAAGAAGCTACAACGACGCTGATTATTTTTCACCTATTAATATATTTAAGATATGTTAAAGTTGTGTTATTATTTAATTTAGCGTACTTCATTTCAAAATGTATTTAATATATGACGGTACCTAGGGTTTCTGAACCATACATCTTATTCTTAAAAACATTTTGCAAAACAGAATTTAGCAAACTGCAAAACATTGAAGGTTAATAATATAATTGGGACATGTTGTTGGGCAAACATTCTATGAGAGAATATACTCATAAATTCGTAATATTTCAGAAATGTGATTAGAATTAAATTTATCTCGACTTTTTTGTTCAAAATACAACCAAAACTACTAGAGAAAAATCTATTCGATTCTTATAGGATTAGCATAGTCAAAACAAAGAGGAGTTCTAAAAATGAGACATGTAATTAATGTCGATAAGATAGCAGAAGACGCAGCAAAGACGTATTTCTACGACAAAATTAAAAAAAAATTACATGTGAGTACGTGATATAAAGTGTTTTAAGAATCATCAGTCATAAGTAAAATAAAAACAAATTGAAAATCTAAGACCAGATTTTTATAACTTAAATATTCAAAACAGAAGTTTCATATTATTCTTACACTAAATATTATGTTTCATTAACATCCACAATTCATAAATAAATAAATATGATGTGACGTGTTTCAAGAATCTCCTGGTGAAAAGCTTTTTAATACCTAAAAATGAGGTGTGGCCACCACACCACTTTCTTATCGTATGAACGTTTCAAATTATAGAATTTTAAGAATTTTTTTTACTAAAATTATTCAAAATCCTATTCTAAGTACTTCTATTCTCTTAATAAATCTCTATAGAATGCATACTTTGCAAGATATTACCAAAAAAGTGCTCCTCGCTAAGAGTAAAAGTGCTACTTCCGGTCCGAATTTTGAAATTTCAAATATACAAAAAATTTGCAAATTTAGTTTTAAATACTTTTGTACTCTTGATAAATATATATAGAATGCATAACTTACGACAAATTTGCAAAAAATCGCTATTCGATAAGAGTAAAAGTGGTACTTCCGGTCCGAATTTTGAAATTTCTTTTATACAAAAGATATTGAAAATTATGTTTTAAATACTTTTATACCCGTAACGTACTTGTCTGAAAAGCATGACTTGCGAAATATTCGCAAAAAACTGATTTTCGATAAGAGTAAAAGACCTACTTCCGGTAGGAATTTCGAAAAACTTTTTAAATAAAATTATTTTCAATTTCGATTTTAAGTATATATGAATTCTTTATAAATTTGTTTAAACTTAGTAGTTGACGAAATATTGTCAAAATTCGATTTTTTCGCTGAAGTAAACTGCTACTTCCGGTCTACCGATTTTACTGAAAAACTAATCAGATCTCAAGAGGGAGATTATACACATAAATACAAAGTTTGGAATTGATATCTACAGCGGTTTGGCCGCTATCGTGGTCACACACACAGAGAGAGAGAGAGACAGACACACAGACACACAGACATTTTTTAAAAACCACCTTTTTGGTACCAGGGGACTTCAAAACGTGGACATCTGCAAAAATCTCGAGGTCGAAAATTTTCATCATCACAATACTTCCTTATACTACGTATAAGAAAGTAAAAAATGAGGTGTGGCCACCACACGACTTTCTTATACGTATGAGCGTTTGAAACTATACAATTTTAAGATTTTTTTTATACAAAACTTATTCAAAATCCTATTCTAAGTACTTTCATTCTCTTAATAAATCGCTATAGAATGCATACTTTGCAAGATATTATCAAAAAAGTGCTACTCGCTAAGAGTAAAAGTGCTACTTCCGGTCCGTATTTTGAAATTTCATATATACAAAAAATATTGAAAATTCAGTTCTAAATACTTTTGTACTCTTGATAAATATATATAGAATGCATGAATTTACGACATATTTGCAAAAATCGCTATTCGATAAGAGTAAAAGTGGTACTTCCGGTCTGAATTTTGAAATTTTTTTTATACAAAAGATATTGAAAATTATGTTCTAAATACTTTTATACTCGGAACATACTTCTCTAAAAAGCATGAATTGCTAGATATTCGCAAAAAACTGATTTTCGATAAGAGTAAAAGACCTACTTCCGGTTGGAATTTCGAAAAACTTTTTTAAGACAATTTATCTCAAACTTAATTTTAAGTACATATGAATTCTTTATAAATTTGTTTAAACTTAGTAGTTGATGAAATATTTGTAAAATTCGATTTTTTCACTGAAGTAAACTACTACTTCCGGTCTGCTGTTTTTACTGAAAATCTAATCAGATCTCAAGAGGGAGATTTTATTTGTAAATATAAAATTTGGAATTGATACCTGTAGCGGTTTGACCGCTATCGTGGTCACACACACACACACAGAGAGAGAGACACACACACACACACACACAGACAGAGAGAGAGAGTGAGACATACACACACACAGACACACAGACATTTTTTAAAAACCACTTTTTCGGTATCAGGGGACATCAAAACGTGGACATCTGCAAAAATCTCGAGGTCGAAAATTTTCATCATCACAATACTTCCTTATACTACGTACAAGAAAGTAAAAGTGCTACACTATAGACCAATAACACAATATACGTATTGTTACTGCATTTATATGTATGTAACATTTTTATTGTTGTATTGTACTGACGAAGGCTTATGGTCATTTATATTTGACAATCTGTTGTAATTTGAATTTACACCAATGTAAATAAATAAATGTTTTTTTATTTTATTATTATTATTAGTATTATATCACTGTAAAGATAATGATATGCATTATTACAACAAATAGTTTTGTACTGTGTAACAGATATTCATTTAGATTTAACTTCCATATTTCTAAACATAATATATTACAGTGGAAATGAAAAACAGAATTGTACACCACCCTGGAAACGAGAATATATATTTCGAACATGAAATGCCACGATATGAATGTGTTTCTCTTGAAATTCTCATAAGAATAGCTATATTAAATAAAATGAATAGTCTCAGTACTAGCACTTCACGCCAAATGCTGAATAAAAAACACTATAGTAGGTGATGATTGACAGATAATGAAAAGAGCAGAAGAAAACCATCTGCTATGATGTCAAGCTATTCACCAAAGTGTAAGAGAAAAAGGGAATATTGATATCCAAACGAAATCTTCGAAGTCGGTTATAACAAAAATTTCAGTGTCTGGGGAAAGTAACGAAATGGTAGGAAAACATGCAAAAAATAGTCCTTTATATACAGCACGTGTCAATTTTCATTACCCATAGGCGATTAATCCATACAGTATGTGGCAACATAGTATACCCCTTCTTTCCTTTCCAATGTCAGCGCGACCGATGCATGCTCGTAGTAAATACAAGTTAGCGTGGTTAGCAGTAACTCTCTTTGGATGTTTGTAATGCGTTCAGAAATATTTACGAGTTACATGGATTTGTTTTTCTTTTAGTAAATGCAGAGAATTATTAAGCTGCGTTCACGCTGCATGACACAAACAAAAGCGTAATACTAATAAAACTGAAAATAAGGTAAATAAAAAAGGATTCTGAAAATAATAATAAATTACTAGATCAGGAGATCGCGGCGGCCATTTGATGTTTCCCGTTCCAGTAATAAGACGGCATTGCAGATTAGATCGCAACGTATTCGCAGCTAACATTGAATTTAAAATCTGGTCGGGAGAAGTGGAAGATCGGAGAAAGTCGTTTTGATGTCGATTGTTCCCGGGATTGGTGACGGACGCTGTGGGGTGGCACGTTGCCACATATTACTTGTATATGTATAAATCGCATGTAAAATTGAATCCCTATACCTAATGAAAATTGACACATACGGTATATACAGTATATTTACCCAACGTATGACAATTATCAAGGGATGTATTTGTTGGGCTATTTTAAGATTTTTTTGTTTTTAGATGATTCTCAAAAGACATTTTGTTTGGAAGATACAGGGCGAGAAAGGTGTGCGTATTTTTAAAATTATTAATGCACACTTCAAGAGATTAAAGTACCGGTTCGTATAAATCAGTGATCAGGATTTCTTGTAAATGCGCATAAACTAGGACATTTGATTTATTATTGACAGCGGTTGTGTTTTCACATGCGGCTATGTTTGTTGAATTTTTGGAATTAATTAATAATTATTTGGATCAGTGATTTAGTAATTGTATTATTTCTTCTACAAATGAAATGAATAGTTTAATTAAAAATATACATAATATAAAATTTATACTTAACTTTTAGCATCTACAGAAGTATACTTAATTGATAGCCACGAATACATTATCTCTTCGGATTAGGACAATACAATTTTTGAAGTTCTTAAGTTCCTCCACAATTCTGGGAATTTCTCTCAATCCGTGAAGATTCTAAATATTCTATTTCAATTTAGGCTTGCGTTTGTTTGGTTCTCTGTTTGTAATTGAATTTAACAGCACTTATTAAAACATCGTTTTACTAGAACGTATCTTGGATTAAATCTGGATATGTCATTAATATATTAAACTATAGAAAAATTACAAATCAAAATGAAAACAGCTTCTACAGAAGCTGGCAAGTTCACATTGATATCTAATGCAGACACTGAATAGTGTACTTGTAAAGATGATGTGCAGTTAAATTCTACATTAGCAATTATTATTGTAAAGTTCACTCCAATTTCTTTAGAACACAACACTATCTAAATGTTGAAATCTTGTAAACCAATTTGGAAAAATGAGGTGTGGCCACCACACGACTTTCTTATACGTATGAGCGTTTCAAACTATACAATTTTAAGAATTTTTTTATACAAAACTTATTCAAAATCCTATTCGAAGTACTCTTAATAAATCGCTATAGAATACATACTTTGCAAGATATTCGAAAAAAAGTACTACTCGCTAAGAGTAAAAGTGCTACTTCCGGTCCGAATTTTGAAATTTCATGTATACAAAAAATATTGCAAATCTAGAATTAAATACTTTTGTACTCTTGATAAATATATATAGAATGCATAACTTACGACATATTAGCAAAAAATCGCTATTCGATAAGAGTAAAAGTGGTACTTCCGGTCTGAATTTTCAATTTTTTTTTATACAAAAGGTATTGAAAATTTTATTTTAAATACTTTTATACTCGTAACATACCTGTCTAAAAAGCATGATTTGCGAAAAATTCGCAAAAAAACTGATTTTCGATAGGAGTAAAAGACCTACTTCCGGTAGGAATTTCGAAAAACTTTTTAAATAAAATTGTTCTCAATTTTAATTTTGAGTACGTATGAATTCTTTATAAATTTGTTTAAACTTGGTAGTTGACGAAATATTGGCAAAATTCTATTTTTTCGCTGAAGTAAACTACTACTTCCGGTCTGCTGTTTTTACTGAAAATCTAATCAGATCTCAAGAGGGAGATTTTATTTGTAAATATAAAATTTGGAATTGATACCTGTAGCGGTTTGACCGCTATCGTGGTCACACACACACAGAGAGAGAGACACACACACACACACACACACACACACAGACAGAGAGAGAGAGTGAACGGTCTACCGATTTTACTGAAAAACTAATCAGATCTCACGAGAGAGATTATACACATAAATACAAAATTTGGAATTGATATCTAGAGCGGTTTGACCGCTATCGTGGTCACACACACACACACACAGACATTTTTTAAAAACCACTTTTTCGGTATCAGGGGACTTCAAAACGTGGACATCTGCAAAAATCTCGAGGTCGAAAATTTTCATCATCACAATACATCCTTATACTACGTATAAGAAAGTAATAACGCTTTCCTCAATTAATCTTCCTGGATTGGCCTTAAGCCTACATACAATAAATTCAAAACAAGAAAATGGCTCTAATATTATTAGAACAAAATATAGTAATTTAAATCACATGCACTACCAAATATTTTGCCAACGTTCAATTAATCTTTAAACACCGGTTGGATAACCGGTGCATTTCTGATTACTGAAAAATGCCGGTTATAGGTAATAAATGATTAGAGAATATTTTAATCGAGGGTGAAAAAACCGGCCCAAGTACAAGTATGATGTATTGCACCGAGTCTACCGAATACAAGATATTTTAGCAAATACGTTTTTATATTTTATACACACATTCCGAATAAAAAAAATGAGGTGTGGCCACCACACGACTTTCTTATACGTATGAGCGTTTCAAATAATAGAATTTTAAGAATTTTTTTATACAAAAATTATTCAAAATCCTATTCTAAGTACTTCTATTCTCTTAATAAATCTCTATAGAATGCATACTTTGCAAGATATTATCAAAAAAGTGCTACTCGCTAAGAGTAAAAGTGCTACTTCCGGTCCGAATTTTGAAATTTCATATATACAAAAAATATTGTAAATTCAGTTCTAAATACTTTTGTACTCTTGATAAATATATATAGAATGCATAACTTACGACATATTTGCAAAAAATCGTTATCCGATAAGAGTAAAAGTGGTACTTCCGGTCTGAATTTTGAAATTTCTTTTATACAAAAGATATTGAGAATTATGTTTTAAATACTTTTATACCCGTAACGTACTTGTCTAAAAAGCATGACACACAGACATTTTTTAAAAACCACTTTTTTGGTATCAGGGGACTTCAAAACGTGGACATCTGCGCAAAAATCTCGAGGTCGAAAATTTTCATCATCACAATACTTCCTTATACTACGTATAAGAAAGTAAAAAACATATATTATTTGTAGACATACGAGATTAGTGTGCATATCGAAAAATTTGAGAAGACACAAACACTTGCTAATAAAAATTCATTAATGACTTTGGAAAGAGAAAGCGCTTTATAGAGCTAGCTGCAGAAGACTATCTACAGAAATATAAAATCCTACCAAAGGTAGAAAAGGTCCAAAAACGAACTCAAATTATACTCCATCGTCAACAATGACACGTCAGGAGAAATTTTGATCCTTTCTATGGAGCTATTTGAACACAGTGTACAGTGTACATTACTCTTATGGAAAAAGAGGATTTGAGAAAGTGTATAATTGATGGGTACTTTGCCATAAAAAATTACAATGCAGTTAAACAATTTGAATGCAGGTGAGACTTTAAAAAAATATATTTTCATATAGAGTGTAGGTACCAACAAATATTTAATAATGAAACCTAATATAATATTTGAACTTATCCGTCATGAAATTCCGAAATTTGAATTCATTAGACAAAAATTGACGTACTAAATTTATACATTTTAAATCTAAATCCATTCAACATTAATATATATCTTATTTCTCTTTCATTTAATTCAACTATTATTGACAAACACAATCATTAATGGCACTTTTATTACAGCAAATGCCACAAACTGTGACAAATTTTAAATTAAATATATACAATAAATTTATATTTGACAAAAAGCCTTTGTTTTTATTCTCGGGAAATTCTTCCGAATTTCTGAAGATTACGACAACCATAGCCAAATATCAAGTGATACCTGCAATTTTGGGAATGCGAGAGATAACATTTTCGAAACTCTTTTACATGAAATCTAAGACCGAAAATTTTAAACTTCAAGTGTCAAAATGGTGTCGACAAGAATGTCAGAAACCATAAAATAAAGGGTTTATGGATTAGGTTATGGTTATGGATTTAGATATAGGACAAGAATTAATCTAGAAGTTCGTTACCTTTTAAATATTTTAAATCCCAATCAACAGCTAATTGCACGTTCTCTTGTTGCAACAACGTTACAGAGGTACATCATGTATGGTAGTGTTTGCAATTTGTCCATTTTGAAAATCTTATATTTTACATTGTTACAGATTTTTTTTTGCTTGGCAATATACTTAAAAAAATATATGTATCGTCATTTTCTTCATGTTATTAAACGTTGTATATAATTTCTATTAAAGCATTTAAAGATATTATGTTACGTTTATTGCCACTTATCGTTAGAAACACCTATCCACAGGGAGATATTTCTTCCGCTTGAATGCCAGTTCTACAGCTTTGACGACCGGTTGAATGAAGGTTATAAATCAGCTTATTAATTGCTGGATTATATTAGAACAAAAATTTAGACGGAGATTTTTAGTTTTGGAATTTTAGTTTTGCACATGTTGTCTCCACGTTGAATTGTCAGGACATTCGGTTCTAACGATTTATGGTATATTTTAAGGAAAATATCTCTCTGAGTCAGGTAAATTAAATTATCTTTTTTTATCTCTTCATTTGATTAGTGTAAAATGTCGGTACCACGTACCATCATGGCCCATTAGTTTTTCTTGTTTTATCTTGATGTAACACAAACTTTCTTCTTTTTACAGGGAACTATGTAGATTGGATAACTTGTGCTGATTACATAACTGGTGTAGATTAGAGGTATTTAATTTCCTGGATGCGGTCTACTTCCTTATGGACAACCTGCTGTAAAAGCTGAAGAATTCATTTGTTTTTGTCTATGGAGACAATTGTATACAGATAAGTTTATTTCACTTATGAGTTTAAAATGTACAGCTTGCGCAATATAAGTTGGAGAGCGGTGGGGATGCGCCGTAAACGTATTTAGAAAACGTACCACCCACCTGTATAATTCAGTTACTGTATATCAGTTACCAGTGTCGTACTCAAAACGTAAGTTTGCGTTTTAGATATAAATTTAAATAATAACTTTCAGGTACGCCACTGATATGGGAACGTTATATTTAAGACCGAATGAAACGCGAAAAATAATAATATATTGCGAGGACTGTATATTGTTTTATTTTTATTAATCAGATTTGAGTGAGTAATTTATTATTAATTTGAGCGAATGCTTGTAATTTTGCAACTTCGTTAATTTAGAGAATTTGGAAGTTGAGCTTAAGTCAACAGAATTACTTAATTAATTTTAATTAGCCACTACGGCTCTTCTTCTTCTTCTTTTAGCTAGGGTTATCCCCTGTTTGCCTGGTCTGTTTCAATTCAGCGGATGAGGAAAACCAACTTTGTCCCAATCTCTTGATCTCTCTATTAAAAACAAAGAAGAAAACGACAATTAAAAATTAAGAATAAAAAAGTATCCACATGAACTAAATAAAAAGAAGAACTTACCCAATTACATTTGCCGAATTCTATTTATTAATTTATCTGGACTAACAAATCCACTGTTTTCCTCTTGCTAATATCAATCAAACAACAACATTGAATAATTGTCGCTACTATCTCGTATAGGTAGATAAAGACACAGCCCTAAAATCAATTATGCAAGAAGACTAGGATTAAGCGGCAAAGAAATGGTGTCTTTTATTCTAAATGACAGTACTCTTCAGAGACTTACAACAGAGTGAAATCAAGTGTTGACTAATTGCAGTTGACAGGTATTCATATGGACATAGGCACGAGGTATGTGTAGGACGGAAACACATTACTAAATTAAGAGAATGAAAGAACTGAAGACTAAAAAGCGTAAAATAATTGAAAACTAAACAAATAAATTTATAAACAAAGACAAACCGATAAATCAGCTACATAAGATAAGGGAGCTCAAATAATAAACATAAACCTACTATATCGGTAAGTACGACTAAAAGATAACCTCGTTAGAGGGCGCGTCAAGTTCCAAAAGGAGGATAAATAAACAATTAGTTTTGTAAATAATGTAAAACTAAAATTAGTAATTAAGATTCTAAATTAAATAAACATACTCGCTCCTCCAAAAGCGTTTAAAGAACAAGACTATTCGGTCTACAGATAACAAATCAATGTTAAGAATGTAATAACTTGCATTTTTTATTATCCCATACACTGATATTTTAGGAAATATTAGGAAACCACTAATTACCTACTTATTTTTAAAATATCTACTTAATTTCAATTCTGCAGGAATAAGTAAATTTTAATAATCCACGTATTACATCATTGATTGTAACGCGTTTTAATAATTCAGTAATACACGTGTAAAAACATTTTAGGGTAAAATCTTACATTGATTATAACATGTACACAAGTTAATATCTGTTGATTTTGGCGGAAACGCAAATCCCATTAATTAGATTTATGTTTGTTCTGAAATGTTCCATTACAATATAATACAAATACATACCTATAAATATGTAAGAATTCCACAAGCGTCCATCAAAACGTATTCAAATATTCTTTGATCTCCAATAATGAACAAAAATTCACTCTTATTTTGATCATTAAGATCATCAAAGATATAAATAATAAAATATTTGAAACATCTCATACAATCGACGTAATAAAATATTATTCCCTCTTAATTTGTCCATTTATTTTGTGCTTCAACATCATCTCTCTCTCTCTCTCTCTCTCTCTCTCTCTCTCTCTCTCTCTCTCTCTCTCTCTCTCTCTCTCTCTCTCTGCGTTAATTGAGAATAATAAAAATAATAATCGGTGACTCTTTTAATAATTGCGCCTTTAAAATCTACTATAACCATGGATACTGACCTTACAACTTCCACTTCTGCACAGTTTTAATTTGGTTTTGAAACACAAAGTCTATCCTAAGTGCTGGAAAACTCCTGTGTTACACCAGTGTTTAAGAATGGTAATAAACAGGGCGCGGACACGAGCGAGTCATGACTCATCGCCCATGACATGTTGTATTTTTAAAGAGATTTTAATTTTATATATATATATATTTGGATAACAAGTGGCTGGTGATCTATAAAATACAAAATACCTTATTATTTGTTCATTTCTTCTTCTGTAAGACTTGTTCTCTTTGAATTAAGTACATCCTTGTAGATAGAAGACGTCGTTTCTACATCGCAACTGGTTATATGTGCGTACTGGAAATATTCTTTTATTTCAGCGTATTTAGCATACACAATTGCCGCAATGTTATCAAATCTGGATTTCTATTAAAAATTGCGTCTAACTTTTGCCGAAGGCTACATCCGAAGTCACTTGGAATTATTAATAGCCACATCTAATGTGGTTAATCCATTTTTTAATTTGAGATTAGATTTTCAAAATATGTGATTAGTTTAGGCAAATTTCCAAAGTGTTCCTGAAGGAATAACAACTGATTTTTTAAATTTGGGATTTGTGTTAGTTCCTTGCACTCAGAAATACTTCGAGCATCGTCATTTAAACATGTAACGAAATTTTGTAAATTATCGAAATTCTCTGCATAAAAACTATTTTTGTGTATGTTTTAGCAAAGCTAAGTGACGAACGTGCGATATCTTGGCATTCTGTAACGATAATTTACAGACTTTGTAATAAATTTCGGAATCATTGACAATTCATTTTCATACCAGAAAAAATAATATAAACAACGTTCTAGATGTAAATAAATGATAACTAAAAATGTACGCGTATGTTATTGAAACTAAATAACAGTAAGTATATACATATTTACATTATTTCTCTTGCGAAATATAAGGTAAATATAATAAATTTTAAAAACCCCTCAGGCTATCTACGCCAATGTAGAAAGAATTTTACTCATAAATTCCTTATTTTATGACCATTTTTTGCTCTTATTCTCGGGCTCTTTTCGAGCGTAAACAGATGTTGCAGTTCACCATATGAATTAGTGCTATTCAGTAAATGTGTGTTGTTTACATTATTTCTTTGCTCCGTTGTAACTTTGTCGTAGTTTAACTCGGTCATGCCCGCGCCCTAGTTATAAAAAACGAGATTGGAAATTACCGCCCTATTTCTATTATATCGAACGTGTCGAAGGTCTTTGAATTTATGCTGTTCAAACGTATTTACAACCACGTATCGCATTATTTAACAACGAATCAGCATGGATTAATTAAAGGAAAATCTACGTCCACCAATTTGTGTTCATTTGTACATTATGTGTCCGGGTGTCTGGATGTGCGCGATCAAGTGGACTCGATATATATACTGACTTTTCTAAAGCTTTTGACCAGGTTCAACACCCCATTAATACTTAACAAGCTGAACAACTTTGGTATTGCGGACAACATAATTGAATTAATTCGATCATATTTAACCGATAGACGCAATTATGTTGAGTAATGGGGCGTGAGGTCCTTTGATTACATTTGTTGTAGTGGAGTACCTCAGGGTTCGATATTGGGACCACTCCTATTTCTTGTATTTATTAACGACATCGTCGATGGTATATCTTCGAAATGCTTGCTGTATGCAGATGATTTAAACATTTTTCGTTGCATTAAATCCATGGAGGATTGCGAATTTTTACAAAGAGATCTCGATGCCATTTGTGACTGGTGTGAAAAAACAAGTACATATAAATATTGACAAATGTAGAGTTGTTTTATACAGTAGAAAGCATTCCTCGATTGTATACAGGTATTCGATTAACGACGTTGAACTACCACATTGCGAAACAGTAAAGGACCTTGGAATAACATTTGATACAGAGATGACATTTAATGCGCATATGTTCAACATTAAAAAAGAAGCATTAAAGTTACTTGGTTTTCTGGCACGTAATACTAGGGATTTTAGTGATAATAACGAACTTATTTGCTTCTACCATTCCCTCATCAGGTCTAAGTTGTCCATGTTATAAGAGGTATATTGACCTAGTCGAGAATGTACAGCGCAAGTTCTTGAAGATACTATTTTATAGAAAACATGGGAGTTACCTTGACCATGGTTACTGCTACGAGCTAATGAATGGTGACGTAATGGACTCTGTCTTGTTGGAATTATTGTGTTTCTGCGTGCCGCAAGCTAGAACTAGAAGCCGACCTACATTCTACGTACCCTCAGCCAACACCAATCAATATCTTTTTTCACCTATAATATCAATGTGTAGATCAGCAAACGATTTGTGCTCAGATATTGACTTATTTAATATATCGCGTGTGGGGCTGTGTGGCGTCTTGAGGCGTAAGCTGAGGTGAACCCATTAATTGCTTTATTTCTTTACCTTTACTATTGTTTATTAATTTTTAATAAGTATGTATTTACATAAATTTGAGTTTGACTATGTATATTTTTTTGCTATTTTTTGCTATTGTGCACTACTTTTTTGTTTTCATTTGTATTATCCTGTAATTAGTAATTATACTGTTGGATAATAAATTATTATTATTATTATTATTATTAATAATAATAACTTGTTAACAGCCTATTATACCGGATTTCTTTAATATGTGTTTTTAATACCACTTTTATCCACGTTTTCATAAACAGAGAATATGTCTAGGCATACATCTTTACCATAAATATCAGTTTATCAAAGATGATAAAACACAGGAAATGAAGGTTTGAAGTTTTCTTGCTGTAGCTATCGAATTTCCGGTTGACACATTAAATAAGAAAAGCTCTGCAATTTCCACTATCTGTTGAGATTCCAATCAACAGTATTTCACAGCTAATGGCGTCGACGCTAATTAACAAATTTATGGAAAAGTTTACACCGATTTCTGTCTTGGCTTTAGCAGTATCGACAAACTTACTTGCGCTTAAGAATTATTACCAGTCTGCTTCATACAAAAGGAAAAAGCAATTCTGAATCTTACATTTTTATTAAGCGATGTTTGCGGGTGTGGTACCCGTCAATTCTCTCCTTCAGATGATGGCTTCTAATTGACCCTCCACAGCTTGAATGAGTGCGGCTTTTCATATCTGGTCGCTATACCGTCTATTTATATCCAAATATTAATACAGTTTCGTTTTTTCTTGTCCACTTAATAATATTAAGTGCTTCACAAATATTTTTATGTTTGCGTTTCTTTGATTATTCAAAAATGATCAGTTATGGTTCGTAGCACGTTCATTCGATTGATAGTGGAAAAAATAAACTCATTAATAATCAAAAGCACTGAAAAACATGAAAGATGTGTACGTGGTAAACGAATTGATGAGGTTAACGTTTAAATAAAAGAAAATAGAAAACTAATCAGATAATTAATGAAAGAATGGGAAAAATGGAAAATATATGCAACACTAGAGTGCATGAGAAAAAGAGAAGTTCTGCAAAAGATGAAAACAGAAGTTGTAAAAGAATATTAAGTGGTGAAACATGGAAACTATAAGGAAGAAAAAATCTCGAAGCAATGTAATAGAAATTATATAGGAACCATAGAAAAATACCGAGCAAAAATAGAAAGTCGAGCTAACAAATAAAACACTCAGACAAAATCTACAAACAATATCTATCAACAAAGAATTATAGAAACTGAATGGACGATGGAAACTGCGATTGATGACTGCTAACAAATATAAAATCAAAAGAACATTTGTGTGACTAATGAAAATACGCCAGACAAGGTGAATTTCACTTAATCAACTGGAAGAGTTTTCTAACGTTTTTTAAAACTTTTTAAAAACCTCTTGTGCTATTGTGGACAGCGAACATACTGAAGAAAATACATATAGAAATCCCCAAAAGAATAACCTTGTAGCTAAGGCATAGAGAAAGACCTAGAGGAAAAAGCAATAGGACGTTCAAGAAAATATTAAAGCCATCGAACGTAAATAATTGGAATACAACATGCTAAAACAGATACCTGTAGTAAAAGACAACTAGTTTACCCATCACACATAAGAAGTTGTAATTAATGGTGAATAAACCACTTTACTAAATTGTTTTGAAAACACTAAAATGCAACGCTTAAACAAAGATGATCAAGATTGACGTACAAGAAAGTACTGTTTCAATATGAAAACGCAAGGTCCTAGAAACTAATTGTCGTAATGTTAGAATATTTAAATTACGGAAAATTCCCCAATATCCTAGTTTTTCTGATTTAACATCATCTTTCATCCTCTGTCCTGGTAACTTGAATTTTTGCTTCAGCGAGCAAAATTTCTCGTGAATAATTATTATACATTTTGTAAGTTTACCATTAAAAAGTAAATAATATAATATATGTACTTTTACAAGAAACCGTAAGTTCGATTTTTATATTTCATTCACAGGTTTTCGAATTACTTAATAACCCTTGTTCATAATATTGATCAAAGTTGTAATATACATATCAACTCTATTGTATTGAATGTAATTAATTTTATTAATTTATTCTTTATAATTTAACATTTAAAATAGACCATTTTCGATATGATACTGACCTTTATCTAGAAAGGTCATGCTGTGGTATATATAAAATTATTCCGTCACGGTACATATATTTCTGTAGTTATATTAGAATGGTATACTAAAATAAATGCGGAAATATGAGTAAATTGCTACATTAGGAGCCATATAAAATAAACACAAAGTAATATGTAGATGGATAGATAAAATTTTTATTGTAGTTCCTAATAATAATGTCGACTTATAATGTATCGATAAATTTAGCCTATAAAACGAGAAATAATAGATATTAATATTGAAAGCAATAGCATTAAATGCATTTAATTACAACATAATTATAATATCGGAAACACTAAAGTAAAAATTTTCAATATAAGCACTTTTCACTCTCTTTTACTTTCTTATGCGTACGTCTCTCTCTCTCTCTCTCTCTCTCTCTCTCTCTGTCTGTCTGTCTGTGTGTGTGTGACCACGATAGCGGTCAAACCGCTGTAGGTATCAATTCCAAATTTTGTATTTACGTGTATAATCTCCCTCTTGAGATCTGATTAGTTTTTCAGTAAAATCGGAAGACCGGAAGTAGCAGTTTACTTCAGCGAAAAAATCGAATTTTGCCAATATTTCGTCAACTACTAAATTTAAACAAATTTATAAAGAATTCATATATACTTAAAATTAAAATTGAGAATAATTTTATTTAAAAAGGTTTTCGAAATTCCTACCGGAAGTAGGTCTTTTACTCTTATCGAAAATCAGTTTTTTGCGAATATTTCGCAAATCATGCTTTTTAGACAAGTATGTTACGGGTATAAAAGTATTTAAAACATAATTTTCAATATCTTTTGTATAAAAAAAATTTCAAAATTCAGACCGGAAGTGCCACTTTTACTCTTATCGAATAGCAATTTTTAGCAAATATGTCGTAAGTTATGCATTCTATATATATTTATCAAGAGTACAAAAGTATTTAAAACTGGATTTACAATATTTTTTGTATATATGAAATTTTAAAATTCGGACCGGAAGTAGCACTTTTACTCTTAGCGAGGAGCACTTTTTTTCGAATGTCTTGCAAAGTATGCATTCTATAGCGATTTATTAAGAGAATGAAAGTACTTAGAATAGGATTTTGAATAAGTTTTGTATAAAAAAATTCTTAAAATTGTATAGTTTGAAACGCTCATACGTATAAGAAAGTCGTGTGGTGGCCACACCTCATTTTTTCTTCTTGATTTAATATACATTTCAGAGATAAGTATTCAAGTGAAATAAAAATAAGGAATCATCAGTCAAACACGCATATGTGTGTATGTCTGTATTCCACCAAGGTAAATATAAATATATGACTGAATTTTCTTACTACAGATTTTGCATATCAGTGTAAAATATATAGTCACGTCTTATTCCCGCTTTTAACGGCTCACCAACACAAATGATGTTAAACGAAGAGAAACGAAATTATTTTTGCGTAACCGTGTTAGTGTCACAAAGTATAAGTGACAAATTTTAAAAAGTTAAGAGCTAATGGAACGAATAATAGTTAAGGCATGTTCCTTATTGGATTTCAAGTCTTCTCTCAGTTTATCTTCCTAGAAATTTACGCGTCTAAATTTGTACTTTAAAGTTTGCTAAGACTTCGAACCCAACATATATACTTTCAAGTATTTATAATTGACGTATATCTAACATATACATTGTATATACAATGGAAAATGTTAATAAAAGCAAACCATAAAATATACAAAATGTAGTTTATTAAATAACAACGCGATGTTGTTAGTATAGAATTTATTTTTATTTTGGCTTCATTAAACCTGAAGAACAATAAATGTAGAAACTGAAAAGAAAATGTTTCTTTTTATGTCCGCTATGTCCCAGGAAATATTTTAACGTAATAAGGTCAGGATGGAAAAAAATAAGGTTACTTTTATTTTTATTTTAATATTTAATAACAATAGTAATTAGTAATATTTATTTTCCTATATAAATATTGTCAATAGTACCCGAGAAAAACCAGAATAACATATAATAAATACTAGACAAAATACACATTATACCAAATTAATTAGTAGGATATTCAATCATTATATGTATATAGTGTTTCAGTGCAGTTTCAAAATTGTGTAAATTCTGAATAGTTTTAAGATTTTTCGGTATAAGATCATACGGTAGCTCATAACCATAGATTAGAAATACTTATAGATAGGACACGCCAATGCTACTATCTTACGTTCTTAGTCATCCATTGGTCTCATTTACCGCATTTAATAAAATCGTTTAAAGTATATATTTTATTTGTAACATTAAAAATGCTAAATACAATAAAAATATAATAATGTATTTAGCAGTTCTAATGTTACAAATAAAAGTATTGCATAAATATAATGTATAAAATACAATAAAAAACACAAGAAGTTAACATAATAATTTATTGTATGTACATATAAATTTACATGAACTTACAAGAGATAGATATTTTATTAACAAAATATAGCCCACCATATCATTAAAAAAAATTTACATTAATTATTTAAATATTAATAGTTCTTGAGTAATTTTTTACATTCTCTTATATGATTGATTTTTAACATTTGCACAAATAATTATATTTCTGCAGTAACAGGAGTTTGGCAATGTCCCTGAAAATTTTATATTTAATTATTCGTGTAACTCTTTACAAACTATATCATCTACCTGTGGCAGCTGTTGATGTAGTAGCTGAATTAATTTCTGATGTTTCGAATAAATATATCGAATGGAATGGTAAAGTGTATTTTACAATTCTATATTTTTGAATTTGTTTTTGAAACACACTTTCATTTTATTTGCAACTGTTCTTCTTTTTTCGATACACCTACCAAAAATATATCTAGTGTACTAAAACATTGCACGACAGTTGCTTCATTTCCCCTACTTATACACGGCCGAGACAGGTTCGGCGCCAATGCTGGTATTCAGAATAATACTGGAATAACTATCTACATAATATTCATATGAACACAATTTCGTGTGGTAAATATGCAAGAAAGCTCAATCTGCGTCTATTCAAGCATCCGTTTAAGAAAACAATTTTATACGCAAAAGTAATATTAAGTAAACGGACCCACTAAAACTATTTGTATAAGAGATGTGTGTGGTCTTTTATGAGAAGTAATCATTAAGGACCAGGATTTGTTATTCGTGGCAAAATTCTTAACTTGTTGAGGTAAGAGATTATTTGTAAAATATTATTTTTTTCTTAATAATCGATATTTTAGGCACTATTGTTTTTATAAATAATATTTTTAATACAAAGTAGAGCCGTTTTAATACGTTTCCCCAAGATTACATATAAAACCTGTTTCATTAATGTACGCTTTTACCTCTTCAAACTGATTTACAAACATTTATATTATATCTACAATTTTGAAAGAATCACACTATGTTTACGAACGCTTGACCAAGGACTATTTCAGCCATTACAATTACAATTTATTGTCAAATTTAAAGATAAGTTTGCCGATTAAACATATAATAAACACTGAATCATTGGAAAATAATTTTAATTTACATCTTTGGTTTGCACGGATTTTTAACACATAAAGAATACTATTTCCTCATTGCCAATGAAAGTCAAACTAAAATGTTATGATATAGAGACACTTGATTAGTGGCTTATTTGACAAATATATAAACTAAAAGATCCTAATTTATTGGACAACAACCAACTTCACAACGTGGTAGCAATACCTACCTACAGCAATAATCACACAGGTGCGGCACGTAGATAGATGATAACGCTGACTGTGTAAATTAAAAATGATTGATTTGTAGTACAACCACAGGCACGTGTTTCGGACTCTTTAGTCATCATCGGTACGGTATAGGCAAAAAAATATGTGTTGATTGAATAGTATATACAGGCTGTATTTGAAATAAGGGGACAGAGTATGATTAATGGAAAGATTTAATTTTATTAGACTCAAATCCAAAATATTTTGCGCAAATTCAAATTTTAAAAATTACAAAGATATTTTTAAAATATTCGTCGCGCCACGGTACTTTAATACGACTGCAGGGTATGCAAGAGTGGGGTAAAGTAGTAGTGTGAAGGCGTACGAGGTCAGTCTCGTTCGATTGTTACGTGTGGATGTTTCGACTATGGCTTACACAACGCACGAACTGAAATAAATTGTTTTTTTTAAGTTCATTTGCATCCAATTAAAATAAAAGTTTCTCATAAGTAGAGTTGGGCAAATTTTACAACTCAAATTTGTTTTTGTGAGAAATAAGAAGTAGAAAGTCGTTGAATTTAGTCATAATAACAGTAATAGTACTTACTATACATTTATTGCGGAAGAAAATGTAATATTTAAATAATCCTGTCAAATATTAAAATAATTACAAAATTCATACAGTCGGCATCTCAATAAAAAAAAGTTCGTTGTTGAAAACTAGGATATTTTAAAAGAGAACAAAAGAAATCGAATAAAGTACAGGCATCAATTTTATCCCAAATCAGCTGATATTTCATATTAAGGTTGTTGAACTCTTAGCATGAACACCTGTTTAGAAATAGTAAACAATGCTATCATTGGCGTTTTTATAACGTTTACAGCTGTTATTGCGGTGTGCGTATGTATGCGTATCTATGTGTGTTTATTTAGTTCCATAAAAATATTATTTATTACGACTCATGACGTCGGCTGTCTGGCCTAACTGGCGCGATACCTGCTAAAGCCATAGGCGGCACATTAAACACTTTTCGGGGGTTTTTAATTTTGGCGTTCGTGTCGTAATTGACTCACAATTTTTGGGATTTATATTCTACATAATTGCATCTTTCCATTTATCATACTCTGTCCCCTTATTTCAAATACACCCTGTATAGTGTAAGATGTTACCCTTAATATACCTATTATAACACTCCAAAAACCCACTGTTCACACACTGTTCACCAATTGTAGTTAGTATACTGAACTGTATAAATACCATATTTTTTAACCAGGCATATTAGCAAAATTATTAAATTAGAGAAGTTGTTTGTAGTTTTAGGAAATTGATGATCTATCAGAAGGTACAAATGGCAGTCTATATTCCTATTAATGTTATTAGTGTAGTATGGACGTTACACTACACGAGAAGTTTTCCATATCATTTTTTATTTATACATTTCCGCCTCCACTATGAATTGTCACTCGTGTATCAATTAACACGTATGATCGCATTTTGTACCATGTAGTGAAGTTGTTTGTTGACACAAATATTTTCGAACAGAAGCGGCAAATGACAGTCAGTCTTCTTATTTTTATCATTAGATTCCTATGATTGCCAATAAAGCTATTAAGTCAAGATATCATTTTAGAATAGTTTTGTACACGCGTACACACACCCAAATATGCGTGTGTGTATGTACGGTATATTTCTATAAATTTACTTCAACAAACGATATTTCTACAAAAACAGTCCAATAACCCTCTAGTTGTATAGGCAAAATAATTAGTTCGATTTCCAATAATGCCAGTTCCATTTGTACCTACGCTTTTTATGTTTCTTATCATCTACTTACACTTATACGTGCGCTCCGTATATTCAAAATAAAATAACAAAGACTTTCAGCTGTCAAGCACTTCCATACATATTTATAATTGTTTAGGTTTTATTATAGTTCAACATTTGCTGGATGCAATCGTTTTCTAGCTACTGTTCTATTACATTTACCACATTTACTCTCATTTGATATCGAACAACAATAAAATTTGATACTTGAATTAAGAACATCAAAGCTACGTATTAAATCAGTACCATAAAAGTTATATTTGTATAGAATGCGGTATATTAATTTCCTTTTTATTGTCTTTTATGAAAGATGGGCCAAATAATATAAACCATAATAAGTTACTGTTGGTTACTTTAGTGAGAAACTGTGTCTTCAACCACTTTTGAATTATAAGCGACATCTTATTTTGATCAGGTTTCAATAATGCTCATATTATTGTTTTTTATTGGAAAGTATTACAAAAAAGCAGCCTTTTTCGTAGACCAGTTTCTATCACTAACATAATATGCTTTTAATGGAAACTATAGCAGGCAGTGATATTACTAAAATGCATTTATAATATGCTGCTTGAGTTAAACTCCGGAATTTATACCTTACTAAAATTGATTCATCTCTATTATATGAAATAGTTTTGAACACTATATATATATGACATATACATATTGCAGCATGGCTAGAAACAAATACATATTATATTTATTGTACTTATAATAGTTATTTACGTGGCAAGCTTAGTAAATTAGTCTGAAGGAGCGAGTCCCATAACCCGGTGAGCCCAGTAAAGACTAATTGCAAGCGAGCTGCGTACAACGTTTTATTTCCTCTTGTAGAAATAGATAAATATAAATAAATGATACAGTAATACGAAGCCAGTCTCTGCACTGTAGAAAAATTAGTTTGCTGTGATGGTAACCAAGGAGATTCGTATGTTTTGTAATTAAAATTACAAAAATAAAACCCTTTGTCGCTCTTTGTAAAAAAAGTGTTATTGTAATGGACTTAATCGCGGATGAAGACTTTCGGGGAGATTTTACTGCTGTTTGCAAAGAAATTGAAGATACGGTAAACGCAGCCAATGCCTGCCTAATACCTAAAAAATCCAAAGAACGGTATGAGAAGCAATTTAGGGTTTTCAGTGAATGGCGAAAAGAGAAAGGAATCAAAGGTGTTAATGAAAATTTAATTATGAGCTTTATTTATGAAAAGGTAAATAAAAATTACGTTTTTGCACGACCCTTGCATAATAGGCACGTTCACTCCCTTAAATGAGGGAGTGAAGTGACTCTTTTGCTCCCTTGGTATAAAAAACATAGCCAACTCAATTTATGAATTTAATCGTTTATTTAATATTAATATTGACATTAATGTTAGTACCACCATTAATAGTGAACAAAGATGTTAATGGACTAATCACACGTTGCTTAAAGCCGCTAGAATTGGACAGTCGATTTTCTTTTACATTAATATCCACTTGATTTGACCCACTGGAAGTTGACGGTCGATTTTCCTTTTCCGAGTCTTTTCCGATTAGAATTTTTTCGGAAATCAAATTCTTATTAACTAATGAATTTTCAATATATCCCTCTGCGACAGTATCAGATTTCCATCCGCCATGACGTTTTATAACTCCAATTTCAACACCTGAATCGGCCAGAAAAGATGTTGATGAGCGCCGAAAGCAGTGGCCGGTGTAGGAAGATGGATTGGGTAAATTGAGGTATGAAGCTATTTGCTTAGGCAATCCTCCAAAAGTATTCTTACCTACGGGTTGTGTGGAACATTTGTTATTTCTGTAACATACAAAAAACCGTCTATGATCTGTGTTTTCTTTCCGCAGAACCATATATTTTTTACAAATAACAACAAAATCAATTGCACAGTTTTCTTTGGAGACTATCGTAAATGCTCTATTTACATGATTTTTGGTATTGTTTACAGATACCAAAATAGTTGATCCCAAGTCTTGGACATCATCTACTGTCAATTTTACCAGTTCATCCGATCTTAAAGCCCCAGCAATTCCCATAATCATTGCTACCTGAAATCATAGTGTATAATTATCTTAAATTAGAAACATTAACTTTTTTAGTTTACCTTAACCATCAAGTACTTTTCTTCTGGAGCGTCTATTAGAAATTGATGAACTTGCTCCTTAGTAAGAATTTTTGATTTTTTTGCCTGGTATCCAGTATTTTGTCTTTTAAGGAATGCTACTAATCGTGAGTACTTGCTGATGTCGACATTATTTTTCACGCTAAGAGTAGCTTTTATCATTGAATAATGTGACCACAGTGTTGAAGCCTTAAAATGCTTCGCCTTTTCGGCAAAATATACCAGGAGCACACTCTCGCTATGAATTTCATCTACTTCTTTTACCAGACACCAATCACAAAATTCCTTGAAGCACTTTTCGTAGATCTTCCTAGATTTTTCTGGCAATAAATTCACAACTATTTTTGAAGCCGTTTCTTCAATAGTTTCGTCACACATTTTTCCAATGCTTATTTAACGAAGCGAAGAAAATACGGGCAGTTTCTCGATATTCACAAAAAACCAATATGGCTACCCTTATTTATCGGTCGTCAAGGGTTTCCATCAGAACCAGCATGATTTTTGCGTTCGACAACTGGAAACGTCATGTTGACAATTTTTAAAAAAAGTTAGATTTCTTCAATTAAAATCGTTTGGGTCGTGCAAAAAATAGTATATACACCTCGGGAGTGAATGAATTTCTCCTCGGTGCTTTGTAGAGCCCTCGGGCTTCGCCCTCGGGCTACAAACTGCACCTCGGAAAAAAACATCATTTCACTCCCTAGGTGTATAATATACTATTGTATGCCAACACATCTGATTATATTCCTTTTATTAGTCACTTAAGTACAAACCATCGTCACTGTGGGCTTTTATGTCTATGCTGAAGACCACGTTGTTAGTGTACGAGAACGTTGATATTGGAAAATTTACTAAAGTAACCAGCTTTTTAAAAAAGAAGTCATTGGGTTATCAACCGAAAAAGTCTAGAAATTTGAGCAGACAAGATATTGATAGGTTTTTGACAGAAGCACCAAATGACAGATATTTAATGATAAAGGTATGTTTCGAAAAACTTATCGGCGTAGTTATCTAAAAATATCTTACTCTACACACAGGTGGCAACAGTATTTGGTGTAAATGGAGGGTGCCGTCGTGAGGAATTGTATAAGATGCGAGTTAACGATATTAAGGACAAAGGAGAGTATATTGTTATTGAAATTCCTGATTCGAAAACCCATGTGCCCAGAAAGTTCACTATTGTTGCCGATGGAGAAGGTTTGAATTGTTTGGAACTCTACCGTCAATATGCATCATTAAGACCGTGCCATGTTGATCACAATCGCTTTTTTATCTCCTACCGTCATGGAAAATGTACCGTACAACCGGTAGGAATTAAAAGTTTTGGCAAGTTCCCGAGTGTCATAGCATCGTTCTTGGGATTGGAAAATCCTGAAAGCTACACTGGCCATTGTTTTCGCCGGTCTTCAGCGACCATTTTAGCAGATGCAGGTGCTGATGTGTTAACCTTAAAACGCCATGGCTCTTGGAAGTCATCGTCTGTCGCTGAAAGTTACATGGCAGAGTCTGTTACAAACAAAATTAAAATTGCTAAAATGATACAAGGAGACAGAACAGTTAAGAGTGCATCTGCATCTGAAACTTTAGATATACATAATTCGAATAATTATAACGATCAGCTGCAAAGTACTAGCCACTTGACTGTTCCTGGCGCAACATTTAATTTTCATCCCGAATCGAAGTGTACTGTTAACTTTTATTCTTGTAAACATTAATAACATATTTTATTAATTAAATTATAAATTATTATAAATAGATAAGAATTGTGAACGTTAAAAATTGTACAATATTAAAGGAAGTATTTATTATAAATGTTTTTTTTTTTGAAAGGTCTTGATAGACAGAAAGGGCCTGTAAAGACGCCATGGCAACCCTTTACAGGAACCGTTCCTGTAAAGAGTCGTCTACTTAGGTAGTCTAGACGACTGTAATTGGTATCTAACAAGACAAGAGGAAATAAAAAACATTCACAGTTTGCTATTAACTAACATAATAAAATGATATTTAGTTTATAATTTACCTAATTGTATTTAGTATTTAAAAAATCCTTAATTTTTGTTGAAACATCTTTTATTATTTCACGTTTGTTAAGCGGGGCTTTCAGTCGTATCTAAAACGTATAACGGAGTGGGCCTGATCTTCTAAAGAAACAGGCGTTTTCTCTCTATAAGAAAAAAATTCCGAAAACAAGTTTATTTGTGTAGATTCAAAACGTTAACATATACAGATAAGTTATATATATAACATATATATATACCACTAACCAACCACCCCACAAAACATATGTATTGAGAGGATTTTGGCCGACGTTGAATGCATTCTTTCGGAGGTCGCGGACGTATCGGATAAAGACTATTATAGAGCGAATATCGCATACTATATTACTGATTATATGAACTAACCCGTGCAGAGCGGCCCTCTTTGTCAGACTTCTGGGTTATGCCGGAGTTTTCTAAAAAACAACCCTAATATAATTATAACTAAGTCGGACAAAAGTAATGTCACAGTCTGCATGCATCGTAAGGAATATAACGATAAAATGTTGGAATTGCTGCGTGATCATATGGTATACAAATTACTAAAGAGGGATCCCACATGTGCTTATGAGAGAAAAACTAACAGCATAATTAAAAATCTTAAAACTAAGGGTTACATTGATGACAACATGTACAAGTCACTCGTCAAACACAATTCTGCCCCACCACGCATGTATGGGATCCCTAAAATACATAAGGAGGGTTGTCCGCTCCGTCCCATTGTTTCGTGCGTCCAGGGTCACTCCACATATCTATCCAAATTCATTGCCAACATTTTAAACAAGTCGTTTACCGACTACAATAAATATAAAATAAAAGGCACTTTCACGTTTGCTGAAATGGCATATAACGTGAGAGTGTCAGAGGAAGATATGTTGGTGTTTTTCGATGTCACTAGCCTGTTTACTAACATTCCCACTGACTTGGTCATAACATTAATATCAGATCATTGGGATCTCATAGCACCTAACACCGCTATCCCAAAGACAGAATTTCTTTCGGTGCTCAGCTGGATTTTTGAGAGCGTGTACTTTGTTTTTGACAATAACTTTTACGTACAAATAAGGGGTACACCGATGGGTCTTTCCTTGTCACCCAGCATAGCAGACTTGGTAATGAACACGGTAATAAATCACGTGATGCTGAAGCTTAATGCTCCACCCACAATGATGGTACAATATGTAGATGACTTGTTTTGCATTATACCTAAAACTGAGATTCATTCGACTTTGCAGCTTTTCAATTCATTCAACCAAAGTTTAAAATTCACGTGTGAAATAGAAGAAAAAGTTACACTACCATTCCTCGATTCCTTGGTAATACGGGAAAATAACAGTATTAAATTAAGATGGTACCGAAAACCTTCAAATTCTAATCGTTTCATAAATTACTTGTCAAACTGTCCCAAGAAGTAAAAAATAAATCTCGTAAAATGTTTAAAAGACAGGATAGTTAAAATAACACATGTGGATTACCAGATAGAGGATTTGAAATGTTTACGAGATATTTTATTGCAAAACAATTACCCCAGGTACATAATTAACAAGATCCTTTTTTCAACTAAGTTCCCTGTCACAAGACCAACAGCCACTACACATACTGTGTCGGTGAATTCTATTTCTGGCAAAAACAATTCTATAATAAAATACAAGAGTATTCAATACATACCTGGCCTTACAAACAGAATAAAGATGTTGTTTAAAGATATTGTTCCCATCACTTACACGTTGGCAAATACGGTGGGCGGGCTACATACGCACTTGAAGGATCCGCTGAGTACCTTGATGAATAGTAATGTGGTATATGTACTAAAATGTGCTTGTAACGAGTACTACATAGGGCAGACTAAATAGCGCCTAAAAGAAAGAAACACATTGCATGCTAGTGACATCAGAAGACACCCTGAAAGGTGCACTTTGGCTGCGCATTTGAATAGCACTAATCACGATATAATTTTTGACAATATACAGGTGTTATTCAGAGAGAGCAATCTAGTCAAAAGACTATTCCTAGAAGCCCTGGCGATTAAGACAATAAAACCAAATATTAATAGCAGAAATGATTGCAGCAATTTCAGCAATATATATCCTGCTCTAATTCCCCAGATTACAGAAAGAATTAAAACTAGGATGAAATAGGAATTTTTCTTAAGGATATATCTATAAGATACGCGAAGTCCGAACCTGTTTTATGTTATTGTAGAGCCGTGCCATACGTTTCTATTTTTCTCATAGAAAAATATCAGTGGAATGATTTCTTTTTCTCTTAAATAATAACAACACAATTTCTAAAGACATTTACATTTTATTTGAAGACGAATAAATACACAGAATATTTGATTCCATACTTTGGGAAATTTTAAATTAAAATGTAATATACAACCTATTTATTTTTATACACTAATTTTAAAATGTACGTGTCCCTTTTTATTTCTAAAAACAAGTTTTTAATGTGTTAAATGTCAGTTTTGTTTTCTTGTGATGTACAAGTAATTATGTTAGTGCAAGTATCATTTTGACACATTGTACTTAATTATCTTGGGTTTTCTCCTAAATTGTTTTTTTTTGTGTTTTTAATAAACAGGTCTGATGAAGACTGAGATATTCAGTCGAAACGTCACATTACGTAGAAGTGTGTTTTTATCCAATTTACCTCTACCCGTAATTCTACCTTGAGTAGTAAGAAGTTTTTTCTAGTATATATATATATATAATAAATTATTCTTAGTCAGTATCTTAAAGAAATGTATAAAATGAATCTAAAAGTCATCTTAACGTAGCGTCTTCATTGAAAAATATAGCAAAGTAATAAATAGGCAAAGAAGAGCCAACTTGTAGCTTCTGTCCGCAGTTCCACAATTTATTGCAGACAACAACCAACTTCAGACAATTCTAGACTTTTCGTAAATGACACATGAGTGACAAAATATAGAAAGATGATCCGAAAATGTGTAAATAAAAAATAAAAATGGAAACTACTGAGTGTGAGTGGCTACTATATACACGTGTTTCTAACTCTCAGTTATCATCAATACAGCTCGGCCACAGCGCGTGTTGAAATAATAATATATAACATTTTATACATTTCTTATATATTGACTGCGAATAATTTAATATTTCTACTTGTATGCCTAACTCAAATTGGCATTTACACAGTACTGATTCTGATCACTAGGAACATAAATAAGTTTTTGAAGTTTGGGATTCAAAAATTGACTGTCATTGTTGTGGTAATACGCTGGTGCTCCGTCATGCAGAAACCACATTACCAGGGACAGGAAGTGATAATTACCGTTGAATTGCCTAGTAATCATATTGCAAAAATGCATTCGGTTTTTTAAAATTCCGAGTTTTAGTCGTTGATACAATTCTATGCAATATCGATGAAGCTTATAACGAGCGATTTATTGTTGACTGAGGTTCTTCTGCAGTAACACTTATATAGTTGTTTACTACTAAGATGCCGATTTTGTGTGACAGGAAGAAGACTCTCCGAATTATACTGTACTTTACCGTTAGCATCGCACGTATAAGTTTTCAAAAGTTGGTGGGAGACGTTTATTCGGGTAATCATTAAGCGAGCAAGCAAATAATTTTTCTGCCTTTCACCAAAATTTAGACTATGTCAACTAACTGCTCCTTTTGAAATGCTCATTATTATTGGAATAAACTATAGATATGACGTTACAACAAAAAGTAAAAGCTGATAAAAGTAACACAAACAAAAAAGTTCTATGTATAGGTAGTCACTTGGCACACCTGGTGTATACGCCATACCAAATTATTTCATGTTTTGTCATGGCACTCTTGAATTATAGGCAATTAAAATATGAGGTGTGGCCACCACACGACTTTCTTATACGTATGAGCGTTTCAAATTATAGAACTTTAAGAATTTTTTTATACAAAAATTATTCAAAATCCTATTTTAAGTACTTCTATTCTCTTAAAAAATCTCTATAGAATGCATACTTCGCAAGATATTATAAACAAGGTGCTACTCGCGAAGAGTAAAAGTGTTACTTCCGGTCCGAATTTTGAAATTTCATTTATACAAAAAACATTGCAAATCTAACACTATATACTTTTGTACTCTTGATAAATATATACAAAATGCATAATTTACGACATATTTCCTAAAAGTCGCTTTTCGGTAAGAGTAAAAGTGTTACTTCCGGTCCGAATTTGAAATTTTTTTTATACAAAAGATATTTGAAATTATGTTCTAAATACTTTTGTACTCGTAATGTACATGCCTAGAAAGCATGACTTGCGAGATATTCGCAAAAAACTGATTTTCGATAAGAGTAAAAGACCTACTTCCGGTAAGAATTGCGAAAAATTTTTTTAACACAATTTTTCTCAAATTTAATTTTGAATATATTTGAATTCTTTATACATTTGTTTAAACTTTGTAGTTGACGAAATATTGGCCATATTCGATTTTTTCACTGAAGTAAACTACTACTTCCGGTCTGCCGATTTTACTGAAGATCTAATAAGATCTCAAGAGGGAGATTATACTCGTAGATGAAAAATTTCGAATTGATAGCTACAGCGGTTTGACTGCTATCGTGGTTACACACAGAGAGAGATTGACACACAAACACACACAATAAAAGATATTTTTTAAAAACCACTTTCTCGGTATCAGGGGACTTCAAAACGTGGACATCTGTAAAAATCTACGTATCTACTACGTATAAGAAAGTAAAAGACATTTGTAAATGTCAGTTTTTAAGTTTAATCATAAATAACTCGAAGACTATTAACTTCAGCCATTAATAAAAAAAGTTCTATTTGAACGGGAAATCCTAATTTGAACTTATATATGGGGTATTCAACTTAAAAAAATATATCCTGTTTGTACCACTGATTTATGGATCACTCAGTATATGTGTATATATTTTTAAATTGTGAAGTAATAGCAACTCTATCAAATATAGTGCACGAATTTTTTATTATCTTAAGGCTGTTCATACGGTCGGATTTGTGAAAACGCGCAGGGGTTGTGCTGCCAATTGATTGTGCCATTACTGTAGGATATTTCTTGACGAAAATTTGTCTGTAATAAAAGGAAAGTTGGTTCTATGCTTCTATAGAATTAGATTTTCAATAACTTTCTCCACTTAAGAGAAATTCTAATGTAAAATGTGCTAAAATGACTGAATTCTAACGTATCTATAAGAAAAAATATGAACATATATCGAGAAAGTATTTCTATAGAAGCATAGATTTGTCTTTTGCAAATATCTTACAAAAATCAGAAATAAAATACATCCTTCAATAAATGTATAATCAATTGGCACCGTAAACCTTGCATTCACCAAATATGCTTATTTAACCCACTGGAAAGTGGCGCTGCATTGAGCATCTTAGCTTCAACTACCGAATGGGTGGAGACTCCAAACTGAACGTATTATAATTATTCTAGGCCCTATGCTTTAATTGAAGCGTTTTATTCTTATACCATGTTATACTAGTAAAACGCACGAAAAAATACACTTTCGTCATAAACGAAAATAATTACCTTCTATATTACTAAATTTATAATTTTATGAAGAATATTTTATATGTATATAATAATAATTACAGGATTATTTGAATGATTAATATTAATTAAAAATAATAATGTTTGCGCTATTTCAACGAGTTTTACTAGAAATATTAACATCGGATGTTGGCTTACATGAAACGTGGTTTAAATTCGCTAGTTATTTGATAACATTTGACAGTATTACAGGTTACGGTTGTTGTTTATTTTGTTATTTATTATCACTAAAAGTTCTTTTTCCAACTAACGATGCTTACCCACAGAATATACTGTTTTATTTTTAACAAAAATGTAGTTAATTTACTCAAAGTAAACTTCAGAATTCGTAAATTTTATTCATCGATCATAATGAATTTTGATCACGAAGTGGATTGTTTCGTGCGTTATTTCAAGCAGGGAGTTTTAATTATGGGTAAAAAATATGTATACACATCATTGCAACAAAAACAAGAATTCTTCTAAAGTCCTGTCAGAAAGACTAATGATTTGGCGTGAACTAGAAGATCACGTCACGGACTGCTATTTCTGTCATTTCAGGGTTTTTAAAAACAAATAAACACAAAGTAATATCAAAAATGATAGTGAATACTTGGAATATTTCCAAAAGATAAATCGAACCATATACATACATATACGAATTAAAAATTCATACATGCATGCATGAAATGGATGCACATCTGCTCCAGAGCTGGCATTACAGCAACCAACGCACAGACACAGTGTTTCAGTCTACTATGACTTCGTCAGTGTGCGACGTGGTCCGCTGCAATGCCTAAGAACTCTAAACCTCCAGTTTCTACGTCTGTTTACATGACGATGTCTATGAGAAAACCTCAGCGACATCTGTCATGCAAATGCAACGCGCCAAGGAGGTGTGGTCTATCGATAACTAGGTTATCATTCAAGACCACTGCAGATATATGTGCATCCACTATCCCGCTTTGATATTGGTACGCTACCTATTAGCGGTGTGGTCTATCGATAACTAGGTTATCATTCAAGACCACTGCAGATATATGTGCATCCACTATCCCGCTTTGATATTGGTACGCTACCTATTAGCGGTGTGGTCTATCGATAACTAAGTTATCATTCAAGACCACTGCAGATATATGTGCATCCACTATCCCGCTTTGATATTGGTACGCTACCTATTAGCGGGATAGTGGATGCACATATATCTGCAGTGGTCTTGAATGATAACTTAGTTATCGATAGACCACACCTCCTTGGCGCGTTGCATTTGCATGACAGATGTCGCTGAGGTTTTCTCATAGACATCGTCATATAAACAGATGTAGAAACTGGAGGTTTAGAGATCTTAGGCATTGCAGCGGACTACGTCGCACACTGACGAAGTCATTGTAGACTGAAACACTGTGTCTGTGCGTTGGTTGCTGTAATGCCAGCTCTGGAGCAGATGTGCATCCACTACATGCATGCATGCATGAATTTTTAATTCGTATATGTATGTATATGGTTTGACAAAGTAATATATCCAGATTCCATCTGTAAGCAAACCGTTGAAAAGAACTGATTGTGAGCTTCCAACTCCAATGCAATTTCTTCTGCAAATTTTACTGATTAGGAAGATATAAATAATGTTTTCAATGTGTCATTTTTAAGTGATCTGACGTATGTTCCTTCTGACGAACCACTTCCCGTTACGCAATCAGATCTGAATGATTTGATACGGGAGCCATATGCCCTATTCAGTCGATTTTTCTAATATTTCCTATTTTTCGATTGTTCGTGAAGTGAGCAAAATCTTAGTTTGACTGATTCGTGCTTGAATCAATTCACACTCGTTTACATGATTTTAACATCACCCAGACCTGGACAAAAATCCTGCTCCGTCTTCTTTTAAGAAGAGACAGATAGATTATCGTGGTAATCCTACACCCTACCTCCCGCTTCCACCCTCAAGATTTTGTGGGTTGCCCTTCAACTGGGTGAACCGCCTTAAGTATTAAAGAGTAAATTTGCTTTGTCACCTTTGTTGAAACACCCGATACTCACTTCTCCTCTGTCCATTTGCTGAAGTGCGCAGTCGTTCTAAAAAATAAAACTTGTTACACGAACGTCAAAGGGGACGCCGAGGAGTGAGACTATACTATTCATTTATTATACTTTGGTGCATTATAAAGAAGCATTCTATGAGTATATGTACTTAACCTTGCTCGCATATTAGCACTTGTGATAAAAGTAGTCAGTAGATTTATGCACGACAATGCATCCAATATCCTATTAAATCTGTAAGGTATTATCTGAAAACAATGAGCTTATAGTTATTGAATTGGTCAGGATATGTATAAAATAGTTATAAAAGAATTTAATCATCACGACGTACGAGCAAATAGGGGTTGAACGAAAAGATTGAAGTTACTTGGCCGCGAAGTGAAATGAGATAGTATTAACTTTTAAATGAAGGCTTTCTATTTTTATAACTTTTTGAATAAAGTAATCTATATATTTTTTATCATTTTAAAATCGACGTTTTACATTAAAATGTGCCTATATAGTTTCTAAATAAATGCCTATACCGAGGCCTATACTTACAGTTCAAATAACAATAGTAAATTACAGTAATCGATTCCTTTGAAATGTGAATGTTCATGTTTTCAAGCATAGTTATTATCTCGTATTTTCTATTTCGTGATATTCTTTACTTTACGAAGTGAGATATATAGAATTAATATAAATAATGTGAAAGAAACATGGAGAAATATATTTATTCTGTGTGTCCAGTACTAAAATGTGTTATTGTTATCGAAAATAGTTCTCCAAAATTATTATTCTCAAAATATACATGGACGCTATACAGTATGTCCCAAGATTGAGTTTACAAGAGGAAAAAAATCTTATTTTTGATTTTACAATAAAATGCTAAAGGAATTAAATTTTATGCTTCATTTCAAATGATCGAATCAGTAACTGGAATTTTAATTCCTCTTATGTATGTTCCCAAAATTTTGTTTTCATTTTTGTCTATTATTTTTTGTGGTGGACGGCTTTGACTTCAAAACGACAAACACTAATTTATGTGTCAAAAATAACTTCAAACTGTAATTCTGGAATTTTTGGTGAAAATGTTAACGTTATCACAAAAAATATATTTACTTCAATGTTATGGTATTGGGAGAAAGAGCCGTCGCGTTGCGGAAGAATTTAATGAAAAATTTCCCGGAGTCATTGTTTCCCGTATGGGTATAAGGAATATGGTGAATTTTTTTTTGGAAACTGGTTCTGTTCTGAATTTAAAGAAAAAGAAAATAGTACGTGATGAAGATGATGCTTCTACAGTTTTAATTATGGATTCGGTGGAAGATAATCCTAAACTTTCATTACAGAAACGGGCGCTTTAGCTAAATATGAGCAAATCCCATATTCAAAGACTTTTGAAGGAACGTAAATAATACCTATTTTTAATCATACGTTAGAACCGGGAGATGACGAAAAGTGTCTTTATTTTTGCATGTGAATGGGAGATAAAATAAGAACCAAAATTTTCACAAAAGCATTTTATTTTCCGAAGAAGCAACTTTTACTAGCAATGGCACCGTTTCGTCACAACATGTTCGTCATTGGAGTGATACCAATCCTCACTTTAGAATTGCATCAAAACATCAATTTTTTTGTTAAGGTAAACGTGTGGTGTGCTGTTTCTTACCATGGAATAATAGGCCCATATTCTTTTGATGCTAATGCAAGTCAGCACAATTATTTGGAAATGTTAAGCAACTTTTTCTGGAATGGTTTAAGTGAACTTCCACTTGCTTATCGGCAGAGGATATATGTTCAACATGATGGTTGTCCGGCCCACCGTTCGAGCATTGTTGCTGCCTGGCTCTATCAAAATTCGAAAATTGTTGGATTGCCTTGAATGGTCTTGTTTTGTGGCCTCCAAGATTATTTTAGATTTTTAATTGTGGGGACGGTTAAAGCAACTAGTCTACATGGAAAACTTGCCTAACAATGGAAGTATTAAAAATAGTATTAGAGATGCTGTTGCGTCCTTGACACTCGAACAAATTCGCAACAGGAACTGCGGCTTAGAGTCGAATTGTGTGCTGAAAGGGGTGGCGACTTAATAGAATAGTTTTAAACATTATTGTTTCTAACCTACTCCTTTTTTTAATGTTGTGATTGAAAAAACATAAAATAAAACTTTGTAATTCTAAATAGGGGTTTGACAGTTTCGTAATTCTAATTACAGATTTGGTCATTTGAAATGAAGCATAAAATTTAATTCTTTTAGCATTTTATTGTGAAATCAAAAATATGATTTTTTTTCCTCTTGTAAACCCAATCCGGGGACATACTGTATAATACAAAACACAGCCTTTATCTATTGATGTAATTATAATTAATTCTTTGAAACTAAAACTTCTACATTTATTAGTTCGTGGTTAGTACGAAGTTTCAACAAGTATGTCTAATAATAATTAACTATTCATAGTATATTCTAACAAATAATAAGTTCTTGACTGAACCAAGTAAATTTCAAACAAAATTTATTTGCCAAGAACAAGTATATATTATAGAGCAACAGTCACTTTTAATTGTTTCTAGAACGAATGTAATTTTAAAAATGTATAATCACGTACATTGTTTTCTTCAATAATACACAGAGAAGGTTTCTAAAAGCTTAAGTAAACAATATTCTCGCTTACATTATCAAAACATTTTTAGTTTTTAATTTTTTCCCGAAAAATGGCTAACAAATGATAAATTGTTTCTTTAGAGGTTTGGTGGATGCGCCGAGATTCTTGTGTTTCATATCACCGAATTAATGCAGTACACAAATATTCTTTAGCAGTAATGCGTACTACAGAAATGTAATTAAACTAATCTGTTATCATGACATAGAAGCGTCTGCACTCCGTAACGGTTTAATTAGAGTCTGTATATATATTGTGCATGCATAAGGCTTAGGAGACACCCGTATTTCAGCGTCCGTACGTACGATAAGTTCAATAATAGATATTTTATATTAAGTGTGCGTTTTTACTTTCTCATTAAAGAAGTAATATAAAATATGTAATGTTTGAATGTTTCTATTTTTTGTTATTATGGAGTATTTCCACATAAGTTTAGTTATATATAGTTAACATCCTTTACTTATTTAAAAAAGACAATTTATATAGTATTACTTATTTTGTATTTTCTATTAACTTAAAGCATACATTTCCGAAAATAATTAAACGCAACATAAGCTACATACCATCTTTTTAATCAACACTAAGGATGGTTTTCTTCATTAAATTTCAGTATATGTGTGAAAATTTGAACACAGTCTTTAATGAAATGTAATTCATGATGCAACTTTAAGCTACAACGAATTGAATCTGTTTCCTTTATATAATTGAAGGTTAATAATATGTACCTCTGATAAAATGTGTAATATACAGGATGAGTTATTTCCGCGTAATAGGTTAAGTAGATTGTGCTTTTATGAATGAAGATCTTTCGAAACGACTTTTTCCCTATGAAGATTTTTCATTGGGAGCATTTTTAAATTTAGTTTGTATTATACAGATTGTTTCATAAATTGGGGGCTGACCATAGTTATAGCTTTTTAAATAGAATAGCTTTATATATTATAACATTTGTGTATTTCACGTACAATATAATAAAAGTAATAAGATATAGTATAGACCTAAAACCCAAAGTTTTCGATTTTTACCATTTTTCTGAAAAATGTAGTTTCCAAGAAAATATATTTCTCGAAAACGACGTATTAGATGGACACATTTTTTGGTAGTGTTGTTCAAAATAAAAGGACCTAATACAAACATGTTTATTTTTTAGAACAACTAGCTAATTACATGTGCAGAAAAGTTGATTACACTTACATGGCACTATTTTCTCTAAAAGTCATTTTTTTCAAATAGAACATTTTTGAATTCCTTACTAATCGCTGTTTGACAAAGCTACAGTGTTAGCGAAATGCGTCACAGCCTTTACATTTTTGTAAATATAGTGAAGATCTAAACAAATTTGTTGTTTTATTTTACGTTGAGTACTAATTTTTACACCAAAAACATAAATATCTCTAAGCTCCCTTTTTTTTGGAGAAATACATTATATATTAATGCCTCTTAAGTGAGAAGCAAACTATTAAATGTCATCTATACAATTGTCAATTTCACAGCAAATATCATTGCCCACCATAACTTATTCAAATAAAAAACTTGTTGCCACAATTTAAACAAAAACTCACAATTAACTTTAAAAAATCATAGCGTCTTCAATGTTTTTGGTGAGAAATTTAGTAACCCATTCAAAAATAAACTATACTCTATACAGGCTGTTCCAGTTCCAAAATCGAGTTTTAGACAAGAATGTGTCATGTAATTTTAATCCAATTTTCTGGACATGTAACTGCTAATTGAAATAAATAATTTGCTTATATTATGATCCTTAATTATGAACAACACTACCAAACATTGTCTCTTTCCAATATGTTGTTTTGTAATTTTATAAAAACACATCTCCTATTTTCTTTAAATCTCTCCATTTATTAAATTGTATTGGTTTTTCTTTTGGAACATTTTCATTCAGTGACGGTTGCAAAAATTCAGTATGATAGACATTTTAAGGCAAGCGATATTATTTACTATGAGTTTTTGTGGTATTATCCATGAACAAGACCAATTATTTCATGTCCATTTCTAAGATTTATGAGATTGTGACAAAACGTTTTCTCATTTTAGTAGAAGTAAGTGATGTGACTTTAGCTGAATCTCAAATAAAACTCTTGCACATCTCCACAAAATTATCTTACCACTTCGTCAGACGAAGATCGTTAGAGAGTAACATACGCCTGAAGATGATAAATGAGATTTTACTGAAACGTTGCACCGGTCCTTCTCAGGACGCCAGCACTTCCATGCGGGAAGACACCCGAAACAACGCGATCGCACATTACACCCTAGAAAATCTGCGATACCATATACAGTGTGACCAGTGAAGTCCGCATCATATGGGATTTTTTTTTATTAATAGATTTATTCTAAATTTGAGTTTGGCATCAATTTCTGCTTCGGTCAATATGAAATTTAACCAAAAAAATAATAGTCACGTGATTCGCATTATCTGTCAAATTTAAATTTTTTTCCAAAAAAATTCAAAAGTGGGGTTATTTCTCAAAATATCGAAAAAAGTTATTAGAAAAAGTTTTTCTAAAAACAATTTTAAGCTCATATGCAAAATTTCAGCTGCATAAGATAATTTAGATTTTTTGCCAATTTTTTTGTAAATTGCACCACTGTTGCGAAATAAGACAACGCAACCTACATAAAACTTCTTAGTTTTAACAATGCTTTATTCCAGACACATTTTCTTTAAGGCAGCGCCATATTCAATGTGTGTTTTTCTACAAAATCCAAATAGGGCTATTAAAATTTGGTCACATGTGATGCAAAGTTTATTTGTTTTTGACCCTGTATAAGGTAACTTCATAAAATAACAATTTTTGAAAATGTAGTTTGTGTCTAAAAGTAATACACATTAATATTAAGAAAATAGTGTAATTGAAAAGTCAAATTTTCTAATAAAATAATCATAATACATTATAAAAATGAAACGCATTTAAAATTCCACCTTTTCAATTAATAACAATATGTATTTTTGGTATTTGAATATTAAATTAAACATAATTTGAAAAACCCAAAAATTAAAATTACATTTCTGTGTGCCTCCCATTGCGTTCAATACAAACAATTGTTCTTCTTGATACATATTTAATGGAGTTTCTGATACTAAGGGGCCTTATTTCTAAAATACAGTTTCGAATCACCGTTTCCAAATGATCAACATTACGGAAAGGTTTTTCTTTGTAAACTTTTTGTGTTAGGTAACACCACAAGAAAAAATCAAGTGGGGTTAAATCCGGAGACCTAGCCGGCCAGTATTGCTCCATATTACGCCCAATTACTTTGCCCCTAAATATTTCCAAGAGGCGTTCTTGAACCCGTCTTGTAGTATGGATGGGAGCATCGTCTCACTGGTACCACAAATTATGCCTTATTTCAATAGGCATATGTCCAAAACTTCAATGACCTCGGTGTTAAGGAAGCATAGGTATTCTTCTGAATTTAAATTGCCTCTAAAAAAATAAGGCCCAACAACTTGATCGTTTAAAATACCGCACCACACATTAGTTTTAAAGGAATACTAGTCCTTGCATTCTATTATAAAATTTGGATTTTCTTGAGCCCACCATCTACAATTTTGAGAGCTAACAACGTCGTTTGAAGTGAAAGTGGTCTCGTCGGTCCATAAAACGTGAAACGGAAAGGACACATTTTCTTCTTTTTCCCCCTACCCCCCTACCACAAATTATGCCTTATTTCAATAGGCATATGTCCAAAACTTCAATGACCTCGGTGTTAAGGGAGCGTAGGTATTCTTCTGAATTTAAATTGCCTCTAAAAAAATAAGGCCCAACAACTTGATCGTTTAAAATACCGCACCACACATTAGTTTTAAAGGAATACTGGTCCTTGCATTCTATTATAAAATTTGGATTTTCTTGAGCCCACCATCTACAATTTTGAGAGCTAACAACGCCGTTTGAAGTGAAAGTGGCCTCGTCGGTCCATAAAACGTGAAACGGAAAGGACACATTTTCTTCTTCTTCCCCCTGGTACCAAAAAGAGAATCCCAAACGTATGTCAAAACCTTGTTCCTTAAGAGTATTTATAAATTTAGGTTTATATGGCTTAAATTTATTTTTGTGCAAAATATTCCTTACACTCTCTCTTTGAACGTCAGTTCTGCGAGAAACATGTCTAATACTAGTTTGACCATGTCCACAATATCTAGGCAAACATTTAATTGGACTTCTTCACTATGTTTATGGGATTGTGAGGTTTTTTAAATGAACTTTCCACCGATCCAGTTGATTTAAATTTCACCATAATCCTACTCACAGTAGATTGTTGCACATTTTTGCCCGGATGCCTTTCATTAAAAATGTTGGCACCTACACGATGACTTGTGTTTTCACCACATATTAATACAATTTCAATTCTTTCCTGTACAGTTAACATTTTTTTATTTAATACGCAATATTAATTAAAAGCCACTATGACAAACAGAAAGTGATTTGACTGTCATTAATAAAGCAAGGGCTTGTTGATCTTTTTTATCATTTGTTTTGCGGCCAACTTGTGTTTGGTGCATCATCGTAAGGTACAAAACTAGTTAATTATTTGGAAACTGAACTTAAATAATAAAAGACTATTTTTACTTTTTATAACATAGCTCCATAACAAATTGCTTGCGACAAATAGTATGTAGGTATTTTCTTGGAGATTCATTGTTTGTGTGGAATCTTTCGTAAAAATTGTATTCTAAACAAAAATGTCTGAAACTGTACTTGGCCACTAATTTACACGTTCAAGTGGAAAATAGTGGCCAAGGCAAGAAGAATTCAAATGATGCTCTGGTAATAAGTGATATATTTTATACGCACTATAAGATGGTATTATTATCATAAAGAGTTTTGATCTTAAAATATTTGTAAATGTATACATACAGAAGATTTTGGATAATGAAAAAGTAGTTTTTGCAAAAATGCCTCCCTCTCTCTCTCTCTCTCTCTCTCTCTCTCTCTCTCTGACAGAATTATATTAAATTAGGCAACACAAAGCCTATACTAGGAAAATTCTTTACTACAACTACCGTTAATAATGATACATAGAGATCTATGTATCTCTATACCTCTACCTCTAAATAAAATATGTATTTTATATAGAATTTAATTTAAAAATACTTTACTGCAACTGATGCTCGTGGCTGTAAATATCTGAAATTATAAAAGAAATATTTCAGTCTGTTTAATGACACATACTGAACCTAATTAAATAGACAAAATACATCCAAACATTTTCAAACACCCTGACAATCTTGTTTATACCACTAATTCATTGTATAACGTATATATTCTGTAATAAACTTTAACTTTATATTCATTAACGGAATATGCAACATATCCAAACTTTAATATCGAAAACATTCTGAAATAAATTACATCATTTTGTATTAAGAATAGGGAAGGAAATTGGAATTATAAACAAACAGTGCGACAAACGAATTGTATTATATTACTTTCGCAATGTAATTGCTTTATTTTTTAATTATTTCTTTGAGAAATTTAACGTGCGAAGCCTGAAGTTATAATTACTTTATTATGATTCTTGTACTACTGCATCTTTTAATTAAAATCGTAAATCAACGTTTACGTGTGTATCAAATACAAGTTTATATTTTATGTTTGATGTAAATCCAGGAAAGGCTGTTTATATTGCAATATAGGAACACGGGACTGTTTTTATATTTTGGTACTGGGTAGTTTTTAACTTTACCTTTATTCTATATTACAAAACATTTACATTATTAATTATACGAACTATCAATTTGTTTTGTTGCTTATTCTCAATTTATATCGAACTTATCACTCACAACTCTCAAATTTATTGTTGTAGAATTGTTTGTTGTATACGGAAACAATTATTCTTTTAAATTTTGTTGATTTCTAAATTGTGAGTAATAAATGCTGTCTGTATATTCTAAGGACCATGTTGACTGTGTTGTAAAGAAATTGAGACAAGAGATTGATTTCCTTGTTTGACTTAGAGGGAAATTAATTGTACATACATATTCTTAGTTATAGTACTAGAAATATAAGTAGTATTAGATTACCATTATTTAAGAAAGGCTGCTTGCAGGATAGTGTATTTTATAAATGAATAAATATGTACAATAAAATGCCTAAAGAAACGAAAATGTTTCGTTTCTTTAGGATAGTTTAAAAAAAAATTATAAGATGTATTAGATATAAATTTAGTATATGAATAATAACATTGTAACCATTGTACCATTTATTAGATGAAAAAAACTTGCTTATTTACATGATCCAGAATCACAAGCAACGTTCAGTTGCCATTGAGAAATCAGCACTTTGAATGTTTAAATACTTTGTCTTTGGTAATGAATAATACAATATTTAAGATACACCAATAATAGTTGCAGAAACCATGGCTTTCAGAATTCTATAGAGTGCCTTTGAGACCAGGGCAAGATAAATTCGTTGATTGCTTTGACCTTTCCAAATGTGTACTTGCAAACAGATCTGTGACTCACTTTTGATGTTTGTTGGAGACAAATCAGATTTAATTATAAACCGAATTGTCAATGAAAATTAAGAGTGACTTCATCTTCATGATTATAACAATCGATGCCGATGAAGTATTGTAGTTTTGGCAAGACCTTCTAACAATTTCGTTGACTTAGAAATCCTACTAATTAGTATATATCGCCTGAAAGAGAGAGAAAGAGAAAGAGAGAGAGAGGGCGAGAGAGGGGGGGGGAGAGGGAGAGAGAGGGGGCGAGAGGGAGAGAGAGAGAGAGGTAGAGAGAGTGAGAAAGGGAGGGAGGGAGAGATCTCTTATTACTTGACGAGAAGGCGTCAGTGGCATTGGAAAAATTAAAAACCTGCCTTATAACTAAAATTTATTATTTATTGTTTATTTCCGAATCAAAATTTATGGAGATAAACGTTAAGAAAAAATGAAGGGGTTATAGCAACGGTTGGGCAACATTTTGTAAAAAATATCTAGTGGTACAGAAGACAAATTCAATGATACATTTCATGCTAGTTTTGCTGGTGTGGAAGTGGTCTTTCATAGTGTATTTAGGGCCAGTATTTCAGTCTCTGTATAAAGTATAGTATAGTTGTCTTCCGGATAAAATTATATTGAAGTTTATAATCTGACCTATAACCATTTTCGGTATTTCAAATAGTAACAAGTATAAATACATCCTAAAGATAGTTATCCCCTAAAATAACATATTTCACACATATCTTGGTAACACTTATTTGTTTCCAATACAAAGATATGAGTAGAAAGGAAAGTTATTATACATTAGTGGCTTGCAAAGGACAAGAGCGGAAAAAGTGTGCGTATCCTTGTATCACTGTAACTAGTATACACAGATAACCTAGGTCATTGTGTTTTGAGGTTATTTTGTAAATACATACATCACAGAATTATGAATACGCCGAAAAAACGGGCAGTAAATTTTACAAAACAGGAGTCGTAAGTATAATGTATCATTACCTATTAATACGGAGTAAGAGCGAATTTTCAATCTTTGCTACTAAAAAACAAATTTTGTATTACTTCATTTTTCGAAATTATTTGGTCGAAATCCGATATGTTGTCTAGATTGTTACATATATTTCCAAGTTATTTTGTTCATGCAATTATTCATTTAAGGTTTGAAAATTTTGATGCATTGTGAAAAGTATAAACACATCCAACAGTTAACCTATAAATTGAACTACCTTGTGATAACTTCCGAATATGCGAGTCCTTTTGACTGTTTTCAACCTTCATTGTCACTTATCTTCCGGATAAAACTCATAATACTGCCGTTAACTACTGTGTAACTTTATCCTATGACTTATCTCGAAGATAACCGTTATTTGAACTTCGAAAGACAGAAATATCGAAATATCTTCGGTATATCGCTTATACTTAACTTATACTCAGATCGAAATAATAATAATAATTTATTATTGTGATGTACCTTTATTTTGCTTTCAGAGTTTTAATGTAATGTTAGTTCAAAACTAATTTAACTTTTAATTTGTTATTAACTAGATGGTATAAATATATTATATAAAACAATTGTCGTATCCATCAAACTTTCTATTAATAGTATACTGTCTTCGGTATTAGGATAAAACGGAAAAAATAAAACTGTCAATTACATATGCATCGTTTCGTTCATTTAATCAATAAACTTATTTAAAGTTCTGGCATCTGCGGTACACAAACAATTATATTATTAACTAAGAAGTGTGTCCTTATATTTAAATTGAAATATAAGGTATAGTTTGTTGCAAATTATAAGAATATAACTTTGAGCGCCTCTAATGCCTTTATTGCACCACCTGCAGCAATAAGTAGATTCATACGTTGCAAATAGGTAAACCATACCCGTTCAATATGGAGACCAGGTATAATAATTATCGTCATAGAAGGTGGTGCAATAAAAGCATTACAGCCGTTCAAAGAATTATTCTTATAATTTGAAATAAACTATACAATAGAAGTGTTATCTGTTCATGTGAATGATTATACTTATATTTGCTAGTCCATAATTTATGAGTGGGCAAAGAAAGAGAGTTATATAAAATTTTGCGTCATATTATAGATCTACATTTGGCAATCTTTTGGTATGAAGGTGAATGACTGTAGGCAAAATCCAAGCCGTAGAAGCTACACGAAAAATCAAGATTTCAGTGGTAAATCACTTAATTTTCTTGTACCCACAACTACGATACCGGCCAAACAGCTAAAGCTATTAATTCCATACTTTGTATGTACGAGTATAATTTTCCTCATGAGAGCAGAATAGATTTTCAGTTAAATCGATAAACTGGAAATAGTAGTTTGATTCAGAGAGTAAATTAAATTTTAGCAATACCTGGTCAACTGGTAAGTTTAGATAAATATCTACAAAATACAAAACTACTCAAAAGTAAATTTCAGAACAATTTTATGAAAATAAGTTATGCGCTTATATATCAAGCCTATACATTAAGTTCTACTAATTAAAATTAGCATTATGAAAATTCTAGAGACATAGAGTTTACTCTTTTATAGAGTGTAGTTGACATTTCTAGAAGCTTCTATGATTTGAAAGAGTCACGATGTCAAAAAAATTATTGAAAAATTGCTGTCACTGTTAGAAGTACATGTGCTAAGTTGTGTTTAGTTTATGCTGTGTATAGAGATTTGAGACGGTCAATTTCTCGATAAAATGAGCGAAACTAAAGTTGAACATCGCAGAGTAATAAAGTTCCTGACAAAGGAAGGCAATGGTCCAAAAGCAATTCATGAAAGAATGGTTGCTGTATATGGGGAAGATACACCATCTTATTTCCAAGTAAAATATTGGTCTAAACTCTTTCGATGGGGCCGAGAGTCAATCAATGATGACCCAAAGTCCGGACGACCCGTTGAAGCTCGAACTGAAAACATTGTGCGAAAAGTCGAAAATTTGGTACTGAAAGACCGGCGTGTAAAGATCTCTGTCATTGTCAATGAAGTCTGTATATCCGAAACAAGTGTTCTCAAAATTTTGAATTACGATTTGGGTATGAAGGAGGTGTCTGCACGGTGGATACCCAGATTGCTTACACCTGAACAAAAACTGTGCAGAAAAGAAGTTTCTCAAGAAAATTTGGTCAAGTTGGAGAGGGACAAAACATTTTTATCTCGAATTATTACCGGAGATGAGACTTGGATATATTACTGGAACCCTCCTACTAAACAAGAATCCATGCAGTGGGTTCATAAGGGCTCTCCACCACCAAAAAAGGCCAAGACACAATTTTCTGGAAAAAAACTGAGCGCAACTGTTTTCTGGAATGCTGAAGGAGTTTTGCTAATTGAATATACGCCGAGAGGGTCTACCATAAATGGAGAGGCCTACGGAAACACAATTAAAAATTTAAAAACTGCTCTGGAGGAAAAACGCCGGCATTCTTATCCACAAAAAAACTTGTTACTGCACGACAATTGTCGGGTTCATAAGGCAAACAAAGTTCAGCAGATAATCAATGACTGGGTTTATAGAGTTAAGGCATCCACCTTATAGCCCCGACCTAGCTCCGTCAGACTTCTTCTTATTCAAAAATTTAAAAAAGCATCTCAGAGGAGAGCGTTTTGCTTCTGATGAAGCACTCAAAGAAGCTGTTCAAGAATATTTTGCCGGGATACCGAAGCGATTTATTTCTGAGAGTATGGGGCAACTGGAAAAAAGATGGAATAAGTGTATTAGTGTTGAAGGGAGTTATGTAGAAAAATATTTTTTTTTGTTCTCTTATGTGCTTTTTTTCATGGGTAGGTAGATAACATAAAAATACGCCCTCGTATATATACTAATTCTATTCTGTTCTTGTTCTGTTAAATCACATTAAATTTAACCGAAAATAATGTTTAAGAACAGTATCTTTTATTCATACTTATCTTTAAATATTCTTTTTGTTCACTTCAGCAGCTGAATTCAAGAGTAAGTAAAATAATGCTCATAATGACTTCTCTTATCTTTAATAGAAAGTAAAAATAAATGTATCTTAATCTTCACCACCAATAGAAACTCTCGGTGTCGGATAAAAGTACAACATCTACGTTTTCAGTGCGATTTTTCTTTCTTTCGGTTTTAGCGCTCCGTCTAAAGCACAAGGTTTCATTTATAATTAGATGTAAGTACCATTCAAAATGAAAATTTAATCTGGGTTATAAGAGAGAAAAGTTGAGATCTGAAAGAAAACGTATCTACATACCCTCTGAAGTCTGCGGGATGTACTTTACGGAACTGCATCTATAATAATGTGGTAAACTATACCTACCAACTTTGATAGTAAAATCTTTAATTTACGAGGGCATATATGTATTACGTAGAATTCCCTCTATTAATAGGCATTTATCTCGAAAAAGTTCGTTGTTAAGTCGATGCAATATAAATCATTTTTTTCAGATCTTTGATAATATAGATCATTGCATCCTGTTACATAACTTGAGCTCCTTTGTTTTCACCTGGTTTAATTAAACTAATTAAGTCTTACTTACAAAAACATACCAACTACGATTTATTTAATGGATATGGTTCCTACGAACCTTCAGCTCCGATGTACCTTGGTTTAGATATTTGTTTCTCATTATATTTATAAATGATCTTTTGCTCACTTTCAGCTTATCTGATGATCTTTCAAGATCTGTAATTCTATTAATAATAATACCAATGCAATTATTTTACGATTAAATAATTTTGTCATTGCTGGTTAGTGCGAATTCAAACTAAAATTAAATATAAATAAATTCAACTCTGTCACATCCTCTAATATACAAATAATAATATTTATGCTTATGAAGTAGCCAGTCGTGATCTTGGCATCATATTCAATCAGCTGCTCTAAGCTTCAATATTTATATTGATGAAATATGGTATTCATCATATAGGTCGTAGGGATTTATTTGCAAAACTTCCAAGCATTCCACTATACTAAACCTTCCTTCTCTATTTTCTACAAAGTTTACTTTAAGAAACCCGTTTTGGTTGATTAAAATCTTACTTTGTCGCTCTCTAATTTTATTCTTTTAAAGTTGGTAACAAAAATCAAACATGGAACCAAATATAAACGTTTTAATGAAACAATCGTTTGTAATCGAAAAAATAATCAAATACTATCATAAAAAAAATTCTCATTTTGAATTATTTACTGTAACACTAAAAGATTTGTGAGCATTAAAGGATATTCTTACCAGCATTGAGAAACTCTCTTGTGTTTGAATTCTTAGAAATTGATGGATTCTGATTGATTTTGGTGCTTGTATTAGGTGCACTAGACAGTATTTGAGCAACATCAACATTTCTTGATGGTATTATTAATGTAACCTTCATAGATAGCTGAACATGTCCTTCCTCGATGACGGTTCATTGTTTTTAAGTCTCCAGAACTACTAACAAAGTGTGTTACACTTGAACTTCTAAAGCTATGTGAAGAGTTCAAGATTAGATAATTTTAAGTGAGTAGCAATGCTTTAGGGTGCTTTTCCTATTATATTAATAGCCGTTTGACTATTTCCACAAAACATGTATTGTAGGTAAAAACGTTTATGTGTATAACATGACTGATGGGAAGAACACAATAATATTTTTAACCAAATCAATCCATAACCTTTCTGTTATAATAAATTCTAAAAGTATTGATATAACTATTATAACAAAATAATTTAGAGAATTAGTAAAACACTACTACAATTATGTCTGTTTCTTAATTTCATTTCCAAATATGTTTTATCATCAGCTTATATTATGAAACAGTTAATATGGTCTGTTTCTAAAATCTAATCTTTAGATAATCTTTTTAAATATGCAAGTAGAGACATATTTGTATTTTTATAAATATTTAATCCACAATCTTAACATTACCTATTTGGACTACAAGGAAGATGCCTTTTCTATTTAGCTTTCGTTATCAACATAAGTAATATATTATTTTCGGTAATGTTCGGGATATTATTTTCTTGACAAGTTAGATAGTACTGGAATTATGTTTGGTAGATATGTCTACATTTTATTGCAGGAAGATTTTGTAAATTATCTTCGGCTATTTCCCGAATCTCCTGGGATGTAAACTTATTTTTTCCCAATTATGTTGATTATCGGAAATAATTTATTACACAAATCACTCTAACGACCAGTGCAATTAACATTAAAAAACTGAGTTTCTAAAAATATCAAAACGTATCTCATAACTCTTATTTAAAGTCTTTTAATATCCGAAATAGAATAAAATAAAATGAAATACAGGTTTCATAAGACACTTCGCGCACCCGCTCTTTAAATTTGAACGCGTGCGCAAAAATCATGTTTTGTGGAAATTGTATTTTAGTATTCTATTTTGGCAGCTATTATCAATTGTCTTTTAGTCTATTACTGTAACGATACATATTCAAACATTCATATTAATAAAATTATATTTTTTGGGAATATATATAGCCCCATGGACTTTCACGTTTATATAGCTCAAGTATGTGTTTGGCATAAATGATACTTCTGGTTGACAAAACACTTTTTATCCATGTTTTAACACAAATCTATCACGATTGATTACAGTTTCAATAACTTAAATGTTTAAACTCCGCTGGTACTCAGTTTGAACAGTCATTAGTATGCTGGACTATGAAAACATAGCTTAGAACTATTTTTACGTCAGTCCACACCATATGGCTTTAGAAAATATAACGTAAGTTCTTAAAATACTGGCTTTCTAGAATGTGATTACAGGTTATATTGGTCAATAAAAAGCTATTATGTGCGTCAGTTTGTGATTGTGTAGCTTCTGAACGACTTGACGATTTAGGTCATATTCACAACATATTTTTTTTGTCGATACGATGGTTCATAGCTAGCGAGGATCCGATAGGTGGTTCTGTGGTCGAGTTATTTATGTATATGTATTGGGTGTTCAGAAAAATCAGAAGTCAAAGTAATCCTTGAAAATTTGAAGTCTTGTCTGAGATAGAATAGATTCTGACAATTATTGACAGACAACAATTTACATTTAATATTTAGTACAAATCATAGTCTTAAGTTAGGACATATGATATAACCAAATATCCGGTATGTGTGATATTAATTTCACGAACTTTGATCTGTGGTTTCCGTGGCTGGGGAGCATTTCCGTTAGCGTCGGCTGGTGGGGGTCTGTTGATGGCAATCGGTTTGGGTCTGGCTATGATAATTAAATGTGGTTGTAACAACAAATGCCAGAGTGTGAGGTTATTATTGTCTATAGTTATTTTTATATCACTTTACTGTGTTTTGCTATCCGTATGGATTTTGCATACTGTTCGGTGCAGTGGAGTTGGAACTTGCTCCGCGATTGGGTGCACTGTTACTTTTACTTTTACTTTTACTGTTACTTTCATTATTATCTCTTTTTTATTGTTATCTTATTTTCTTTTTTGCTGTATATGCTTTTGTATAGTGCATAAATTGTAAATTGTCATGTAATTGGATTGTAATCTGTTGGGCAATAAAATACTATTATTATTATTATTATTATATAATCGTCAGTGTGTCTTTTAGCGATCGTGTAACTTCTGAACGACTTGACCGATGGAGGTCATATTCACACAATATATTTGTTTTTTCAATGGTTCATAGCTATGCTAGGATTCGAAGGTGACGGTATAGCCAAGTTATTAACAAGTTCTATATTTAAGGACCAAAGTGACTCATATTTAGTGAAGTTTATAGAAACAAAATGGAAAAACATTATTTTCAATATTTAAAATGATTTAAATGTAAGAAAAGAATTCTATTTTATTTCGGTAAAATTACGCATCAGTCTAATAGATGATGCTTTCAACTACTAACATTAAAATTGGGTTATACCGGGTGTCAACGAGATCATGTATCAGCCCGCCATTTATTTATTAGTTAAAATAAAACTTTGAAATTCGGACCGTATATATGAGTGATTGGTGGGCTTCTTCAGGTACACTCAGTTTTTCTATTGCACTTCCGGTAAAACCGGAAGTGACGTTAATTTTGAATTTTTAAATACAACGTTTATTATTTCTGTTCATATTCTGTTTCCTCTAAAAATTTGCCATCTAGTGCAGGTTAACTTTTGACATTTATGTCAAAGATGGCGGTATCTGTTAAATTTATACATTAAAGTGAAACTGCTTCGCAACAATTGTCGAAATGTAACAACCATCAAAGTTAGCTTTGAAAACAATTAAGAAACGTATTTTTCACATTTACACGCATTGGCGAAGGAAACATGTATTTCACGTTGAAATTACTAAAGAAAATAAGATTTTTTTTTTTTTTCATTTTCAAATGACAGGTACTCTTTTTTTTAAATAGTAACACCTATTTTTTATTACAGTGCCATATTGGCATAATTTTTAGCTTTCAAGTGATATAAAATATGCTGTGGTTTAGTGGTAGACAGGTAGTACAGAATATAAAATGTTTTAAAAGTACATAGTCTAATTCCAAAGCAACAGAGCAATTACACGTCAAATGAAAAAAACACATTTATCATAGGAAATAAACGTCACCTGTAAACAACTAACAGGCTGTGAACTGTCAATACAAGTTGATTGATAGTTCACGTTATTTTTGTGTATTGTTTAAAAGTTATTTTATAGTTGTACAGTAAACAATACATATTTGGTAATGTATACACGAAATGAAAAAGTTGATATTCTTTTGATTTATGGAGAATGCCGTAAAAATTCAAGAGCCGCTGCAGCGCTCTATGCACAGCGCTTTCCAGACCGACAGCACCCACCCCCAAATTATTTTATAAGAGTAGAATCTCAATTCAGGAGCGAAGAAGACGATCCACAAAATAATAATGTAAAGCTTATTGTTGACGAAGCAACAGAAATTAATGTACTCGCCTTAGTTGAAGTTGATAAAACGGTTTCCCTCCGACAAATCGGTCGCGAGTTAACGATTAGTTATGAATCTCCTCGAAAAATTCTAAAGAAACATAACTACAAATCTTTCAAGTATCAGATCAACCAACACCTGTTCGAAACCGATTTTGTGAGAAGGTTAGAGTTTTGCAACTGAGCTGTAGATAATATCCGAAGAGACGGTAATTTTGCTGGTAACATTTTTTTTTCCGATGAATCAAGATTCACAAATCTTGGATTATTTAACCGACAAAACACGAGATACTGGGCGCAGGAAAATCAGCGATTGTACAGACAAAGTAACCATCAAGTGAGGTTTGGTTTTAATGTTTGGCTGGGAATGATTGGGGACGTTCTTTTGCCTCCTATAATTTTTGACGGACATCTAACTTCCGAAAGATATTTGGATTTTTTAAATAATGAAATTAATGACTTTTTAAATTATTTACCAAGGGAGCAAAGATATGCTGTATTTTTTCAGCAGGACGGTGCACCACCTCATAATTCACGACTCGTTAGGGATTACTTAAATCAAACTTTTGGTGACCTCTGGATTGGTACCAATGGGCCAGTCAGGTGGCCTCCTAGATCACCGGATTTAACACCCTTAGATGTCCATATCTGGCCATATTTGAAAGAAAAAGTATACACTGTACAATCTGCTACTCGCGAAGAACTGGAAGCACGAGTGAGGCAAGCAATAAATAATATAACCAGGCACCAGTTACATAATTGTGTGAGGGAATTTATACGACGTGTTAATTTATGTAGAGATCAGGAAGGGCGACATTTTGAACATTTATAATAAATACCTAAATAATAATAACTTACATCTAGCTCCTTTCAATAATACTCATAACTTCTTAACATAGATTTTTTAAATTACTGTTTTCGCTATTGTTGTGTTACTAATAGTTTTAATGCAAACATTGAACATGTGTGTATCTTTGTTTAATATCTAGTAGTTGATTAAATTTATGGAAGTCGTTTATTTTCTATGATAACTGTGTTTTTTCATTTGAAATGTAATTGTTGCTTTGGAATTAGACTACTTTTAAAACATTTTATATTTTGTACTACCTGTCTACCACTAAACCACAGCATATTTTATATCACTTGAAAGCTAAAAATTATGCCAATATGGCACTGTAATAAAAAATAGGTGTTACTATTTAAAAAAAACGAGTACCTGTCATTTGAAAATGAAAAAAAAAAAATCTTATTTTCTTTAGTAATTTCAACGTGAAATACATGTTTCCTTCGCCAATGCGTGTAAATGTGAAAAATACGTTTCTTAATTGTTTTCAAAGCTAACTTTGATGGTTGTTACATTTCGACAATTGTTGCGAAGCAGTTTCACTTTAATGTATAAATTTAACAGATACCGCCATCTTTGACAGAAATGTCAAAAGTTAACCTGCACTAGATGGCAAATTTTCAGAAGAAACAGAATATGAACAAAAATAATAAATGTTGTATTTAAAAATTCAAAATTAACGTTACTTCCGGTTTGACCGGAAGTGCTATAGAAAAACTGAGTGTACCTGAAGAAGCCCACCAATCACTCATATATACGGTCCGAATTTCAAAGTTTTATTTTAACTAATAAATAAATGGCGGGCTGATACATGATCTCGTTGACACCCGGTATACTAAGTTATCTGTGTATGATAATTGCCATGGAAATCTAGAATGATTAATCTATCGTTGGGCAAGTAACGGCAATATGATATGTGCTGACAGTATTTAAAGCAAACTACATAGTAATCTACTAATAAATTAAAACGCCAAAGGCATCCAATAAATTAATCAAAAAGCCTAGCACGCAAGGTGCGCACATGTTACATATGACACTCGGTGTAACTGCATATACAAGGTACGGTTGCTGTATAGGTCTAATCCATCGGTGTTAAAACTTGCGTAAACTTAAACTTATGGGATATATTGGATTATATATGTATTATACTGTTAGACTGAAATTAGGAAACGTATACGCTAACATAATTCAAAATCCTTTAATCAATAAGTAAGGATTTTAATATGATTTTGAATTTGTGAAGGTTTAAAATTAATTTAATTAACAGAGCATTTTCACATTATACTTATAAAATCCGTGTATTATATAAGTGCTATAAATTAAAAAATATCTTCTAAGAAATTTTCAGAGTGATTACATATCTTTTCAATTACTGCATGGCATCATTTCTAAAGATTTTCTCTTCCATAACAGGTAAATTTTTGTTTGGTTCGTTTTTCAAAGACAGAAATCTCTATATATTTAATCGCTGACAATTTAGCAATAAGAAACTTAACTTATTTTTTCATGTAATCTTTCAGTATTGTGTCACGTTTATTCTAAAGATGATACATTTCAGCAGTTGCCTGAAACATTCCTCCTATTTCTGCAAACTACTCATTTACAGGATGTATGAACAGATAAGTTTTTTAAATTTTCCGGGTAATTCTAAGTTTGAATTTTTACAAAAGTAGAATGTTGTGTTTCTTTATACACGTATGCTCAATACTTTACTTATTGTTTGGTAAGTTTGCTTTGATTAACCTAATTTATTAGCTATTATTTGAAAGTAAACTAAAATAATAGGTGTTACCAAAATGGCTCCCTTTTTTTGTGATAGTTATCAGTTATCTTATAATATGTCCTACATCTTTAAAATAACTACATAAAAATATAAGGAAACATGTCTTTCATCAGTACGAATGATTAATTGAAAAATATAATCTTCCTAATTAATATTGATAATATTAATGTTTTCTTGTGTGGTGATTTCGATATGTGCTGTCTTTATTCCTGCTGTTAATGCTTTCGTAAATTTGATGTTATTTTTGCCTCTTTCTATAATAATTAATAAAATTATATAGTTGTGTAGCATATAAATAATTATTTATTTATTATTTTTTCTCTTTTATTCGTCTCTCTGATCCTTTTTATTTTTTTTTAATTGTTTTCTAATATTCCTTTTGTGTACTAATTAATCATTCCTTTAACTAACATTTTTACTGTTTCTTCAGATATAGAGGTTAAAAGCTACAACACTCGATGCTGAACATATCTAATAGGAATTGTTTGTTATGTATACAGAGGAAAAAGTTATTGTTATTATTATTATTGTTTGTGGTATTGAATTTTTATATGTATATTTATAACATTGATTTGTTCAATACCATTTGTGGTCACAGGCATTAATAAAATATTATTATATTATTCTTATTAAGAAAAAACCTAGCAATTATAGAAAATGCTAAAATACAATTTAATAAGAAGCACAAAAAATAAGTTATACACGGTACGGCAATAAATCTTGCTTCTTCAATTTGACGTGGTGGAGCTAATGAAGTCCACTGTTGAACGTGGATGATTTCAAGAAAAAATGTAGATTGTGAGGTTTGGTCTAAGCACTGTCTCTCCATCAAAATGCTTTAGTTAAGAGAACTGCGTGCGTTAGCACTAATAACATACTTTTCACAAATATACATAATACACAATGCTTGTTTAATATTTGCTGTTTTTTTATCATAGCCATCTTGATTTTATTGTTATGAATTGCTGTAGAAAATAGTGGATAACTGCCGCAACTTTAATTTTTTGTTAATAATGTATGAAAGCTTTCTTTTTTAAAATAATTTCTTCTTTCAAAATATGCAAAAATATACTGGGTGTTCCATTAAAAAAAAATAACTTTTGTAAATAGCGTGAAAATTAGAAGTTCAACTGTCTTTTCGTTTCTGCCATCATTGTTCACGATAAAAATACTACCACTGTGGTAATTTAACCGATACTGTAGCTTCATTAATAACAAAGTTTGCAATAGTGCCGACTTAATTTATAACACCCTGTTTACAGGCTGAGTCATCTGCGCGGGGAAGGCCGACTGTGACATTCTTTTCTTAGCCGTTTGATAAAAAAAAACCTTGCTGGAAATCCATAATAATTAGGGTTGAAGTAAAACACAATTTACAACTAACTTCCACTATTTATTGAAATATATGATATGTTTTACTTACAAATTTCCTAAGTTTTCAACCCCTATTCATGCCTAATGACTATATAATGTACTCTAAGTGAATGTTTAACAACTATGTCTTTAACGCTACCAATTCAAAGCAGGGCTTTATTGAGGTCTATCTGGTCATTTAACAATATATCCATTTATTTACGTTTGTTTATTTCTAAGGCTACACGTAAATTTAAAGCTTTTTGGTTGTGAATGTAGCATCTCAATTTATTGTTGAAATTATGATTATTTTCTACCAAGTGAATTGCGTAATTGGAATCTGTCTTTTTATTATTAAAGCCCTTAAAATGTTCCTGTATTCTTTTGTCACAGCTCCTCCCTGTTTGGCCTATATATGTTTTAGGGCAATCCATAAATGTTAATTTACAGACTACTGATTTTTTACATGTTTTTCCAATGCTTGACAAATTTTATGTTAAGCATTACATGTCATTGTAAGCAGTTTGTCAAAGAAAACTTTGTAAATATCTACTATACGAAAATTTCACCTGGCTAATATGTACTGGGGATTTAACCTGCTAGTAGAAATGTTTTTTTAATTTAGAAATAACTTTGACGAATCATCGTAGGAGTAAAGCCTACGCATTCAATCAGACCTCTTTTCAAACTCTTAAATATTTTACATCTGTCCTATTTATCCATTTTATATGAACGTGTTACATCTATCAAGTAGAGGAAAGCAATATGAATAAGTAAATATACACCGAGAAAAATGGTCTAGCAAAAATTTTTGTTTAGATCATTTTACTTATTTGACAATAAATTTATATTTAATAGGTTAGCAAAATTTATGTTGAATAATACCACAATGCCGACATATTGGGTGATTAGTCTCGCAGAGTATATTTACGTTTACAATAAAATATTGTAATTAAAGAAATTAAACTGAGGTTTAACAAACTTGAAAAACAGCGAACTTTTATTTTTAATCCTATAGAAGTCTCAATAGAGTTTATACGTATACCTAATTATTGTTTTTACTTACTTATGTATATATAATTAATTATATTTTGACAATAACTAACAAGTATAAATAGCATACATAACTTACTATATGATCTTATTAGCGAACACTGTATTTTAATGGAATTCAAAGAACAAAAACGTTTATTTTACATCTCACATTTAATTAATTTAAGTGTTTCTTCGTCTTGCAAATCACTTTGTTTTTCAAACTAATATTTGTTCCTTTTCAACAAAAATAATGTTATGCTACTAAATAAAGTTCGTTTTCTTAAACAAAATATTATATTTAATTTAACTCTTTTCTATGTCTAATGTTCATAGTAAGATTCTTCAAGAAGGGCGGGAGGGAGGGGGTAGAAGAAATATGCAATGTCACGGGCATAATTGGACATACTTGGCGCAACGCATGCGCAATCTACCTAACATGGTAACGTTTGTGGCCCGTGCTGTTATCTGCTATAATCACAAGTATTTCGTTGTAATTGTGCGTAGTTTAACATGGATATGAAAGTATTATTTGTTGAATGGGGCTTTAGGGAATTGGTAGCTGTATTTGAAGGTATGTATCTGCTTTTTACATTTTTATTTATGCCGTGAAACTACTTTATGTTATGCTTCCATGAGAAAGTAGGTATGTTACTTAAATAAAACTACTTTATGTTATGCTTCCATGAGAAAGTAGGTATGTTACTTAAATAAAACTCGTCCAGTTTATTAAGTTAGGTCACGATCATTTTAAAATGCATAATAAACGTGTTTGCATTATTAAATATTATCAGCTTAGGTATAGTGTTTATTATTAATTTGAGTATTGTTTAGGTATGTGGTTGTGGAAAATGTTACGTTCTTTATAACCCAAAATTATTTTTGGCACACTCATTGATGCTGTCGCGTGCCGTTAAGAACAGTAAATACCTATTTTTTTTATTTATTGGATATTAGCACGTTGAGCACGGGTGTGGAAATCAAAAAGTATTACCTTCAGGACGGGAATTGTTAGCATTTTTTATCAATTATTGCGCGCTTTATTTATACAATTAGTATATTTTTAGTAGTATTTTCCGTATTTTTGTGAATAAATGGTGAGTTGTAAGTTGAGGCATGCCGTTAATGCCTCGCCGGAGATGTTCCGTATGCGACAAAAATTATTGCATAACTTGCTTCTTTTTAGCTCATAAATCTTCTAAAATATAAATATTACGTTATAAATCACTTGTTTCTGTTATTTCAATATCTTAAGTTTATAGAAATGTGTAATCCTAAGTCACTATAATAAAAGCATTACACAACATACACTGTATAAGTTTTTACGATGATCATTGTATACTATAAAGAATATTTGTATGAATATGTACGACCGGTGAGCATAAAATGTTAACATAGACGGCTACTAAATCGAATCTATGATTCTGTCGTTATAACGAGACATTTTACGATACCACACCGTCTAGAAATTAATTGTGCGATAAGACACGCCGTTTTTAAGTTACCAGACGGTGAGGCATCAGTAAGATGCCACGCCGTGCTCAACGTGTTAGGATTGTACCATATGAAGATGAAGCATACAAAACTGACAACAGAATTCACCATTTTAGTAGAATTAGTGGAATTATCTGAAAATGATATAACAAAGTTGGATAATTAATTATTAATAATTTTTAATAGAAGTTTTCAAGAGTTTAATTGATATACAAGCTATATATAGGTAAGTACTTTAATTACTACGTTGTTCAGTAAAATACTGTTTATTTTAATATGACTTAAATATAAAAATATTATTCAATAAGACGAAAAAATAGTATTGATAGTGGTAACATGCATATACCAATGGTTAACTAACTTCATATTTTTAACTTAATAATTAACCAAATACTTAGATAGGTACTGTAAGAAATATTAATTTTTAATATAAAAAAATAGATATATTGCTGTGCTTATTTTGACTGTTTTTGTTTAATACAGAAAATGAGACAGATTATGATATAGTATGGCAATGGAAGAAGAGATAATACCGCAAATAGGAAAAAGAATAAGGTTTATGAAAAAGCTACAGCAACACATCGATGACACTTCAAGCACGTCCGCACAAAGTGATGATGTGGTAAGTTAAATTATTTTTATCCGTGATTAAAATGCTCTAAATTTGCTTTTTCAAAGAAACATGATTTTAAGAGAAAAAGAATGTTACAACTAGGTTCAATTGTATTTTGACTGGATTCTCTATTAATTTCTCATGGTTTTATTATACATTTTAATGCGTTAAAATCCTTTAATTAATTTTTCTTATACTGTTTCATTTTTATAGCCAGCTCTATTACTATAATCACCAATAGTTAACTAAAAATAATTACTTCTGATAATACAATTTCTTCCAGCCTTCTAGTAAATATACCAGTTCTTTAGCATCAACGGTAACCGTATCATCGAATAATAGTTTTGATAGTGCTGACGAGATAGATACCATACTGAAAGTTCTGCTTCAAATTTGCTGAAAGGTTGTAACTTCCAGTACCTACTGTATTTAATATAATTAACGTTATAGTTTTTATTCGCTTAAAGATAAATTTAAGGAATCCCCAGGAGGAATTGTGACTGGGCAACACATATGCTGAAAGGGATAAGACCGTCTTTCTAGAACCTACTTTGCTAATTATTTCACTCAAGCATCAATGTTAATTTAAATAATGTATTTATTTGGTAGCTGAAATAAATCAGATTTAAGTTCTGATCAAGTATTAATGAAAATATCCCGTAGTAATCTCCATAGGTTCATTAGTATACCATATTTATTCTAACATTCATATCATCTCGACAAACGAATTGCCTCATGATGTATCTTATGTATGTTAAATGTTTGTTATACCGTCTTTAAACACATTTCAGTACTTATTTTAACATAGCATTCTGTCAAATTCTGCAGTGCAATGCCAGTTGATGAACAAGAATAATTGTCAGTTTACTTAATTTACTGAAGGTATATGTATAACCTTGGCGCTCATATTTTTCATTAAAAAGAACCTAAAAGTGATGAAGACTATACTAATTTTGTGAATAGCGCCTACTCCGTAATTTCAATGACCGTGTCAAAAATGTAAAAAAATAAAGTCGATCAGATTTATGAGCGTCAAAGTTATGAATATCTCTTAATATAATTATAGATATTTATAAAAGTGAGAAATTTATTTATTTAAGGTAAGTAATACATTTACTTAACCAGAGCAATTTCGTATGTTCAGAACAAGTACAATAATTGCTATTATGTATATATTATATTTATTTTCATTTAAAAAGTTACTTAACCTAATTATACATACTGTTGAAAGTGAGCAATTTTTGCTTTTAAGTTAAGTAATACATATACTTAAACAAAGCAATTCAATGTTGAGAACAAGTACAATAAATGGTTACTTTTGCTTAAATTCTACTCAACATCATTATAATTTTTGTTAAAAATAAACATATACATTTTTGGAATAAGAATGTATTTTATTGATTTTGAGCAACAATTTATTTTAAAGTTAATATGTGTCTTTATAAACTTAACAAAAAATTATTGTTATTTTAAGATACTCCTTTTATTTGATTTCAATACACAACATACCTCAACTAAATATATTTTATTCTTAATGTTTGAATATAAAATTATTTTTAAATTAAAAAAAAACACATTTTTGTCCTATATATAACAATATTTTATGTTTAAACACAATATAAATATATTTAAAACTACAACAAATTTCTCTCGGTGTATGAATATAAAGAACGGCGGAGACCATATACGTTAGGTTTCTTTTACTATTGAATATTACGGAATTTGTAAATCACACTTAGAATATAGGATTTTAGAATTATATATATGAAATTTAAAAAGATGTCTTTACAAAATATATATATATATATATATATATATATATATATATATATATATATATATATATATATATTGTTTCGATGTTACTATTATTTCACTTTCACAGTTTGTATGATGTTGCATTATCATTAAAAACTTCGTTTTGAATACATTGTTTCGGATGTGAGTATATGTTAGTTTTCGTCACTAGATCTTTTAATTTAATAATTATATATAGAGGGTGAGTTTTTTTTCATTATTTGTATGGGGATCTCGAAAACCATAAGAGATACGCATTAGGTTAAATGGAGAAAGATTTGCATCTTTATAAGCTTCATCCAGATACGTTTTTGTCAATTTAAGAAAATGCATGGTTTACTAGATATTTGCAAAAAATAGAAATTCTCCAAAACCTTTTCAGTGCTATAACACTTCTATTCTTAAAGTTAGAAAAAAACTTTTTGAATATTGTTTTTAAGAAATTCAATTTTAAACAACGACAACTTCTTAAATTTTTAATTTTGCTTAGCATTTTTGAGTTAGCAAGCAAAGTATATTTCTTTTAAATGGAAACTATAGTTGGCTATGACATATTCTAGTAGTGCATTTTTTTCTGCTTGCAATGATGCAAGGGTTGTAGCACTTATTTTAATAAATAACTGCACAATACACTATTATTATGTTTAACAAAAATCATCGCCAGTATAAGTAGTTTCTTAGGGTGGTGCGCATTTTTATCACACGGAATATAATTTAGTAAAATCGATAGATTTATTCATTTGTTTATAATAAGTGTATATATTTATATATTAATGTTTTCAAGTTATCTTTTAAAAAATGATAGTATGTAAGTGTTGTGTTGCCGAACTACTTGGATTCACTATTAAATAACTAATATTCCTATTATAGAAAACTTTAATCTTACCTTTTTGTCGTTCGTAAGCGTTGATGCATTCAGATGTCATGAATTGACTGATCAAAGCCGTTTTTCCAACCCCTTGCGCTCCCAGCAGTGCTACAATAAAGGACCTAACTTGAGTATGTTCGAGTTCGTCTTCTACGGGTAAAGGACTTCCACCGCCACCACCCAATAGTGGGGGACATAGACTGTTACTCCTGGATCGTCTGCGGCGAAATGAATCACCTCTGTTCACAATACCTTAACAAAAGAGAAAACATAATAAATCAAATGGTTTTATTGTACTATATTTTGCACATTGCGTGCCTTCAGTATAATTAATAGGCTTTAACATTATATTTACAGAAATAAAATTAATCTTTGTTAATAAAACAATTACCGAATAGAAAATTTTCTGGTAATAATATGTAATATATAATTGTATTATACCTACGCCTTTTAATGATATTATTCTCCAATGTAATATTAAAAGAACATCAAGTTTATACTGAAATATTTATTCAGTAACAGTATCAAGTTAACCAGAATACTGTATTTTCGATATCAAACTTGTCCCCTAGGACTTACCATACGTAAAACTTCGTGAATTAAGTGTCAAATATTTAAAAGGCAAGTTTCAACGGCGTGTGTAACGCAAAAAGTGAAACAAATACATATATAAAATTAAAATACAAAACATTTTGAAATATAATTACGAATTAAGCAAATGCAATCTTACAGCATTAATTGAAAACGTTTCCTTACTAACTATAATGAGTGTAATTTCTCATTACGTGTATAATCATTATTTGCAATGCTTGACATACACCTTGCTCTTGATCATATCCCAAAGTTCATAAATAACATGCGGAAAAATCAGAAGATTTAGCCGGTAAAACAATGTTCGCATTTGGTAGTACATTATGGTTAGCAAATGATTCCCTTGAAGTAGGCATATACGAACGATATGACTTGTTACACCCTTTTGTTGATACCATGTAATCAAACCAATTTGTGCGTCAAAAATGTGTTGGAATATGTGTGCGTATAATGTACTGCAGTAACAGTTATACAGTTTCCTTAAAAAGGAATATCCAATGTCAGATGAAGAAAGTGTGTGCTACTCTCTGAACTTCAGATGTAACGGGTTCTCATATAAATAAAGTGGATTTCAGTGTTTCAATGTCAATTATTCTAATTATTTATCTACCATTCAGTTGAAAATTAGCATTATCTGACATAAATTTATACAAATACTATAATATTTTTTGATAAAAACTTATGCAATTAGCGAAATTAATAATTAATAATAGTGGATATTTATTATAATAAAAATTACAAAAATTGTCAATTAATATATAAAAAAACATTCAAATAATAATATAACATATAGGCACTGTTATTACAAAGAAAGCTAACAATTATCTCCACATGAAAGATAGTACATAACAGTAAATAATTTTTTAATTTTTCAGTAAATTTCTTGGTTGCCAGACATTTAATCGTTTCTGGAATATGGTTAAATGTTTGAACACCCCAGTAATCTGCATATCTTTGGGTAACTTGTACTCTGTGATATGATATTTTAAGGTTGGTTTTATGACGCGTATTATATTCATGGATGTTCTCATTTCTATTAAAAAAGCTCTTGGTTTTGCTGTATACAGCATGTGTCAATTTTCATTAACCATAGGCGATTAATTCATGCAATACGTGACAACATGGCACCCCTACTTTCCTCTCTAATGCGAGCGCGACCGATACAAGCTCAAGTTATAGCAGTAACTGTTGGACCACTGATTTGGGTGTTTGTAATGCGTTCAGAAATAATATTTACGCGTTGCAAGGATTTGTTTTTCTTTTTCCTCTCAGTAAATGCAGAGAATCATTAAGCTGCGTTCACGCTGCATGACACAAACAAACGCGTAATTCTAATAAAATTAAAAATAAGGTAAAGAAAAAAGGATTCTGAAAATAATAATAAACTACTAGATCAGGAGATCGCGGCGGCCATTTGATGTTTCCCGTTCCAGTAATAAGACGGCTTTTATTGCAGACTAGATCGCAACATGTTCGCAGCTAAAGATTGAATGTAAAATCTGGTGGGGAGATCGGAGAAAATCGTTCTAATGTCGATTGTTGCCGGGATTGGTGACGGACGGTAGGGGTGACACACGTTGCCATGTATTATTTGTATACGTATAAATCGCACGTAAACATTGAATCCCTATACCTAATGAAAATTGACACATACTGTATATTTAGCAGCGGTAAGTATATATACACTTGGCATAGTGAGTACCTACCTTTTCGTTTTTAAATGATTGTTTGCATGTTTGATTAGCTTTCAGCATACATACGAGTAGAGCTCTTATTGCCCGTTTTTTGAAGTATGAAGGTACGCCCAGCTTCGGATAATAACCCTCAGAACTGTATCCCATAAGAAGCAACATTGTGGAAGTTCGAAATATGACATTTACGCGGTCTCATGATAGACACTGATCTTATTCCTCGAACACTGTATACTGAAGCTGTAAATCTCTTTGGCAATTTATTTATGCGGTTTGACCAAGTTAGTTTGCTATCCACATATAGTCCCAGTAGTTTGATGTTGGAGTTAGTATCCTTTCTAATTAATGAGAAGTCGAGATGTTGTGTTTTATTTGTATTCAATTGTAATTTGTTTGGTGTAAACCAGTTTTCTGCTTCTCTGACTACTACTTCTGTTTATTCTAGTAGTCTACTTTTGGTCCATTCTTTTGTTATGAGAGATGTGTCATCTGCATAAAGACAGATCACATCGGCTGTTATGTTTGCATGTAGGTCATCTATATATATTGTAAATAACTAGGGCCCAAACATGGATCCTTGTGGAACACCACTATTCAAAGTCTCCTTTTTTTTAGATATATGTGATCACATTTCCACATACTAGCACCTCCCAGAAAGGTATGATTTCAGCAAATCAACACTATTTCCACGTATACCGTAATAAAACAGCTTGTTCATTAAAAGTTTGTGGTCCACGATGTCGAATGCTCGACTCAAGGCGCAACAGGTCAATTGGATATACATTCCTGATTATCCAACGCATATTGTATAAGCTTCATAATTTCTGTTAATCCAGTTATTGTGGAATTGCCCTTGCGGAATCCATGTTGTGCACTACTAATTATATTGTTTTTTTTTAAAAGTCTTTTATCGATCGCTATTTCATTGATTTTTGTAAACGCCGGAAATGTAGATATTGATCTATAATTTTCAGGGTTATTAACATTAACTTTTTTATATATTGGCACAACTTTTTCGATTTTCAGCTCTTTCGGAAAAGTTTTTTCAACAACACAGCTGTTTATAATAAGAGTTAACGGATTAATAACACCCTGCCTTATTGCTTTGTTTTGTGGAGAACACATAGCAGTCTTGTGTAGTGTGATTTTCAGTTGATTCCATCAATAATCTTTATGATTTCCCTGCAAGTTTTTATTGAGATTATATCAACTTGTACTCATCTTATTCAACTTTGATAATAGTTGATATTTAGCAAAATGTATGTTTACTGATCAAGTACTATTTTTGTATTGACCTTTTGTTTGGGTTTTCCAGATAATTGGTTGACTATTATCCAAATCGTTCTCTGTTTGGTTTGTGACTTCTCATTTTGTTCTTATAACTATTTTTAATTTCATTTTCCAAAGTTGTTTTGTATATATTTTTAAGCTTATAATATTCCTGATATATTGTTCAATCCTTTTGCACTTCTTTCAAGTTCATCTAAATTGCTTTTAAGATTCTGGGCGAATTCAAATAAATTGAATTTTCTTATTGTTTTTAGTTATCTTGTTTTATCAAAAGATTTTAAGTCCTTATGCACATATATAGTTTATGCCATGTGTTGTTGAAGCGGGATAGATAATCTTTTTCAAACTTGTGGTAGTATTATGGGTTTTTTAAATATAAATTTCATCTATAGTAATCTAGATAATAACAATGTGACAGCTGGAGTTTTCTTCGATTTGACTAAAGCCTTCGACGTCATATGTTACGATATTCTTTTTAACGTCATTAATTGACGATTATGAGCACCATAGAAAGCACGTAATGCCCGATAAGTTTCTCGAATTGAACGATGTTTTTCAAATTAAATTTAAACAAATTGCAAACGTTTCTCTGGCGTGAGTCTATTCATGATAAATTGTCAAACCAAACTAATCCCGAAACAACAGAGAACTGTCAAATTGACTGTCACAGAAAATTATTGCCAATTTAAAGTTCTCCGCCTCCAAAGAAAACACCCGTTACAACATAATAATAATAGATTATCTTGTATATCAAAATATACAATGTGTCTATTAATGTTTATACGCCAATTAAGTTGGTATGCCTGTAGTTATGTTATATCAAGGTTTAGTGGTAACTCTTCCGCTTGAGCTGTGTACATAGACATAGATAAATAAATTGTCATTAATTGTATTGTCAGTTGTTATCGTCGGTCTTGTAAAAATTATTTGCTCAGAATTCTTTATATTTATACATTTAATTTCGAAGTGTTCTTTTTAGAGCTCAATAATTATCTCTGTATGTTGTGGGTAAGTAATAATTTAATATGAAATGCAACTGGTGTTTGAATAACCACTATTTTAACTTTTTTTCAGTATTGACTGGAAAGCCTAAAATGTTTACGCCTGAACAAGACGCACACATTCTTATATCCCACTTTCGAAGTGCAACTCGCAATCAGGATGTACTGGAGGATATACTGTTTGCAGTCTTGCTTCGATCGGTTTATAGAAGCGTTGAAAATGTCAACTATGAGATTTTCGGCCATCACAAGCGTGAGATTGCAAAGCGTTTTGAGAAAAAAATGTATTTGTAAGGATAATTCAACCGGAAGACCGACAATATTAACTGAAGCTGTTGTTAATGATCTTGAAGAACGATAAATCAAAGCCACAACAAATCACTACGAAGGCTATCTGGACAGTCAGGTACACGAGCTAGAGTATTTATATAAGCGTAAGTCCTTAATTATGTGTTCTTTTCAGATCCACTAATATCTGAAAGCTAGTTGTGCAAAAGCTCTTCATAAAAATTTACATATGCATCCCTATCGAGTTTCGGTTGTGCAGCAATTGTACCCTCGTAATTATCAACAACGTATACTGTACCGTCAATGGTTTAACGAGCACCTTAATAATAATGATTTACTGGAGCTAACCTTCTGCACTGACGAAGCATGGTTCTATTTATTTGGTTATGTAAATAGCCAGAATTACTGAAGGTGGGATACGGAGAACCCTCACAATTGCGTTGAAAAATATTTGCATCCATTAAAAATTGGAATTTGGATTGCAATCTCAAGGCGGAGAATAATAGGGCCAATATTCTTTAACGAAGTAATTAATGCAGAGAGATACCAAACTGTCAATTTGACAGAATTTATTAATCAGCTGCATGATTATGAAATAACAAGAGGCTATTTCCAAGAAGACGGAGTCACTGCTCATACTGCACGGACCACCATAGATTATTTGTAACAATGTTATGAAAATCGTATTATTATCCAAGGCCTGTGGCCACCGAGGAGTCCAGATTTAACACCACCAGATTATTTTCTTTTTGGACTGGTGACGAATAATGTCTATAAAAACCGCTTACACAATTTGGAGGAACTTCAACAAGCTTTGCCATTTAATTGAAAACATGAAACGACGAATAATGTTGTGTTTACAAGCAAATGGAGAACATTTTCAACAATTTTTATAAATAAACTTATTTTCTGCGTATTAGTGTTATTTTCATTTGATAATAGTGTCTATTAACAAGTCTGTACAATATAAACTCATTGTACTTTAGTGCTTGTCATTATTCAGAACTGTATGGTCATGCCGTGCTTCTGTACTTCGACACTGGATTTTACCAACTTTAAAAAAATAAAATCCATAGTACCAACTTAATTGGCGTACAAGCATTTACAGAAAGTATGTACAAAAGTTTAATTATTGGGTTCTGAATCCATCTACTCCATTTCACTGTCTGATTCAGTTAATCGAATGATGTCATATTGATCGTCATGAAGTTTGTTTTGCTATATATTGGTTTTCAATTCCTTTATTGTATTGACATTCTGCTTACCAGGTACTTTTTCCAATGCTTGATGTTCTATATTACTACTTGGGTCTATATTACGTGGTGCTACTTTCCTTTGAACTATACTCCAAATAAATTTAGTTGGTTAAATCTTAAGTAATTTAAAAAAATTCTTAAAATGTATTAAAACACGCCTTAGTGCGGGATGATGAAATACAACAACATTGAGTATTCGACTTTATGCACCCTCGGTAGCCTGATGGGTAGGACACCTGACTAACAATTAGGAGATCGTGAATTTCATCAAGATTTTTTAAAAATCAGTAAATTTTTAAAATTAAATTTACCTATAATAATTAAATAATTATCGGTCCTAAAGCAGAAAATTAGAAATAGAACTTTCAACAATGAGAAAAATTAATTTCAATATTTTTTAAATTTAGTATATACGTCGAGCTCCCGATACTAAGATTTAAAAGACTCGAACTGGCACAATCGCTGTGGCGCGGAGGCAACTGATTCGAGATCGGGAGGCCTGGGTTCAAATTTCACTTGTGGGTATATTTTTAAAATGAAATTTACCTTATTAAATAATTATCAGTGCAAAAGCAGAAAATTATAATTAGTATAATTACAGGAGATCAATTAAATTTAAGCGTGTAGTGATTGGGTGGTAATCTTAAAACAATATGCGGGTAATTCAATGCGAAGTGATCAATGCCATACGCAGGAGGAGGTTTCATTCGCTTGATTATTTGCGAGGGGGAAACGGCTGAGGGATTACGGTGTACCCCGTTGGAATTCCTGGAATTATTTGGAATTATGTGGGGCACAGTGATTATAAAACATGTTTTTGTATCTATTGTACCGTATAATCAACAAAACTTTATGTAATCGAATCATCCGTTCAAATTAAACGTCATGTCTATAGTTCAATCAAAGCAGCAAAGGTCAAATTGAACTTTAACAGAAAGTGCCTTTGGTAGTTTTTCATTTCCACGAATGACGCATTACGACTCACTACTTCATCATACGACATTCTGCGTGTAATTGCTGATCGTACACAAGTTTGAACCGGTTTTAACCGAGATTTGTGCGCATGCGAGTTCCACTCGGTATTTCATTAATAGATCAATGACTTCTAGTTTATCAACAGTCGTTAACTACAGTATAAAAGACATTATGCGACGCTTGGACAGAATTAAAGTGATCAATAACATTCCACATGGAGAGATCTTTGGGGACGATCACTGACTTTGCATTAACTGCAAAGCATTTGCAAATGAATGCGTAAGAGAGTCAATTGAAAATGCTATAGGAAATACACAGGGGTTAGCGATGACTATTGAAGAGAACAGCTGGAATATTCTATTAATGTCAGTTGTGATGGGGAAGTCCGAGATGAAAACAAGTATTCCCGAGAATGTTCCAGATGATTATGAAATGGCAATCGATGAAAGTATTGTTACCTGCACAGAAGAATCGAATAAAGTTTTTCAATTAGTTTTGGACCTGGGTGACTCGGAACACAACCAGGAACTGAGTACTCCATCAGGAAATGAAAATGCTAGACTTGAATTTCAGAATGATCTCAATTTCAAAGATATTTCTTCAAGAATCGAAAAAGAAGGAGGTGGAAAATCTTCGAGGAAAACTTATAAAACTGGGCTCTTTGCTACAGTGAAGGCCAATGGAAAACCTGTATTAATAAAGAATTCATCCCGATATTGGCTTTTAGACAATACAAAGGGCAGAGTCAGTACATATCGACTGCGTCGATTTATAAATAACAGTAAAGCAGCACAAATGATTTGGCCGCCATCTTCGCAGTCATGTAAAGGCAGGTCGCGACGACAGAGAATTTTTAAATCGAGATGTAATTCTAAAAGCAAGAAAGTTTTGAAATATATTACTGAAGAGAGCTCGAAAGAAAGTGACGACGATGATCGGGATGATTTCATTTTATCATATACTGATACTTCAGATGCGGAGACATGTTCCGATGGTGAGAAAATCGGGACAGGGAAAATAAATGCCATCACAGACCCATCAGTCAGTGGTCATTATTAAGTGTAATTGAGTGCAATAAATTTTACGCTGTTTTTTATGATGAACGGTGGTATATAAGCCAAATTATTAAAATTATCAATGATACAATTTTTAAATTAATTTTTTAGCACGTGGAAGGAAGCAAAATAAAATGTTTACCTGACCAAAAATTAAACAAGACGTTGCTACAGTTGATCGCAAATATATTTTTTACGGCCTTGTTAAATTTGCCACCAAAATGGAATCTTTTCATTTAGATGAAATCGCATACGCCGATATTTCTAAGAAATATGCTAATATTAAATCTGAAATGAAATCCTGTGTTAAAGTCTAATTATTATTATTTAATTCGATTTTCTTTTTCACAAATATTTTAGTTTATGAGTTTTACATTTACTGTGTTGGTATGTTTTCCTTAGGTAATGTATAAATAAAACAATTTTTTTACGTAAGGCTGGTGTTATGTATATTCAACCTTCGATTCAAGGTTAATTTACCTTTATACGTGCACAAAATCCTCAGAACTCGTGGAACATATAAAGAAATAATTAGGGATTATTTGGGGTTATTGGGATTATATGGGATTATGTGGGATTATTTACATATGGTGAGATTATGGTGTACATTTTAGCGTTGACAGATGGAATGGAAGAAATTAATTAAATTATTAAGTGTAACTACGCCACAGTTTCCTCTTTTTTAAAGCACTTTGATATGGAGCATTTTGCATGGAAATAATAAAATTTTCTAGTAGTTTGTAAAAACAAGAAAGGCAGAAACCAATAAAGAATAAAGAAAAGATCTATACTTCATCCTGAAAAGTTAAAAAGAAGACGGTAGGGCAAGGGGATTGAAGAAATATCTCCAAAGACGTAAAACTGTGAAGAGTTGTTGATTTAGATTAGGTCCTGAATAAATAATAGTCTTACATAAAATTACTAATCAATAGAAATATTATTATTCCAAATTTAGTGATATGAATATATTTTAAAATAATACGATTAATTTAAACATTATTAATGGATGTTATCTATGTCAATATTAAATTATGTTTAGAAATATGTTACGTAAAGAGAACGACATAACGCTTTGTTGGTTTGCTTTGCAATTTCAGATCCAAATTAAATAAAGTACCCGTATTTCCTATCCTTTCAATATTGTGCACAGAATGGACGAATGTGTTGTAGAAATCGACGAAAGGATTTATCCAGAAAATCCCGGTTATGTATCTAAGAAGTAAAACAGTTCCCATTCCAATAAACTCGGTAAAGAAAGATATTTTTGGAAATCATTTTAGTAGAGAAATCTTATATATATTTACAAATTACGCAATAGAAAATTTCGACTGTCATTTCAATATACTGGGGTGTCTCTAAGAGGTGCGGAAAAAACGCTACCACACATTTCTGAGGGCAAAATATGACGATCTAACACAACTTACCTCAGTCCAAAAGTGGATGCTTTCGGAGATACAGAGTGTCAAAAGTTCAATTTGGTTTTAGTTTTATATAAATAATTTCTGTAATAATTGGTATATTGTCACAATATTTGGGTAGGGGGGGTTTCGTGGGGTAAAAAAATTAAATCTGCTCTCATTTTCATTGCAAAATGTAGAGGACGCCACCTGCAGCATATTGTATCTATTTAAAACGTAATAACTTTTTTGAGACACACTGTATTTAACTTTTAAATAAAAATTCTTCTTTAAGAATAAGAATAGAAGAAAGTCATGGTATTGGGGAAAACCTACTCAAAACTGAACATAAAAATTGACAACAAGGATATCGAGCAAGTGGAAGACCTCAAATATCTAGGAGTATACATAAGTAGCAACGGAACACATGAAACAGAAATATCATACAGAATGGAAAATGTATCAAAGCTATACCATTTACTGAGGAACACATTTATATGGAAAAAAGAAATTTCAAGGAAAACAAAGATGTGCGTATACAGAACAGTGTTTCTCCCAGTTTTAACTTATGGGTGTGAAAGCTGGGTGCTGAGCAAGAGACTGAAATCCAGAATCCAGAGCATTGAGATGAAGTATCTGAGAGGGGTCCTTGGAATAACTAAACGAGACAGAATAAGGAATACAATAATAAGAGAACAATTAGGAACAGAACCAGTTATCAAGAAAATCGAAAAGAGCCAGTTGAGGTGGTATGGACACTTGGTCCGGATGAGCAGCGACAGACCGGTCAAGAAAACATGGGAGTCACGGGTGCCGACTAAGAGATCAAGAGGAAGACCAATCAAGACATGGAACCAAAATATGGAGCATATACTGGAAGAGCGGGGCGTAACACAACAACGAGCGAGAGTACTGGCAAGAGACAAGAAAGAATGGAGGAAGTTCGTCTACGAGATGCAGTAACTTGTGCATAACATATACCTTACACCTACGGGTTCAATAAGGTTTTTGATTATATATATATATATATAAAAATTCTTATTCTCCAATGTTTTTTACCTAGAAAAGGTATACCTGGTAGGAGTTGATTGGAGCAGTCGTTTATGAGTAATCTGGATATAAAAAATTCATTCCGTATATGGACACATATGCTTCTGTAATTTGGGTGTTATTCTTGTGGCAATTCATTGCAATGGTGCATCCACTTTTGGACTGAGGTAAGTTGGGTTAGATCGCCCTCAGAAATGTGTGGTAGCGTTTTTTCCGCACCTTTTAGAGACACCCTGTATATATATACATTTATAAATGTGAACATATCTACGTGAGAAATATCTTGAATTAGCGGCATTTTAAATTAATTGATGACAATTACTTGCATTATTTTAATTGTTAATGATTTTAAGGAAAAGAAACACATTACTCCGAGGACTAACACATATGCAACAGTTTCGTTTAACCAGTACAACGTGAATACTCTTCAGCTCGGCGTGTGTAATGTATTCATTTTTCCTTTCTCCGAAATTTGTATATATAGTTACGGAGCCGATCTTTGCAAGTATGAGAGATAATTTCTTATCATTCTCATTTTAATGAAGGAACCATATTAATTATTATGTTTTACCTTCTACAATATTACAGCACATTCTGTGCACTCTGTGCTGGAACACAGAAATCCAAATTTCATTCTGGATAATTACAATTAATATTTATATGTGGTTAATGTATATATTAAACACATATAATCTGTTTCTTTGCCGTATATATTTTAAATGTGAACATATCTACGTATAATATAAATATTAATTATACATTTATATATAATATGTATATACAGTGTGTAAATAAAGTAAGGAATAATATTCATATTTTGTTTATTATCGCTGTTTGGGACAAAAGCTCGGACAGGTCAATTTTATTTTCTTCCTCCGGATTTTATAGATGTCAATTTTTTTTCTTTGGTTTACTACTCTGGGACCTATGACGTCATCGACTTCTTTTTCAAATAGAACCTCCTTATTTTTTTGCTAGAAATAAAAAGTAAATTTTTTTCTGAATTCAGCAATACCATGTGGTATATAAAATTAGTAGTTTTAGAGATACGGAGGATCATAGGTATTAAAATGACAACAATAATTAAACTTGAAAATCAAAAGAGCAAATAGTAATAATTTATTCTTGGGAAGATTAAAAAATTTTACATTAATAAATGTTCAAATTGCCACAATGCAATGGCAATGATAAAGTCGGAGTTGAAATTCTTCCAAAACATTATCTCTCATTTCTTGGTCGATATTTCTGCACTCTGACATATCAATTGTCGTTGTTAGCACGCTTAATACTCTAAAACTATTAATTTTAAATACCACATATGGGGTATTGCTGAATTCAGAAAAAAATATACTTTTATTTCTAGCAAAAAAATAAGGAGGTTCCATTTCAAAAAGAAGTCGATGACGTCATAGGTCCCAGAGTAGTAAACCAACGAAAAAAAATTGACATCCATAAAATCCGGAGGAACAAAATAAAATTGACCTGTCCGAGTTTTTCTCCCAAACAGCGACAATAAACAAAATATGAATATTATTCCTTACTTTATTTACACACTGTATATATAAATAAGTACTTTAAAAGGGATTATATATGTTGATAAGAATTCTCATTGGGTGTTTATAATAATAATGACTATATTAATAATGACATAATAAAATATACTTCTACAGGGTTCAGCAGCTGGTATGACACATTTTTATGAAGCTGTACAATTGTTTCAACATGACGAAATTTAACCAACGATATATAACAACTTTAATACGTGCAATTTTACTTTTTAAAAACAATATCTTTAGCCCCCCCCTCCACATTGGCTTCTAAACAAAACCTTTATCTATTTCAATAATTTTCCATAACTGTGAGCAGGAATTGAGCATTAATAGGTACCCGGACGTTCTTGAAAAATGTTGTCATTCAATGTCTGAATTGTTTGCGAATAAAAAGAGATCGTGAGCAGAGAAACCCGGAGATTTTGGCAGTCAATTTATGTTCCCGTATTATTATTAGGAAACATTTCCCTTAAAGTAAGAAGGCTATATGGGCTATCGCACTATCTTAGTGGAACCATACGTTGTCTTGTCCCAATCTTCGTTGTTCCCTTATCAACAAATTCTGTGGCATGTGTATATAACAATTGGAGTTAATGGTGACTTCTTGATTGTTTTCCTCGAAAAAGTATAGTCCAACGATTTCAAAAATTGATACTTCATACCATACTGTTAATTACTTTTGGCCATATAGAGGTTTTTAAGCAACTGTTGAGAATTATATGATGTTTATTTATAAAACCGCTTAAATGAAAGTAAGCTTCATCTGTCATTAACAAACAACGCAACACATCTTGATCTTCATTCAAAATGGGCCAGTGAATGTTTTTTCGCAGATCTTCATTTAAAATGTTTAAGAATTTTCTGCAAAATGTCATGCGAAGTCCTCTATCGCCTTCCTTTAGAGATGCACAATCTGAATTTTATAGCAGTGTCAACGAAAATCCTTTTTAAGAATCCTATGAAGACTTCTATCAGAGATTTGCAGGACCAATGATTGATTTTTCGCAGATCGCATCGGACTTCTGTTAACGGCGACACGAACACTTTCAATGTTTTCTGCTGTCCGTACAGTTGTAACACCATTTTTAAATTTCGATGCAATACTACCTCTTTCATTAAAATCATTCACCCACCTTAAAATTGTCTTCCGCGGTGGAATTCCCCCATGTCTTTCAACGTTAAATTCCCGTCGAAAACTTCTTTGAGCTTTGATAACGGAACCATCTCTAAGAAACTCATTCACTGCGTAAATACGTTGGTTTAATGGAAGATTCTCCATTCTAAGCAAAATTGCATTTATTGACATGCAGTTTAATGTCAAACTAACTGACTGATCACATTATTTGATTTTTCATAGCAACCTATTCAAAATATGTCATACCAGTTGCCGAGCGTTGTATAATAGCATGTATGCAGGGAAGACTGAACTACACTCACTTAACCTTGAAAGATATTGATATTGATACAAAAGTAGGGTACATCATCATATTAATTAATAAATCATTTAATTAATGAAATAATTCTTATAGATGTTAATAAATAATATACATAATCATCTTACTGCACTTGCCTGACACTAAAAAAACGGTTTAGTCATAGGTCTATATCATCATAACATCTATTGCATGCTAGATATGGATAAATACCAGATATTTTTAATCCATTTGTTCTAAATGTGTGTTATAGAATTTTTTTGTAAAATGTTTTGATTAGACTTTTTTTTTTAATTTGATCGCTTGCTGGTGATGATACCTAAAGTAAGGTATTTCAGCTCCATTATTGTTGAAGAAAAATATAGCTTTTGTGGGCGTGCATTATAAACACCAACATTTTCATAGCTTGTGGGAAAAGGGAAATTACGGAAGCGTTGAAGGGCGACGATAAAAGAAAATTGAATTGAAATTATTTTCTTAATATCTCCTACTTAACCTGAAAGTAATTGCATCAAATTTCTCTATGTTGTAACGCAATTCTGTTCTTTGGATCACAATGATCTATTGTCTCCCTATACTTCACAAAATGGTGCGCTGCTTAGGCTGAATGAAGAAATAAAATAAAATGATCCACTAGAGTGGATAAGAGTAAGCATATTTTACTATTTCAGATTGATTATATTACAACTGTAACTAATATACGACGGGTTGGAAGAACCCCAGACCGAATAACATTATTTATTTGGTCGGTAGTATTGCAGCTTCATGAATTCATTCGCCGCTGGTAGGAGGACGTTGGAAAAATAGAAAAAGCTCTGGAATATTTAATAAGTTGCGTTGGGACTTCAATAAGGAGAAATTCGTATATTCCTAGCTAATAGACACAATATTTTCATTAGCGAAACTACATTGAAAATACATCTAGAACGACTGATTTATATCATCGATTCAAGTATTCGCAACGCTTTCGATAAAAATAAAAAATCTCCAATTCATAATTAAAAATCTCATATTAATAAAATGTGACAACTTACTTATAATGTTCTATTGTGACATTTTTAAGTTAAAAAACTTTTGTGTTTCAAAATAATACAATCCTACTGTATCAAATAACATCTGATCCTCATCGGAACACTGTACATTTTCAACCAAATTAATCAGAAATAAAATTATATTCAAAGAAAGAAGTATTTGGTAGTTGTATCTGAAGGGAAATTATTTCAAATAGGATAAAAAAAAGAACTCTGAGTTAGGACCTTGGGGTATCCGTGATATCACAATACCGCCATAAATAGAAAGGCAGTGTAAGTTAAAAAATTGAGATAATGAGGTGTGGCCACCACACGACTTATACAGGGTGTATTTGAAATAAGGGGACAGAGAATGTTAAATGGAAAGATGCAATTATCTAGAATATAAATTCCAAAAATTGTGAGTCAATTACGACACGAACGCCAATATTAAAAAAAACCCGAAAAGTGTTTAATGTGCCGGCTATGGATTTAGCATGTGTCTAGTCGTAGGTATCGCGCCAGTCGGGCCAGACGGCCGACGTCATGTCTGGCCCATGCGGCGGGATAAACACGATTACATACACACACCGCAATAACAGCTCTAGACATTATAAAAACCTCAATGATAGCATTGTTTACTATTTCTAAACAGGTGTTCATGCTAAGAGTTCAACAACCTTAATATGAAATATCAGCTGTTAATAACTTGTGAATAGATTTGGGCAAATTTCCCTCTTTTAAAATACCTTATTTTTCAACAACGCGATTTTTTTTTATTGAGATGCCGACTATGAATTTTGTAATTATTTTAATATTTGCGAGGATTATTTAGATATTACGTTTTCTTCCGCAATAAATGTATAGTAAGTACTATTACTGTTATTATGATTAAATTCAACGACTTTTTACTTCTTATTTCTCACAAAAACAAATTTGTGTTGTAAAATTTGTGAATTGATCTGAAGACAACATCCATTACGCACTTGTAAGATGGGGCTCGACGATTAGGAAAACGCAATCTATACGTCCGACATGCATCTCTCCTGCTTCACCATAAATGTACAACATATCGAATAGTTCGTGTGTTGTGTAAGCCACAGTCGAAACATTCACATGTAACAATCGAACGAGACTGACCTCGCACGCCTTCACACTCCTACCACAGTATAGAGCCGTATAGACACAGTAGTTTCTCTCGCCGTCGGCACCTTTTATGTTTGTGTCCCAAAATGGTACTGCGCATTCACGCACGCGGAACCAAAGGCGTAGTCAATTTTTCTATTCAGGAATAAACCAGTGGCGCAGAACCAAATCGTTTATGAGATAATTATGTTAATCTATTTTTAAAATTTTGAAAAAGCTATATCAATAATACAAAAAACGAGAATAAAACACTGCTTTTTATTAAGTACATATTACACACGCATTTAAAATGTAATACATTATACGTACAACACAAAAAAGGCTACTTTAACCTAAAGATTACTTAAATTTCTTGACACAATTCATCAATGGTGTTGTAAAATTGTTATTTTATTTGAATTGCCACTAACTTTGAAATTTCTATTGCAAAATTTCAAAGTATAAAAAATTCTTACACGAATAAATACCTAGCTTTATCAAAAATGCAGTAGGAAAATTTTCGCAGGAATGTTTATATGATATTTCCTCCAACTTCTGTTTTAATTTAAAGCTAACATTTGCTTCGAAGGAAAATGAAGAAAAAAATTCACAGAAGGCTTTTTCCTAATGCGGTATTTATATATATACTGAAATTATGGTCGGGCGTTGCCAAATTAGTAAAGCTCTTTCACAAAGTTAGGACATGCCTTAAAATAAGTGTAAAATATGAATTCATTCATTTTTGTGTTTTAAACGTATAATTGTTGGAAAACTAGGCTTTTCAAAACATTTGTGTCCCAAATAACCTACAAAATAAGTGAAGGCATTTTGTTCAGTTGTATTTTTCCGTTGTCGGTAATCAATCTTCGAAAATTAAATTTTGCGTTGGTGGTGGTGGATTTGTCATGAAGTTTGAGTAATTATTCACAACTATAATAAACAAAATGCACATTTTAACGTTGAGAACATTTTAATGCACGTGGGGATCTTACCGCATTGGTTCTTTCGAAAACCTGAAAAAGCTTGATTTAGAATTGTTCGAACTATTCTTGCACCGAGATGCACAACAGTAATGGGGCATTTTTGTTCCAAGTATTCGCGAAACGAAACACTACAATTATTGATAAAACGTTATGCTGCGTGCACACGAATTATAAAAACAATTTGTTTGTCAAAAATGTTAGAAGTACGTCAGCATCCATTAAATTATATGGAAATGTTTCAAGGAAATGCACAATAATCAAACAAAAATGTTTGACACATTTTAAACACAAATTCTAAATTAATAATGTGTTAATAAATTTATTTGACGTTAATTATAAATGCCAAAAGAATGTATAATTTAGTTTTACATATGCCTTATTTAATTTATGTACAACTACCCATTAATTTGTAAAATTAGTGTTCATAATATATTGTTTGTCAGACATTTTGTATAATTGGTTTACACCCAGCATAACTTACATTAACAGCCATTCACAAACCGCATGCCGAGCAGTCGCATCAAATAATCCCGCCAACTCAACAGCTGATGGCTGACTACTGCGCAGTCACGCACGCGTCGGTTTTCCGGTGGACAATTATTTCCCTCGAGAGAAACTACTGTTTCTATTACATAGCAATATACTGTGCTCCTACTTAGTACCCCCCCTCCCACCCTTCCATACCCTACAGTCGTATTTAAGTGCAGTGGACGGACGAATATTTTAAAAATATCTTTGTTATTTTTTTTTGATGAAGCGACTTTTTTTTGAAGGAAACCTGTCTGCTAACTAATATTTTTTTTTGCAATTTCATATAGTGCCAGCAGTGGCAGCTCTTTTTCATAATAATGAAGATCACGGCGTACCTCATCAGAATATTTGGTTTCAAGAAGTCAATACCTAAATGCTATACATTTACAGAAAAATGGAGACTAATTGAATGGCCAGTGCGTTCCCCTGACCTAACGCCCTAAGATTTTAATCTATGGGGTTACTTAAAATCAAAAGTTTATTTCAGTAGACCCAACAACTTGAAAGATTTAGAACAGAGAATTGGTAAAGCAATGCAACAAATTAGGCCAGATATCATTGAGCGCAGTATAGAAAGTATTTACTATCGTGCTGGTCAATGCCAAATGGTTAATGTGGGCACTTTGAACATTTGCGTTAAGTTTTGTTTGTTAATTTGCTTAATATTTTTTGTATGTTTGTTTTAGGATTATTATTTTTAGTAAATAATAACTATTGAAGTTGTGATGTAAATGTGTCATTTATAAAAAATGTTGTGTAATGTAAAATTTTTTTACATCACCGTTTAAGCAGTAAGATGGTCTATTAAAAACAGAAAAAAACAGTGAAGGATATCATTAAAAAAGATGATGACGTCATTGTGCACAAATCAATAACGTCATTAAAAAAAATTACCTGTCCGAACGATTTTTTTAAAAACAATTTTGTCCCAAATTTTATCACCACACTGTATTCCTACGGCTATCTACAGAAAATTACGATTAATTTTAATCTTACTTTGGTGAAAGATGTGGTTAATCGTATCTTTAACTTCCATTTTATTCTGTCTCTGTTCTATCGCAGCTCTGCGTTTTCTCAAATATTTTCAGTCGTTTTAAATGTATTGAAAGGTTATCGGTCCTTGGGTATGGGTTGGTGATAAGCCAAAAAATTAAAAGTACAAGTATGTATGTTATGTTTACCCCACTGGACGTCCTTAAACTAACACATTGCTAATGTGAAATGGACTAACGCGTATTTCATTAATATATTAAAATGAGATTTGAGTTTTAGTAGAGCATATTAAAGTTAGTATTCATAAAAAATAGATATGGTATTTAATGATTAAACAGATATCATTTAAAATTTTGAATAAATTAATGAATGCAATCTTTTTTTAAAATAAACACATTTGCGCATTTGCAAATGAACGTGTGGAACATAGGCGCTCATCTGATTGCCAAATGATCTGTATGTATGTGTGTTTCATCTGACTCGAACGTATATTACAATTGATTACGGAATAATTTCTTGCTTTATATTCCGCTACTATATTGATTTGTAATTTCTGGTGACAGCAGTATCCCATCAATCTTATGATTAAATATAAATTGCTATTATAAAACCATTTTTCAAGTGATAATTTTTTCTTTGTACCGCAATAGAAATTCATGATTTTGGATAGTACCATTATAGTATATGTAAAGTATTAAATGACTTTGTTACTTAAAGCTATAATTTTCTATCATTCAAACCTGATCTTATCCATAACAATAATGAAACACTCATACAAAAGTGAACACTTTACTTTTAACTTGTGTCCATCTCTTTATATTGAATAAAATGCAGTGTTCCGTGCAATGATTGAAATTATCAACAACTGAAATTGCATAATAAATATCTCGATCTATTAATGGACAATCTGGAGAAATGTGTACCCACATGGGAGAATCGCTCACAATTTGCGCTAATTAAATCGCATAAAAACTGAAGCAATTAAAAGTCTGAGCGTTTGTCTTTCTCTTCTCTATTTCTTCTAATTAATTAAGTTATTTTATTTTTTATTCTAAATTTTCTAGAGTGTAAGTTCAATAACTCCATTTAATTATTTTACATTTAATATGTTCATGAACATTACGTATATAAGATTATTGATCGGATTGTTGAAAGATAAGTAGCGTACAAGCTGATGGATTATTTGAATAAATGCTAGATTTTTGATGAATTTCAGTTTCGCCTTATAGGAAAACTTTTCAAATAAAGTTAATAATTCATTCAAATTCATAACACTACTAATTTGTATATTTGTCGACCTCAGCATACCTTTCGACAGCATAAATCACAAGATTTTATTTGATATACTGGGCAGCTTGGGAATTAGGGATGATCTACTGCTATGGCCGGAAAAATGTTTGACAGACATATAAAAATAAAGCATTCTAAAAGTACAAGAGAAACTATAACTATAAAGGAGTACTGTAATGGATTATTTTTGGTCTTTTGCTATATTTATACTTATACAATTATTTTCATACATTATAAATGTGTAAAAAGGGCAAATAATATTATAAAAAGTGAATTTAAACAATTCTATAGATGGGCACATGATAGAGATTTAAAAATTAACTTGGAGTAAACGTATTGATGCATATATGTTCCCTACATTTTGAGACAAGAATAAGTTTAGAAGTGACTTTCCATTTCAATAAATGTTTGAACGACAACACTACCAACAGTTTTGTAGCAAGCGTATACAAGTAGTAATAGAACGGAAATACTTAGGTACTTCCATCGGCAGCAATTTTTGTGCACGACTCACATTTGTAAGTTAGCAAACAAACTCCTTTCCTTAAGTGAAAAGTTCTTTCGGCTAAAAGAGTATCTATCAGAACCTATTTTAAAACTAATGTTCATTGTTTGAATAATTTTTATCATATGTTTGGAAACAAGGGTCAGTCAGCAGTGTATGTTAAAAATATTAAAACAATCGCGGTTGGCGTTGTGAGGTATGTGGCGTATGTCTTCCTTGGTATGAACTCTGTACAAGAAGCTTTCCAAAACTGTATCATGGTTATTCTACAAGGTTTAAAGAACGTGGCGGTGTTGCCAGAAGTGAGGTTCATGCAAATAGAATCCCAGAAGAAGTTCTACTACTTCAAGTAATCAATTCGATCGAATTGAACTCTCCGGCCTTCTTTTGCTTTGTGGACCTACACAAGGCGTTCGATCGAGTAGTTATAATGTGCCAGCATCATCAATCAATGTAATACATAGCCTTAATACAACCACCAAAACTATATTACACACCAGAATCCAGTTTACAGAAGAGATACGATGCTCATCAGGAATCAGACAAGGAGACTTCTTAATTCCTGCTTTGTTCAACACAATCATGCAAAAAACAATAGAAAGTCTAAGCGATCTGGAGGAATACCAAATGTGTAGCAAGCAAATAAGAGCAGTATACTATGAGGACGATCCTTATTGGTCGTAAACTCGGAAGACGATTTACAAAGACTTTTATATAGATTCCATATGACTTCGAGGAAATACAATATGTCAATATATAAAGACAAAACAAATAAATGGTCATTGCCAAAGAGTCCAGAGAATGTAAATTAGATATTAACAACGTCATGATCGAACCGGTCATGGAATTTAATTACCTAGGAGCAAAAATTTCAAGTGACCGTAACCTACACATTGAGGTACGAGAACCAGTGCCAAAAGGTGCTCGGATATCGGGATACCTTAGAGATGCAGTGTGGAAGAATCAGTATTTAATGACGAAAAGTAAAGTTAATATATATAAAGCCACTGTTCGACCAGTTGTAACGTACACCGCGGAGACCAGAGTCGACACATCAAGAACGAAACAGATGATGCGCGCCACAAAAATTAGTACATTACGAATGTTTACCAAGAAATCAAGAATGGATAGAGTGCGCAACCTGTTACGCTCTATTTTCGTTTTTGCAAGGTCCCGTAAGATTTTAGCATATCGCAATGTGTTATACTATGATTTTATTTAATGACCGTACCTGGTATGCTAAAGTTATCTAAATTTGACGTGACTCATGCCTGTTATGAACACACTCTCTTACTTAAAACTAGACACCTCAGAGTAAGGTTATAAATTTGCTAGGCACTAAATCATTTAGACCGCTTAATCGCGTTTTTCTTAAGAGTACGAATTGCAATGCGTAAATACTGACATGTTCTGTACCGTTCCAATGAACACTCTCTTTTAGATAAGGCTAGATTTATCGAAAATTTAATTTTAGATTTTTACATGCATTTAGACGTTAAAATTTTCTATATTTCTGAGTTTTCTTAAGACTACGTTTTGTCATGGATAATTCCTGAGCCTGTTAAACATTTGCTTAAGCTAGCCTACCTGTTTTTACCATGTTGTTCTAATTTTGGATGAACGCTTATCATTTCAGTCGTCATATTATACTTTCAGTGTACGATATCTGCGTATTCTTGAATGTATTCATCTGAGTTTTTTTTCCTTTCATGTGGCCTTGTTTGTGAAGGAAAATATTGTGTTAAGATACTCTTTCAGCGCCTTATCTACATATGGCCAAATAAATCATGTATTGTGGCCATCGAAAACTTTCTTTAGCTTTTATGATTGTTAGTTTTGCTAAAAAAAAAGGTTTATATGTAACTTATGAACAGCTTAGGCATTGTGCATACTTATTTTCTTCTGTTACGGACATGTTCTTGGTTGTAATAGGCTTCGGATGAATATCATCTTTCGAGCCGTTCGTTGAACCTAACCTCCTGGACATGCCATCCGAATGATTGTCTGGTTTCATTTACCTGTAAGTTCAATTATGGTCGGAAATACCAGCCGGTATTTGGTGAGCGTTGAACCTTTGTAATTAATCTATTTACCTGGGTGTCGATCATTTATAATGTGTAGATAGCTTGAGAGGCGTCTGTTTACCTGCTCCAGGCGTAGTTGCCGGTCTGTCACATCGCATAGTACCAACTCCCTAGACATAAAATTGCTGGCTTCGTTTTATATGTCACTATGTAATCTTGTGCTCGCTGCAAGTTTATTTTAAGTTAATTCTGTCATCATTTAGAGTTCTAAGGGATGTTTGTGTTTAATTATTTAGGGTCTCGTTACTCTTGGACTCTCTTGCAAGTTAATTTTGTGTTCGTTAGATTTTTCAAATTCTTACCGCCTTCCTATGGAACTGTTTCCGCGTTCTAGAATGCGTGAAATTTCGACGCTGTCGATCATCGGAAGCATGGCGTTTTTAAGAGAATTCACTTTCAAGTCATTCTTTGTCAGAAGAACACGAAGTACATATCTTCGTAATTTAAATTGTGTGTCTAAGAAGACAAATTTCGCTAAGGCGGCTTTAATGGAATATGTAGATAATTCCGTTATCTTATCGCAAGAATTTTTGTGGGTGTTTGTGTAATTCTCGTCACCCTTAAGTTTGCTAACCCACGTGTGGGCTTACGTTTTTTTTTATGCTATTGGGGCTTCTGATAATTTGATTTTGGGTATCGTGTTCTCCACATTGGGGTAAGTCTGAGAGATTTACATTTACATCTTTGTACATTTTAAGAGGTGTGAAGATTCCATCTCAGAGACTTCTGTGGGAGGATACCACCTGAAGGTCCCGAAGGACTTCCTTTCCACCTGTACCGCAAGCTAAGTACTACAACAATTTTAGACAACGTTCATTTTTATTACGACTAATTTGTTGGAATCTTGTGCCAGCCGTGCTGGTTATTTCACAAGTTTTAAGAACTTTCGAGTGATCCATGAATTTATTTCCACCACCTTATTTGGTGCTAGGTCTCCGCTATTTAAATTTGGTTTATTGTTTTTTATTAATTGGACTTTGCTGTATACCGGGTGTGATCAGTAGTAATATTTGTTAATACTCTGATTTACTACGAACTCTTGAAAACCACCTGAAGAACGTCTCAGGTTAATTTATTTTCTGGAACCATTCCTATAAAGTAGATTCTGTAAATTTTTATCTTTAGTTATTTTATATTACCTCGGTCTAAGATGTGCTAAATAAATATTAACTCTAACCATAAGTTTTGAGTACCACGTATTAACAATTTTAAAGGTTAGTATAAAATAAAAATCTGTAAGGCTTACGAAACGTTTCTGTCGCCGACCTGCCTCTGGTTATATGTGCTGAGGTTATGTTAAATTTTACTAACTTTTTTTTTATTTTTGAAATGGCTTCGATAACTTAGTAATTAAGAGTTAATTTTGCTGCACATTTAGCATTTCACTATATATCATTAATTTCTTTTTTTTTTAAATTTTACTTTGTCTAGATGTAACTTTTAATTTCTCATATTCAAATCTTTTGGTAAAATACTATCGTATATCACTTAATGCAATGATTTTATTTTTTTTTATTTTGTATATATGTAGACTATTGTCTTACATCATATGGCTAAAATTTACAATATTATGTTCAACATTTTCTCTTATTTAGGATGTAATTAATATACAGGATATTGTCCAACTTTCTCCTTCTTTTATTATAACCTTATAAATCATACGGCGTGACTAGCACTGGGTTAAGGTTGGTGTAGCTAATCCTCTTCATACAGGGTAATCCAGTGGTGTATCTTACTGGCGGGACACAGCCAGTGGCGTTACATAGAGATCCTGGTGCCCAGAGACAACGTCGCTAGCGTCGCTGCCGACCGACGCTCAACCTATTACGTTTGAACCGACACGCCATCTTCGACGTGAGTTAGCTCGGCCCTGCGAAACTCAATCACATCCACCTCGCCACAGTGATCTCTCTATATCGTAACTTACCTAAAGTTTTTTTTATAATACAGTTGCGACGTTGTTCAGGGTGTAGCAAACCAAACAATTAGAGAACAATGCGAGACAAGGGACATCGTACGCTTCACAAAACATCAGTGAAATGAATGGAATGGTCAAATTACCAGAGCGAACGACACAATTTACCTGGTGTCGTTCGGGATGAATTTCCAAAGGGCAAACGATACCGGTGCCACCCGAAGAAGAAATGGATACAGAGATAGCACCGAGACACCATAGAGGAACATTGCGAGAAAAACAGGCATATGCCTACTTTATAAGAAGAAGAAGAAGAAAAAGAGCTGCATATTTTTATTTATGTTGATTTGTTCAGATGTATAGCGCTATATATTTGTCAAAATTCGAGTTTCGTTAATCTGTTTCGGTTTTTCTAATTATTTCCCTAGGTAGCAAAACTTTTCTACTCGCAGAATTTCTCTTTGTAGATATATATTCCTTCATTTGACTTGATATTTCTAGGACTACTCTTAATATACATATTATAAATTTCTTGTATGGAATCTTCTAAAGTTTTTATTTGATAAATGAGGCAAAACTAGCATCTTGATACTTTCTATAATGATTTGAGTTTTTATTAGTTGAATAACTAGATAGTAAAATTGAAACTCTCTGTGTTCGTAAGCTTTCATTTTCAATTTATTAATCGTTTTATTAATACATACACACTCTGAAGAATATGCATGTATGAGGAACAAATTATTCAAATTCATAATATTGAACATTCTATGCTTATTAATTAGGTAAACAAATGTCAACGCAAAATAAATAATATAGTCATAATTATGTAAATTAGGCAAAAAAAAGCAATTAAGAGTCATTACAAAACTGATGTAATACTTAATGTCAACATTCAATAATAAATTCTATACCTATAAATACTTCAGCCAAATCAGGTAAAAGTAATGGATATCCATATCGATTAGGAGTTTGAAAGACAGTTTCATTCGACAGCAGATGGACACTTAATAGATAATATAAAATGTGCTGCAAATATTGTATTGTTTTATAAAATCAGTGTCACGTTTTATAAAGGTGGTAGAGGTAAATGTTACCAGATACCATAGAAAATATAGAAAAATGCGATCTGTATTAAATGCTACGCATATATACGTGTATAAACAGCTGTTCGTATAAATATGTATATCGATTTTATATGATCATGCATTTGTATATACAGATAGAACCACCGGCCATCTGCCTATAGGGAATTGTATGCAGTACACATTTATATACGCCTACGTATATATCTACGTACCGGCAATAATAATTTGTGGCGTAAAAAGAAATAAATACACATCCGTCGATAAAGCATATTTAATCTTTAAATATGACACAGATATTGCCATTTCATTTCGTAGATATTTGTAAGAATCAATCATGGGCATAATGTTTCGTGTTGTAGAAATATTAGTAGTAGATTTGTAATGAAAACGAAGGTTTGAGATTCCAAAGAAGTAGTAACTAGTGATTCTGAATGTACCTAGTTAAATAAAATTAAATTGCAAATTACTAAACCAAGAGAAAATAAGAAAAATAATTCTAAAAAGGAAGCAACATGGAGAAATTAAAAAACGTTCAAAAAGTAATAATTGATGTCAAACAAAAAAAATTCTGGAGAAAATAAAATAGAATTCTAGAGGCTAATAAATATCTCTTTCAAACAAGCCTCCATTGTTTGCCTCACAGTAGCCCAGTCTGTTGTAAAATTCTCTACGTACATTAGAGAGAGTTACAGGTGAAATACTATTACAGAGTTGTGTAATTCGCATTCGTAAATCATCTAATGTGCGGGGTCTTTCATTCTGGTGTACATAAATGGTTTCATTCAAATATCCCCAAAGGAAAAAATCACATGGCGTTAAGTCAGGGGATCTAGGCGGCCAAGAAATATTACCTCTAGTGCTAATGGTATGTGGAAAATGCAATGAAAGACATTCTTGTACTATTCTGGCATTATGAGCTGGGCAGCCATCTTGCTGAAACCAAATATCATTAAAGTTTACAGCAAGGTCACGCACTGCAGGAACAATATGATTTTGCAGTAATTGTAAATATGACTGCGCATTTAATGTTCCGTTTAGGAAAAATGGCCCTGTGATGTGATCCCCTAAGATTCCTGCCCAGACATTTAGTTTCTGTGGATATTGAGTGTTGACATCCCTGCTCAAATGTTTGTTTTTCTGAGACCAGTAGCGAACGGCAGATGGATTATGGCGTTTGTGAAGGGAAAATGTTGATTCGTCAGTGAACAAAATATTTCGTGTAAAATTATCATCATTATCACATTTTTCTCTAATAGCCTCACAAAATTCGAGACGTCTAAACTGGTCATCTGGGAATATTTCTTGATTTTTTCTAACCTTATAACACTTATATTTCTTTTTGTGTAATATACGCCTAACTGTGGTTTTTGGAATACCTAATTGTTCAGAAATTTGGCGGCTAGAGCAGGGCTCACTTGATTCTACAAAGGCGCATACACTGACTTCCTTCTCTATTCTTTCCTCCGAAATAGGATGGAAATTACTCTGATAGCATTTCGAACATCCATTAATGCAGCCCGACTTTTCAAAACGATGTATGATATCTAGTATCGTCCGACGGCAGGGAACTGGACGATCAGGAAACGAAAAAACAAAACGACCAATCACTTCTTGCGTACCTCCTTGAGATGAGTAATACCATTTAATAATATTTATTTTTCCTTCTTTACTATAAACTAACGGCATAGTAAATACGTAAATGAATATCGGTAAAAAAACAGAAAAAAATACTGAGCTCTAAATAATTCTAAACCCTAAAGATGCAGACAGCAAGAATTTGCGTATTTTTGCAAGTTCGACCAACTATGAGTATACTCCACCACAGTCAAGACACGACTGACGCGGTTGACTGTCGATCCCTAGCGTCGGCATAGACAACGCTTCTGATAAACGGTAGGACTAGATACATAGGTATATGTACATATAAATGTGTACTGCATACAATTCCCTATAGGCAGATGGCCGGTGGTTCTATCGGTATATGTATGTGTACACATTTTATTGTAAATGGACACAGTATTTTAGACCACAATAAATTTGTAAACGTGCGTTTATCTTTAAAACATTGTGTGTTTTATATGATATAGTATGATAATTAATATTTCAATATCTTTTGTAAAATTCAACTTAAGTTCTATAATAATCCATATGCAAGTTAGTACAAAATAGTTTTAATCAGGTATATGGCGATATACCGCATGTGTCAAATATCATTAGCTATAGGGATTCAATGTTTACGTGCGATTTATACGTATACAAGTAACACGTGGCAACATGGCACCCCTACTATCCGTCACCAATCCCGGCAACAATCGACATCACAACGATTTTCCCGATCTTCCCACTTCTCCCCACCAGATTTTACATTCAATGTTTAGCTGCGAACACGTTGCGATCTAGTCTGCAATAAAAGCCGTCTTATTACTGGAACGGGAAACATCAAATGGCCGCGGCGATCTCCTGATCTAGCAGTTTATTATTAAGTTCAGAATCCTTTTACTTTCTTATACGTAGTATAAGGAAGTATTGTGATGATGAAAATTTTCGACCTCGAGATTTTTGCAGATGTCCACGTTTTGAGGTCCCCTGATACCAAAAAAGTGGTTTTTAAAAAAATGTCTGTGTGTCTGTCTGTCTGTCTGTCTGTCTGTCTGTGACCACGATAGCGGTCAAACCGCTGGAGATATCAATTCCAAATTTTGTATTTACGTGTATAATCTCCCTCTTGAGATCTGATTAGTTTTTCAGTAAAATCGGTAGACCGGAAGTAGCAGTTTACTTCAGTATAAAAATCGAATTTTGCCAATATTTCGTCAAATACTAAGTTTATACAAATTTATAAAGAATTCATATGTACTTAAAATTAAAATTGAGAACAATTTTATTTAAAAAGTTTTTCGAAATTCCTACCGAAAGTAGGTCTTTTACTCTTATCGAAAATCGGTTTTTTGCGAATATCTCGCAAGTCATGCTTTCTAGGCAGGTACATTACGAGTATAAAAGTATTTACATGAAAATTTTAAATATCTTTTGTATAAAAAAAATTTCAAAATTCGGACCGGAAGTACCACTTTTACTCTTACCGAATAGCGGTTTTTTGCAAATATGTCGTAAATTATGCATTCTATATATATTTATTAAGAGTACAAAAGTATTTAGAGTTGAATTTGCAATATTTTTTGTATACATGAAATTTCAAAATTCGGACCGGAAGTAGCACTTTTACTCTTAGCGAGTAGCACTTTTTTTCGAATATCTTGCAAAGGATGCATTCTATAGCGATGTATTAAGAGAATGAAAGTACTTAGAATAGGATTTTGAATAATTTTTGTATAAAAAAATTCTAAAAATTGTATAGTTTGAAATGCTCATACGTATAAGAAAGTCGTGTGGTGGCCACACCTCATTTTTTTATTTACCTTATTAGGGTTATTTTTTAATTTTATTAGAATTACGCTTTTGTATGTGTCATGTAGCGTGAACGCAGCTTAATAATTCTCTGCATTTACTGAAAGGAAAAAGAAAAACAAGTCCTTGCAACTCGTAAATATTATTTCTGAACGCATTACAAACACCCAAGTCAGTGGTCCAATAGTTACTGCTAACTTGTATTTTCGAGCATGTATTGGTCGCGCTGGCATTGGAGAGGAAAGTAGGTGTGCCACGTTGTCACGTATTGCACGAATTGATCGCCTACGGCTAATGAAAATTGACACATGCTGTATATTATGTTAAGTGTTGATACTACATAAATTTAAATACTAATAAATTGCAGTTTGAGATCTATTTTGGTTAAGTCTACGTCAAAAACTTTTCTGAAGAGTATTCATTAACTCCCAATATTAAGTCTCTTGGCACAAGTTCGAAGATCTCGCGACTCTTGAAGATTTGTTCTTTTAAATTTTATTGAAAAAAGTTCTCTTCATAAGATACTTTAATATATATTTCAAATTCCGAAAATAATTCAATGTCTCTTATAAACAACATCCACAATCTCCTTAACGTCCACAGCAATCTCTCAAAATTATGGGATTTCTTTTGATCTGGTACCGTGTTTCGGTTCCCAAATTTTCGTGCGAATTCTTTACTCTCACATGGACAAAAGTTCATGGACAGTATAAAATGAGCACTTTAAGTGGCATCCGGCTTCGTGTGCTTGATCATGTCCATTAATAAAGTTATGTAATAATCTGCATTTTTGTTCCCACCCAACTGATAAAAACTTGTGCCAAGTATACCCACGTAGCTTTTTTCCGCATATGGTTTCAAATTTTCTCACTTACTATTACATACAAGTATGGTGGAAACGCGTTACATTCAATTGTATGTCATACTAGATCCAAGACGTCTCGTCTTATTTATGTTGCCGGATCTATTTTTATTTCTGTCAGTGACATTTGGTATAACCGAAGAAAAAAGTTATTCACAATACAATAATTATAACTTAATATATTTAGTAACAGAAATGCTCTACGACATCAGCCTTTCTCGACTTATTTATTATATTGATTTAGATTGTCGAAAAACCTTAAATGTTTCATAACGTATCCATAATAAAATTTAAAATAAACAATACTTACGCTATTCTCGTTAATCAGATGATTATAGAAAAGTTTGTAAAAAGCTTCGACTGTTTACAGAAAGCTTTCGGCATTATATTCAAAGGACGCGAATAGATAATAAACAGGATGTACAGTTCTAAGAAGAACTGTTTTATACAATTTATATCAAAGCAAAAATAAACGTGCAAATTTGACAGGTAAAATATACACAATACACCCCTTTTTGACAGATATGATTTATCTAACAACACCGAATTGAACTATTAGTCCATTAAAAATATGTAAGAGAGAAATTTAATATTGAAACGGAAATTATATGTTTATTTGCATTGAATGCATATATTACGGCCAATGTATACATTTTCTACCTAGACTAATTAAATAAAATCGCTGAAATATAATTTCACAAAATAACTTTTTTAGTTTCACTAATACAGTTATGACAACATGTAAATGCTATCAATGACGTGCAATTGAATATAACGCGTCTCCTTTATACATACGTCTGACATGTACGACACACATGTCTGACGCACATGTATGCTAGTTTGTGGACACCTTAACTGACAAAATTAAAAAACAGAGTATACAAAGCAGTAATTAATAGAAGAGTATTATCTCACTTCTGATTATTGTGAAAATGCTGGTAGAAAAAGAGGAAAATCTTGTAAATTTCTCTAGTATGACCGGCAATTTTACCTGCCACAATAATATTACTAAACCTTTTGAAGCTTTTGGGATATATAAAGATCCTAGTTCTTGAAAATTATTCACAGAATAGTCGAAAATCATCCTGAAAGTAGTGTTGTTACGTAATGAAAGCTTCTACCTTCCATTAAGAAAGCACGGGCTGTTTTAGTAAGGGAAACTTTGCAAACTTGAAAATGTTGTTAGAGAAGATGAACTACAAAGGTATTACATGGAATATTTGTGCGGATTTCAAATATATTGCTATTATGTTAGTTATGTGATTAGGTTCCACCATTATATTAAGCAGAAGTGAACACTACGACAGAAAAAGACAATATACGATATAGGCTTTTAGTGAAAATATTAAAAGCTCAAAATATTATCTCTCGCATAAAACCGGGACTAATAAAACCTTAAATATAAAACTTTTCTTAGACCTATGATTAGAGACATATATTTTACCCACAGCCCTTACACACTAACTTGTCAACAAGATGGTTTGAAAGTGCACGTTAAGTAGTCATGACGTTTACATTTGTTAGTAGCGGCATACCTACGCTGCTTTAATTAAAAAGAAAAGAGATAAATTAGTTCAACAGTCAAAAATTTCGTAGAGGAATTACGATTAGAACCTGACGATTGGCGAAATTACCTTAGAATGGATGGACACGTCACACTATTAAGGTTAGTGCCTCCAATCATTAAAAAAAGAGGACAAGTTGCCTTTTATTTTTGTTGGTGATGAAGCATTTACCCATCGGGTAGATTTTTCGAAGCCGTTGAGTCGCTAAAATTTGAATATCGAAAAGAAATTTTTCAATTATCGTTTGTCGTCGGCAAGAAATAAAGTTGAAAATGTCTTTGGCATATTTTGTAATCGATTTCGAGTATTTCACACAACTATTTCTGTTAGTATAAATGCAATTGACAGCATAGTTATGACAAGCTGTGTTTTATTTAACTATTTAAGAAGACACGGGACTGTATATGCACCACATACTAATTTGTGCAAAGAAAATATTAATACGGGTACTATTGAACAGAATATTTCGTCTGCTCCTATACTTGATCATTTTGACGATTTTCTTCATTTCTCTTCGAAAACTGGCGCGTATGCTATTTGTGTTAGCTGTTGGTTCAATTTAATGTAATTCTTGTAATAAAACTGTATAAGTTCTATCTGTTTTAATTTAAGCTTGGTAATCACTACTTTTAGTTTTCCATAAACAAGGACCACTTTTGTACTGTTCAATAAAGCTTGTCATAAAGCGAAAGTGTCTTAAATCTGATAAAAACTTCTTTTTAAAGGCAGAAAAGAAACAACCTAAATACCCAAAACACTGAACTCAAAACGTATGTGAATGATGCTTGATACTTGGCCACACACCGACAATTTTGTATGCACGATCATGGTTGCGCGTTGATGAATTCCGGCCAAACTTGGAAACTTGTACGACGCGCATGGTTGTTGGGCTATATTTTCAGTGATCATTCTAACTACCCATAATAAATAGTAAGTTGTTGAAAGGATGATGAAAGAACATTTTTTTTGCGGAGAAGCAGTTTACCAAAGGCTTCGCGTCGTTTATTAATATTTACGAGCTTAAAAAATATTTTCGACCAGTTAAACAGTATACTTTTTCTACGATCTTTCTCAGCTTAATTTACCGTTTCTAGTGGAGTATTGAGAACATCTAAATAACTTTCTAAATCGGAAATCATGATAAATTTGCAGACATCAAATACTGCGTACTTTAGTATGACTCTATAAGGTAACTAGACGCGAGTAGAAAGTAGTAGGCAGTTCAGTTAACGTTATGGTATTTTCTTTCATTGACGACGGACACCAAATTTTCGCTGGAGGTTTCAGCGGCAAAAATATCTTTTCATAAAGAGTTGTAGAAAAAATACTTTTTGTACGAATTGTGTAATTCTAGGCTTTATTTTTTTTAATTCAATTTGATGAATGAATTTTTCTTCAAGTAAGTTATCCTTAAGTCCAAATATTTCTGAATATTATAAAATTTTGTTATGTTTTATTATAACAGAAAGTCGAAATATGTAAAAAGACAATTAAATTTCAATTAAAAAGACAATTAAATTTCAATTAAAAACAATTGTCAAACTAGATTTACATAAATAATTCTATAAATTTGACGAATAAAACAACTGTAAGGAATAACAAAGAGAATACAGAAATGGAAATAAATGATTATATAACTAATTATAAATATGTATACTCTCACTCTCAACATTTTGTTTAGATTCACCACTTATAATATTAAAAGAATCAAAATGTTTTAAATGCTCTTATTATTATTAATTCAAATAATAATAAAATCTATCATGTTTTTCAAATGTCTATACTTCTACATATTTCCGTACACTTATAGATTTAACGTAAGCAATGAATTTAATTTATTTAAAATATTTCTTATGTAGTTATTTACATTTTTGTTAAAAACTTGGAGTAGGTTTAAAGATTGGAAGTCAAAAGTTGTCGAATGAAAATTATATACACATATTACTCAACAAACATTAGTTACTTCGTTGCGAGAAACGTGAACATTTAGACAAAATATTTCCAGTCGATTTGGTTCTAAAGCGGCATTATAATTTCACGTATAGATTTGCATAGTATAAAAGTAAAAATAAATATATTTGATGAAAGAACTACTCGCAATTGCAATTTTATTTTAATTTATGAAACACGTTCTAAAATTATCATTTCATTTTCGTTATTGCCTTTTCAAATTAAAATAACATGTGTAAAGCCCAGTAACAATATAGGAGTTATTTCGCCTTTATGAGATTCCCCTCGTGAAGTACTCAGCTAAATGTTATATTATGTACCTGTGGCAATGAACTAAATGAAAATTTACATTACACGCAAAATATCTTAAAAAGACAATTTAGTACACTCACATATATGTACCTTACGTAAATTTTCATCACTATATATTATTCGGTTATTTTATAGAATGACATTCCCAGTTTGTAATAATAAAATATAACATTGCGGGGTGAAACGTTTTAGAAGTTAGAAATTTTAGTTTTATATAATATTTGAGTGCAAATTTGGCGCATGTGATTACAAATAAACCATCCATACAACTTTTACAACAAAAAAGGGAATATTGTCTATTTTTGTTAGTGCAGAGTTTTTTTCTGACACGGTATCTTCTCCCACTTCAATGTACTGATGAGGCTATTGCGGCCTCTGCCCATATCGGCATCAAAAGATCCTTTAAACTCCTCTATAAAGCCCAAAATTTTCTTTCCAAGTCGTCTATGCTCGCTGTAAAGCATATAAGAAAACGAACTGATATGATTGATAAAGTCCATAAGGTAGCACTACAATTCGTTTTTTCTTGCCCAGGATGTGGTTTGAAGAAGTTTTGCACTGCGGTGGGGCAATCCTGTAAAGAGCTCCTTATAGTCAAAATAGTGCGTTCTTTACAGTTTCTTTCGCGATTTTATCGCTTCCTTGTAATGTCATTTTTAATTTCACAGGTTGGCATAGACCCAATCAATATTTTTGCAGTTCTATCTTTTGCCAGCGAGTCACTTGTCTCGCTGCTTTTGATGCCTTTATGAATTAGCTCCAATTTTAATATAATTTTGTTGTTCTTCGATAGTATTTTCAAAATTTCAAGACACTTTACCTAGGAGTCTCTGAATTTTTTAACTACTTAATGCGGCCTGGAAATCACATGAGCGCACTTTTTTTTATTATTATTATATTTCAGACAGTGTGGCAACACTCTCTGTGAAATACATATTTATTTCCTGTCTCCTACCGGCAAAAAATTCAACTCCAATCGTTTTTTTCAGATTTTGATGCGACTCTATATCAAACATACTCATTTCGCCTCAAACCAAAGCTATAAGTTGTTTCGATTTTATAGGAATACATAATTAAGTGGATAACTGTTCAGTCAAGTAAATTTTTAGTTCGTCATAAGATAAACATAACAAAACCACTCAGCAATGATGTTGTTACTTTTTAATTGTGTAGCTTTTCTTCTTACAACAATAAAGTAATGACTTTTATAGGTTTTCTAAATGGTTTTTAATAATACACTGAAATATCTTTTACTTATGTATAACCTATCCAGATTTAATATAGTAAAGTTGACTATTCTGTGTCGCCAGAATTTATAAACAGCCTAAACTTCAGACATCTCTGTAGAAGTGAGGAGATCAAGTCCACAAAATTTAAATGGCAATAAGTATAATGGGGCTATTGTGTGAAGAGGAATTTTGTTCTCTCTATTATCAGGCGCCCGTAATTTAGAAATCTTCATTTTCTTAATTCGGCAATTTGGAAATGTTTTACGTCATTTGTTTTACCACCAAAATAGTGCCTAACTATTTAATATACAGAATTAACATAGTTTCATCATCATGCTTACATGTTGCTTCTGTTGTTATTTTATGACGATAATTTTCATAAAAAATTCTTTAAACTGCACTTATATTGTGAAAATTTAATAATAACGTAAATGTTTTTTTAATAATTTGTTCTTTGTAATTATGTACTACTGAATGCCAACAAAACAAACTTGTATACAATAAATATTAACATTTAAGATACTTTCGCGGACACACTTGCTGAAGGCTGTTGTTAGAACAGTTGTTATTTTTTTTTCAACGATAGTTACTGTGACGTCAAATATGTCCTTAGTTTGTTTGTTTTTCAAATTTCTCATGACATTTGACACTTCCATTTCTGTTATTAGAGCGTTACGTTCATTTAAATTCATTCATATTTACACTTCAATTAAATTGAGTTATGTATGCATACGAATATTTGCATTTTGGAATAGGTTTATTTGTTAATGTTCGGCTATTTTGGCTGTTTCTTGGCTCCTTGGCTTTATTGGAACACAATCATGTGGCACTCGGGATCTTCACAAGAAGTTTTAACGGGGGAAAACGTACAGATCCCATTTCACCCCCCTCTGAAATTACTTTATTTTATTCATTTAATATTTGATTTATTGCTTTTTCTTTTATATAATTTATATTCATCTTAACTTTTATGACTCCATATTTCAGTAGTATTATTATTTGTGTGTTTTATTTGTTCTGATCCTATAGTCAATTTTTAGGGTACTTATGTCTTTTATCGTTTGTATATGTTTTGTATTCATTTATTAACTAAGGACTAGAATTTCTTTTTAGGTTGGATTTTAATATATCTCTACGTCTTATATAGGTACATATGATATGGTATTTATTTCATTAATTTCGTGTTTGACATCAAAATACATACTTACATATTATATATTACAATAACTTTGAATAACAAGAAAAGTTTATGAATCCACGTATATGCTTTCGTATTTCATAAAACATTAGTGCAATTCCCCGTGTTATAGGTAAATGTGTACATATTTCCATCATTGCTAGAATACAATAAAATTATTCTCTCCAAACCAGTGGAAAACTTTTACGATAGTTATTATAAACGAATAACAAATTTTATGTTTCAAATTTCTTTTTGGCATAGTCTAGGCGGTTTACTCAACATTTATTACATGGAATTTGAAATACAGTTCTTCCCTTGAATATTATGCTTCACCTCTTCTAGATTTTTGATATAATAGTATTAGTATGTTTCTCGGTATGTTTATATACTTATGTATATTATCATAGTACATCTTGTGTGTATAAATAAAAAATAACATTCATTTGAGTTTATGGAGGCTTTGTCATATCAGGTCATGTAAAATATAGTATAATATTAATGATAACTTAATTGGCCTATTCCGGGTGTTTCGGAATTGCACGGCACTATTGTAGGTATTTGTTCTCCAGCATAAAATAAACAAAAAAGTTCATATAAATATATGTCTAAAATTAATTTATTACTAAGATATTGGAGCATAAAGATATTTACTTAACAATACAACATCCAAAAGAAGTGTTTAAAGTGGCCACCGTTTTGTTGAATGCAGTATTCAGCACGACAAATTCATGCTTTTTATCACATCATATTGCATCAGGACGATTATTTATAGTTGCTGCGGCTTCCATGATGCGATTACTAAACTCTGATGAATTCCGATCTCCCGCTCTAACGCCGTTGAATCGGTAGTTTAGTAATCGCATCGTGGAAGCCTCAGCAACTATCAAGAATCGTCCTGATGACTTCGTATAGCATCAGGACGATTCTTGATAGTTGCTGAGGCTGAGGCCAAAGAAGAATGAATTTGTCGTGCTGATTGCCGCATTCAACAAAACGGTGGTCACTTTAAACAGTTCTTTTGGATGTTGTATTGTTAAATAAATATTTTTATGCTCCAATATCTTAGTAATAAATTAATTTGAGACATATGTTTATATGGACTTTTTTGTTTATTTTATGCTGGAGAACAAGTACCTACAATAAAGCGGTGCATTTCCGAAACACCCGGTATATTGAATATGATTAATATTGAATATGTTAAAAATAATGTGTGGAAGGAGAAAAAAGAAAGAAAAATGGACATTTTACGAAAAATTCGTAGATTGGTTGAAATTGTCCTTTAGATTGTAATTTAATGAGGAAAAAGTATTTAAAACAAAAATTTATTAAACTATAAAAAAAATAAATAAGAATTGACATTTTAAGACTTATAAAAATATTAAGTTTGATATATTAATGCTTAGTAATTTATAATTGACAACTAATTACAACAATAAGTGCAGGGGTTCGAAAATATAAAATACCTTCAAGTCTTACAATCTGATCGATGGAAAACTTCAAAGTTTACCGCGATAAAATAATATGCAAGTAGATAATTTTACTGGCCTGTCTAATAGTTATTTTACTGAGTAAAATAAATACCAAGAGAATAGCAGTATAGTTGTTCCTAATTTCCTTTTCTTAATTTTGAGACATCCCATGCAATTGTTCGAAACCAGCTTCTAATTCAAGCTTTCCCTGAGACACCTTGTTAATAATAATAATAATAATAATAATAATAATAATAATAATAATAGTTTATTCATTGTAATTACCATTACAAGAAAGTCAGTAAATTAATTGAAAATGCACAGTTAGTTGTATATGACAGTAAAACAAACAACAACAACAAAACAGTAATGTGTATATAATGCACCTTTCTAATTAATGTTAATGTTCTAAGTCACACTTTAAGAACTCTTCTATTGAATAAAAACTGTGATAACTTAAAATAGCCTCCATTTTTTTTATGAATAATTTGTCCCTCTCTTCAATATGGTTCTTGATTTTGTTATACAGTTTGGGCCCCCAATAGTCAACGTAGCGTTGTGTCGTTTGCAGGCGGTAATATGGAATTTGGAACTCTTTTCTGTGACGGGTTTCGTAATTATGATGCCCTCCATTCAATATATACTTTTTTTTGTTTTTTCTAACGTATTTTATACATGTAAGTATAAATAGGCAAGGCAAGGTCAGTATTTTTTCTTGTTTAAAATGTTCCTTACAACCATCCGTATATTTCAGATTACAAAGAGCTCTAATCTCTTTTTTTTTCAAGCGGAAGATTCTTCTTGCTGCAGTTGATGTGCCCCAAAACAAAATTCCGTAGCGTATCCTGCTGTGAAAGTTCGCAAAATAGGCAGATTTTGAAGCGGCATGGGTAGCAATAGTCTTCAGTCTTCTTATAGTATATATAGTTATCGTTAGTTTATTGTGAGTTTATTGTCAGTCGTGAGCCCCAGATATCGAATGGCGTAGGATGACTGTTCATTTCTTGCTGAGAAACAGAGATGCTGTGTTTTCTCTTCATTTAATTTTAGTTCTTTATCTTAGAACCATTTTGTTATTTCTTCCATTACCCGTTTGCTCTCTTTTCCAATTTCGTCAATCGACTTTCCAGTTACTACGTAAGATGTATCATCAGCATAGAGACAGCTTTGTTTAGGTGTTATATTTTTTGGGAGATCATTAACATACATCACAAATAAAATTGGTCCCAATATCGATCCATGTGGTACCCCATTATGAATTGGTCTGGTATTTAATATTTCTCCATTGTATATGTCTTCATCTTTAGTTACCTGGGCCATTGTTCCAAGACCGTCCAAAGTGTTTGACATTTGTCTTAATGCGGGAGTATTCCAATAGTCTACTCCGTCACGACAATTTAGTTTATGTTTTCCTGGTTATAGGAAAACGTTTATTAAAATAATAAAAAAATACTCTATGAAAATTCTCAAAAGCTTGTTCTGCTGTCATTTCATCGAAATGTTAGAGGACTGCAGTACCATGTTAACATTTCGATAAGTACCGTCGACTTACTCGTAAAGATGTCTCTAATTAAGAATTATAAATCCTAACCTTAATTATCTCGAAAATCTAATACTTTCTCTTTGGTAATTAATTAATTATAATTACATATTCCGTTACAAGTTATTGCACATACCTGATTTGTCTAAATATAAAAACTAAGTTAGATTGATTTTAAATTACACGTGTATTTTACTAATAAGTATGTACGACAATTGAACCGATATCTTGCGTAAAAAGCATTATAATAGAAGATTGCTGTATCACAAATATAAAATATGAGGGCCAGAAATAGAAAGAATAATAAAATAAAAAGTAACCCAACCCTAGACTAATTAAGTAATTCAAGTAATGTCAGAGGTATATATATATATATATATAATATTTTATCGCCAACCGTCAATAAAGCGATGCGTTACCATAGCATTTTACGGAGGTAAACAACCACTTTATCGTACTGTACAATAAAGTACTTTACTGCCGCTAATATCTGTCAACACAGACACGATTGCATGACATTAAACATAAATCGTTTGTCGCTGCCAAAAAAAGTCATAAGTCATTATACCTTTATTTTTTAAATTACGAATTTTTGCAGTTGGCGATAAAATTTTGTATGCACCACGTCAATAATGTGCCTTTATCGAACTCGTCTTTTATTCACCTCGCTCGCTGCGCTCGCTTGGCTCACAAACCAGACTCGTTCGATAAAGGATCACTTTACTGACTTGGTACATCAATAACTATTATCATAAGATGATTTGTAGGGATCGGAACTTAACTTTACATTCCAGAGGTCTTAAGTGAATAATTATATTCGAAATTGCGTACCGTAATAGCAGTAACACAATAAAACGTAACATAGTATATTATAGAGAAGACGCCTTTTAATCAATTGTACGTCATTGATAACGTTTACATGTTGTATTACTGTCGTGGTAAGTGGAAACCTGCGTAGTAAAACATATCTGTCATCAGAACTGTTTATGAATAGCAGAAAGCATTTAATTCCTATATACTAAAAGTGCTAGTAGCGTGTATCATTCCATGGAATACGATGGTTCATTCTGAGTTTACTGACTTTTTAAAAAATGATATTAACGGTAAATACAGTGACATATGTACGTGTGTCCATGGAATCCACGTCAAAATTTGTCCTTGATGTACGATGAAATTAAGACTTCAATTGTCAATACCATAAAAGATAAACATATTTGGGTATAAGTATATGAAGCTATTGATGTTAAGGATGCAATATTGCAAATGTTTTGATTGGGGCGATGGACAGCGACACGGCAATGTCTACATATCTACTTGCATCTAAAAGACGCGAAAGAATTAGTGCAGAATCTATATCATATCATAACTTCGTACTCGATATCGCAATTGGGTGAAAACACAATAAAAATAAAAAAAAGTGCTATTTGTAAGAGATGGAGCTGCAAATATGAAGGCGGTTGGTCGGCTCTTACAACAAACATACAGCAGTATGACGCATATTAGAATATATCTGCGTCAATTCATTTCCCAATTACCTGGTCCTCCTACTTATAATGTCCAATAACAATTTGAAGCAGTTCTAAATAACAATCTAGGAATTCGCACTGTATGCCGAATTGTTGATTTGTTTACTGGTAAAGAAGTAGATTTTTCTTTATGTACTTTAAATATATCCCTATTACAATGGTAGATGTTGGACTAGTTTTTACTATATACCTACATGTATTTACGGCGACAGACAATTACTAGCACTTGAACATATGGAAAAATTAATAATTACTTACATTTATTTGATCTCTCAATGTGAAAATTGAACAAGCAGGACGTGTGATATGTTTTATTTACTGGCAACTTGGTAAGCACTTGTTTCTCTATGCGGTTTTTGATTCCACACTACATTAAAATAAATATTTGTATATGGTTTCAATTATCATTCATATTATGCAAGATTTATTTATTATTCAACATCTGTCAAACTCGTACCAACTTATGCCCAATACGTGGAGACCTTGGCCACAGTTTATTATTTATTGAATATTAATATTTTTCAATCATGGCACTTTACTTTTCCCGTAACAATCTACTGTATATGTATAAGTATATATTTTTTGTGAGTGGTAATTATTTATTGTCAATAAATATACTTGTCACTGATTGCACTTTAAATTAATTTATTAAAAAAAAATAGTTTATGGTTTTTCATATTTCAACTATTTGTAATTTTAGTAAATCATGCAATACATTGTTCATGATGTACTGCTTTAATACATTATTATATGTATGCAATAAATATAAGAGTCATGACGAAAATATACTTCCAATTAGTGTATAAGTGATCACCCACATTTCAAAAGCTTTCGATTAAAGTAATATTGGAATTTTACTACACAAATTAAATTACGATTGAATAAGTGGGTACATGCTAATGAAAATTAATAATGTACGATACTTGGTTATATAGGGATATAATGTGTACTGTTAATGTTCGAGTTTTGAGATCCTCTTCGCCATGGTAGCCATCTTTTCGGTAACGTTAAATTATTATATATGAATTCAAAAATTTTAATTTTTTCTTGGGTATAGGGGCTTGCTATTTATATTTAGTTAAAATAAAAAAAACTACAAATGACGTTTAGACTCTTTTACTAAAAGTTTTTTCCAAAAGTAAATTTATTACACGCATTTTCGTAACAAAGTTTTTTTACAAAGAACATATATCAACTATTATTAGTCTATATTAATGTCAGTAATATGAACAGATTTCGAGAATTTCTCTTATATTGATAGAGTACTGTAATATTTTAGCGGTATGCTTATTCAAATTTGGGCTGGTAACTCCTTCAAGATATCTATCTTATAAAATTTAGGAGAATATTGGTACTTCATTCAAAGAAAATGCCGGGTTCGTGAATAGTGGTCGGTCATTTGACGTAACATGCCTTCTTTTAACGACGTTTATAATTATTGGGTTATCTGAAATTACTGCCCTATCCCATGCCTTAGTGAACGGATGATCTACAAGCAACTCTAATTTGGAGCTCTCTCGTCTAGCTAATGGTATGCAAAAATTGATTTATATACTTTAGTATTGTTTTGTATGACATCAAGCGGATGAAGTAAGATCCTCGAGAACGAGCATCAAGGCCTGTACAAGTCAGAACCGGTCGCAGATTAGATTATTTTGTAGCTCCAAGGAAGAATAGGTAGTGGATGAACAGGTCTTCTAGGTATTATGAACGTAGTTTCGATGTTTTCGAAGCGAGTCCTGAATGTAAACCTGTAGTCAATTGCTAGGCCTGTATGAGAGATTTCTGTGTTTGGCGACACTTAGAACTTAGTACTTTATTAATTTTAATTCGCCATCGCTTGAACTAACCCTTTATGTTTTTTTAAAAATTCTAACGTCAGCTTATATTATTTGTTTCATTCGAATCTATTGAAAATACATTTGTCATACGGCTTGATATATTTTTTAAGTAAAATATTTGATTTCTGTAGAAGAGAGTTGCTAATATGGCGTCCTTTTCTTATGAGTCAAAAAACACAGAAATATTTTTCTACCGAACTGTAAAGACGTCTATTTATACATCATTTCATCTATTGTAAGTGAGATAACTCAAAATAATAGTTTATTTGTGCTTACTAATAAATATTATCGGCTAATCATATCTACTGCTAATCCCATATAGGGCACATAGTGTTCCTAATATGGCGGAATATTGTAGCCTAATATGGAATGCCCAGAAAATAGCAGGATGATGCTGAAAAAATATTTTATTCATTCAGAACACATCTTAATAAAAAGAACACATCTTATTTACAAAAATCACAAATGTACTTTTTGCCTGAGTACCCTGCAGATACAATATGAGCCCATTTCATACGTACAATACACCGAATCCATTCTTCACCAGAACAATTGTCAGAAAAAAAACTGTGTTTGCAAAAGATGCACGCTACATCATCTTCGTCTTTGAAATTCCTTAGATCATGGTGCCTCACCAATATGATCTAAGGAATTTCAACCTCAGATCCATCCTGATGGACGTTGAAGATAATCGTTGTTTTCTAATTCTTGCCTGCTTGTTTTTCTTTTCAGAAGCACGGATTGGGTTTTTTGATTTCTTCGACTTACTAACAGACATGTTGATCGTCTTTACTTTGGATGTATAAGCACTATTCTTGTTAGTTAAACTTGCTTCTAACTCATCTGGGGAGCTGGTGACAATAACAGCTTTACTAGCATTCGATCTTTCCCTTTTTATTATATTCTTACTTAACTTTGGAATAGGTAGCAAGTTAGAGGGTAACACCAACATTGTTGAGCATAGGATACTGCTATTTCTGCTTCGTCCACTGATAAGGAAATTTCTTCAGTTTCTGGAATTGGTAGGGCTTCATGTACCAACTCACATATATTTAATGGTGCAGCTACAAATTCTTCTTATCTGAAAACGTTACGAATGACAGGTAAAAGACCTGTTTTCCTGAAGCCATTATTGCTGCCTCCAAAGTTGCTGCTCTCATATAAGCTTTTCCAAATAGTGCTCCTATTTGATAAACTGTTACAACGCCACATGGATTTTGCTTCAACCAGCATGTACTTTCTTGAACGTAAAATGTTTTGAATGGCGACATGAATGCATCCAAAGGTTGCATTTTGTTGGTTAAATGCGGCGGTAAGCACACAATATTAACATTATTTTCTCTTGCAACAGTGACGACCTCCAAACTCCTAGTGTATCCAGCCTGATGGATGACAAGAATATGTGAAGCCAGGAGCCATACTATTCATTAACTCGACCTTCATATTCTTTTTATGAAGAATTATTAATCGTGGAATGTAAAGACCTGTTGCGATGAAACACATAAAAACTGCCATAAGAGAGCCTCTTTCGGCAAATAAGGGGCTGCAACTTATTTTTTCCCTTCATTGCGATCACTTTTTGGTGTTTTGTTGCACTATGGTTATGCCTGTTCCGTCGCAATTAAAAATAAAGATAAAAACATGATGCTACATTTTCTTTAGTAAGTGATTTTACTCGGGCATAAGATATTCCTTGTGGTGTTCGAAAACATAGTTCTAGATTGAGTTTTAAGAAACTACAAGCCATTTTGATCCTGCACATTCCTTTCGGGAATTAATGGATTTTTTATGTTAGTTTTCTGAAACAACTCAAAACTCAGTCTACAGATGTCTTTTCTGGTTGCCCCAAAAAATTTTTTTCTCTAATTCTAAACAAAGATTTACCAATTCCTTTTCTAATTCTTCTGATAAGACTGCCTTTCTTCCAAGCCTCCCATTTACAAGTTCTTCTGGTTCTTTATTAAATTTTACACATATTTATAAGGTAAACTGTGAGATGCCAAATGTTTGGGCGCTTTTATTGCAGACCATGCTCTTCTATCTAAAAGCTTTGTTAGCTTCTATCATGTTTTTGTTATTCCATTTTTCCGTTGACCAGCCATTTGAATTAATATTAATTGTTGCAATTATTACAAATGCATTGAATTTAGATGAGTAAAAAATAATTAATGTAATATTTTTCCTAATATGTAATACCCCATATACAGCAATTGACGGTACCCCATATTAGGCAAATTATTATTTCGGAACAGACTAGAAAAGTATAAAAAGAACTAAAATTGTAGCAATTTAAACCTACAGAGGAATTGAGCATAACTTTATGTTTGTCAGGAGACCAAAATATACAAATGATCCTTATCTTGTACATTCGTAAAACACCAATTAAGACACATACAGCGAAAACTTTCAAAGCGTTAACATCACAATTTAAGGTTAGAATAAATTAATATAGCAGTTGCCTGTAAGTTAAATATCTACTGATTACAACATAAAAGTGTAACATACGCTATTCACAATAGACAGCGAAGTTGTATTGCTGGAAATCGTTAGGCAGCCCATATTTAACACTATCCTTATATTAGGCGACTTTCCTCTAATTTAACATCTTTCGAGTTTGATATTACAGATACATTTTTTTTATTAGCACTATACATTGTCTCAGAACATACCCGAACACATAGTTTAAAACACAGTAAACTATTTGATATAACATCTAAACGGTTGAGAATGTAGTGTGTGAATGTTAGTGGATTCCGGAGATACGTAACGCAGTACTCGTATTCATCAGATTTTACTATACATAATTCAATAAAACTGGGCTACTTTATAGAAACACAAATGGCTTCTTTCATAAACGTTAAGTGAAGGCACTGACACTCGTCGAAGTTAAACCGTACAGAACATAACATTTTCAAATGAAATGAAGTGTTCTCTTTCCATTCACACATATTCTATATGTGCAATGTATGTATATACATACCTATGTATACCCCTGTTACTAATTTGGTCAATTGTGTACAACACATGAGCGGCAACGGAAATAAATTCTATTTTTATTAACTTGAACAACATAATTTTTTTACGACGTTAATAATAGAAATTGATATATACGCAGCTGTTATTAACAGGCTCCATAATTATTGCGATAAAATACATTTCGTCATTTAGAGGCACATAACTGTCTTCGATATAAAATGATAAATAGAAAATCAATAACATAAATTCAGAGTTAAACAAAGAAATAATGGAAAATACAAAAGTATTAGCATACAAATTATTCATTTTGTCACGTATTTCCCTATACAGTTTGGAACGAGTGGCACAATGGGTATTGTTCGAATATGAGTAAAGTGGGTAGTATATCGAAGGGCTTAAATTATTCCGTATGATAAGCAGTTTACTACATTCTCGTTCCTGAACTCGAAGAGAACGCATCAACTACTCTGAGACATCAGCGAATATTCCTAGCGATTATCAAGCAAAAGCGACCGTCGACACGAAACCGACCGGATCCGGATGGGTCGGCTCTACTAGCATCATCTTACAAGGAAAGAGTTCCGAAGTTCTTGAAGTCTTTCAAACACAAGAAAGACAAAAAATACTGGACTGAAACCATCAGGAATTTCACGAAGACACTACCGACTGATTCGGTATTCTTCGAGCATTTCCCTGAAATGCTTCAACGCCCAGCACCACCGCCGCTATCAACGGAGGAAAACCTCGACCGCAAAAATAATGCACTCGCCGAGGCGCGTCAGGACACGGACTCCGATGGCACAGGCCAGGATACTAATTCTGAGCTGTCGGACAGTACCATGGATACCACCGATATCACTGAGAACGAAAGTGCCTCAGACACACCAACTGAAGACCCCGACGATGTATTCCAAACCATCAAACGAAAGAGAGGCACTAAAAACCGCGAAAGGAAAACGCAAGCTACTGAATCACAGAAATCGCCTAATGGGCAAACTGAACCACAACCAGGGACGTCAAATGGCTCGCAAAAGGCGACCCCCGGTCGCAAGACAACGGACGGACGCGCTCCGCCGATCATACTGCGGAACAAGTCTAAATGGACCGCACTACGTACAGAAATCGCCCAAGCGAAAGAATTATGGAGAGCAGTAACTACGAATACCACTCGTATGCTTTGAGGGAGCACAAACCCCTCAAAGTAGTAATACGACCGGTCTGCGAAGGCATCCCGTAAACGGAGATATCCCAGGAACTACAAAACCTTGGCTACGCCATTTTATCGTGCAAACGTATAACGAAAGGGCCGGAACGCCGTGAACTACCACTAATCTACGTCCAATTGCCGAGGGACGAACACCACAAGAGGATATACATTGACCTACGTCAACTGGGCGGAACAAACGTCATAGTAGAATCCAAAATCATATCCAGGGAATATCAAACCCAGTGCCATCGTTGTCAAGTATACGGACACGGCCAGCGCAACTGCCACGCTGCGCCACAATGCCTTAAATGCGCACAAGCATACCACACCATCGACTGCAAGAAGCCGCAAGACGAACCACTTACCTGATCGCTATGTGAGGGACCGCACGCATCCAACTTCAAGCAGTGCTCGAGGGCCCCGCATAATAAACAGAAAATCGCAGCTCAGACGACCCCGGCTGTACAAACGGAAACACCGACTCCGGCACGTCCCAGAAATTCTAGCCGTTTTCAACAAGAAAACACTTTAATATAGGAAACATCGACAGAATACATCAGTCACCGCTCCAGTAAGCAAAACCGCAACCAACTACGTCAAACAAAATTCACCCGGGCCGAACGTGAACTGAGTAGCCGGAAACCCTGGTGAATATCGCTCACGACGGAGGCGGTCTAGGACAACCCGCCGCCGTCGACTCGCCGCCGTCATCTCGCCGCGGGGACAACTCGCCGCCGTCGACTCGCCTCGCGGACAACTCGCCGCCGTCGACTGAAAATGTAGGTTATTTAGTGTGATTTAGTTAAATGAATAAACAAATACTATTCTGAATAATTTTGGTGCTAAAGAATAAAATAACCTTGTCAATAGAGGTAAGGTGGTCTTTTAAATAATAATAAATAATAACGGATAATCATTAAGACAGGTACTTATGTGTCATAAACGTGCCGAGTAAAAAGAACGTAGTACGTAATATTTATTTGAGAGAAAAACTCACTTAATTGTATTTACATTACGTTTGGATATTATAACGAAGTTAATGGTAACGGTAGATTCAAGTGCGTAACGCTAGATTCAAGTGCTTCTTAATTACCCGCTGCAGCTCGAGGAAAGGGTTTCTCTTTAATCCGGATTATCAGCTTATACAAGTCGCTCATATTGCTTGAAACGAACTATATTTCAGGTAATGTGGTCTTTTAAATAATAACAAGTTAATGAGTTAGGAATCTTTCTAAAATGAAAATTGATATATAAACAGCTAATGTAGGTGTCGGACGTTTAGTGTTAGCAGATTTTTCGCATAGAAACATTGAGCTATGGAAGCAACAAATGTAATATCGCAACGCAACAAAAGTAAGTTCGTGAGTGAAGGTTTCATTTATGTGTTAGATAAAGTTTCAAAAGACGGTTCTAGGGAATTCTGGCGATGCGAACGAAGAGGACAGTGCAAAGGCAGAATTCATGTTCGGGAAGGAAGTGTCGTTCATGTGGTTAATGGCCACTCTCATGAGGCAAATGCAGCTAAAGTCGAAGCTGATAAGGTTGTCGGTGATATCAAGCGACGAGCTGCGTCAACTTTAGAAAGCACATCACAAGTGATCAATTCGTGTACGGAAAATTTGACACTCGCTTGCCAAGGTGCTTTACCTAAGCAAGATGCTCTGAAGAGAATTGTGAGAAGAAAACGCAACGAGGTTATTTCCGCTCCGCCCAATCCAAGCGATTTAACAACGCTAGTAATCCCGGTCGCATATAAAATAATTAAAATGGCCGAAGGGGTTGAAGAAAATTTTTTACTATTTGATAGTGGCCCAAACACCGATAGAATTTTAATTTTTGGTAAGCAAGGAAATCTCCACACTTTTAAAGATTGCGATACCTTTTTCGTGGATGGCACTTTCAAAATATCGCCTCCGTTATTTTGCCAAGTGTTTGTTATACTCGTTAAGAAGCATGGTGGAGTGCATCCAATGTTTTATGCATTACTGCCCAACAAGCAGCGTGGCACATATGAAAAGCTATTTCGTGCAATTAAGGATCTACAACCCGAACTAGAACCTACTTCAGTTTCATGCGATTTTGAGTCGGCAATTTTAAAAAGTATTTCAGAAGTGTTTCCAAACGCGCAGATACAAGGTTGCTTTTTCCACTTGGCGCAGAATATGAAAAAACATCTGTGTTCGTTGGGTCTGATTAACAATTACAACACAAATGCAGAATTTGCCTTATTTGCTCGAATGATAACTGCGCTAGCATTTGTGCCAGTTCAAGATATCGACGAAGCACTTGATGCTCTTGGAGATGTTATTCCAGAAGATCTACGTCCACTTTTAGATTGGCTAGAAGATAATTACGTTGGACGTCCTAACAGACGCGGTCAAGGACGGCGTCGTCCATTATTTGCACCCGAAACATGGAACGTCTACAATAGGACCATAAATGCGCAAGACAGAACTAACAACTTCGCCGAAGCCGCCCATCGTCGACTACAAGTTGAACTGGGCATGAATCATCCGACTATCTGGAAGTTCATAGATGCTCTAAAAAAAATACAGCACGGACGAGATTTATTTTATGAACAATTGATTGCTGGACATAATCCACCACTAAAATTGAAACGCTACAGAGACGCAGATGAAAGAATTTTATTCATTGTGAATAACTACGACCCTCGAGATATTATCGAGTATTTGAGGGGAATCGCTCATAATTTTGAAATGGAACAATAATTTACAGCGGTTGATTAATAACGTATAAGTGCGTGTGTAAGGCGTGTATATAATATCGCTGTGGCTAGGGGCACGCGAGCGTGCCGATTAATTTGGAATTATAGGCACGTGGCTGACGTCACTGCTATTATGACATTATCATTTAACGTGCACCTAAATTTGAAATTAGAGGTACGTGAAATCATTAGTTTATTCTGCGCCAATCTATAAGTTATGAGAATAATTAATAATAGTTTTCATTATTAATTTTTTTTAAGGAATAAATAACAATTAGAGTCAAAATAAGTCTTTTTATTACAAAATTCAAAACATCAAATTAACAAAACTCTTACAAAGGATAAATAAAATATTATTGGAAAGTTTTAGTAGAACATTCTGTATCAAAGGATGCTTTGGTTATAGCGTCTAGTTGATTATTTAAAATAAATGTGAGAATGTCTTGCTTTTACTATTTTTATTGCGTTTATTAAGATTTATTACTGTCGTAGAATCATGTCCCTCGGGTCGCCCCTTTTCTTAATTTTTGAGGGCAACACTAATGATTTTAATAAATCAGTTTCAATATTTTCATTATTATTATTGTTATTACTGTTATCTTCATTATCACCAAAGGGTTCATCAACAAATGTAATGTGTGGCATGTTTGCTAAATTACTTGTATTATCTGTCAATTCATTAATATTTCCATCAGACAATACTATTCTAACACTATTTTGTTGTGAGATCGTTTCTTAATTATTATCGTATGCCTCAGTACTTGTTTCTGTATCGATCAGATCACAATTTGCCTCACCTGTTGTAATATAATTCCCACTTAATAATTGCCACTTCGTTTCTAGTTCTCCAGTAGTGTTCCATTTTCTTCAATAAATCTAATCTATAGTTGAATTCACTATTGCTGGAAATGCTAATTAAGTTGATTAAAGAATTCGTAATTAAAGTGGCTGATTTTCGTTTTTCGGTTAACGGCATCACGTTAGGCTTTTCGCTTACTACATGTTTTGCTTTTGCCACAATATCTGACTTGGTTGTTGCAATTCTATGTTTTGATAAATAATAATTTTTTGTCCATCGTATGTGACACAAGTAGTTTGAAACATACCGTCATTATATTCCTTTAATATTTTTACTTTAGTGATTAAATCTATCCGTTTCTGGATATATGTACTTGAAATTGTAACCTGTTAAAATATTCACACACTGCAATAAATCCTTTTCAAGGTTTTGAAATCGGTGCAGTGGTCGCTTCAAAATGTGTTTAGCTGCTTGATTGTCGATTATCGATTGATTATGGCTATCTAAAACAATGAAAAAATATTTAACAAAGTCGGTTAAAGTTGAATTGTTAGGTACTACTTGTTTGATTTTATGGTTAATTGAGTCCATACGGTTATTTGTTGTATTATTTAAATTGCCTTTTGTTATGTTACATACAAGCCATTCATTCCGAATAGTATGCCAATTTTTATCAAAATAATCACATACGCTTTGAGGAACGCATTCCTTAAATTGAGTATATATGATATCATATTCAGCCTCATTCTTACAAAAGACTAATTTTTGAAGGTATTCTAAAGATAAATCTCGATCATCTTTAGAAATATTCTACTTCTCGCAGTCTATTAGGGTCTGTTTCATTTAATATACGATTTTGAGGGAAATGATCAAAAACTTTCTAGAAAATAAAACCATTTGCTTACAATCGAAAGTTCATGTTTTGTATGTTCTATTACAACTATATACTTTTAAATATTAGCCTGCTGGACAAATACGTAGTTTGAAATTCGCAATACATCCTAAGCGTAGCGTGCTGAAAATTATTACAGAAGTCAAAACAATTTTATCGGTTATTTAAAAGCTATTGTAACCTGGTCTGTCGTAACCCATTTCCTCTTTTAGGACGTTCTTTACCATGGATACATGCATATTCAAGTTTATAAAATTCAAGAGAGGACTTCAACGGTCTTTGTATGTATTTAAGAGAGGAGTTTATTGTACGACTTTTTTTTTTATAATTTTTTTGTTTTCGTCTTGTTCATAGATTTCTAAATATTTCTTTAGTTAGGTTTCCCCGAGAGCTGACAAAACACGAGTCGGTCTAGTCTGAGTGAAACTGAACCGTAGTATTTCCTATCTCACCCATGTATAATAAGATACCTTATGAAGTATTGTTTATGACGTAAATCTAGTCAGGATAAATTATTTCCTAACCCCAATTCCTCAAGCATTAATTTTGTATTAGCATTATGTGTGCATAATACAAAATCAGAGTACGCTCTGTTTAGTGATTTAACTATTATTAAATAGAAATTATTAAATACAGCGTTTATCTGTTAGACCGTCCATATTTAATAGTTTATGTCGTTATCAACTGCAGTAATCCACTAAAACTAACAGAAATCCGCACCACAAACTAGAAAATGCATATTTTCCCCGTTTTTTATCCACGTGCTTTTAATTTCAGATTTCAGGGCACGTTAAATGATATCGTCATAACAGCAGTGACGTCAGCTACGTGCCTATAATTCCAAACTAAGCGGCACGCTCGCGTGCCTCTAGCCATAGCGATATAATATATTCCACTAACTCTTTTGACAAGGCTATACATAGCCGCTTTAAATGTACAACTTTAGACGATTTTATATTAGAGTAATCGATTTTAGTTGTGCTATGAGGCGACTTGTTGACTTCATCTTTTTATTGCCTGAAACCGTAAAAACACTTTTGAAAGACTCAGAATAAATTATTTTTTTTTAAATTTTATTATTTCATTTTATTATTTAGCAGCAAAATTATTCAGAATAGTATTCATTTAACTAAATCACATTAAATAACCTACATTTTCAGTCGACGGCGGCGAGTTGTCCGCGAGGCGAGTCGACGGCGGCGAGTTGTCCGCGAGGCGAGTCGACGGCGGCGAGTTGTCCCCGCGGCGAGATGACGGCGGCGAGTCGACGGCGGCGGGTTGTCCGATTCCGCGACGGAGGAGATTAAAGGCTAGGCCTAGGCGCTCCGGAAAAACGAAAGACACAAGAAGCAGTTTACTAGTCACGGATCAGTGGCCAGAGAATCAACTCCTCTGTACTTGCCTAGAATTTCTGTTTCCTTCAGGTATGTGGGTTGCATACTCCCGGTTTCTAAGATATATGTAGTACTATACTACAGTACTACATATGTATATGGTTTCTACACTAACAACAGCTGTCAATCGTCTCAAGTATGCTATCGTCCAGGTCATAAAAACCTTTTAGGGGAGTAAAATTTTCTTGTCGCGCTTACCGGTGTAAAGACGAAAACAAGTTATTTCATGGTGAAATTGTATTTAGTAAACATAGGTGTGATAGCAAACAAACACTGGGATACTTTGCAGTTTATACATTATTCATAATTTAAGATGATATAAATGATAACACATTTTGTTATACCAAACAATACAGCTTCTTTTAGCAATTGAATATTTAGCCACTTAATATGAAGAGAAATTTTACATTTACATTATTGCCTGAATACCCTTGTTTTTATATTCAAACATTATAGAAGGGTGATATAGAAAGTGTGGGACATTGAATTTCGCGGCGGGAGTTGTTGTGTGGATCCCACCCATTTTAAATGAGCTAATAATCAACAGTATGTATATCGCCGTGATTGCACCTAAGAAGTGAGTGGTAATTTTCATTATTTGCTGTCTAGACTTGCCAGCAGAGTGGTGCATGTTCTTGTTTACAAGTGAAGGTAGCTTTGTGACCAAATGTTTCGACGCTATCAACAGTTTATTTTAATGAATCTATTGTTTTAAATAGTAATTTAATAATAGATAGTAACAAAAAAAGTAGGTGTAGGTTTACGTTAAAGTAGCGTTAGGAAAAACAGAATAGATAACGTAAAAGTAAACAAATAGTGAAGAAAACATGGAAAAAACGGAAGGGTGGAGAATCATACATACAATTAAATTTAAAATCTACTGATTATGACTCATGTAGTAGTTCTTCGATATGTGTTGACTATAATAACATTCCAACGTCTGTATCATCTGTAGAAAAATTTGAACTTAGCGGCCGAAGAACTGCAAATATCAATCATTTGTTTTCATCTTTTAAATCTATAGACCACATTAAAGGCTTTGACTGTAGTTTTTACCAAATAAAAATTATCGGTGAAAGATTTAAAAGTGTCTTTAGTTATAAATGCGTCACTTGCGGAGTTGAACGTTGTACAAGTACCGAAGAGAGTGATGCGGGAAATTCAGTAAACAAGGCAGCGATTAGCAGGGTAGTTGCGATTGGTGCGGGTGGTTCACAACTTTCTGAATTATGTGCTAGTTTAGATATTCCTCAAATGTCAGAACGAAGATATTCAAAGTATGAAAATGAGGTAATGGCGATCATTAAACAATTACCAACGGCAGACATTTTTGCAGCTGCAAAAAAGAACATGAATTAACGGTCATATAGAACAAATTATAATGCTTCATCTGGGGTTGTATGTATTATAGGTGCGAGAACAAAGAAAGTTCTTTAGGTGGGCATGAAAAATAAATACGAAAATGTGAAAAAAAAATAAAGCTGAAAAAGTCAATTTGCAACACATATATTTTAAAAAGTGAAGTGCACTTGAACATCAATGAAAAGTCAAACTATATTGAAAGGATTTCGTGAATTCATACAAATGCATAAATTGAAATACGGAAAGAAGTTGGTGACGGAGACAGTAGTGTGTATAAAAAAATACGTAACGACAAACCATATGGTTCCAAATTGTTTATAGGAAAAGTCGAATGTAGAAATCACATATTGCAAATTTTTTGTTACAAACAGAGAAATATCAAAAATGTCAGGTGTATGTGAAAAAATTCCTACGTTTTGAAATGTTTTTTTAGTTAGTGCAATAAAGCGTCGTAAAGTAGTCCTCACTAGATCAGGGCAAAATTAAAAATTTAAAAAATGATATTTTGACCGTCCTCGACATACTTCGGCGATTATTCTAATTGCGCTACATATTTTTGCGATAAACAAAATCAAGCAAATGTAAATGTAATGCTTAATGAATTTTTACAGTTCCACAGTTTTAAATGTTTAAATAGAGTCGCAAACTTATCGTCCAATTTGTTATACGATATTGATAACAATGCTGCTGAGATATTGAATTCAGTTGTACACAAAGTTATAGGGGGTAAACGAATACATTTTTCATTAAAAGGTTCTTACAAGGGTAGATGTAACGTAGAGTCCGATCCAAACCTGATGATACTTGCGTAGAAAACGATTTTGGGTATTAGAAAGAGCAAGCAGTACAAAATGAGAGAAACATCTATAGGGAGCGCTGTATACGGTCACGCATGAAAACATTGGTCTACTACTTGATCATTTGTCGTTTAGCCCCTGCTTCGTGCGGTGCGGTGTTCATATACTTTTCCATCATTTATATATATTTTCAACCTTGTGCCCATGTTACAAAAAATTAAGAAGATTATTTTGATAAAGGACATATTATGGATGGTTTCCACGAAGAATTTATTATTAACGTACATTGGAACAGTGAAACTGATTCTGTATTCGGATATTCGTCACATGAAAACGGTTGATAAAATTTTATAAAAGTCTAATTTTGTAATTTAATTTAATCTTTGTTGAGGTTTACTTATTTCATTTGCTTTTGCCATATAGTTATTAATAATAAAACTACAATTATTGTTGTACCTTATATTCAAAAGAAGTGTGAATAAATAGTTACCATTGCTTTGGTGTCCATATTTTTAGCACGGATAGTACAGAGTTTAAACCACGCCACGCACATACAAAGTATCATCAGGTTTGGATCGAACTCTAGCTGTAATAAGTTACAATAAGAAGGGGTCTTTGAAAAAAAAGATTATTGCAAATATTAATAACGGTATTTTAGGTTGTATACAATTTTTTTTCTAATCTAATCTATTTTTTTCATTCAAACGCAAAACGCATTCAAAGCGAAGACATTCCAGATATGAATGAAGCACAATTTAGCAGCGCAAAACAGAAGTTTTTAGATAATATTGATGAAGCGGATGTTGATATAATTCAAAAAATAACATTAGGACGAAGGTCAAACCCTGTCTGGTTTAAGGAAAAATAAATCAGGCTAACTGCGAGCAACTTTAGAATAATATGCCAGTGTATACACTGCATATGATGCAGTGTAAATTAGATATTGTATTCAAAGAAAAATTTACAGACAGATAGGTTGCTAAAATTATTAAAACACATAAAAATAGCGAGAGCATGGCTATTCAAAATCAAATAATTAAATGAAGTGATGGAAATCTCTTGGTGAAACATGTCGAAATATTAGCAAGTAATAACAAATAACACACTTGGTATTGTTTCAAAAATAAATATAATTAAATACTCGATGTACATTTCGCCTTGCGGCATCGTCAGGAGTTCTCGGGAAACTAAAGTAAAATTTAATATACTGTAACTACCTACTTCAAACAAAAATGTAAATAGAAAAAATATACAAAAATAGGAAATTATGAAACGGTCATGACTTATCTGGAAAGACCGTTTTTACAATGCTAGGGTTTATTAGCGGTGAATTTATGAGTTCGGTTTGTTCATTAAGAACATTGCCTGGTTGTAAAAGTAAACTTTCTTCTATAAAATAACCTTCTAGTACATACATTTTTTTTACTTTTATTTAAACTATACAGTACTTCTAAATTGTCTATTGAAAATTGATGTCCCGTGTTTAAAACATGGTTAGCTACACTTGAATTTTCATAATCATCTCTAATAGATAAATTAGTCAATAGAATGAATAAATCAATTTCATTAAAATCAGCATTTCCCCCGTCCCAGGACTTGACATTAAAACAATGGGTTAAAATTACATATTTAGGTAGAATAAGTATGAAAATTAGTAATGTTTTAAAGAAACTGGATTTTAAAATAGCCTTCTATAATAATAACACTTTAAAAAGTCAATTAACTAATAATAAAACAGCGAATCCTAAACTAAACAAATCAGGAATTTATAGAATTAATTGTAGTGATTGCATTAAATTTTATATAGGTCAAACGGGGCGAAATTTTAAATTAAGATTCTCAGAACATATGCGAGCCGTTAAATTAAATTATAAAAATTCAAGTGTAGCTAACCATGTTTTAGACACGGGACATCAATTTTCAACAGACAATTTAGAAGTACTGTATAGTTTAAATAAAAGTAAAAAAATGGATGTTCTAGAAAGTTATTTTATAGAAGAAAGTTTACTTTTACAACCAGGCAATGTTCTTAATGAACAAACCGAACTCATAAATTCACCGCTAATAAACCCTAGCATTGTAAAAACGATCTTTCCAGATAAGTCATGACCGTTTCATAATTTTCTATTTTTGTATATTTTTTCTATTTACATTTTTGCTTGAAGTAGTTAGTTACAGTATATTAAATTTTACTTTAGTTTCTCGAGAACTCCTGACGATGCCGCAAGGCGAAATGTACATCGAGTATTTAATTATATTTTGTGAAACAATACCAAGTGTGTTATTTGTTATTATTTGCTTATATTTGAAAATCAGTTTGAAATTGAAATAAAAAATTGATTATTTATTGATATTGAGAATTTTTTTTTAGCCGCATGCTCTGGCGGATTGATTGAGGGGATGCTGTTGTAAAATGTCTGCGAAAGAACTAACTATTCAGGAAGCCATTCGAAATAAAATTATTGATTATTGTACAATGAATAATGTTGATGAAATCAAGTTAAAACCGGATCATAATTACACGTACCAGATATACGGTCAATTGCATATAACGCGAAGGATGAATATTACTGTGTATACTATACTGAAAAAAATATCGCTTGCAAAATTATTGAAAAGGATGATAATTTTTGGAATACGAAAATGGTTAATGTTTTAGAACAATTTTGTATAAACGCTATATTAACTAACTATTATAAATCAAGATCCTATGTATTTGTTAAATGTCCAAGGATCTGCCTGGGCTAGACAATTAAATTATTAAAAGAATAAAAGAATTTTATTTAAAAAAAAATTGTGCGCACTTGGTATATGAATTCTCTACATGCCGATATATGCCGAAATGACTTCAAAAAATTGTTTCTTTTATAAAAAAAAACATTTATACCAATATCCGAAAAAAAGGCCAATTTTCCAACTTTGATACCCACACAAAGAGCGATCTTTCCTTCAAACATATTATTAAACTGCAACGACAATTTCGGCATGAAATTAATGTTTCAGGTGTGGTGGAATTCCTTCGCGCAACACATCTTTTTTGTGCGTTGGTAGGTTTTGTGATTCTGGAAATATACAAAATAAATATCTCGATTCAGTATAAACTGTACGTACATCTGAGAACGTTGAATGAGTACTGCAAGCTTTAACAAGAAGTCCGATTCGTTAAGCATGACATCTAGTAGTTGCATTGGGAATTACACGAAGAAACTTGCGTCGTATTTTACAAAAAGACCTACGAAAATGTTCTTAAAATGCTACCGCAACATTTATCAACACAAAATTTTGTAGATAATTTCTTGATTTACTTAACACACATCGTTTATGATGTCCGGTGAGGCACATTTCCACTTATCAAAATATGTGAATAAACAAAATTTTCAGTAGCGGGCTATCGAATGCTTCTGTTAAACATTTTCCAATGAGGACATTCGACTGGTAGATAACGGGTTGTACCTAACTATTTCTATTTAATGCAGGAAATTGGAGGATACTAAAACTTTCAGAACTCACAATTATTTTGTTAAGATTTGTGCGTCATTTTAAAAATGAACAAATTGCAAATGTATTGAAAATGGAATGCTACAAACTAATTTCGATGTGCCTTTATGTAAGTAGAATTTTATCTACATATTCTATATTATTTTCATATTAAGCATTAGTAACAGTTGAGCAGCCCTACACCGAGGAAGTGTTAGAAAGACATTACAATAATTTCAGCTGATTACAACTACATAGTAGGTCAATCTGAAGTGTGGTCACGTTGCATTATAGGCATCTTGCACGAAGAAACACTTCTAAACGAAACAAAACAGCTGAAAATACGTTAACATCAATTGAAATAATACCCCCGTTTTTGTAGATTAGAAAGAACATGTCATCGAAAAAAATCATAATTGGAGTAGACCGTGATATTTAAATGTAATTTAGCCACGTCAACATAATGACTATTGTTTGACATTTTTATTGTAAACAAAGTTTCTAGCATCGAAACGATACTGCAACAAGAAATGAAACAAATAATTCACTTAATATCGAAATCATAATCAAAATTTACATAAAACTACTGATGTCTTAAAAATGCTGTCCATTTACGTCAAAAACACAAACGTTCAGCTCAATGTCAAATAATAAATGAAATAAAATTTACAGACCACTTCAATTATAATTTTTCTTCAATGCCATGATATTACTTAAAAGTGGCTCTATAGGTATACTCGCATATAAGAACGCATGAAGAATGGCTACAAGCGGCCACATTAATTTAAATTTGAAAGCATCCTTGAGAACTCGGTACAGAATATCCGAAACCCATACTAATATTCGCGGATACAGATCATTTGACTCGCTATCGAATTCGACTCCAAATTCGTTTATTGTTTATGAAGAAGTCTGTTATCGAAATATCAGATCAGGAGCGTGTTATTGAGATATCGAATCTGAACTCTGTTACTTTGGTATCGTTCCAGATGGCCTGACCGAGGTGATGAATTCGATTCTGTTTTCTAGTAATGGTAGTACACAACAATGTAGAATTTTGCCGCTCACAAAAATGGCGGCCGCTCCTCAACATGTTCAGAGTGAACGGACGTCTACTGGACATGATCACTGAATAGTTGCGCAATTGTTGTGTCTGCTGAATGCAAGCAATGACATATCTGTTTCTGCACCACTGCGTTTACCTATCGAAAACTAAGGCATCGCCGTTCCGCGTTTTTTGAATTTATTTTGTAATTTTAGAATCTCAAATTTGGGTTAGTGATGCAAAAGGCATCAATTTATAATGTCAAGGTCAGTTTTTGTACTAATTTATTTTCTTAACACAAAAATGCACCAATTTCATTAATGTCTACTAACTAAGGCTGGCACACAAAAGGAAAAAAAACGATCTCTACGCGCCAGCTCCACATTTGATGTACGATAGAAAGAAAAAATCAAATTTATGTAATTATTTTTAAAGATAAAAAACATTAAACAGTAAACATTGTCACACTCATTTTACACGAGGTTTTTCCAAGCTAATCGCGTCGTCTATCCCCAGTTTACGGTATCTCTACCGATCCTAGCGAAGACGAAAATCTATCGGAATCGGTCAGCTATTGCAGACTTAAATGCGAGTGACAGTTTAATTACAAACTGTCACTCGCATTTAAATGTCATATATACCTATAATATTGTATAATAATATAATAGTTATTGGCAACCGAAAATTGGCTTATTATAAAATATCAACAACATCAACAGTTCCGTAAGTACTCATTCTTTATACATTATGTTTCCCATCTGTAGTATTCCTTTATCTATGACAGAATCTGTAAATAAAACCGAAGCGCTGTGACAGAACCGAATATCGTCTACCTCCACCTACTCACACCCCCTTGCGTCTACCCGTCCCGCGAGTAATATAAGTTGCATAAGGTTCTATTTGTTACTAAACCCCCCTCTTAAAAGCAATTAATAAAATATGTGAATACAAACAATTCATATGAAAACATTTTGTGAAGAGGTGAATCATAGTATGTGTCTTTGCATTTCGGATATAATAAGTTAGTAGTAAGTATTTATGATGCAAATCATAAATCTTTACAATATGTGTATACCAGCATGATGAAGAAGACATTATCGGAAAATAATTATATTTACTTTATACTTTCAAGAAATTGTTGAAACAGGCTATTTCCCTAACTTCAAAATAGCGTATAATAAAAAAGTCGTTGTGTTGAGCACTAATAAACTTGTTTAAAAGCGCGTTGATAACATGAACTGAATTTTATTATTTTCCACAGATATTTAGGCATAAAATCATATTGTTCACGTGTTAATCAGGTACGTTTAATGATAAAGGACTAGCTGCGAGTGACGTTTATATAATTCCGCATGTGTAATCTGTCAGTATAAGTAGGAACACGTGTACAGGGGGAAAAGTAAAGAAATTAATTCATGAAATCTTTTGGCTGATCTGATTTTAGGATACTATGTACTAGACTATTATATATAGATGGAGTTTTAGAAAAGCAATTATACAACTGTTATCTAGAGCTAATATGGAAATCGAGTATCTATATTAATTAATCATTAATAATACTTCTTCTGATATTGTATTTTCTTTGTACTCGCTTTACACACTTTCTAATTCATTATCTTCATTTACCACCGTGCTAATTGCTTCTAAATTCTTCATGAGAAACCAAACTTCTTTCAACATCTCTTCTATAACTGACTCAGTTCTCTATCTAACATATTTTTCTTTACAAACAAAGAATTGTTATATCTCTTTTGCAACTAATGTAGTGGCAATATTTGAGAATTGTTAGAGTACTTATCAAATATTAATGATTGTATCTTGTAGTTGTGATTTGTAAGTCAGTATATGAGGCTAGAATATCTCGAATGAATCCACATTAATTTATTTATTTAACACTAAAAGAATATTTTATGTTTTACTTTAGTAACTGAAAAATAAGTTTAACTAGCTGTCTGAGATATATGTAACGAATAGTAAATTTAAAATATTAATTATTGATTCAACCACTAGTCACCCTTCTGAAGCGACTTAGATATTCAATTTGTGGAGAAGAAAAACAAACAGGGCAATAAAGCAGAGTTATATAAATGAAAGGCGAATCAATAACAAAAATTTTTGAAAATCGATGAACAGCATTACATACACATTTGCGGCATTTCGAGTATTGTTGACTTAAAAATCGTATATTTAATTCGTACTTTCATTATTTAGTTAAATAACCTTTCTTTTTCATTTTGTCGCTAATACAAAATAGTCGTAATATCTTCATTGTTTTGTGTGTCAGTTAATGCTATTTAAAGATGTAATGTACAAAATGGATTCTCAACTTCGTTTGAAATGTACGTATTGTGTCTACTTTGTTTTCATGTGCAACAAAAGCGACATGCAGCAGTTCCTACAACAAGACAGTTTAGTGAGATAATGCAAACCTATGTATTATGTATAAATGGAAATGCAAACATATGTCTGAACAAGAAACATAATTCAATTCGACTTATTACAGAATGGAAAACTCTGTATTCAGGATATAAAAGTGTTATTTACTTTCTAAAAAAAAACAAAAATATGATATTGCACATGAATTTACAATATAATAGGAAACAAAATGAAACTGCAACTGGTTTTCAAAGTGGGATGACAAACTTTCTTATGAATGTTAAAAAAACGCAATATAATGTAATTTTTGAAAATATTAATATCAATAAATTTTTTTAATTCTGGGAAAACATTTATTTTTTCACTTTATATACAAAGAGATCATTTTGAACTGTCCTGGGTTGACCATAAAAAAGTCCCAGTATTATCAAAAACTAGCAAATATTTACTTCCGTGAATTGCCCATACTAAATTTACATGTCAAATGTCAAAATCATGAAGTATTGAAGTGTCTTGTACTTTTTAGCTGTATTTTTGGTATTTTCATTGTTTTCTTGTCGCTTTTCTGTCTTTTTCAAGACAATACCTGATATACCATGCCTTTTACGATACTACAGGATATTTTTATTGTAATGTCGCACTTTCGCAGTGGAACATTGCGAGATAGATTATGGACATATACATTAGAATCGTGTTTTCAGCAATTTGTAACAGAATACGGAAATCTGGAAATAAACTTGGACACATTCACTCGTCATCGCAATTGAGTGATTGAAAGGTTTAAGGAGACGGGAAGTGTTTGTAATCGAAAACCCGAAAACAGGTAAAAAAATCTACTTAACTTAAATGTAATTTGTTATGCAGCATTATGTATTTAAATTGTAGGTATTTCCTATGGAAGTGCTCATAAGGCACTGAAACAAACTTACATATGTACCCATATAAAGTTTCTGTACTACAACATTTACGGCCGAATCACTTTGAGCAACGATTGAATTATTGCAACTGGTGTAATGAAATACTACATGAAGAAGACTTGAATCGCACTTTATTTTCGGATGAAGTTTGGATCCATTTGTCGGGGTACATCAACTCTCAAAATTACCGTACCTGGTCCACAGAGAATCCACATGTTTTTGTTGAAAATACTCTTCATCCTATCAAAGTTGTTATTTGGGTTGCAAAGTCGAAGAGACGGATTATTGGACCAATTTTTTTTCATGATACAATTAACGCAGTACGATACCAAGAACAAATATTGGAACCCTTCATTAACAGTATTCACGAAGATGAATTGACCCTGGGGTACTTCTAACAACATGGGGCAACTGTACATACTGCACAACAAACTATTAATTATTTGCAAGGATACTATAGTGACCGATTGATTAGTCGAAATAGATGGCCAGCCAATTGTCCTGATTTAACCCCACTGGACTTTTTTCTCTTTGGCCATCTAAAAAATAAAGTGTTTTGGAACAGATTGCATAATCTCGATGAACTTGAAAAGGCAATTAGAATAGAATTACAAAATATCACACCAGAAACGCTCCAGAATGTGTTCAATAATATGAGAAGTGGTGTCAATGCATTGAGAATAATGGTGGACATTTCGAACAACTTTTGTAAAATGTATTCATTTTGTGAAATAATTATGGAATTATGTTTTACAGTAATAAAATTGTAACGTGTTTATTATTGTTTACGATAAAAAATAAAGTGCAATTACTATATTTCTACAAAAATTCTTTCATATAATTCAACTTACAGTCCAAATCAATTGATTTTCCGCTGTATTCATAAGTAATTCCCATATCGTCAATAGAAAGTTCGGTTGTCAACATGACATTTCTAATCTCCAAATGAAAGTTCTATTATTCAAAAGAAAGTCCGCTATGATCAAAAGAAAGGACGGTTGATGTCAGCTACAAAAAAAAACCTTAAGGCGCGATGTAATAGAAGATTAATCTTGTTATTTGGTAGAAGATTTATATTTATTATTTATGTATCTGTTATCTAAAACATATGGAAAATAAAGTGTTACTCAACAAATCAATTTTTTATGTATTTAGGTAAACCGAACTTTCTTTTGAATAATAGAACTTTCATTTGGAGATTAGAAACGTCCTGTTGACAACCGAACTTTCTATTGGCGATATCGGAATTACTTATGAATCGGCGGAAAATCAATTGATTTGGACTGTAAAACTAACTCTATCTCATTGACATTTATCACAGGAAAATTTTAAATAGTAAACCTAACCACAAAAATAAATAAAAAGGCTTGCCAATTACACTGTGTTCCCAAATTAAAATCAGTATGGTAAACTCAGGACAGTTCAAAATGATCACGTAGTAGAATGACCTACTTTAAACGCAATGTGAGTTACATCAAATCCATACCCTAATTACTTCTATTGATTGAATCGGCCGTTACTTGCTGGAACTCCATATTAATTAGGGTTGAAGTAAAATAATTTACAACTAATTTCCAGTATATTCACACTTTATTTAAAAAATATGACATGTTTCGCTACGATGTAGCTTCTTCAGATATTGCATTACTACTAAATACATTCTACAAATTATGATTATTCCAACACATTTTCATTGATATCAATTCCATTAAATAAAGACAATTTTCTTAAAGAACTAAACATAATAAAACAAATAGCGACAAACAATAGACACAACCCAAATCAATCTTGAGAAAGAATAAATATAAAAAGGCAATAGAAATGGTTTATCCAATAACAAAAGAGAAATTAAGTAATTATAAAGTATTAACTTACATAGAATCAACAAGCGAAAAAATAGGGAAAATTTTACATAAAGTAGATGTAAATGTAGCATATAAAACAAATAATTCTTTGGCGAAATACATAAAAAACACGAGTTTATAAATTAACATGTATGGATTGCCCTAAAACATATATAGGCCAAACAGGGAGGTGCTTTGACAAAAGAATAAACGAACATTTTAAGAGTTTTAGTAATAAAAGAACAGATTCAAATTATGCAATTCACTTACTAGAAAATAATCATAATTTCAACAACGAATTTGAGATACTATATTCACAAGAAAAAGGTTTAAAATTAAATTTACTTGAAGCCTTAGAAATAAATAAGCTTAAATACTCAGATGTACTGTTAAATGACCAGATAGATCTAAATAATTCCCTGCTTTTAAATTGGTAGCGTTAAAGACGTAGGTAGTTGTTAAGAATAGGTATATTTAAAGTACATTATATAGTCATTACGAGATTTATAGTAATTAAGTAAGGAACAAGTGCGTAGAAAATGTGTTGGAAAAATTTTAATTTGTAGAATGTATTTAGTAGTAATGCAATACCTGAAGAAGCTACATCGTAGCGAAACATGTCGTATTTTTTAAATAAAGTGTGATTATACTGGAAATTAGTAGTAAATTATATTACTTCAACCCTAACTAATTATTTCTTCTGCTGGAAGAAGTACATCGTCGAAAGATATGAAAGTATGACATACTCTTTCAATGTATATCATAGTAAAAGAAGCACACATTACTATTGTTTGTTATTGTATAAAATATATTGAAAGAAAAGATTTTTGAAAATTGTAGAATTTAATGCCCAAACTTAAAAATATGGCAAATCTATTTTATGTTCTCTACAAACATGACATTTTCGCCCACAAAATGATTTCAAAACTTTTGTCAAATATGGGCTTCTACTTCAATTATACACTTCCGGTGTACCTTATATACTTCTAATGATGAATCTGTGTGATAAGTCTTTATGTTTTCTAGCAAATCTATAAATGTGTATGTTTATACACCAAAACTTGTTCATTAAATTTACTTTTAACTAAATATAGTGTTAATGGAATATACAATAATAAAAGCAATTGATGATATTTTGCCCAATTACGTATACCAATGTGTTTATGTATTATATATTAGAAATTAGAAGGCAAATAAGACATATTGTGTTATTATAAATATATTATTAAGAGCATAAATAATGTGTAAATGAATGAACGAACTTTTACACTCATGATACAAAATTGATGATATAAATTTCCGCTTACCACAACACTTGGTTGGGTTCCGGTGATTAAATGTCTATGTCCATTATCTTCTAAATGTATATTTTTGTGTAGTACTCATGTTTATTGTTATAGTTATGACGCTGTCAATTAGTCAGTGACACGAACTGCTAGATGGCACTGTGATAGAATACATTATACCATGTCTTATGTCATATATAGTTGTTCTGAATAAGTGACTACTAAGAAATATCATTACCTGTAGTCATGTAGGCATATGTACCCTCTCTTTTATCTATGATATGTACAATGTACAACACTGAGGATAATCGGCATGAGATCATCAACAATTTACAACGTAATTTCACAGTTTTTAAAAACCGTAAAATTTATATAGTTTGATTGAATTATAACACATTCATTATTTTTGCCACATCAACCTTGACAAATGTGATAGTCGTTTGAAAATTGCAATCAAGTTTGAAATGCTAATAGCCTTTCTTTATGTTATAGAAACTGTTCAGACCTACTGTTTTTCAATCAGGCGCGGCTGGCGAGTACGTCTTGGTGGTGCTCGTACATAAACAAGACTGATTCGTTATTTTCACTACTCTATGTATATTTACAATTCATCAATAAGACTTTGTGTTATAATTATTTTGCAGCTATTGTAGCTTTTAATACATATAATGAACACTTTATCCTTTTTATGTCAGCCCAGGTCTCCATTATTCACAACGGTAATTTTATCTTTTCAAGAGAAACTCTGCAGATATTGATTTTGTTCACAGGACAAACTTTTTGATTAACACCGTTAAATTAAAGTCAGTAGAGAAACGTTACAAACATGTTTTTATTATATTTAAAATTTTATTTTGTAAAATAAATTGAATATTGTTACGAGAAATACTGGTAATTTCAGAAATGTGGATTGTAAAAAGTAGATTATATGACAAGTAGCTGAAAACTTATAGAGAAATATAATAATATCGTTTTCTATTTTACATTTATTAGATCTCCATTATTTCACCTTGTTTCTTTTATAAATGTTTGCTTTATTCAGTAGTTATTTACCAAACAGATAGCAAAGGGTTATGCTCACTAGAGGTGGTAGGACCGTGAATTCTAAGCTTTAAATTATAAGTCAAGGAGTACCACAAGGCAGCATTCTAGTGTCTTTCCTGTTCCTAAATTATTTCCATGACATCTATTGCCTAAATTATGCAATCCAAGTTATTTTATAACGAATTATGCAGACAGTACCCACCAAGCAAGAAACATTGTTATAACGTTTGCTAATGTTGAAAGAATGCAACATAGCAAACGAAAGATTTTGAATGTTACATTTGAAATTATAACAACATAATTTTGCTAACATAATATTTGCAATGTAATAATTACTTTATAATTATAACATTTATTTAAGGAAGAATATGTAACGTAAATTCACCCTCAATTTTAAACGTAAATTAAACAACATTATTTGCATGTTGAATTTTACGTTAGGCAGGATTGGCACATGCGCAGTGGCGCAGTTTCATTCTGCTACTATTTGATGTTTCCTAGTTAAGTTGACCTATTGTGTGGTCTAACTTTGCAAGTTGAGTGGATGGCGATTAATTTTGTTTTTATTTGTGCAATACAAATTGAACCTATTAATGTAATTGTTATGAGTATCTATGTATTCGATACTGTCAATCGTTATAATAATGGAAACGCCATCGAATGGAAATAAACAGGTAAGTGGAATTTACGCTTCTAAGGTTAGTCTAATTCAGTTCTTCCTGCTTGTAATTATTATTACAGAACTATGCCAAATATCCACCATAAGGCTGTAACATTAAATAAATGTAAACCCGCAGTAACAAATGTTTTAATAAGTTGTTTTTATGGATACACAACTCTTTCCAATAGTTCTGAAAATATAATAAATTGCAAATAAATGCAAACACTTTTGTAAGCCGAAGTTTGTACGTTTTTATATTTTTTTATGGAATAAGTCATGTTACCAATGAATCATTCATTTATTTAAACTATATACCATTTATTCGAATTCCATCATATTCATATAAGTAGCTATGTATATAATAGTAATAGCTTCATTTATTTACCCTTCAATTCCAACAACTGAGGCTCAAATTACGTATGATACCGCCAAAAACAAATATAAGTATTGAAGTATATTAATAAGTATGTTAAAATAGGTTCTACATTTTCATGTTGCAGGTAACTGTAAGTGAGACTCTTTGAAACAACTGATTTTAGAAGTAAAGGCAACAGCCAACCTAATACATGACAAATTTAATCAGAATAATTGCTTTGGTACATATTCAGCCACTTACATATGACAATAAACTGCCATCATTCAGTCAGTCCACGCATTAATTTAACTGGAAAACCTTATTGTGAATGATGCAAAGGCGTACGCGCAGTTGGTAAGTTACGAATATATACAAAATTGTATACTAATAATTGTTAGACTATTTGGGAAAAAATATAAATTTTTTGGTTTAGGAAAGCGAATTGAACCTGGTCGGTTTGTATAAAAATAAAAATACTGTAAATCGTCTAAAAACGTTACTTGATAACACTACGGCACAATTTTTTTCTTGGAAAGGACAAGACATAAGTTGAAACTGGAGGGCTTAACAGCATTACAAAGTAACTTCTATAAAATCAACTGTTTCTGTTTCATTAGTAATATACTGATATAAAACCACCGCTAATGATTTTAACAATTCTATTATAAATGCCCCATATTGAGCCAGCAAAAAATGATAAAAAAAACACCTACTTAAGGTATTATTAATAATATAAAACTCTTATTAAATTTGACACACGTTTATTTGCTTCCGGATCTAACTCAGTCTATATAATTATGAACATGAGACTCTTTTATTTATAAATAAATTATCCATTAATCTCTTATAATATTTTAATAAAAATATTACCTTTAAACTCTTCCTTTCACTTAGGCTTCCCAATATACAACAATTTGATAAATTTTTATTTAGAAGTTGGTATTAACTCAATACTTCAAATTAGGCATGTTCATACTTAATAATTGCTTTTTTTTAATAAACATAATATTTATTCTTAGGGTCGTGTAGAAGGTTCGGTTAAAAACATCTTGTTTTATAAATACTCTATTAATTATTTACCCCAATACTTGCATCAGGTAAGCAATCAATCAACGTTAAAATTATATTTCAAATTAAATAATTATTGGTTTTTCTTTTTAAGGTTATGCATCAATACTACTGTCAAATTACCATCAGTCTACCAAAACACTACTTCAATAATAGAACTATTCAATTCTCATACTATTTAATAAACAACCTAAATGCCAATATAAACGTTTTAGTGAAATGTATAACAAATAAATATCAGTTTCCTAACTATCATAAACCAATTTAATTGACGTAGATGGTATTAATATGGATCTATTATAGTGGATATTTTATCAAACAACCTCGAAGGTAAATACTTTTGTATTTTTATAAAATATACCCTCAATTATACAAATACACCATATTTCACTTAAATTCATACACATTAATTAATTAATTCAATATTTATGATGTAATTGTATAATTCTAGATATGAATAATATTTCTTTGGTATGGAAATTTAGAAATTAAAATTCAATGGCTATATCACTATGAAATTTAAATGTTAAGATTATCAATTTATATAAACTTGTTCAAAATGTAAATTTGTCAACTTTTATAACAATTGTAAGCTTCTATTAGCTTCGATAAATTTCTAATTAATACACTACATATACAACCTTTTGGCCAAATTAAATTATGTATACTTCTTGTTTTTC